>CM052702.1:100000992-100042928 GCA_028551405.1 Uromys caudimaculatus
AAAACATAGACTGACAGACTGGATCCATAAAGAGGACCCAGCATTTTGCTGCATTCAGGAAACACACCTCTGTGATAAAGACAAACACTACCTCAGAGTAAAGGGCTGGAAAACAATTTTCCAGGCAAATGGTCCCAGTCATCAAAAAAGATAAGGAAGGACACTTCATACTCATCAAAGGAAAAATGTACCAAGAAGAACTCTCAATTCTGAACATCTATGCTCCAAATGCAAGGGCACCCACATCCATAAAAGAAACCTTACTAAAGCTCAAAGCACACATTGCACCTCACACAATAATAGTAGGAGACTTCAACACCCCATTATCATCAATGGACAGATCTTAGAATCACAAACTAAACAGAGACACAGTGAAACTAACAGATGTTATGAACCAAATGGATTTAACAGATATCTATAGAACATTTCATCCTAAATCAAAAACTGGCCTGACCCCCCGGTGTTCCTGGAGGTTGGACCACCAACCAAAGAATACACATGGAGGGACTCATGGTTCGGACCACATATGTGGCAGAGGAGGGCCTTGTTGGCCATCAGGGGGAGGAGAGGCCCTTGGGCCTGAGGGTGTTAGAGGCCCCAGTAAAGAGGAACGTCAAGGTGGGAATATGGGAGTGGGTGGGTGGGTGGGTGGGAGGTGGAATTCCCTCATAGAGGCGGGGAGGGAGAGGGGATAGGGGGTTTCCAAAGAGGAGACCTCGAAAGGGGGATACATTGGAAATGTAAATAAAGTATCAAAAAATAAAAATTAAAAAAAAACCAAAATAACCAAAACAACAACAACAACAACAACAACAACAACAACAACAATTTATCTGGTTTTCAGAAGCTCAGCGACATTGAGTGAGTGTCACAGAGAATGCCTGTGTGGCGACCACCGAGGCTTTCCCTCCTTGCCAATCTTTTCCTTGGTGATAGCGCAACGTTAATGACGCTGTCTAATCTAGCATTCCATTAAGAGCGGTCAAATCTGGTTTTCTAATTGCCTTTCATTGTGCCCTTTTAAACTATTGTTTTCTTTTTATTTACTTATTGTTTATTTACTTATTTTTGAGGCAGCGTCTCTCTATGTGGCTGGCCTGGAACTTCCTATGTAGACTGGGTTGTTTTTGAACTCGCCTTCCTAATGCTGGGGTTAAAGGTGTGCCCACCACTCACTGTTTTCCCCAGAGCTTGTCTCTCTCCTGTCTGCTCCACGCTCCACTTGCATTTATTGTCTTCCCACCAGAACATGTGTGCTTTGAGAGCAGGAATCGCTATTCCTGCTGACCTCCCAGCCCTGAGCGCTGCCCAGTGTTCTGTGTTTGTTGCATGACTAGAAGAACGCTTCCCCAGTAGCTGAAAGATTTGTGCATGCTTGAGTGAGTGCAGGCCCGCGCCCAGAGTGATTCAAGACCCTGCCAGGTTTTCTTTCCAGCCTCAAGGACCCCAGAGCTGACTCTCAGCAATCCTTTCTCTCGTTTCAGGTGTCAAGTGTGGGGGTGTGCTCTCAGCTCCATCTGGAAACTTCTCCAGCCCCAACTTCCCAAGTCTGTACCCATACAACACAGAGTGCAGCTGGCTGATTGTGGTGGCCGAGGGCTCCTCTGTGCTACTCACCTTCCACGCCTTTGACCTGGAGTACCATGACACCTGTGGCTTTGACTTCCTGGAGATCTACAACGGGGCCTCTGGAGACAAGGGCAATCTGCTGGGCAGGTTCTGTGGCCAGGTGCCCCCGCCACCCTTCACTTCCTCCTGGCACGTCATGTCTGTCATCTTTCACTCAGACAAGCATGTGGCCAGCCGAGGCTTTTCTGCAGGCTACCAGAAAGGTCAGGGGGGCACTCAGCAGAAAGGCTGGCCCCAGCTGCAGGGGTGGGGGCGGGGGCAGGGCACAGGGGAGGTGAATGAGCAGCCTCATAGTGTAGGCCACTCTGCAGTCAGGATGACCTCGGTTTAGCGCAGTCTATGGGGGCAGAGGTGGCTTCCTTCACACTCCATGACCTTCCTGGAAACCACTTCCTGCTACCTTTATACTTCCCTGCCTCCTCCATGACTGCTGGGTCCCCTAGGCCGGTTGCTGCTTCCTGAATGGAGGCCCGCAGGGCTCCTCTGCCTTTGTCCTTCTTAGTGTGGCATCAGGCCACAGAGAATCCGGCTGTTGATCCTGCTATTGAAATCCTGTGGTTTCCGCCTCCTTCCCCTGCCTGGGGTTCCTCCGCTCTCAGGGCCTTTCCCCCAAAGCATCACTTCCTAGTGCTGCTGAATCCCCTACTCCTCCAAGCAGGCCTGTCACCTGCCGTGGAGTCTCATGAGGTAGAGTCCTGACACACACACACACACACACACACACACACACCCCACCCCACCCACCCCCCCACCCCCCACCCCCGCTCCCTCCTGCCTCCTCCCTCCTGTCTCTGGGTTTCTGCGCACAGACCCAAACTCCTCCTTCCTCCCCAGGACAAGATCAGATGCCTGTGTGTCAGCCCACACAGGATAGCCACAAATGCCCCTGTCCACAGGTCCACCCCCAGCAACCCTAGGACTCAGGCAAGACAGCAGCCTCTGTTGAATTTAGAAGCACAAAACTGTGGTGTGTTGACGCAAGAACAAGAGGCTACTCTGACCAGAGCATGGGGACCTTAGGCCTGGGGGTTGTAGGACGTTAAGGTATCAAAGTCCTGACATCACACGAAATGCTTTCCAGCATTTTTATAAACTGGAATAGCTGATAGCAGACAGAGCTGTCTTGTTAATCTTTGAAATCTAAAAAGATAAAGGCAATATTTTAATGATATGCATTCACTTCACAAGCTCACATTGGTGCACGTATGCACGCGTTTGTGTTTGTGTGCGTGCGCATGCGTGTGCTTGCATGTGCATGTAAGCCAAAAGTCAATCTCAGGTGTTGTTCCTCAGGACCATCCACTGTACAGAGACCTGTACTCTCCAATTAGGCTAGGATGGCCGCTGGCCAGTGAGCTACCCCCTAGCCACCATGCTTGACTTGTGGGGATGCTGGGAGTGACACTTGGGTCCTTATGCTTGGTCAGCAAACACTTTGAGAGCCGAGTTCCTGCCCTGTTCCCAGGCTCACATTTCCAACATTCACGTGTGAAAACCTGGTCGCTAAAAGCTGTGGCTGTTGATGGACTCCACTGGGCTAAATTTTTCTGTATATGATGTGTAACTTTGGCTTCTGTCTTTTATTATACTAAAAGATAGTTGGGCTGGGAGATTGCTCGGTGGGTAAGTGACTTTTGGATTCCCAGCATCCACATGAGATACAGGAATGACCGGCCGTGTACACCTGTGACCCTGGTGCTGGTGCTAGTTGGCCATTGAACCTAGCTGGAAATTAACAAGCTTCAGATGCAGAGAGAGACACTGTCTCAGAGAGACAAAGCAAAAACTGATAGAGCAGGATAGCTGTCCTCCTCTGACCTCTAAACATACACACACCTGCATGGGCACGAACATCCACACATAACATATATGTAAATATATGTAAACATATGTAATCCACACATATATGTAAAACACACACGTTGGAAATGCAGCATAAGAATGAACTCCACAGTATCTATCTGCTCAGGTTGTAGATATTAATTGGTGCAATATCACAGACTATCTCTATCTACCTTCTCATTTCACAGTAAATCTGATGCCCAGAGAAGAAATACTATTGTCTACAATAACACAGCTGAGCAGGCAGGACAGGAAGCCAGGGCCTCAGATGCCAGGTTCCATGCTCTGGCCACATAATGGCAGCTCATCTCCTGGGCTCCAGTTCTGTCTGCTAGCTGGGTGACCTGTCCTTGTCTCTTGGCTCTTGTCACCTCAGTGTTGCCTGCCAATCTCCATGTCTCTGTTTGAGGCTTTGACGGTCGGTGTCTTTTCTATTGCTGTGACCAGATCTTATGACTGAGACAACTTATAAAAGAAAATGTTTGATTTAGGGCTCACAGTGGCAGAGGATTAGAGTCCATGGCTATCGTGATGGGGAACTTGGCGACAGGCAGGCAGGCATGGCACTGAAGCAGTAGCTGAGTGCTTACCTCTGGATCTACACACTTGAGGAGGATAGCTAGCTAACTGGGCTTCTGAAACCTCAAAGCCTGTCCCATGTGACATACCCCCTCCAACAAGACCACACCTCCTAACCCTTCCCAAACAGTGCCATTGACTGGAGACAAAGTATTCAAATATATGAGCCTATGGGGGGCATGCTCCTTCAAACCACCACATAGTGTATAAATCCCTATGCCCCCCCACACCTGGAGTGACATTACTCAGGTGTATGCTTTGCTCCCACCTGGACGTTCCCTAATGGGGTTCAGAAGCTCCCTTTAACACACCTACCCATCTTATCTCACCTCCTTACTCACACCTGGGGATTCTGGACTTTCAAAAACAAAAACAAAAACAAAAAAAACCCCTTGTACTAGAGTCTTTATCCCCAAGGCCTGCCTGAGTGAACTCAGGCCTAGACAGATAAATTACTTGACCCCTTATTGCAAAAGGTGGGTGCCATGTGGGTCAGATCTGTGCCTGCCACGTGTGTGTGTTTGTGGAGCAGCATTTGGGGCATCTGATTCCCTGGGGTGGAGAGGAGGTCAGCTCAAGTGGCTTCCTTGCAGATGTGTGCGGTGGCGTCCTGACCGGCCTGTCAGGGGTCCTCAGCAGCCCCGAATACCCCAACAACTATCCCAATAATGTGGAGTGCCACTGGCTGATCCGTGCCTCGGGACCTGCTGCTGTCAAGCTGGTGTTCATGGACTTCCAGGTCGAGGGCAGCGATGAATGTATGTATGACTACGTGGCCGTGCTTGGAGCGCCTGGCCCTGCCCACGGGCACCACTACTGTGGCCGCACCAGACCCCCCACCCTTGTGTCCCTGGGCCATGAGCTGCAGGTGGTCTTCAAGTCTGACTTCAACATTGGAGGCCGGGGCTTCAAGGCCCACTACTTCTCAGGTAGGAGGGGCCAAGGCTATGGTAATGCCTGTACACTTCTGCTTTGCTTGGGGATTCAACTAATGCTTGCTTGTGTCCTCAGGGCTTGGATTTTCTGCACTGTGTCTAATGGTTTAGCACACCCTTCTGGGCCAACACCAAGCCCTAAGCTGGTCATGTCCTTGCTCAGATGGGATCAATTCCTTCTAAATGCCTTAGAGCAGTGGTTCTCAACCTGTGGGCCGTGACCCCTTTGGGGGCCAAACAACTTTTTCACAGGGGTCATATATCAGATATCCTGTATACCAGATATTTACACTGTGGTTCATGACAGTATCAAAATTACAGTTATGAAGTAGCAACGAAAATAATTTTCTGGAGTGGTGTAAAGGCACACACCTTTAATCCTAGTTCTTGGGAAGCAAAGGCAGGAGGATTTCTGAGTTCCAGTCCTGCCTGGTCTACACATTGAGTTCCAGGATGTCAAATGCTTATCTACCGTGGGTCACCTTTGTCCAACTCCTTGTCTGCTGCCGAGCTAGTCCCTTCTCTTGTGTCTGGACCGCACTCCGTGCCGATGTGATATGGTCATAGAAGAATAGGTGAGCCTCAGAGAATTTGCAGTCCTCTGAGAAAGATGGGTGGCACAGTAATGAGCCACTGCCATGAGTGCTAACAGGTAGAATCCACGGGGGATTTCCTGGAGGAGGAATTGAGCAGAGCCTTGAAGAAGTCAGCCCAGGGACATGAACAGTATGTGCAGAGGTACAGAGGGCAGAGGGCTGGTGACTGAGCAAGGCTGGCATGTAGGCAGAATGTTGGCTTTCCATACCTGAGGTAGACAAGGGTGTGTGAGACACAGAGGAGGGTCCACCTTGGCTCACAGTTGCAGAGGCCCAAGGGCTGTCAACTGTGGTCTTTGGGCCTGTGGTGAGGCAGAACATCATGGCAGGGAGCAAAGAGTAAAACAAAAGCTGCTCCCTCCTGACAGGCAGGAAGCAGAGACATAGAAAGGAGTGGACTGGAGGCCTAGCGCCTTCTTTGAGGGCATTCCTCCCAGTGAGCCAACCCCCTCCCAGTAGGCCCCATGTCCTAAAGGTTCTACCACTTCCCGGTGGCACCTCAGGCTGGAGACCCTGACTTTATTTATCATTTATTTTGTGTGTGAGCATTACTTCCTTCTCCCCAGGAGAATGCCAGGAGGTGTTCACAGCTGTACGTGGGAACTTCTCCAGTCCGCAGTATCCTGGCGCCTACCCCAACAATATCCGTTGCCACTGGACCATCCGCCTGCCCCCTGGCTACCGGGTCAAGGTCTTCATCCTGGACCTGGGCTTGGAGGAGCCCAGCAGCCTAACCAAGACCTGTGACTTCGACCATCTGGCAGCCTTTGATGGGGCCAGTGAGGAGGCACAGCTGCTAGGAAAGTGGTGTGGGCATCACCTGCCGCCGCCTGTCACCTCAAGTCACAACCAGCTCCTGCTTCTGCTGCACACTGACCGCAGCACGTCCGGCAGGGGCTTCTCTGTGGCCTACATTGGAGGTCAGCTAGGTTGAGTGTGTGTGTCCTGGGGAACTCTGCGGCCTTCTTCCTGTGTTTACTGTGACACAACCCCTCCACAGTCTCCTCAGGCCCTACTCAGTTGCCTACCCTGAGGACCTTTGAGGCCACTCCAGTAGGCCCTCATTTATTATTTTTTTAACTTTTTAAAAAAATATTTCTTTATTTTATGTATATGAGTACACTGTAGCTGTCTGACAGAACCAGAAGAGGGCATCGGATCCCATTACAGATGGCTGTGAGCCACCATGTGGTTGCTGGGAATTGAACTCAGAACCTTTGGAAGAGCAGTCAGTGCTCTTAACCGCTGAGCCATCTCTCCAGCCCGGCCCTCATTTATTTCCACTGTCACAGGACCCTCTTCACACAGCTTCTGACTCCATGATTCCTAATTCTCCCCCACCTGGCTCCTTTCCCCATGGGCTCTCTGCCTCTTGGATATTTGATCCAGTTTCTAAGATTGATGTACAAAATATGTCAAGTTATCAATGGTAAATAGGTGACACCGAGATGCCACCAGCCTTGCCTGCATCATTCAGAAGTGCTGACTGGACAAAGGGTACTAACATTTCCTCACCCAGCAGCATGCTTGCCAGGCAACCCCTGTGAGGGGCCAGGGACTCAGAATTTCCTAAGGGCACCGCTGAGGTTCTTGTGTTTGCAGCAGAACTGCTGCAAAACGCAGCATCCTGTCCACAGCCAAGGCTGGGAAGGGAGAAGAGAGGTGGTGGCCACAAAGATCCTGTTATTCAGAAAACCCCAGCCTTCCAACGTTCTCTCAATGCTTTGTCTTGGGTCACTGCGTTTTCAAACCAGTCATGGGGCCATGTTTTTTTCTGCAGAGGTGGCTGGGAAGCTGGCTTTTCTAACTTTTGTAACGTGGACTCAGTGGTACAAGGCTAGTGAGTCCCCGAGTCAGGTGAGGAGTAAGGGCTACAGGGTATGTCTGGCTCTGAGGACACCTTTCCCTCACACACTCGGGCCTGTTCAGCAGTGGAAGGCTGCTTCTTCCTCATCCCTGACAGCAGAGGAATTGGGGAACCCTAGCAGTGGAGCAAAAAACAGTGGCTGCAAGCTGGTGGCGCATAGAGACCCTTCTGGCCCTGGCTCTGTGGGAAGAAAAGTTGGGACTCTTGGCACAGCTTCCTTTGATTCTTCATGAACAAGGAGAACACTGTGAGACCAGGTGCCGTCTGGGTTCTGCACAGTGACCTGGAGCATCCCTCCTGCTCTCCAGATCCTGGTCTTCCCGCCTGTCCAGCAGGAACTTGGATTGAAGGGTCTTCAGGGTCCAACTGGCCTCAGAGAGTTGAGTTTCCAGCCCAGCCCGAGCAGTGCTAAGTGATTTAGACTGCCTCTTCTTGAAGCATCTCTGGAGATGAGGGTGGGGGTGGTTGTCATTCTGGCTCCTGTTCCAGGACCTTCTGTGCTCCCTACACAGGCCCCTGTGGGAGTTTAGGGTCAGACAGGGTACTCACGGTGGACCAGCACCAGATGGGGCCCAGGCTGTAGGCAGCCTCTCCACAGGGAGGGCAGCCTCGGCATCAATCAGGGGTGACACACAGTTCAGCGCCACCGAGATCATTGTGGGAGACAGCGGACCCATAAATCCCTGCCTGCCCAGACACCCGAGGTTGAAATATGTCTGAGACATTTCCCGGAGAGGGTTGAGGGATCCAGGCCTCTGCCTGCCAGGTTTCCTTTTTCTTCCAGCTAGCTACCAACCCCCACCTGCCTCTGCTTTGCATGCACCCTTGCTCCTGCAGCCCCAGACACTCAGAGTCACACTCTTGCACAGCACAGAGCATGCTGGGAGCTGACCAATTGTAATGAGCAGACTGGTAACTAGGAGATCCGGCCCACCCACCACCCTCAAGTCTGAAATCTAAACTCAGCCACAACAGACAGCTTCACCTCCCAGAGATTTGTTCTCAAAACTGAAGTGGCTTGTGGTGCTCCCACCATCACAGGGAGGGGACAACAGGGTTCCCTGCCCTGCCCTAACAGCACTCCTGTGCATTTCCACATTTATTGTCCTGCACGAGCCGTGGTGTGGCAGGTTTCTTCATGGCTGTGTCTGTGTGTACTGTGCAGAGGAGGCCATAAGTAGCTGTATCTACTGAATGGCGGGGTGAACAGCTGCCGTGTGGCTAAGTGGTGAGCACTCACTTTTACTGTGGTGAAGAATTAGTTTCCACTCACTTCCATGCTCATTCATTCATTCATTCATTCATTCATTCAGCATTTCCTCGGCCTGCTGAGCTCTATGCTGGCCTCAGAGGAGACAGAAATAGTGGCACACTACATGCCCTAAGAGCTCCCAGACCCAGGCGCTCAGGGGAGCAATGCATGCAATATATCCCAACTAAGTCCTATAGTATGTCATAAGCACCTTCCCTGCTCCGGGGTTCTGTTCCATGTCTACTGTCCTTCCGGGAGGCTTAGGGGTGATGGGTCTGACTGCAGCCCTAAGGTCTCAGACTCTTCCTCCTGTTCCAGTGGTGCCCATAAATGTGAGCTGTTCTCGCACAGACTTCCAGATCCTGATCTCTGCCCAGGCACTGGCCCCACTGGAGCGGACCAAAGTCTACCTGGGTAGTCGGAGCTGTGCAGCCCAAGAAGTGGGTAGTAACTTCCGGATCCAGGCCCGCTTTGACACCTGTGGTACTGAGTCTCAGGTAGGGGCAGGGGAGGGAATGTATAAGAGATGGGATCTGAAGGGCACCTGCTATCCTCAGTTTCTCTCGGGGCTCTGATGGTGCACACGGGCATGGATGCAGGCTTACTGGCACCCTCATGGTGAACAACCCACAATTTCCTCCCTGCTCCTCTCTTTGAGAACCCCCAGGGGAATGGAACCTCGATCCCTTTAATATGCACAACTCCCCCCCCTTCTTGCCCATCCTCCCCAACCTGATGACCCCAATACATCTCTGGGCTCCACAAACAACTGAGCCTTCCAGGGAAGGACCCACCTCCCTCCAAAGGCTGTGGAGCTTACAAATGAAACATTTCTACTGACGTTGGATTCTGGAGGCTGGGGACCCAGGCTGGGGTAATGGCCAGGAGGGGCCTGAGAGAGTCCCTGGGCAGCGTAGTACCCCAATACCCTGAATTATGTCCTTAGGAGAATGTAGGGAAGGGGGCGGGAAGAGAAGGAACAATGGTCTGCCCCCGTCAGAGCCCCCAGCCCTGAAACCTGGGTGTTTGCAATCTGGCTTGGCCCAATGCCCCAGGCCCTGTGTCTTATTTAGGGTTTTACTGCTGTGAACAGACACCACAACCAATGTAAGTCTTATAAAGGACAATATTTAATTGGAGCTGGACTATGGGTTCAGAGGTTCAGTTCATTATCATCAAGATGGGGGCAGGGCAGCATCCAGGCAGGCATGGTGCAGGCAGAGCTGTGAGTTCTACATCTTCATCTGAAGGCTGCTAGCAGAATACTGACCTCCAGGCAGCTAGGATGATGGTTTTATAGCCCACACTCACAGTGACACACCTACTCTAACTGGGCCACACCTTCTAATCTTGCCACTCCCTGGGTGGAGCATATACAAACCATCACACCCTGCCACTTGCCTCTGGCCCGGGCTGTCTTCTGCTCTGGATTCCCAGCCTCTGTCCTTTAAACAGGAGAAGGTAGCAGAGGAACGTTTGGCTGTCAGTCTCTACTCACCTTGCTCTATGCCCTGAGGCCCCTAGGGATTTTCTTGGGACAGAACCACATTCAGTGTAATGGAATGAAGGAGACAAGAGGCTCCAAAGGGCTGGGAAGGTGGCCTGGTCAGGAATGCACTAGCCTTGCAAGCATGGGTCCATCCTCAGACCCACGTTCATCTAAAAAATAAATAGAAATGTTAAAGGTGGATGTGGTGGTGCGCGCCTTTAATCCAGAATGTGGGGGCAGGGGCAGGTGGATCTCTGTGATTCTGAGGCTAGCTTTGTCTACATAGCGAGCTCTAGGCCAGACCAGACCAGCCAGAGCAATATAATCTAGGCCTGGTGTGTGCTAGGGAGGTAGAGACAGGCTTATCTCTGGTATTCACTGGCCAACCAATCTAGCCTAATCTTCAAACCCCAGGACCCAGTGAAAGACTTTGTTTCAGAAAACAAGGTGGGCAGCTTTTGGGAGTGTATATAGGGTTGACCTGTGGCCTCCAAACATACAAACATACAAATGCGAATACATGTCCATACACATATGGACATCCTCACACACATGAACACGTGCTCATCTCTCACCCTCAAACAGAGTCCCAGGAAGGAAATCATGAAGTCCTAGAGCCAAGGACTCATGAATACCCAGTTTCAGAACTTCACCCTCCCCCAGAACACAGGACCACAGACCATAGAATCAACTGCCTGGAAGGGCAAAGTTTACGTTTATTGTGGGCCTTGCCAGTCCTCAACCTCAAGACCCAACCTCTGAAGGAGCTGCTGTCACGGAGGCGTGGGTGACCAAGATCAACAGCAGCATGGAGGCTGGTCTTTCTGCACCTCTGTGGGAACACTGGGCTTAACCTCCTAACTCCAGCCTTCTAGTCTGGTAGGACTTTTCCTCCTTTCCATGCCCCGACACCCTGCCTCTACCACATGTGTTCATTCCAGTTTTCACTGTGTAGATGACCAGCCTCTCTTTGGCTCTTCTCCACTCACAGCTCCTGCCCTGCTCTGTCCCATGTCCTGAGTCTGTGTCTCAAAAACTAAGGCTACAAGTTCCCCTTAGAGAGTGGGGAGCAGGTCAACCAAGGCAGACCAACCAAGGCAGGCCAACCGACCCAGGACACAGATGCAAAGGATCAGTGGGATCCAGGGCTCTCCAGAAGCCCAAGTTTAGGAGAGGCCATAAAAACACTCATTCACACCTTCCCAAGGGAGCCACTCTGTCTTGGATGATGGGAGTTCTCAATTTCCTGCACTTATGTATTCCCTCCAGTTTAGGCAGCTTCTCATTCTCAGAAGTGGCCTTGTATGAGGCAGTTTGGGCAGCCTGAGGAATGTGGTATTGGGTGTGGAGTTGGCGTACATGTAGCCAAGTAGCCTCATGTCGCTGCACCCCTAAAAACCCAGTTTCTCAGAGGCTGGCCTACTCATCTCACCCACTTAGGCAGCTTGACCCCTGATTCCCTCATCCCTGAAGCGAAGAGTGCAGTGGGCCAGGCAGCTTCCATCGTATTTTCAGGGGCTCTTTCTAGACCTACAGTGGGTGGGTCATCTAGGGTGGTGGCTTTGAGTGACTAGAACCTCAACAAACAGTAGGGGCCTCTGCTTCATACATCATTGAAAGACTTCAGAGGGAAGGTCACACAACAGGGACACAGCTGACAGACAAGCAAGGCAAGGGGCTCACTTCTGGGCCTCCCTCTGGGCAGATGACAGCCTCTGGGCTCAGTGGTCACAGCAGCAAAACACCAAGGGAGCGACTGATCAGCTACTTTTTGGTTTAAGTGAAGTGTCCCCGCTAATAGCATAGGTAAGAGTTGGGCAGGCCAGGGTAAGAATATGGCCTCTGTGGATTGTATGTGGCATGGCCTCAGACAAAGAATTTAACCTCTAGGCCCCCAGTTTCCTTGTCTGTAAAATGAGAATATCAATGACACCAAGAACGTTATTGTGAGAATTAAAGGAAATGACACACTTAACTGGAGCCTAAATGGCCCCAGTTAGATAGTCTTTGTTTTTGAGACAGGGTATCGGGTAGTCTAGACTGGCCTCAGACTTACTATGTAATTAAAAATGACCTTAACTCTGAGTTCTCTTCTTCCTGCAAGGGCTGGCATTAAAGGCACGCACCACCACATGTCACTTAAGCATTGCCAATGTAATCTCAACTCCATGGTTGCTGGGTTTGTGTTTTTGCTGGTACTGAGGATTGACCTGGAGCCTCACAGATGCTAGTCAAGTGCTCTGACCCTAAGCTAGTGTTCTTAGGTGCTATCTCTCATTCACCCTAACCCCTCGAAGCCAGAGAAAACATTGACCCATCAAGTCTGATGCCCTTCACGACAGTCCACTGTCACATTCCCCCCTAATTATTTTAATTCACATTTGTGTGTGTCTGTCCGTATGTGTGTGTCTGTGTGTATGTGTTTGTGTGTCTGTGTGTCTGTGGATGTGTGTCTGAGTGTGTTTGTGTTGATCAGAGGACAACTCGTGGAAGTTAGTTTTTTTTCTTCCACTGTTTGAGTTTCAGGGACCAAATTCATGTTGTCAGCCTTAGTGGCAAGTTCCTTTACCCATGAAGCCAACTTGTTGGCCCCGCTGCCCCTTTGATAGATGAGGACTCTGAGGCTCAGAGTGTAAAGGAGTCTGTAGCTAAGCTATGGAGTCAGGCAGATGTATAGTATAGGCATGGGGGAGCCTGAGCTTCCTTGGGACTGAGCATGTCTCTGTGACCCCGCAGAGAAGAAATAACACCTCCGTGATCGTCAGTGTGCTGTACATCGACTTCTCTGCTGCTGGGCACAATGACATCCACGAGTATGAGGTACGCTGTGAGCCAAGGCGTAAGGAGGCATCTGCCCACCTGCTGTCAGGTTCTGATCTGCTTGGGCCCTACGCTGCCACTGCTGAGCACCTGCAGGAGGCACCACCTGCAGATGAGGCAGAGGTCCTGGAGGGCCCAGGGACCATGGTGACTCAGGACACCAGTGACATCGTCTTCCTGGGCCTCTGCATTCTAGCCGGAGTCCTTATGATCATCGCCATTGTGGTCCTAATGCTGCTGTGAGCAGGTAAAGAGCAGCTTGGGGGCGCATAGCAGGGCAGGATGGGGCTTGTGGACTTGTTGGTCATTGTGGGCACATTGTATTCCTCTCTAAGCCCATTTCCCGAGGATCACTGCTCTGCTCTGCTCTGCTCCTCACAGGGCTCAGAGAAAAGTATGTGTGGGGAAAGGCTCTGAAGACTGTAGCGATTGCTGTTAAGTTAAGTTTAAGAATATTCTACTAGAGGAAAGCTCACGTATGTGTTTCTTGTGAGCTTGGATAGTTGGGGTCACAGGCGGCAGTGTGAATACAACAGACTCATCCCATTCTTCACCAGCTCAGGGCACAAATAAGGGCACCTCTTAGCTTCTCGGACCTTCATGAGTAGGAAGTCTAGTATCTGTGCAGGGGTTCCTCGCTCCTTAAGTGATCCAGGTGAAGATCCTCTCTAAAGAACTCCAACCCTGCCTCCAGGAGCTGGGTAAGAGAGTCCAAGCTCTGGCTAGTGCTGTTATTTCAGCCCCTGCCACACCACTGAAGACTGGTTTTGAGCATCCTAGTGGGTGCTCGCTCATAGAGGTATCAGTGGCCTGCTGTGTCCTGTTCCTATAGATGCCAGGTAGGCTGGCAGCATGCTCAGAGGAGAGCTGGAGCTGAGGTGTTCCTTTTATGTTGGGACGTGTGCTTGAATGCCTTAGATCTTTGGCCAAAACACTGAGTGAAGTCCCATGTGTCTCCACGCTTGCTACGATGTTCATACCACCAGCTCTTCCTCACTCAGGAGATGAGTTCTCTTTGGAATCCTCTGAACCTTTTTCTACTCCTTAGAGCTGCTCCATCTCTCAGAGCTACTTCAGTGTCTCAGAGCTGCCCCAGTCCCTCAGAGCTACTTTAGTCCTTCAAATATGCTCCAGTCCCCCAGAGCTGCTCCACTCTCCCAGAGCTGCTCCGGGTCCTCAGAGATGCTTCAGAGCCCCAGACCTGCTCCAGTTCCCCAGAGCTGCTCCAGGCTCTGAGAGCTGCTCCAGTCCCTCAGAGCTACTCCAGTCCCCAGAGCTGCTCCAGTCTCAGAGCTACTCCAGTCCCCAGAGCTGCTCCAGCCCCCAGAGCTGCTCCAGTCCCTCAGAGCTGCTCCAGGTTCTAAGAGCTGCTCCAGTCCCTCAGAGCTACTCCAGTCCCCAGAGCTGCTCCACTCCCCCACACTGATGTTCCTATGCTTACATCAGATTAAGGGGACTTCCTGCTCTTCCCAGTGAGGATCTTTAGGATTATTATGCAAATTAACACAGCCTTCTCCAGAGCTCTACTTAAGAAGTGGAACAATCTTGTTAATGGAAAATAAACAAACGATACATTTATAATCTGCTGCTCATCCCTGCTCACCTTTATATTGCATAATGATCACTCAAGGTGTCTTTCCACAACAACCATGATCTCCAAAGTCAACCCACTGACCACTGGGATCAGGTTAAAAAGACAGAAGCCCCATTACGGCACAGTTCATTCAGCAACCCATGGAGCATGCACTAGGTCCCAGATTCTGCCGTCTGTGCAGCATACAGCAGCACACAGGCAGATGGGACTCCTGCCTGTGAGATGTGTCTGGGGTGGCCAAGCAGAACTGGAGAAGAAGGGGCAGACCAGCTGGGACCTTGAAGAAAAGGCGGAGAGTGAAGAAGCTTTGGAGGAAGAAGTAAATTAAGCAGAGAAGAAAGAGTAGCCTGGAATGAGGTTCAAGTCCAACTCCTTCACCTTGTTAACTGAAAGTCTGTGCGGACTCCTCTGTGGTTCCCATCTTGTGGGGGGTTGTGATACAGTGAATTAGGAAATCAGCTGGTATAGGTGTTCCTGCAGGGGAGTCCTCAGTCAGCCCCGGGCCTTTCTTTCCCCAGCAACCTCACTCTTAGTCTCTGAGTTAAGCACCTTTGCCCTGATATGTTAACAAACACTAGGTCTTGGTTTCTGTCCTGGTTTTCTATCGCTGTGATAAATCACCATGACCAAAAGCAACTCTTGGAGGAGAAAGTTTATTTTAGTTTATAGGCTACCATGAAGGGAAGTCTGGACAGGAACCCTAGGGCACCCCTTAGCTGTGAGGGCAGTGTCTGGTGGGAAAGGCCTGCATGGAAAAGCATGAGAGAATGCTTCCATCTTCACAGATGTGCCTGCAGCCAGCCATTCCCAGCTCTCCAGCAGCCAATGTGCTGCTTATCTAGGTGAGCTGTGGGAAATAGCCGTCTTTATACCAGTACATTGTCTGTTAGGACTGAAATGATCCACTAGCCACCAGGCTCAGGCAAACTTGGCGTTCGCAGAGAGTGGGGCCTCATCCTACATGTCCACTGTGGGGCTAGCCTAGGCAGGAGCTTTGAGTCCTGCTGCCAGCTTGTCCCTATAGAGCTGATGTCACAGAGGAGAAGGGACCTAGGCATGTAAATATGTTGGTTTTGGGAAAACGCCCTTTAGACTGCAGGTCAAACAGTAGCTACCTTTCAAGTTTGCCCCTGACTCAGTGTGACCAACCTTGGGGTAGATGTTTAAGCTCTCTGAACACCATGTTTTCTCTTATGTGGAGTGAGGATAACAATACAACCCCCCCCCCCCCATGTACAGTTATTATGAGAGATGGGTCCTGACTCTGTGAAAGAGCTTCTCTCCAGGAGTCCTCACATCTCAGGGTTGGAGAGGGCCTCACAGGGAAGCAAGTCCCCAGCTGTCTCCTATGTTCACCTCACCAATCAGTCAGCCCTGGCCTCTCCACATCTCTGCTGTTCTCCATAGACGTAAACTATCACTCCCAGTGCTGCAGGAGAATGTTTCCATGGAAGCATCTGTGGCCCTGTCCTTTGGGTCCTTGTCACTCCTGTCCTATGCTCCACTGTACTTGACCACTGATGCAAGATGATGTCCCCACATGTCACCCTGCACCCTGCACCTGCTCTGTTTTCTCCATAGGTCTACCTAAAATGTATCTGCAAACCAAGGTATGTATACATGGAACACAGCCAGCCAGGGTTCCCTGCAGAGAGAAACAAAGGCCCCTTTTCCCAATACCCATCTCCAGTGCAATGGTAAGCGAGCCTCCCAGGACCCAGAAGAGTCCTGAGTGGATCCCGAGGGATGCAGGAGACCACACGGAAATAAGCAAGGATTGTCCTCTCATAATCTAGGGACAAAGACAGAGTCCAAGTGAACAGCTCACCTTGCCTAAGTGTTAGAGGAGCTCAGAGGAGGACCTGGGCTTCCAGGAGAGACTCTACTGGGTACAGCACACACCTGTACAAGGAATCTTGAGGAGCACATCATGCCGGGGTCGGGGAAGAGGACTGGGTGAGGAGGATCAGACGTATACTAGGTGAAGTCAAAAGGCAAGGCAGGCTAGAAGATTGCTTCAGGAACCAAGATGGCACCTCAGAACAGAAATGCTCCCTTTGTCACAGGCCTCTGAAAGGAGACTACTGGACCAGGAGAGGCAATGAATGACACTACCCACCAAGTAGAATGGTTTCCGTTGGTTGGCCCCACACAAGCCGTTTGCAAGTAAATCAGTTGGCCTAGGGATCTGAGCCTAGGTTCCAGCTGCCTCGGCCACATGTGACCTTGGCTTATCCATCTATCTCCAAGAGGCCTTTGCTAGCATCCCCAGGAGACTGGCCAGGCTGGCTGATCACAAGGATATGGTTACAGGGATTCAGGCCAGAAGAGGCAAACATTGGGAGGTGGCCCTGTAGCTGGTCCTAGCTTGTTCCATGGCTCTGGCTCACTGTCTGAGGAAGCTCTCTGAGCCTCCACTTCGTGTCTGTGAGTTGGAAACAATAGCAGGAACATTTGTTGAAATACACTGCATGCCAAACATGTTTCTAGATTTTTTTTTTTTTTTACACTTACTTACTCATTTTAATTTTCTAACCAGTAACTATTCCTGTTCTTTCTTTAAAAACAAATTCAGGCTGGGCAGTGGTGGCACAGGCCTTTAATCCCAGCACCCAGGAGGCAGAGGCAGGGGGATCCCTGTGAGTTTGAGGCCAGCCTGAGTTCCAGGACAGACAGGGCTACACAGAGAAAAAAAAAAAAAAAAAACCCTGTCTTGAAAAAACAAAAAACAAAAAATAAAAAAATAACCCCCCCCAAAAAACAGAAAGAGACAGAGAGAGAAAGAGAGAGAGAGAGAGAGAGAGAGAGAGAGAACAACCAAATCAAAATAAAAACAAACAAAAATGAATTCAGGAAGGGCCAGAGTTTCATCCCCAGAACCCACATAGTGGAAGAAAGAAGCCAGCTCCCAAGAGTGGTCTTCTGACTTCCACACCAGTATTGTGTACACACACACACACACACACACACACACACACACACACACACACACGAATAAAAAAGCAAAGCCAGGCAGACAGCAAGTTAGTCAGCAGAGCCCAGACCTCAGGTGTGCTAGAGGAGCAAGTGGAGAAGCTGGAGGGCAGGAGGATTGCGGCCATAACTCCACGTTTCATGTTTGCCTCTCTAAGACTTAAAGCGTTCTCCACTCAGTAGTTCTGTTCATTTAGTCTTCTGCACTGTGGGGTGAAGTGAATACTGTTGAGTCTTGTTTCACCAGTGAGAAAACAAGACACTAAGCTGAGTGACTTGCTTCGGGTCACAGGTAACAGTTCCCCATAGGTGAAGGTTAATACTGAGACCCAGAACCATTCCGGACATTTCCCTTGTTCATTTTATTGATTGACTGATTGATTGATTGATTGATTGATAGGGTTTTCCTATGTAGCCTTAACTGGCCTGGACCTTACTATGTAGATCAAGCTAGCCTCATACTCACAGAGCTCCTCCTGCTTCTGCCTCCCAAGTGTTGGCATTAAAAGTGTGCACCATTATGTCCAGCTTAGACACTCTATGGGACAGAGAGGTAGGGCTCACCCATACCACATTGCCAGTAAGAGGAGCAGTTGGGCCTCATGTACATTTCTTGTCTGAGCCCCTTAGCCCTTGCTCAGACTTGGAAGTTTTGTCTTGGCACAGAACTCCGTGCAGAGACTAGGGTCCCAAATGCTGCCCTGTGTCATGCAGACCCACTCAGAGGCCAAGGAATAAATCTGGCTCCTAAGCCTCCAGGAGAGTCTTAACAAACGTTCCAAATGACTTGTCAGAACTCAACGCTGTTTCCGTGCCAGGTTTCCAAGAACTCAGGGTGCCCTGGTCTGTCTGGTTCCCATGCAGGCCTCCAGAATACCTGGGCTCTGCCAGGGCCACCTGTGTCCTTTCTCCAGCCAGTGATGTGTGTGGGCCTTCCTCCTGGAAAACATCCCAGCAGGCTTCCTCCTAGCATCTACAGCATCTGCAGCGTCTGCGGACCTTGGGGTAACAGTTCCATCTTCTCGGCACACTAGGCCACACATGGACCTGACCATGACTCAGTGGCTCACTGAGTCCCTGGCTACACTCCCAGAGTGCATCAGCAAATGTCCCAGCGGCTCCACACAAGCAGCTTAACCCTCTCCCCCAATCCTTACAGCCGCCATGCTTTGCTGGCAAGGAAGTCGAAGCTTCCAGGCTGATGAAGACCACCTGATTGATCTGAGGGTGGAAGGAGACCAAGTCCACACCCTATTGGGGGCTCTTCCCATGAAAGCCATGGAATCTCTCCGGTACCATCTCCCACCTGCTGGAGGCTACTCCAGTAGCTTTTACTAGTGCCGGGGTATGTCAGACCCTGAGCCCAGTGGGTATCCAGTAGTCAGTGATCAATATGAGTGCTTTGGGGAGACCTACCCATAACAGTGACACAAAAAGAATAAGTACTGTGACCAGAAGAGGGACCTTAGTAATGTCCTAGAGGGGAGGGAGGACCCCCAAGAAGAGGAGATGCCTGTGCAGAGTCCTGAGAGAGAGTGCTGGGCAGGAGAAGGGGAGAGCATGAGAAAGGAAGGGCATCTTAGGCAGTATGTATTAGAGATGAGAGACCAGAAAGTTCTGGAACTCCAGGTTTGTTGGTGGTTCTGTGTAGGGAAGGTGGGAACTGAGGCACTGTTGCCAGAAGGCTCCTACGGGGCAGAGAATGACTGGAAGCAGACTGCCCTAAGGGACCTAGGGTGATCATGCCAGCTCCTAATCTCCATGTGATGCCCCCGAGACACAGGGAACCCCAAGTCACAAATCCTGCACCCAGGCTTACAGTGGAAGCAAGAGGGCAGGTTGCCTGGAGGCACTGGATTCATACACAGGTCACCTGACTGCCTGGGTCACCCTGTCCCCGAGGCAATCTTGCTACCCTTTCTCCTTGCTGGGGGACTAGTGCACCTGAGCACTGTGGGGGGTAATGGGAGGGAGCCAGCCCTTGGGATTCCCCTGGCAACTCTATGGATTAGGCCCCACCCACCTCACCTGGCCCCGGGAGTTTCCCTGCTTGTGAAGTCAAACAGAAACAAACTAAATCCGAAACTGGCCCACCCCTGAGCACCAGGTAAGCACAACCCAAACCCGTGGGGCCTGTGTGCATACCTTTTGGCTGGCCTCCAGGACACAGAAGGAGACTGTTTGAATAAAATCCCCTCTTGCTGGTAAGCAGGTAAGGCCTGGAGGTTTGCAGCTGGCAAACGGCTTCCCCAGATGTCCTTCCCTTTGGTTCTTACACCGGCCTTGGGAGGGGGCTCCTGAGCCTGAGAGGTTACAGTATGGACTTGAGATCACACAGCAGTTAGTGACAGACATGAGACCTCAGGGGAGAGCAGCCACTGGCTGTTGGTTAGATGGCCCCAGCTGACCAGTGTAGTGGCCAAAGAGTCATAAGATCTGAGTGGCCTGAAGGCACTAATAGGGTGGCCTCTCAGAGACAGACAGCAGCCACAGGCAGGCAAGGGTGGAGGAGCAGTGTAAGCAGAGGCCCAGAGCAGCAAGGCAGTGGACAGCAGGGAACAAGGAGGGCTTCGCTGTGGCTGTTGCATGAACTTTCACTAGTCAAGGCTTCTTCACCTTTGTTGCATCTCCCAGCAGCCTCTGCCTCACTGTCAGTGTTCAGATCTAAGACATCTTCCCCCATTGTTGGAATCCACGAAAGTGAAGGGCCATGTATGTTCACTCTCTTGTTGAGCCCAGCATGATCCTGGGAGGGGCAGATTAATGGATGGAGCTGGCGAGATGCCTCAGCCGAGGGTGATCCCTTAGAACCCATCTTAGAAAGCCGACGATGGCTTGATGGCAGGGCATGCCTATAATCACAGTGTTGAGGAGGCAGAGGCAGGAGGAGCCCTGGGCTTTGCTGGGGAACTACTCGAGCTGAATCAGTGAGCTCCGGGCTCCTCAGTAGACCATGTCTTTCCAGACAGTGGAGAATGATTGAAGATGATACCCAATGTCAACTTCTACGCACACGCGCACACACAATCTCACATACACAAAATATCTCTCTCACATACAAACCAAACATATACACACAATCTCACATACACATGTACATGAACATACACAATCTCACACACAAAACCAAACATACACACACAAACAAGCATAAACACACAAAATCTCACACACACTCATAACACACACACACACACACACACACACACACACACACACACACAGATTCATGGCAGTGGTAGGGCAGACATCAGAGTTAGAAATGGAGTTCTGAGTTCAAAGTGTCTTCCCAGAATGCCCCTCATTGCCCAAGTCTCCCCAGTGTTCCTTATGCCCCAGTGGTAGATGGAGGTGAATCTAGCCTCAGGGAGCAGACACAGTGAGGTTTGCCCTTGGTCACAAAACCAGGGGCAAAGGAACTGGAACCAGGATAGGGGTGTCAGTGGGTACAAGAGCACACTCCCAGCCACAACTGAGCTTGGAGCTGCTAGGTACCTGTGTGACAGTTTGAGGGCCCCTACCTGGAATTGACCTTCCTCCTCAGCTGTGGAACGGCAGGGACACTGAATAGGAGGTCTACTGGGTGGCAGGTGCCCAGGCCAGCCTTGTGGCTGTAAACACACATATGGTTGTATGCCTCTCTACTGCTGTGCATAAGCATGGCCAGACAGTGTGAGGTGGGGCATAGGTGTCAGGGCCAAGTGCTTGTTAGGGTGTTTGCTTGTATTCGGATGTCCATGTTATTCTCATTGCACCGTCTGTAGGCCTGGTCTGTTTCTGTCTAGGAAACGCCATTTCTCACATACCTCACTTGAGGCCTTCTATGGTGCAACAGAAGCAGACAGAAAGGGAGGCTGCCCCCAGGGTTTTCTGTGTATGTATGTATGTGTCTGCATATATATGTGTGTATGCATACATGCTCTCTCTAGAAGGCCTGAGTTCAATCTCCCTCTGGCCCTGACCAGCATGCTGTGGGTACCTGGGGGTCTAGGAGGAAGGAGAGTGGGTCTGAGAGAGAAAAGTCAAGCATGTCCTCAACTGTGTTCCTATGTCCCTGAGCCAGAGGGCCGAGCTCTAAGGACTGAGCAATACTCTCCAGTCCCACCAGGCAGAGGCCTGGGCTACGGGTGGACACAGCACCACCTTGTGGGCCACAAGGAGAGGTAAATGGCACCACTGGAAAGCAGTTGGCTACCCTCAGGAGAAGGGATGGGAGGCTGTCCCTGCTAGTCCATGGATTGCTCACTGTCTTTGCATCTGGCTCCTTTCCCTCCCTCATCTGCATCGGCCTTCCTCAGCCTCACTACCTCCAATCATTGTTCAGAGTTCATCCCCCTGGGGCAGGGAGTCCAGTGATGGAGAGGCGACCATAGACTCCCGAGGGAGGAAAATCCCTAAGCATAATTTCAAAAGCTGAAACATGAGGCTGATAAGTGGGGAATGCCTTAGGCAGAGGGAACCGCATGTGCAAAGGCCCAGCAGCATTAAAGAGCACTGGTGGATCTGCTGAACTGGCAGTCCCTGAGAGCACAGACGGAGAGTGGGAGTGAGGCTGAGAGATGATGGGGGCTGGGCCCCGAAAGGCCTGTAGTGCCAACCCGGGGAGCTGGACTGTAATAGGGTCATCACAGGGAACTGGGCAGGAGCTGACTAGGTCAGAGCAGCTGGCTGAGCTGAGATTCATATAACGTATGTTTACCTGTTATTTACATTTTATTTATTTATTTCATATTAAGTCTTGCTCTGTAGCCCAGGATGGCCTCAAACTCCATATCCTCCTGCCTCAGCTTCCTGAGTGCTGACATTGCTGCAGTGTGTCCTTATAACTATTTTAAAGTGCTCAATTCAGTAGCACTTAGTGCACCCAGCACACTGTGTTGTAAGCAACATCTCTGTCTAGTTACTTTATCATACCAAAGCAAACCCTTTACTCACTGAGTAATCTGCCCCCATTCTCCAGAAACTATCAATTTGCATTCTATCTCTATGGGTTTATCATCAAATTCTGGACATTTCATATAATTAGAATCATACACCACGTGGCCTTTTGTGTCTGGTTATTTTGATGAAATGCTTTGAGGTTCACCAACATGGCAGTATTATCATTACTTGGTTCCCAATCTGTGTAGCTCAGGGGTAGAGAGCATTTGCCCAGCATGCTCAAGGCCCTGAGTCCAGTCACACACACTAAAGTAAAGAAAACAAACCAACCACTTTACCTCGGTGTGGTAAGGTGCACATCTGTTAATGCCTGCACTCAGGAAGTAAAACAGAGATTCCAGTTCAAGGCCAGTCTGGGACATAGAGAGACCATGGCCTTACAAAGAAACCATTCCTGGGGCTGGAGAGAGGGCTCAGTGATTAAAGAGCTTGTGTGTAAGTGTGAGGGCTGGAGTCTGGATCCCCAGAACCTATGTAATGGCCAGGTGAGCATGGCAGCTAGCCTCCATTCGGGTACTCAGACAGTGGGGATAGGCTCTCCTGAGCAAGCTGGCTCCCCAGACTAGTGAACAGGCAGACTCTGGCTTCAGTTGAGAGGCCTACCTCAGTGAATAAGGTGGAGGGTGGCCGAGGAAAGCTACCTATGTAAACCTCAGGTCTCCACACACGTGTACACACACATGCAAACATACATTCATACATACATACATGCATATGAAAAAATAATTTTTTATGAATGAATAACAGATGTTCATTAATGTGTGATGGATTCTATCAGATAAACCTATGAAAGTTGAATATGCAGCATTTAAACACACCTAACTTTCCAGATAGAGCTGAGGTTCACTGCGTGGCTGTGTGGAAGCTGCCGCATACCAGTGCTGCCCAGAATCATGAGAAAGCATTGAACTGCATATTACTGGCCTAGCCAAGGCCAGAGTCAAGAGTCAAAGGAAAGTTTCTACTGAATATCGCTTCCTTAAAAAGAAAGGGTTTGTTTTATTTTTAATTATGTGTGCCTGTGTGTGTGTGTGTGTGTGTCTCTCTCTCTGTGTGTGTGTGTGTGTGTGTGTAATTGTCCTCAGAGGACAGAAAAGGGGGTCAGATCTCCTGGAGCTGGTG
The DNA here is from genome assembly GCA_028551405.1 of Uromys caudimaculatus. Lineage (NCBI taxonomy): Eukaryota > Metazoa > Chordata > Mammalia > Rodentia > Muridae > Uromys > Uromys caudimaculatus. The sequence goes on from CM052702.1 coordinate 100,024,632, forward strand.
TTTGCAAGCAGTTGTGAGCCACCCAACATGGGTGGCTGGGAACCGAACTCAGGTCTGGTGTAAGAGCAGTCAGTACTCACTTTAAACCACTGAGCCATCTCTCTGGGCCCCAGGGTCACTTCTATACTGTCACCTCACTGAGAAGCCAGAAGTCAAACCATGGCTGGGCCCCAGGGTCACTTCTATACTGTCACCTCACTGAGAAGCCAGAAGTCAAACCGTGGCTCGGACTATCCACATCCGATGGTATGTAGACAGCAAACCATGGCTCGGACTATCCACATCCTATGGTGTGTAGACGGCAAACCGTGGCTCAGACTATCCACATCCTATGGTGTGTAGACGGCAAATTGCTCATCCATTCAGGATGAACATTTGGGCCGTGCAGGCTCACTTTTGAAGCCTCCTGTGTCTCTGCAGTGGTACTTTATGTTACTGAGGTAAGGTCCTCCATCAAGGGTATGGTGGCTGATGGAGAGGCTGAAAGCTGGGACAAGAAAGAAGCCATGCTGAGGAACCTGGACCTGGACAAGCTGATCCAATCATCTGGCAGCCAATGCAGAAGCTGGCGGCAGAGAGCTAGAGGTGGTACCAACCTGCTGGCCCAGGTGACTCTGAGGGTGGCTCAGGGATAGCAATAAGTCTGACTCCCTCTTCTGCCCTCAGTATAAATCTGGGACTGACTAGGAAGCATGACTTGAAATGCCAGTCAGTGTCCAGAATAACACAATAGTGAGGTGATCCCAAGGGCCATAACAGAGTGGGGGAGAGTGCCAGAAAGCTTTGGAGCCCAGGTCTGGCTCAGTGGCCTCGCCTGAGTTCTCTATCCTCTCAGGTGTTTATTGAGCAGCCAGCTTCTTGGAGGCTGTATCCTCTCTACTGCCCTTCACCGGTCCAGCCTCCTATTTGCTGCTGTGACCCAAAGCCTGTAGGTCTGTAGAGGGAAAGCTCCCACCTCAGGAAGTGCTGACGAAGCTCCCACACTCCCACACACACCCGTGTTAGGTGCCTCTGGGAAGTAGGTAACTGAGAAGGGGACGACCAGAAATTTCCAGCTGCTCTGCCAGAGCTGTTAGGGCTCCAAAATAATTTTCTTTCTCTCTCTTCAGCTGAGATTTTTTTTTTCATAAGCCCCAGATGCACCAGATTGGAGGAACAGACATGTGAGGGAAGCCGCGAGACTCTGGAGGGATGTGAAATCTAGGGCTGGCCCTGCAGCCAGACAGCTTGAAGGGGAGTTTGGGAGACATGAGACAAGATTCAATCCCACCCGGTGTTGGACTCACACCTGAGCAGGCCTGAGACAGAACTCCCCACGGGCTTTGCTGAGCCCTCAGAGCTTCTGATTTAGTGGGTCTCTGGTGAAAACCAAAGATCCTCTTTTCTGCATGTATCAAGTGATGCCTTTGACACAGGCGAGACCCACTGGTCCCGTTGCTTCCTTCTGGAGCCTGAATATCCTTGGCTTTCAAGAGAGAAGCTCACAGGCTCTGCCCTCGAGACATGCTTCAAGGCTCAGATGAAAAAGCCAGGACATAAGGAACTTCTGATAGCCAGCTGGACTCCCTGCCTGCTAGGAAAGGAAACCCCACCAGAAGTGGCACTGACCAAGGTCACATGGTCAATGTGAAGGTAACATTAGGCAGATCCCAAGCAATCTGCCCTTTGCTCCGCTCCTTCAGCTTGTAGAGATCCTTCTCGTATCTCATCTTTGAGGTGACAGGAAGTTCCATGTTGGGGTTAAAGGCTGGCAGTCTCTGCTCTAGCCCTCAGGGTGAGCCATTTCTCTGCATAGTGATCTGATAGCTTCCATGTACCAACCCTGCCACATTCTCCCTGGAGACTTTCTATGGCTCTCAGAGCTATGTGCATGCAGGAAAGATACCAGGGAGCTGACATCCATCCTCCTGCAGTAGATCCTAGGCAATGACTGGTGGATGCATGGCCTGGCTTCCTCACAACCTGGCAGGAACAGCTTTGAGGCACGTTCTATGCTATGACCCAGAACTCCTCTATGAGGCTGAGCTTGGCTGGTGATGGCAGAAACTTTTTGGAGGGCAGCTCCTTTGCCGGCCCCTCACGATGTGAAGAGTCTAGTCACTTCTCACATGAGCTGCTTGTTTCAAAGCCTCATGCCATGTTAACTGGTGACAGTGGTGGCTGCGTGCACCAAGCCCTTGCCAGGTGTTGTGCTCATGTGACCTTGTTTGATCCCCTTCCTAGTGGGCATCATCACCTCAATGTCACTGTCACATAGGTTGTCCAGAGAGGGGAGGTGACTTGACTGAGTGGTCACTGATAAGCATTCGGTCCACATCGGGGAGGTTCCACTCTCTGTGCCTCCCTAGGACTTAAGAGTCAAGGAACCCAACCTAGTTCCCCGAGGCTCCTGGATAGTCCAGTCATGGAGAAGAGGAGGTGGTCTGGGGTTCCAGGACCTGTCCATGGTTTTCCTGAGGCAGCCAACAGAGGCAGTAGCATGGCGCCACCCACCAGTCTTGTTGATTGGGGATCCAGTGAGGATGACTTAATATCTACAATGGCAGGGCCATTTTGAGTCTCGCCTAGAGACTCAGGAGACCTCTGAGGAGAAAAAGTTCCTACTTAGGGGCAACAGCAGGATTCCATTTTGTAAGCACAGATGGCTGAAGCTGCAACTTCGTGTTCAGGCTGTGCTAAAACATTGCTAGTGTGTTTGGGGGAAAGAGCATGGTCTTCGTCAGCAGAAGTGCGGTACTTTCAACTTCAGTCTCAAGCATGGTCCGAAGCAGATATTCTCACTCACTACATAAAGAAGCCTGTATTGGTAATATTAAGGTCATAACTCATGGACAGTACAGCAAATACCCTTGATGGCACAAAGTCCTACATTAGACGCCAGGCTGGGCCTGCTTTGGGGGCAGAAGTTCTAAAAGTGCCCCTCCAGCCGGGCTGTGGTGGTGCACACCTTTAATCCCAGCACTTGGGAGGCAGAGACAGTCGGATTTCTGAGTTCGAGGCCAGCCTGGTCTACAGAGTGAGCTCCAGGACAGCCAGAGCTATACAGAGAAACCCTGTCTCAAAAAACCAAAAAGAAAAAAAGAAAAAAAAAGTGCTCCTCCCCCTCCCCCATTTGACCTTGGTTTCCTTAAGTATGACAAGGGAGTCAGCTGAACACACAGTCATAGCCCCACGGCCTTGTGCTCTCTGGGGGTCCCAGGTTTGACAGGGCCTGTGGCTTTCCCTTGGGCCTACTTGGCAAATTCTGGCAGGTCCCTGCCCCAGAGTACAGATCAGTAATGGAGCCTTCAGGACCATGGTGACAGGCTCAGCTGTAAATCCCAGTTGGGAAGCAGCCTGAGAGATAGATTATTCTGGCTCTTCCTGAGACTGGGGACAGCCTGTCTAGGGAACTCATGTGGACAGCAAGGGGAGCTGACAAAGGCGTTCTCTGGGGTTGAGACACTCAGTGGAGGGCCCCAACCGACAATGCTTGTCAGTACAGAGATGGCATGAGATCAGCTTGCTGGGCCCAGTACAGATGCTGGCTGGGGGCAGGCATCACTGAAATCAAGTTATGCCTATTGCACTCCAGGTCATGACTTCCTTCCTTCCAGAAGGTGTTCTTAGGAGAGAGCTGAGAAAGAATCTCTGCAGACATGTTAAGAACGAAGATGGCGGAGCTGGGCGTGGTGGTGTGCCTGTAATCCGAGCACTTGGAATTGGCAGAAGGATGACACTTTGAGATTGGTCTGGTTGACATAAAGGCTTTCAGGTTCGCCTGGGCTCTTTTTTTTTTTTTTTTTTTTTTCCAGGCTGGTGTGTGGGAGGGACAGAAGTGAACAGATGGGAGGTGAGAATGGGGCCAGCTGCTTTCCGAAGGACTGTGTGATTTACTCTGGGCATTAAAAACAATGTGACACAGCCAGGCTTTGCTACTAACCATGGGCCTTGCTCACCTCACTCAATGGGCCCTGAACCTGTTGAGTTAGACAGAATGATTTCTCTCCGTGCTCACAGACACCATGACCCTAAGAATTCTGGGTAGGGGGGAAGAGCCACAGAGCTGCTGTCTCCCCACTGGGCTGTACTACCTTGTTCACCCTGGGCTCCTGTGGACAGTCATAGGAATAAAGGAGCAGAAAACACATGGGCTTTAGGGCCCGGCAGACAGGGTCTTGGTCTCAGCACCATGTGGCCTCAGGTGGACATCTTCCTGCCTAGTTTCTGCATTTGTAATACAACAATACTTCAAAGGACTTTGAATGAATCGAATGAGATACTGTAACTCGGACTCTGCAGGATATACGAAGAGCTCCTCACTGGTGTCTGGGTTGGGGACACAGAGTGCAGAGGAGGGGAAGACAGAAAGAGAGAGAGAGAGGGAGATCATATCTTTTTGTAGTCTTTAAGACATGTAGGGAGTTTTTTTTTGGATTGTGGTTTGTTGTTTTTTTTTTTTTTTTCCTTTGAGACAGAGTTTCTCTGTGTAGCCCTGGCTGTCCTGGAACTCACTCTGTAGACCAGGTTGGCCTTGAACTTAAAGAAATCTGCCTACCTCTGCCTCCTGAGTGCTGGGATTAAGGGCTGACACCTGACTGTAGGAAGTTCTTTATTCTGATAAATTAATGAAATTTCAGAAACAAAAATAAGGTGTAATAAGTGCTTAGTTCAATTCTGACACTTAACTAGGACCTAAGTTTAGCCATATGTGTGTGTGTGTGTGTGTGTGTGTGTGTGTGTGTGTGTGTGTGTGTTACAAACTGTTCAGACCTGTGTCTTTGGTGGAAGGAACTCTTCAGAAAAGCTAACTGCTCCTCCTGAGAGCTGGAGAGAGCACAGAGGTTAAGGGCCAGCTCCATTTAACTCAAAATGACTCAGCTGAGCAGCCAGCACCTAGCTGCCTTTGTGGGAGATGGAGGCTGTCCCTCCCCCCCCTCCCCGGAACGGTACAAAGTGCCCTACAGTCAGTCCCATAGCTAGCTTTGAACCCTTCTCTGCAGCCTACTGCTGTGTCACCTTGGGCAAGTCACTCTGTTCTGAGCCATCAGTTTTTCTTGTCCTAAACGAGGGTAATGCTGATTGTTTGCTGGGCTTTGGCCTGGTGCGGGACAGATGGACAGGGTTAGCAAGGCCATTTAGGAGGCCAAGGTGGAGCTGAACCCTTCCCTATCTGCCCTATGCTGTCTCTGCAGCCATATCTAAGCCAAGAGCTGGGCTAACCAGTTATCAGAGGGCTGTGGACTGTGGCAGAGAACAAAATCTGAGTGTAACTAAAGAAGCTTTGCCTTATCCACTTGCCCCCGGGGTGCTTATGCTAATCCCATTCCCACCAAAGCCACTCAGACTAATGAAGCTTCTTCCACTCTGGCTCCACACCATCTGTCAGCAGATCCGCTGGGTCCTCCAGGACAGCCTGCATCTGAAACCTTGTGAGCCACCTGGAGGGAGGCTGGGCCACCAGCGTTTCACTCAAACTTCATTCAGTGCAGTGGGCCCTGCTGAGCCACATGGGGCTAAATCACTGGTGATCTAGGGAAGAGAGAGGCTCAAGGTTTCTTGTTTTACAACATACACACGCGCACGCATGCATACATACGCACACACACACATGCACGCATGCATACATACACACGCACACGTGCGTGCCCATCCATAAGGAAGAATAAATACGTTTCAATGGGGAGTTCAGATGGCATTCCCTTCCAGCCTGGTTTCCTAATGCACACATTCACCACAGGTGTGCGGCACTCCTGACCTGCACGAGAGATTCTGCTGTGGTACAGAAAGAAGTGAACCAGACAGTTCCTGCCTGGGGAAGCTTCACACTGGGGTGGAAGAGCAGGTAAAGGCTTGAGGTGCTATAAACGCTGTCATCAGCCCCTGGTCTGTTACAGGAGTTTTCTAATATCCATCTATCTATCTACCTACCTATCTATCTATTTATCTATCTATTGTCTATCTATATATCAATCATCTACCTATCATCTACCTATATATTACCTATCTATATATCAATCATCTATCAACCTATCATCTATATATCAATCATCTATTATCTATCTATCATCTATCTATCTATCTATCTATCTATCTATCTATCTATCTATCTATCTATCTATCTATCTATCATCTATTATCTGTTAGTGTGTGGAGAGGTGCATGTGCCATCATATGTATTTGGAAGTCAGAGAAAAACTTTGTGGATTTAGTTTCCACTTTCCATCTCTATATGGGTTCTGGGCATTGAGCTCAGGTCAGCAGGCTTATGAAGCACGAGCCTTACCTGCTGAGCATCTTGTCAGCCCAAATGCCGTATTTTTCTTAGATTTGTGTTCTCTCTCTCTCTCTCTCTCTCTCTCTCTCTCTCTCTCTCTCTCTCTCTCTCACACACACACACACACACACACACACACATACACACTGTTCAGTGTCTGCAGAGGTCAGAAGAGGGCATCAGATCCCCTGGAACTGAAGTTATAGATGTTTGGGAGTCACCAGGTGGGTGCTGGAAACGAACCACCCAGTGGTTAAGGCCTTTGTTGGTCCAGGCAGAGCAGCCCCGCCACAGACCTAGGGGAGCCACTCCTCCACCCAGCACCCAGTCCTCCTGGCATCCTTAGTGACCTCACATTGCTGTGGTACAGTGACTTGGGTGCCTGTCTGGCTCATCTCTGAGGGCTGGGACTACCATACAGCTTGGTAGAGAGGAAAGAGGTGTCCCATAAGCACTGTCACTCATGAGAGGATGTATTTATCTCCAGCTGGGCTGCCATAGCACACTGTTGGCTGATTTTTTCTATTTTATTTTATTTGTGTGTGGTGTGTATGTATGTATGCATTCATGTATGAGTGTGTGTGGGCGTGTAGGGCGTGTGGGGGTGTAGGCACATGTGTGAGCCTGAGTGATCAGAGGTCATTGGCTGTCTTCCTCTATAACTGTCTAGTTTTTGAGACAAGACTCTCACTGAACCGTCAGCTCATTGATTCAGCTATACTGGCTGGCTGAGCCCTTGGTGTCCCCCTGCCTCTGCTTCCCAGTGCAGAGATTAGGACAGGGCTTTAAAAACTAAACAAAACCCCAAACAAACAAAAAAACCCATAGATGCCAGGATCTGAACTAATATCCTCACGCTTGTGTGGCAAACACTTGACTAGTGACTGAACATCTCCCCTCACTGTTGGCTTAAATGACAGAATAAATTTCCCTGGAGACTGGGTCTACGATCAAGGTGTTGGCAGGGCCTTCTGAGGCCTCCCTCTACTTTGCACATAGCCATGTCCTTGCTGTGGTTTCCACAAGGTCTCTGCGTAGTCTGTCCTCAGGCCTTTCTGTAGCAGCATCATCATGCTGGAGCACAGCATTTGCAAAAGACCTCAGCCCTGGTTACCCCTCCTTTTTCACATGCAGTCAATTTTGAAGCACAGAAAGGTGGGACTTCAACACGTGACTTTAGGAGGATACTATCAGTTTATAGACATGTGGTAAGACAGTGGGCAGACAGTGAGAGGTCCGAGAAGAGCACTGAGTAGGGCAGCAGGCACTTAGTGGAGAAGGATCCTCAGGTTAGATTCCAGCCCCTGGGGGAAGAAGAGGAGAGCTAACTCCTACTGAGAGAGGGTGGAAGAACTGGGAAGGAATACTTGCTGGGGTTGAGATGGGAAACAAATGTAGATTGTGTTCATAGGCTGTTCTCAAAGCCTAGTAGCTCTGAGGTCATTTTGCAGCATAAATAAAGAAGCTAGCTATTAAAGATGAAAGGTCTCTTTCAGGCAATGAAATGCCCATTTAGAAATACACACATGCCAGCCCCTTCTTTACTCTAGAGCAGTGGTTCTCAGCCCTCCTAATGCTTCGATCCTTTAATATAGTTCTGTATGTTGTCATGACCCCCCAACCATAAAATTATTTCATTGCTACTTCATAACTGTAATTTTGCCTCTGTTATAAATCATAGTGTAAATATCTGGTATGCAGGATATCGGATACTCGACCTCCTGAAGAGGTCACAGTCCACAGGTTCCGAACCGCTGCTCTAGAACATCTCATTAAGTTGCCTCTCCAGTTACGGGATCGAGGCTGAGAGTTGACATGCTTGTGTGGGGTCGATGGATAAGTAACAGAGCCTGTGAGCGGTCTCCTCAAAGGGAATCCCAGGGAGCCTGCACAGAACTTAGCCTGCATGGTCACTGAAGAATACATGCTACATGAGCTTAGCTCCACTGTGAAAAAATAGACTGAATTACAGCCCAATGTGCAAAGACAACTACAACTCCATGTTGATATGAATAGATACATGGGGGAGGAGCAGATCTTCCTCAGAGGAGACTCAGACGTGAGAAGCCGATGTGGAACGCTCCAGGATGTGGGTTACACCCACCTCCATTCTCTGGCTCCGGAAAGCAACGTGGTTTTAAGGACTTACCTCTAAGTCAGAGAGGGAAATAGTCCCAAGGGAACCCTCCTCAGACAGCGAGGCTCCCACCATCAGGGATGCTGTGTGCTCCTGGTGGGCTGGGACAAAAGGGGAACTTCATTGTGGTGCTATTCTGGCCCTCAATAATCCCAGTCTAGCAAGGAGCAAATTCTCATACAAACCAGACTGAGGGCTGTCTGTGAAGTGCCCAGCTAATGCTGCTAAAGCCCAGAAAGGCTGTAGGGACAAGAAAAGATGGAAACTGCCCCAGAGCAAAGGTGGCTGCGGAGGCACGAAGACATGAGTGCAGAGGACCCTGGTCCAAATCCTGGATTAGAGAGGGAACATTGACAGCAAAGTGAGGGCTTCAGCTAATAGTAATGTATCAACAGTGGGCTTTTCATCTTGACAAATGTCCCTCATGTAGGATCTGACGAAGGTGCTCAGTGGGTGAATGTGCTTACCACCCAGCCCCATGACCTGCGGTGATCTCTTAGATTCACATGGTGGAAGGAGAGAACTGACTACTAAAAGTTGTCCTCTGACCTAAACACACACACACACACACACACACACACACACACACCATTTATTTATTTACCTATTTATTTGTGTATTTGTGCATTGATGTTTGCCTGCATATATCTGCATGAGGGTGCCAGATCCCCTGGGACTGGAATTACAGTTTTGAGCTGCCATGTGGGTGCTGGGAATTGGGCCTGGGTCTTCTGGAAGAGGTTAGTGCTCTTAATTGCTGAGCCAACTTTCCAGCTCATGGTTTTTTAATATTGACTTTTTTTTTTTTTTTTTTTTTTTTTTTTTGAGACAGGGTTTTTCTGTGTAGCCTTGGCTGTCCTGAAACTTGCTTTGTAGACAGATTGGATCTCAAACTCACAGGGATTCATGTGCCTCTGACTCTCAAGTACTGGGATTAAAGATATGCACCACCGCCCAGCTAAACTCTTTCTAGGGAGTTGTTTGTGCACAGGGAGAAATATTTCCCAGAGCAAGGGTTGGCAGAGTAAGGCCTATTCTCCAAATGCAGCCCAGCTCTTGTTTCTGTAAATAAGGTTGTTGGACACAGCTGCATACATTTACACATTCTCTATGGCTACCTTGGTCCCTCAGCAGCAGAGGAGAGATGGAGTATAAAAAATTTACTATCTGTCCCTTAAAATTTTTTCTGATCCCTTTTCTAGAGTTGCTACTAGGTCCAGTTCTCTGGAGAGTGGATTCAGACAGCAACATGCAGGAAGTTCCATAGGTTGCTCTCAGGATTTAGGAGGGGCTACCACTGGGCTTCAGTTAGTCCTGTGACTCAGGGTCTGCCTGAGTCATCCCGAGAGGGGCGGTGGGGCCAGGCTGCTGCAGGCCTCAATGCCCTGTCTTGGGAAATGGGTGCATCCTTAGGTGAGGTGGCTCCCTTCTGCAGAGGGCATTCCCAGGACAGTGTAGCTGAGGGCCTGCCCATGAGGGGTGGAAGCAGCCATACCCTGAGCTGCTCTCCTCTGCTCTTTGCAGTTGTTTGTTGAGCCAGGGCCTGTGCATACTAAGAACATGCTGAACCACTGAGCTACAGTGCAGGCCCCCACTCCAGCCTTGGTTTCATTTCCCTTGAGCCTCTTCCTGGGAGAGGTACTAGCTCAGATTACAACCTCCATCACTGGCCTCTCTGGAGGTCACAGTGGATGTTCCCTGCTAGTCTCCTTTGCTGGCTCCTCTTCAGGCCTCCAGGACTTGCATGGAGGTGTGGTCTATGCACTCTCAGCCCTGAAGTTATCAGAGCCTGTAATCATACATCCTGCTCAGACCATGGCCTCTTAATATTTTAGGATTCATTTTATCCCCCCTCCTCTCTCTCCCTCTCCCCACCTCTATACATGTCTGTGTGTCTGTGTGTCTGCACGAATACATGCCATGAGTGTGCTGGTGCCCACTGAGACCCAAAGAGGATGTTGAATCCCCTGGAGCTGGAGTTACGGGTATTGGGAGGTCTCTGACATAGATGCCGGGAACAGAACTCTGGTCCTCTGGAAGAGCAGCAAACGTTCTCAGCAGCTGAGCCATCTCTCAGGTCCTTGCCTACTTTATTAACTGGGGAAGGTGTATCAAGAGGCCAATTAGATCAGCTGGGTGCCAAAGATGTAGTGTGCTGCAATCAGAGCTTTCTATCAGGGCTAAGCTGACTGGCATCTTTGGCATACAGTGATGTGGTAAACCCGGCAGCCCATGGTCAGATGGTCTGTCTCCACCAGAATTCCCGACCAGTCAGAAGATGGTTTTTTGTTTTGTTTTGAGAGATCTACATAGCCCTAGCTTTCCTAGAACGACTATGTAGACCAGGCTGGACTCCAACTCACAGAGATGTGTCTGCCTCTGCCTGTAGAGTGCTGGGATTAAAGGCGTGTGCTAGCATGGTTGGTCATCCTTGGCTGTAAATAGAGTGGCCTTGTTTTGGATCCCCAGAGGCTACACTGTGGTTTTCCTGTGGGTCTTATCATATACTCTGTAGGTCATCTTTAACCCCGCCAACTATCTCAGAAAACATAGGTTCTACCAGCTCATATGGCCCCCTCAGCGTGGCAGTTTGCAATATAGTTTGTACCCACTTGTAAGCCCTTTTCTGTTCTGGGCTTCTGTAACAGCTGGTAGCTCTGTGTCAGCCAAACCTGGAGAGGCTTACTGGTCTGAGGTTGTTTTCTTAATACTAGGAGTGACCGGTGGCTGTCAGGCCTCCTGAATCATCACAGAGTTCCCTATTCTCTGCAGAGCATGCTTCTGATCAGTGTTTTGCTTATCTGACCCAGTTAGCTGATGTCTTCCATCTACTGGGTCAGCATGTTGTTTAGGTGGAACAGGTCATTGCAAACTGTATCATGAGACGGCTGGAGCAAGCAAGCGGGGGTCAGGCTGGTAGACGTAGACTGATAAACATATACCGATAAATGGTGAACCTGAACCTGAACCATTTCTGATCTTCCTTTCCACAGCCCAGTGGCTGCATACCTACACCTGAGAACATGTTGATGTGCACAACTGGCCCAGATGCAGATGCAGACAGAGCTACCTCTAAGTTTTGCTGTTGTCCTCTGGGATTCTTCTGCTTTGGCAGCAGCTAGAGCTGTAGCTTAGAGATGTGGTGACCTCCAGGCCTCCAGTCCTTAAGCCTCTAAGGATGGCATCCATCAGTGATCACTGCAAGGTTTTGTTGCCTGGGTCACATGAGATGGTTCAGCAGGTAAAGGTGCTTGCTGCCAAGCCTGACACCTTGAGATCAACCTCTAGAGTTGGTAAGAGAGAACACCTCCCCTAGGTTACCCTCTGACCTTCACACACACATCATGGCATGTGTCATCCAATAAATAGATATAACAAATATTTGTGTTGCTATTGTATTGCCTTTTCTTTGAACTCCCATAAATCACAATCATGCGCCTTTTAAGGAAATGGTCTGTTTAGGACCAGAGAAGTGGTTGAGTATGGTAACGGTGGTTGCCTCTGAGCTCAATGGCCTGTTTAATCACTGGTTCCTACATAGAAGGAGGGAACTGACTCTTGCAAGTTGTTCTCTGGCCTCTGCACACAACCTGCACCGCCTACACTCCAAATCAGAGTGATTTAAACAACTCTTAAAAGAAGGTCAGTTTATCATCTGTCTTCATCAGACTGTGAACTTGAGGCCAGAGTCTGTTGTATTTATCCCATGACCTCCGTACCCAGCACATAAGAATCCAGCACCAAATGAATGATTTTGACAAGGTGGGAAAACAGCATCACTTTGGGCATCATGGTCCTGTTGGATCTGGAGACCTACCCAGCCTATGGATAATCCTGACAGCAACTGTATCGTTTGGGGAATTTAAAAGGAAATACCAGGTCATCCAATCAAGCTAGCTCTCCTCTGAAACCTGTGTCCCCTGCGCCAGTGGAAGCTCCCTGGCCTTGTTCTCCTGGATGGGCTGATGCCTTCTGATTGCAGTAATGAGCACTAACAGACTGAACCCTTGTCCCACGTGGCAGCAATAAACGCATCCGAAACACATTGCCCATCTCAGGGTGAAGCTTGGAGGCCTGAGGCAGCCAGGGAAGAAAACCAAGGTTGACAGCTCCCAGTTTAAGAACCTGATATTCTATAAATGAAAAAAGACCAGCTGCCTGTCCCGTCACCATTGAACGAGGTAAATGAGTTATCTGGGCCTTCTGTTATTTTTCAAACCCAGAACTCCTAATGATATCTGTTTGGGCAACTCTAAACTTCATTTGTCAAAAAAAGGTCTCCAATTTGCTGGATCTGAAGTTGTTGTTTTCCCTCTCTCGGCCTTAAATTGTTGAGTGTTTTTCAAAGCTTGTTTCTCGTTATCTATTTCCAAAAGAACCACTTTATCATGACTGCCTCCCTCAGAACCTTCTCAGGTCACCTATACCTGAGGACCGACTGGCTAAGGCCTTCAGAACTCCTGAGACATTTTTTTGCATAGTTCCCATGAACCTGATGCTACACATGCCTCTCCTCTGTTGGTGCACTTAAACCAGTCATACGCTGGACAGAGCTGGGCTTCCTCATTCTTCCAAGACTCCTAGTCATGCTTCCAGCTTTGCTGCGGAGATGAACCTTCCGGGACCCTTTCCTCCTCTCAGTAGAATCACTCCCTTCCCCACCTCAACATGTAGAACAAATGTCTACAGCAAACACCCGACAGGCCACATTGTAATTATTGTAATTATGTAATACATGTCCTCACTGGACTAAGAGCCCCTCAAGTGGAAATTATATCTTGTTCGTGACTATGCCCAATGCCACTCTAGTCCTTGGCATACAGAAGGCACACAACATTTATTTGTTGACTGAATGAATGAAAATAAGGAGACTTAGTCCTTACTCAAAGGACCAGGACTTAAAACTTCAATTTAACCACTGGAAAAGGATCAATAACCTTTGGAGTGGATTCTAATGGTACGGTTCCTTAGCAGCTGAACACATGTATTAGACACAGAACACCCAGCCTTCCGTCCCCATCCATTCTGGGAGCAACCCTTTCATTTTTAACCATCTGGAGCCTGCAAGTACTTCTCAGCAGGAGGGTGGGCAACCAGGCCAGAGCTGGCTGCAGCCTCCTCCCCTTCCACGAGCTCACAGCAGCTCCATTAGGGTCTGTGGAAATTCTGCTCATGCATCAAGGAGAAAACAGCCACCAAGAACACAGCTGTTCTCCCTATCGCCAAGACACATCTCCGAAATCATGTTACCCTCCAGCTATCCCCGCTGACGTCTTTGGGGTAGCAAGCAATTTGTTCTCAACTTACTCTGGACTCCTAAGTAAGCAGAACTCCTGGGTTGTTTATAAAGGAGGCCTTCTTTCTCCACTCTCTCCTTCCCCACTTCTCCTTAGACCCAGGTACCACCAACCTGAGCAATCCAAACACATTGTGAGATTGTGTTATTTGCTAAAAAACAAAACAAAAACAAAAAACAAACAAAAAAATTTCTAGTAGTGTGGCTCAGCCCTTAGCACACACCTTTAATCCCAAACAATAAAGGTAAAGTTAGTTTGTAGAAGGAGGCAGGTATGTTTGAAAGTGATGTCTAATTGAGTGACAAAGTGACGAATCAGAGAAAGATTTGACAGAATAGGATCTGCCCAACTCTCAAAGAAGAGAGAGGAAAGGGAAGCTACTTAAGAGAGCAGCACAGAGAGAGAGAGAAAGGAAGGAGGCAGCTTCACTGGAAGAGTTTCACAGAGACAGGTTGAAGAGAGAACAAGCTAGACACAGGTGAAGACAGAACGAGCCAGAGAATGAGAAGGAGTCAGAAGATTAGAACAGATTGTCAAAGTTACTGCGAGGCCAAGCAGAGCAATCGAGGAGAGGCCAAGAGAGAGAAGCCAGATTGAACAAGTTAGCATGCAGAGGAATTTGACCCAGAACAACTGAGTTGAATCAGTCAGCCAAGTCTCAAAAAGAACAAGAAAGGGTGAGCTTATTCAGCAGTGAAATCTCAGAAGCTGAAAACATTTTAGGCCTAGGTTAGATTGTAGGAGGCTAGAAGCTTCCAGGACTAGGTCTAGATTAGCAGGCGGAGGTAGTAAGCCTCAGAGGTGACAATTAATACAGGAATATAAAAGTTACACTTTACACTTACCTAGCATGCTGTCTCCAGGCCAGCTAGACCTGTCACTTGCCAGTTACCTCTACTTCTGGGGCTTTCCATATTCAGCTTTTTCTTTTGGGTATGCACCTCAACCATGCAGGTAGCCCTTCCTCCAGGAAGCACTCCCTGATTAGACCCTACTCCTGTTTTCCCACTGCTAGTTGTTCAATTATACAGTCAACAGTTACAGACACCTCACTGGCACCAGGCTCTGTTCCTGGTACTGGAGGCTCAGAAGGGAGAAAAACACAAACACACTTCCTCCAGGAATTGGAGGCTCTCCAAGTGGGGAGAAGCAGTGAACATACAAATCAACAAATAAGATTTAATTAAAAAGCCTCCCAGCATTTAAGGGGCTGAGGCAGGGGGAGCTCAAGTTTCAGGCCTATGTGGGCTATGTGGCAAGACCACCTCACAACAAACACGTGAAATGACTGCATGTGAAGGAAGAGTGATCAGTGAAGAAAAGGAACCGAGGCAGAGGCTCTGTTCTGCCGCACCGGGGATCTAACGAACTCAGGGCCTTGCACAAGCGAGGCAAGCGCTCTCCCATGAGCTACGTCCTCAGACCTAGACCAGGCTAAAGTGCTATAGAATATTTGAAAGGAAGAGAAATTGTACTTATGGTTATCTGTGGGGCAACGGACTGCACCAGGAAACTAGGTAAGGTTGAGTGGGTTCAGAAGCCCTAGCACCTCATACCAGAGGACGGCAGATGCTTCACCTGTTCCCCACCTGGACCCTGTCACATGACCACAGCACCCCTTGGAGAGGATCAGTCACACAGGTGCAGCGCCCCAAGACTTTCCACATGCAGATGAGTCATCCTAACATCTCAGACCAAGCCAATAGAAAGCACCTGCTGTCAAATCCCCAGCCCACCCCCAAAAATGTATATAAGATCCTATCCAGAAGGCATAAAGGTGTGAGAATTACTCCATCATGGATCATCTGAGAGCTTCTGTCACATAAGAGCTGTGACACTTCCTGGGGAAGAGTTCTCTCCAGAAGCTT
This sequence comes from Uromys caudimaculatus, assembly GCA_028551405.1. NCBI lineage: Eukaryota > Metazoa > Chordata > Mammalia > Rodentia > Muridae > Uromys > Uromys caudimaculatus. The sequence goes on from CM052702.1 coordinate 100,040,190, forward strand.
TCATAACTGGAAACTACCTGAGCCCATCGTGGTCACTTCCCACCCAGTCCTCCCCCACCATGGCCGCCAACCCCACCTCCATTCTGCTCAATTCGGACTCCTGAGTAGCTGTGGTGGAGCTTCCCCTCCCTGCTCGCAGCGGGCTCTCCCTCCTCGAAGCAGAGCCCCCAGGTAGCAGAAGCACAACTCCTTGACAGATCCAGCTGGGCAAGAGCGGGGCTGAAGAACTGCAAGCCCACAGCACTCAGCTCAGACCAAGTAGCACTTGCAAGGCAGACCCCATCAGCCCCTGGCCTTCCATCCTTGCTTTGCAAACAATCCCTTTCCTTCCAACATTCACTTCTCCCTGTGCCCCTTCCCTTTGTCCTGGAAGTGTGCTTCCACACACTTTAGTTAACAGCCTTCCTTGGGTCTTGCTAGCTTTTGCAGATTCTGCCTACGTGTTTGTGTGTGCTTTGAGACAGAATCTCACTATGTAGCCCTGGCTATCTTGGAACTCGCTGTGTAGTCCAGGCTGGCCTGAACTCACAGGGATCCTCCTGCCTCTGCCTCTGAAGTGCCAGGATAAAGGTGTGTGCCACCACACCAGCCGTCCTCCAAGTCTCGCCCTGCCGTTAACTTTACCACCTGCATCCTCTCTAACCCATTTACTCTGTCCCCATTTCTCCCTTTTCCTGCTCCAAGCTCCTCTTTCCTCCCTCCCACTCCCACCCCACTCCCACTCTCTTTTGAGACAGAGTCTTGTTATGTAGCTCCAACTAGCTTAGTACTCACCACATAGCCCTGGCCTCAAACTTACAGCAATCCTTCTGCCTCAGACTCCTGAGTACTGGGATTACAGGCAGAAGCCGTCATGCTCAGCTCTGTAGTAGGCTTCAAGGAGTAAACTATGCCTCTTGTTTTAGTATATCTCAGTTTATTATTACCTTTTAAAGCGCAAGTACCATTTATATAACCATCCAAGCAGGCATGTATAGATGTATTTCATTGAAAATCTTCACGTATGCATTTTTTTTCTTACTGCAGTAAGTACTGCAAGAGAAATTTCATTATGCATCTTCAACAGAGCCTGTATTCAAATGAACCCTGAGGTGCAGGGAAGGAAGCTTCAGGCCAGCTCCTCATTAGAAGCCTCAGCATGAGGGCTCGGGAGCCCATCCCCGAAGGTCTTCCAGGGAGAGCTGAAAGGCTCAGATAAGTGAGCGATGGCAAGCAGGGCTGGTCACAGGCTCCAGTGGGCTCACCCCTGGGGTAGAGCAAAGAGAGCAGACAGGGGAGTTCTGAGAGACATTGGAGCTGTCTAAACTCAGGGGGATGGAACCGAGTGAGGAGCAGTGGTAATTGAGTTTCAGTTACCTGCAGGGTGGCGAAATAAAGTGGTAACTTCATCTGCCTGACATGGGGGAGTTTAGAGGTGTCCTTGGCAAGCTCACAGTGAAACCTGTCACCCTTCCATTGTGCTGGATGATGGCAAGTGGATGGAGCTTCCTAGTGACAGCCCTGTTCGTCCGTCAGGCAGCGCCAGCGCAAGGCAGCTAATGAAGCCGCTCCCGTGGGCCTGTCTCCCAGGGCTCCCCACATTCTGTCTGAAGGAATGGCACCATGGGAATATCCAGCACAGCCAACATCCACATCACCCAAACTCAAAAGAGTCTTTGAATGGAGGAGCGAGGCCCAGCGCTGGGCCCGTCCACGGGTCACTTTTTGTGGGTCTGTACAAACGTGCCGACCGGCAGCGCTCCGCTCTTCACCTGCTCCCGGATCTCAGCTCGGTGCTTTAATGTGAAGACCAGAGCTCGCACCGTCCTCCGGTAGGGCCCATTAATGAGTCGGGAGCAGAGATGAAACGTTTCCCGCTCAATATTTTCAACCAGTAGGTGATCCATCTGAAAAACAGCAAAATTATCAAATTAGGGCCTTGCATTGCATAAGGATTAAAAGCAAGAGAGGCTGGCACACTCTGCTCTGGGGCCTCCATTAATCAACTGAAATTCAAGGACATCTACTTCCTGTCACAAGAGAAACAGGAAGAGCAAATTAATTCCACCCTGGCAATTAAGGAACAAGGCCATGTGCTTTGTGACAGGGACCTCATTCACAACCCCTGCCGGGTGGTAATATTTGCCATTATAACAGGAAACCGGCCTGAACTAAGCAACCGGCACCAGGCCCTGTGCTTTACCAACCAGGAAGCGGGGTCCAAGGATAATAAATCAGAGTAACGATGCGTACTTCTTTGTTTTAAACGTGCCTTTTAACTTTGTATAACATTTTAGAAATGCTGGTCTGGGTCCCGAGATGCATACAGAGCAGTTTATAAATCATGTTCACATTTAATATCCGTAACTGATTATCACATTTTACATCTGAGAAGGAGTTTCACAACTGAAGGGGCAGGGCTGGCGGCAGCCTGAGTTCATGTGTCTTCCCTTCAGCAGAGACACTCCTAGACGGCTGAGTCTGGATGGGGAAGCCAACTGGACAGCGTCTGTAGCAGTGCTGGGAGATCTGCCTCAGGTCCAGGCCAGCCCGAGGTCACAGACCTAATCAAGGCCAGCCGCATGACTGGTCAGGGACTTCCAGCCAAACCCACTCTTTCAGGCCCACCTCCGAGTAGCGAAGGGAGCCTTTTCCTAGGAATCACTCTGTGCTGGCTTGTGTCAATTTAACACAAGGTAGTCATCTGAAAGAAGGGAGCTGTAATTGAGAAAATGCCTTCATAAGATCAGGCTATAGGCA
>CM052702.1:100043028-100111316 GCA_028551405.1 Uromys caudimaculatus
CTCTCCCTTCCCTCCCTCCCTCTCTCTCCCTTCCTTCCTTCCCTCCCCCTTCCTCTCTCCCTTCCTTCCCTCCCTCCCTCTCTCTCCCTTCCTCCCTCCCTCTCTCTCCCTTCCTTCCCTTCCTCTCTCCCTTCCTTCCTTCCTTCCCTCCCTCCCTTCCTTCCCTCCCTCCCTTCCTCCTTCCTTTCTTCCTTCTTTTTTGGTTTTTCAAGATAGGATTTCTCTGTGTAGCCCTGGCTGTCCTGGAACTGTAGACCAGGCTGGGCTCGAACTCAGATCTGCCTGCCTCTGCCTCTGCCTCCCAAGTGCTGGGATTAAAGGTGTGTGCCACCACACCTGGCTCTAGGGCATTTTCTTATTTTGTGGTAAGGCTCAGTCCACTGTGGGTAGTACCACCCTGGGCTGGTGGTCCTACGTTCTATAAGAAAGCAGGGTGATCAAACCAAGGGATGCAAGCCAGTAAACAGCATCTCTCCATGGCCTCTGTATCTTCTCCTGCCTCCAGGATCCTGTCCTGTCTGAGTTCCTGCCTTGGCTTCCCTCAGTAGACGTCATTCAGGATATGTAAGCTAAATAAATCCTGCCCTCCCCAAGTTGCCTTCGGTCCTGGTGTTTCATCCCAGCAACAGCAACTATAACTAAGACACACTGCTGTGCTGGTACGTCAAGCTTAAGCAATCCCCCACTCCAACACACACACACACACACACACACACACACACACACACACACACACACACACGGGAAAGAAACCTTAGTGCAAAAGACTGAAAGTTCTTTAGGCTGCAACAATGTCCTCAGCATCCCTGGATCACTGTAATAATATACTGCAGTTCCCCTGGTGATAAATTCTTCAGAATGGGAATACTATTTATTATTTATTGATTGACTGGTGCTGGAGACTGAACCGGGGACCTCACCCATGCTGGGCATATGTTCGAGCACTGAGCTGTATTCACAGTCCAGACCATTTTTATTTCTCACCCCCTCTTCAGCCCTTCTTAGGCACTTAGTACAGCCACTACATCAGGCTTGGTAAGGGTTTCTATCGCTGTGACAAACACCATGACCAAAGCAGCTTGGGGGAGGAAAGGGTTTGTTTGGTTTATGCTTCCACATCATTGTTCACCATCAAAGGAAATCAGGAACCTGGAGGCAGAAGCTGATGCAGAGACCAGGAAGGAGTGCTGTTTACTGGCCTGCATGGCCTTCTTTCTTATATCACCCAGGCCGACAAGCCCCAGAGCTGGTACCACCTATAGTGGACAAGACCCTCCCACATCGATCACTAATTAAGAAAATGCTCTACAAGCTTGCCCACAGGTGAATCTGGTGGTGAAGTTTTGCCAGCGTGGGTGTGTACTGAACTATGTAAAACACAAAGACCAAGCAGGGAATAGAGGTTCACATCTCTAATCTCAGCACTCAGGAGGCTGAGGCCAGACGGTTGCAAGTTAAGGAGGCTGCTGCATTGGAAAGAGGGCAAATTTGAAGTCATCTTGGGTAGAACAGAGCGTACTTGTCTAAAGTCAAAATCAACCAAACAACCAAACAAATAAGAACATAAATACATAAGGTCAGGCATGGTGGCACAACTCTTTGATTCCAGCACTTGGGAGGCAAAGGTAGGCAGATCTCTGAGCTTGAGGCTAGCCTGGTCTACACAGCACATTCTAAGCCAGCCAGGCCTCAAAAATAAAATAATAATAAATGTAAATAAATGAATGGAAGTATACTATGGGGCTGGAAGGATGGTTCTGCAGTTAAGAACACCTACTGCTCTTGCAGAGGACATGGCTTCAGTTTCCAGCCCCTGAACTCATGGTGCACATGCATGCACTCAGGCACATACATATGTATCATATACACATACACATACGCATACACAATGCATATGTATATAAACAGAACTTGAAAAGAGAAAGAAAAAGCACACCAAAAAACATAACAATGGCCTCACAGGGGAAAGACAGGCAGGGCAAAACCAAAGAAGAGGAAAAAAGAAGCTTCCTTGAGGACTCACAAAAGAGAATAAGTAGAACCACAGAAAGAGGAGGAAGATCCAAGAGTAGGCGCTGGTGCGGGCTGGCCTACAGATGCTGGCTGTCCTGGCTGTCTCGGGCTTTGCACTTCCCAGGCCACGGCTGGAGTGTGCGCACTTTGTACCACAGTTTTTTGGAATCCAACTTCCTCAGACTCTTCAGGGCTCCCTGAGAAGGCACTGGACTTATCCTGAGGAAACCCTGGGTCTAAACTACTTTAGCAAGGCTGTCATGGCAGCCACTCCCTGGCCCTGGGCCCACAGCATTTGCCAGGGAGGTTCTTGGGATGAAGTTCATTAGTTACTGAATGCTAAGATTTACTTAGTTTAATGTGCAAGGAAGCTTTTTTTTAAAAAAGGGGGAGTGGTTATTAAAGGAAGAGGGTATGTTTCTGTTTATAAAACAGGTCAGTCATGCCATGGCAATGAAGTAAAAACACCAAGAAAAATTTCAGAGAGCGTTGACATTCAGATAGCTGGACACTTACATACACACCACTCAGCAGTCACTACTCTCTCAGGTTTGATCTGGGGACACAGCGCAAAAGACCCAATTCTTCCCCTCTGGAGACAGCATAGAAAGAGATGGCATTTACCAGGCATCATGGTGGCGCATGCCTTTAACCTCAGTACGCAGGAGGCAGGGGCAGGCAGATCTCTGAGTTTGGGCCAGCCTGGTCTACAGAGTGAGTTCCAAGACAGCCAGGGCTACATAGAGAAAACCCTGTCTAGAAAAACTACCACCACTACCTCCATCAGTGAGACAGAGAGTGAGTGAGAGAGAGAGAGAGAGAAAGAAAGAGAGAGAGAGAGAGAGAGAGAGAGAGAGAGAGGAGAATATGTACAACATATAGATATAGCCACAGGGCAACAGAGCCAGGCATGGTGGTGTATAGCCTAACTCTTAGAAGTCCAAGGCAGGACAAGCTAGTACAAGACAAGCCTGAGCTTTATGGAAAGATCATGTCAAACTATAAGCAAGCAAAGCGAACCACAGAACTGGGCAGCATGGCAGGTGCTGTGCAGGGGTGTGATGGAAGACAGGAGCACTTAGTAGTTCTCATGCTTCTTGCTAAACTCAGGCCAATCAGAGTAAAGAAATAAAGAGAAATATCTGTGCCACATATAATGCCCCGGCCGTATAGGTTAACGCCCAGCCACATAGGCTTACTGCATGAAATGAAAGCTACTTTTGACTGATCCAAACCCATTCAGTGTTGACCCTATTCTAGCAGGTCCTAACCTGGTGCTTTAGGTGACAGATGGGTGCTTCTGGGTGAGTGATTCAGAGTCTCTTTAGGACCCTGAGAAAAAGGGATTTTTCTGAGAGGTGTATCTGCTGAATGAGAATGGGAACAAGAGCCTGAGGCAGTTACTGTGTGTAGTCACCAGATCCTGTCTTTGTAAGAGAGATCATGGTCTCCGTGCTGGTTGGTTCTTTGTCAACTTGACACAAGCTAGAGTCATCTAGGACGAGGGAACTTCACCTGAGGGAATGCCTTCATCAGACTGGGACTTGTGAGCCAAATAAACCCTTTCCTCTGCAAGTTCTTCATCATGGTGTTTATCACAGCAACAGGAGGCAAACTGAGGCAGCCTGTCCTACTGGGCTCCGCTCCCTGCCCTGCACCCGCTCACCGCCATCTCTTACTGCCCAGTTCTCTCTCCCCATTTCACATACTCTCTAATCTCAACTCGAGCTTCTTTGTAATACCCCCAACCCTAATCTCAGTCCAGAAAGGGAATGGCACCTAGCATAGATAACCAAGGGATGATCTGGTCAGGTGTGGCGGCCACTCCCATAACCACGCCTTCTGTTTCAACACTTGTGCTGTTTTCTTGGTATTCCCGAGTTCCTACTACTTAGGATGGAGAAGCTGATTTGAGCCATTTTCTTCCAGTGCCTGTAGGTGGAGTGTGTATTATTCAGTTGTCCAATTCTGGACCAACTGGTTAGAGCTGGGAGAACATATACACAGCAAGCAGTGTCTCAGAAGAGTGGGCTTGGCAAGACACCACAATCAATCACCATGTCCGTAAACTCTCTCGGCTTTACCCTCCGTGCAAAGCCTCCACATGCTGCTGCTCTGACTGCGTGTTTAGTCCCCAGCAGACTGTGAGCACCTCTGGGCTGACCTCATACACAAGACTCACTTCCTCATTTTCTGTGCCCAGTACAGATGTAGGTGTTCATGCTTGACAAATACCTGTTGAGTGAGTATCATTTCTCCCTGTTCATACCCCCCCCCTTTCTCCCGCACTTTTAATAGTATTAGTCTACAGCAGATAAAATGTCAATCAGTTCCATTTTGTTTTCTAGTTCATATGATTCTACCCCTCTTATAACAGCGAGTTCACCTGCCATCTCTTCGGTGAAACCTCGAATTCCCAGATCATACTGTGGTGGTGTGCTCCCAAGGGTCACTCTTTCTGCAAGCCTTACTGTAGTTCTATCAGTCACTCACAGGCACTAAGCCAGGGGAGAGGGAGCGTTTTAGGAAAGGGAGACAATTCCTCAGGCTTGTATGCTGCCCTGGCACTGAGCAAATCCCATATTTGTTGAACTGCATATTCACTGGAGGCAAGCTTTAGCACGACTGGATCTGTACACACTTCCCCACACTTCTTTTTGACCACTGGATAAATCTGTGAGAGAGCTGGTCAAAGCCAGGGCACAGTCTGAATCCATGAATCCATTAAACAAAGAAAAAAACGCCAATAGTCCTGTGTGAGAATATACCCCTGAGCTGGACCTCATTAGCACCATCTGCGACCAACTGGGCCACCAACCAGTGTCCCAACTCTTAATGATATGGCTCACTTTAGAATCAGGTGCGTTTTTTTAAATGACATAATAGGAAAATGATCCCAGGCCGTGCGTGAGGTAGGAAGGAGGGTGGATAATGAGGAAAGGGAGGTACGAGAATGACACGCCGGTGACTCTCATGTGGGGAGAGATCTAAAGCACCAGGAAGAACAAAGAACCTGGAAGGGAGAGGCAAAAGGGAACGGCCTGGCCTTCAGCAACAGCGCCGTATTCATCCGGTCCATTATTCCAGGAACAAGGAGGGAATCCATGAACATGGAAAGCTAATTCTGCAGTGTGATAAAGAGAGAACCTTTGGGGGTGTGCATTCGTCACGCATGACTTCCACAGTTAAAGCATGAACCGAAACAGAAACACAGGAGACTCTGGATTTGCAAAAACACATGCTAAGATAAATGGAAAAAGTTTCAGTCACTGGGCCAGGAACTTAGGTTTACTACTGCGTGATAAAGCACATTTACAGAGCCCTGATGTCTGATGCAGATGCAACCAACACTGGTTACTTTCAAAGATTAGGATTAGGTGGGCCATGGATTGACCTCAATACAGAAATGACAGGTGCGAGGGTTAACCTATGTAAAAGGATTTGTGTTAATCTTTTGGACATACCAAACTAACAAAACTACCATCAAAGCTGTTTATGCAAGGAAGACAGGGTGTTTGTTTTTCTTTTTTGAGCAAGGAAGAGACATATTTTTTGAGTAAGTTGCATACTTCAAATTTTTGAAATTTACTCCTTGGGAACAAACCCATTCAGCTATACTGAACCTGATCTTCTTTCCAATTACGTCGGGAAGCACTAACGGATGTATCACTTTTTAAACTTCGCTTTGCAACACTTGAGCGCTTACCACTTGATGTGCCATTTAAAGGATAATTAATGGATAAACTAAAAGGATAATTATTATGGAGTTTAATATAGCAGGCAAACTGCTCATTAATCCTTACAAGCATGGCTTCGTTATTATCATTTACTTAAAAAGATACCACAGGGAACTGATATTTACCACCACATTAACTACGTATTATAGACCGCACTGTATGTTTCAGCAGTAATCCTGGTTTATTTAAAAAATAAGCTTTATTTAAAATATCGAATCTGTTGGCTAATCGATACTCTAGAAAATTACTTACAACTTTCACATTTTCTCTTCATTATTCACAGCAAAGCTTCCTTTAGGAAAAGTTAAGCTATCTTACAGCACAGTGAGTTTGCACTGTCAGACAGACAGTAAAGCTCATATACATGAGAAATAAAGATGCATAGAATAGGACATATAAAATGACAGTAATTGAGATTGAGCAAGGTTCACAAGACAACACAAATATAAATAATTATGTCAATTTTCTGGGATGTTATTTAAATAATCAATAAAAATATCTTATGGGACATTTGGCAAATAATTTGCCCTAAATAAATCTTGGCTAGCCATAGCTTGTCTGACATTTCATTAACAAACTATAATAATTCACCATAAAAGAAAACACACCAAAATGTTAACAACATTATCTCTAGGTGGCAGGTTCAATGGTGACTGCTTTTTTCTTTCTGTATCTTTTTCATTTGGTATTTCAAGTTTTCATTTAAAAACAACCCAAGTCTTTCTTTAAAAGTATAATTAATATACTGTATGTCCATTTGCTTTCTTTCATGGATAAATACTCGAGACAGAAAGGAGATGCAGTGGCAGATGTCACGTGTAAGCCAGGCTCTGAGTCCCTTCATTAAAGGTTTTGCTGTCATTTGTTCGTGGAGGGATGCGCATGATGTGTGTGGGCACATGTGGTAACATGGATGCCATGTGCACGGGCACACGTGGTAACATGGATGCCATGTACATGGGCACACGAGGTAACATGGATGCCATGTGCACGAGCACACGAGGTAACATGGATGCCATGTGCACGAGCACACGTGGTAACATGGATGCCATGTACACGGGCACACGTGGTAACATGGATGCCATGTGCACGAGCACACGTGGTAACATGGATGCCATGTACATGAGCACACGTGGTAACATGGATGCCATGTACACGAGCACACGTGGTAACATGGATGCCATGTACACAGGCACATGTGGTAACATGGATGCCATGTGCACGAGCACACGTGGTAGCATGGACGCCATGCGCACGGGCACACGTGGTAACATGGACGCCATGTGCACGGGCACACGTGGTAATATGGACGCCATGTACATGGGGCACATGTGGTAACACCAGGTCAGGGAACACCCTTATGGAGCCGGTTCTCTCCTTCCACCTCTAGAATGTTTCTGGGATCAAGGTGTGTCAGCTTGGGCTGTCAGTGCCTTCATCCAGGGAACCACCTTGCCAGCCCCAAACTCCTATGTTTGCTAATTTATTCTTTAAGGATATTTCTATAAGAATAACTTACAATAGGAAAAATATGGATGCCATGTGTTTTTTTCACAACATTAGCTTCTTTATTTTTTGAGATGTAGCCCAGGCTGACCTGGAACTCACTATGTACCCCAGGCTGGCTTTGAACCTACAGACTGCATGCCTCTACTTCCCCAGTGCTGGGATCAAAGGTGTGTGCCACCACTCCTGGATCATGATTAATATTATTAATAATGAACAAAATTTTGTCCAGCATGTATACGTTAAACCAATCACCCAGGCTTCTGGCTGTGGGGCTACAGGGAATATGCCTATGGTGTTGATTCGATGCCAAAGATCTGACGGTACAGGTCTTGACAAATAATGAGGGAAGAGTCTTTTTGTCTTTATTGCCTCTGATATTTTACAACATTTCAAAATTTTTATTTCAATGGAAGAAAAAGAATTGAAATGGAAAGAAACCAACATTCATTAAATGACTTTTTGTTTGTTTGAGAGAGAGTTTCTCTGTATAGCCCTGGCTGTCCTGGAATTTGCTCTGTAGACCAGGCTGGCCTCGTGCCTCTGCCTCCCAGTGTGCCACCACTTCCCGACCATTAAATGACTTCTAACCAGCAGGCAGAACTGACTATGTCCTTAAATAAACCATTCATTTAAGTTTCCCAAGAACCTAGGTGGTAGGATTCCGAGTCTCAGCGATGCTGAGGAATGTGTCTGATGTACACAACGGGTATCTGAACTGGAGCCTGGGTCTTGGTGGCTCCAGAGCCAACATGCACCACTGTCTCCTCAAATGCTTACAAATCCAGAATCCTTAAAGAATAACCTAACAGTTTGATTTAATTTATTGAATATCTCAAAATTTTTATGCATGTGCATGTGTCTGTGGGTATGTATGTCTGTGCATTGTGAGTGACTGAAAGGCCAGAAGAGGGAGTCAGGTTCCTGGAGCTGCAGGTGGTATGAGCTACCCAGTGGGGCGCTGGGAGCCAAACTTGAGTCCACTGCTGCAAGAGCATCAAGTGGTACTCTTAACTGTTGAGATGTCATCAGCCCTGAGAATAACTGCAGCCTGGGCCTGACGAAGACGAGAGCCCATCGGGGAGCACAGGCTCGTTTAATTAGAAGCCCTCAATCACAGTTCAAGCAGGACCTTACCTTCAACTCCAAGGCTTCTGAAAGTAATTTCTGGGCATTTTTTCTAAATGACTCAGTTTTTGGATCACTCCGGACTTCAATAGAAGGTCTGTCCAAATGTTTTTCAATGAAAGTTTTCCACTCCGTGTAAACCTCTTTGGCAAGACCTGCCACCTCTGGGTCTGCGTGCCTTTGCATCTTGTTCACAGCATGACCTAGAGCAGGAGAGAATCAGAAGGAAATACAGTTCTGTCTTTTGGAGAGTACAGTGTTGCAGAATATTAGCTCACACTCTGAACTCGAGATTGTGTTATTTACTAGAAAAACCTGGTTTTAGTTGTGGTGTGGCTCAGCCTTAGCACACACCTTTAAGCCAAGAGCTTTCTGCTTGAATATAGTAAACAGGATTAAATAAAGTCAACTATGGGTCAGGAGGCGGGGAAAGTGAGCAGTTGACAGGAAGTGAACAGAGGATTATTAAGAAAAACATACAGAGAGTAAGAGGCAGTCAGGAGGACGGATGCAGGAGTAGAAGGGAGGGAGATCAGTTTGAAGAGATTTTTCTGAACAGGCACATGAGAGAGGGATTCCTTCTGGGATGCTGGCTGAGGAGGACGGTCAGCTGGGTGCTTTCTCTGCTTCTGAGTTAGCAGGCTTTCACTACAGCGTCCGGCGGCTGAGACTGCATTGGTAGAACAGAACAACTGAGATTGGAGTAGGGCTCGACAGGCTGCTGTTTGGCCCTGAGGAGCACTCACATGTTCAAAGATGCAGATTCTGTGCAAGCAAGGTGTGTTTCATGGGGGTGAAATGAGACAATCCCCGGGGACTGAATTGGCCAATGTAGCAAGTCAGAAAGTAGAGTGAGAAGGAACCAGAAGGCAAGCATGGTGGCCCATGCCTTTAGTCCCAGCACTCAGAGGGCAGAAACCAAGGCAACAGATCTTGATGAGTTCAGGACCAGCCTTGTCTACATTGGGAGTTTCAGGTCAGTCAAGGTTAGTGAGACCCTGTCTCAAACAACAACAAAAGGGGAAGGTTCCAAAATTGCAATAAGAGAGAATGAATTAAACATTATCTTTTTTAGACTCTTACTATATTTTAAGTAAAAAAATTAGTCCTATTTATTAAAAGAATATTTTTGGTGGGCATGGGTGTTGCATGCATGTTTCTGTAGGTAGTGGATTGTGTAGGTGTGCATGAAGGCTAGAGGCTAACTAATGTCAGGATACATTTCTCAATTGCTTCTCCATTTTATCATTATTAATTAACTTATGTTACACGTATGTTTGTTTATGTTCATATTTGTATATGTGCACCTTGTGTATACTAGTGCCTGTGAAGGTCAGGAGAGGAGATCAGATCCTCTGGTACTGGAGCTAGAGATGGCTGTGAGCTGCCAGCCGGGTGCTGGGAACCAAACCCAGTTCCCTGCAAGGGGAAGTGCTCTTAGCCACTGAGCCTTCTCTCCAGTCCCTCTCCACTTATTTTTGGAGACAGGATCTGTTACTGAGCCTGAAGCTGCTTCAGTAAGATTGTCTGTCTACCCACCAAGTCCCGGGGATCCTCCTGTCCCTGCCCTCCGACTGCCACACCTGGCTGTGTGGGTTCTGGTGACTGAGGCACAGATCTTCACGTTTGCACAGTACACACTTCCTCAACCGAGCCATACCCTGCTCCAGCCAGACCCTAAGAGAACACTTTTTATTCAGCTAATATAAACAGAAAACATTCTGTAGGCCCCGATAAATGATGCAGTTAGAACGTAACTACCAGTAGAAGGAAAGGCTGATGGGGACTTGGTGGCCATGGGGTGTACTGTGTCCTGACCCCTATGAGAGGGACTGAGACAAAGGACCTGACAGCTCTGTATGACTTGTTCTACTTGCCTCCCTCAGAGAAAAATAGGAACCACAATCCACTGGCCATTCAAAGCTAACTCCCAGGCTCTAGGAAACCTGTGTGAGAGGAAGAAGCAAACACATTCAGAACATGGACGCTCTATAAGACAACCTACAGGGCTACTTCAAGCCAATGGCACTGTTCATAAAAAGACAGCTTCAGAATCTGAGTCCTGATTACCAAGTGGATGTGTGATCTAAATCCTGGACAGAACCACATAAAGGGTATTTTGAAATAAACAAGAATATGGATATACACTAAATATTAAATTATACCAGGGAATTGTTGTTAATTTGGTTAAGCATGAAAACCACGTTTTAACTAGCTACAGAACTACACAGATGTTGCAGAGACTCACGCTGATGCCGGGGCTGGAGCCATGATGTCCGATGAGCCATGGAGCCCCTGGCATTGCCCATCACATTAGTTGGAGCAGACTTGCTGCTCCTTAGTATTTCTCCTGTGGACCAACACTACCCACGTGGCACTACCCACGGTGGCACTACCACGGTGCCAAGTCTCATTTGTCTTTTTAATTTTTTGACATTTATTTATTGTGCTTAGTGTATCAATTAGCATGATGTGTTTGTGTGTTCTGTTTGCACACCATGGCACAAATCCGGAGGTCAGAGGACAACCTGTGGGAGTTGGTTCTCTCCGCTACCATGTGGGTCCCAGAGACCAAACTCAGTTTGTTAGGCTTGGTGACAAATGACTTTATTTGCTGAGCTATCTCTCTACACTGTATTTTCTCTTTTAAAGAACTTTCCCCCCTAAAACCTAAGTTTGATTACTTCACTCTTCTATTTAAACCCTTAAGCCCTACAGCCAAACTCTTTCTCAGGAGTCCCGTCACAATCTGCCACCCTCCACCCACTCTCTAGCGCATTTCCAGCTACCGTCTTCCGGTCATCCTACACCAGCTGCTTGTAAGCTCCTACGATGCTTGAATACATTTTCTTGTCTCTTTACTCTGGAACACACATCCCTGCTGCATTCTGCTGCCTGGAATGTTCTCATTCCTTGTCAGCCAGCTAGCTTTCAGCTTTTGAGACTCATTCAGGACCCCTCCTCCAGGAAGTCTTCCTTAGTTACCACGGCTTGGCTGGCACCCCACCTTGCACCTTGTGATCAGAATGAGCACAGTGTGCACTGTACCTATCTGCCAGTCAGCTCTTGCTCACCAAGAGAGCCTCTTGAGGAGCACAGTCTTCTTTGAGTCTCCATTGGTGAGCGCAGTAGCAAGAGCAGGCTGGCTGAGACCCACAGGAACAGGGGCACATATTTTTGACTAAAGCACTTAACAGATGACCTGAGTAAAATGGAATCTATCCCATGGAAGGCTAGCAAGACACACAAACACCAGCAGAGAAACTGATTTGCAACTTGAGGTTGTGAGGTTGATACTCCAGATGATGGCAGGACACCAAAAGCTCATACCCTTGGTTACCTCTCAAGTTTGAGAACAGCCTGTGCTACATGAGACCTTATTTTAAAAAAGAGGAAGAGTAGGAGGAGGAGGGAAAGGAGGAGGGAGAGAAGAAGAGGAGGAAAAAGAGGAGGAGAGGAGGAGGCAGCTGTAGATTTAACAGGATCTCAATTAAGAAAAAAATCCCAGCTGGGTGGTGGTGGTGCACACCTTTAATCCCAGCACTTGGGAGACAGAGGCAGGCGGGTGTCTGAGTTAAAGGCCAGTCTGGTTTACGGAGTGAGTTTCAGGACATCCATGGCTGCATAGATAAACCTTGTCTCAAAAAACGAACACAAAGAAAGAAAGAAAGAAAGAAAGAAAGAAAGGAAGGAAGGAAGGAAGGAAGGAAGGAAGGAAGGAAGGAAGGAAGGAAGGAAGGGGGAAAGAAAGCTAGCTACAGTAGGTGGCTTTTATTAGAACACAAATATTTCTAGACTAACTTTGGAACTATACTGCACAAGAGCATAAAATACTTCTTTGAACCAGAGGGGTTAATCTACTACAGATAGCCTTCTGAGTATCAGAACACATTATCAGAACATTACTTAAAGTTACACAGACCAACACAAAAACAAATGGATGAATCTATGAAATAAAAATAAGGCTCAGAAACATAAAAATTTAAGAATCTAATATAAAGTTGGGTGTGGTTGCACGTGCCTACAGTACTAGCTCCTCAGGAGGCTCAGGTGGGATGGACGATCGATCACTTAAGCCCACCAAGTTTGAGGTTAGCTTAGGTAACATAGCGAGATCCCACCTGAGAGAGAGATGGGGGAAGCAGGGGTTTAATATGTACTAAGACAGTTATTGAACAAAGGGAAGCAGAGATTTCAATTTGAACAACAGTCAAAGCAGTTATGCCAAATGCACAGCCCCAAACTGCTTGACTCACTATTCTCCGCACACTTGCCAAAGGCCACTTGTACAAGGTTCAAGGCCAGACACTAGTCATGCAGGGCTTGAAAGAAACTATCGTCACTCTTAAAAGGTTCTGTGAGCAGAACCCTGGAGATGAAGAGAAGATAACAGTACACAGCAGTGAGTGTAACCCCACGTCTGACCAGTTATTTATGAAGTGTTCTCATCTGTCTTCCTATGTCAGCACTCCTCACTCACGCCAGGAGACGAGCACAGCGCTCATTAGACACGTCTGAAGGTGTTTTCCAGCTAACAAACGCTCAGGAGAGCACTTCTGAAACACACATCACCTAAAAAGCAGGACAGCCCCCACTACACCCTCCTTTCTAGAGGTAGTCTCCCGTCCTTGAGACTATTAACTCACAGATGGTTCTTTATGTTGTTGGTCAGTGTTGCAACTGCTAAAAACACAAAGATGGTGGTTAAGAGTAGGCTAAGGGTGAGTACATGTGCTGAGAATCTTCTAGGCTATGGATATAGTTTCCAGCTCCAAAATGAGAAATAGATAAAAATACCAAGAGAAAGACGGCATTGCAGGACTCAGGCACCTTAACCGAAGGCACAGTGACAGACAGCCACAGAGACTCTGCTTTATGCCCAGCCCTGGGGACAGAGGTGAACAGTGACAATCCAGAGGTCAGCTTTCACTCACCCTGTCAAAGTACGCAAAGAAAACACATGGACAGAAACATTCCCCTGAGTGCTGTTTGAAATAGGAAAGGCTAGGAACAACCTACGTGCTCGCTATCAAGGGTCCATTCCAATGGTCACAAGCACACAGTCCTATAAACGAGAATAAGTAAGCTGCACACACCTGTAACCCAGCACTCAGGAGGTGGAGGCAGGCCTGGGCTATACAGTAAGACCCAGTCCCCCCCAAAAAAAATCCACACTATAAAAAAAAGTAGAAACAAACAAACACAAGAAGCAAATACTCAGATAGCTCTACCCATAGAACCAAGATAATCACTTCTCAAGTAAAGTCAAAACAGCAGAAGAGTATGCTCAGTGTGAGCCAATATTTATATTTATAAATTACATATGTAGATACATGTAAACACCATATTTGTTTATATACAGAGAAAAAAGTCTTAAAGGATTTACAACAAAATTATTAACAGAGGTTTCTCCTGAGCGGCAGGCCTCTGCCTCAACGGTTCAGTTCACACATCAAGGGGCTGCATACTGCCCTTAAAAGCAGCAGTGTGAGGAACTGGGGCCTTTCCACCACCTGGTCCTCACTCTATCTTCTGCTCTCCTAGAAAAGGCACACTGGTCTCCAGGTATGAGAAAAAAAGAAAAAAGAAAAAAGATGCAGTCTTTTGTGTCAGATCCAGGGGCCTTCTCTGTCCCGGCACTACTTAGCCTCTGTGGCACCAAAGACTGTGGCTTTCTTCCTTATGGATGATTTTCTTCCAATCCTTCTTGGATGCTATCTGTCACATCTGGGTCTGCTGCCTGTACATTCTCTGACTAACCCTTAATTACTTGAGGATCCCAGCCTGGACATCGTCACCAGCTTCTTTCTCTACCCATCTCTCCCAGGTAATCTTACCTACTCCTGTGGTCCAACCTCTGCCTGAAAGCAGGTATCTTCCAAATATGTGGTTCCCCTGGGCATGAGACCATACCTTCAGTATCTTACTGGACACCTTCTTACTCTGAGGTGCCCCAAAGTCAACATTTCTGTCACACTCCTTCATGTTCCGCTCACTCTAAGACACAGGTCCATGCTCTAACACTTCCTACTGCCCTTCCTCTTCCTCCATCTCCCTCTCCGCTCCTACTGCCCCAACTCATGTTCTCAGCGCCTCGCCCGGGCTCTACTCAAATAGTTACATGCTTACAATCAGGAGGTGAAAGCGGGTACTTAGATATTCTAGGCAGGGCTGGCGATGCGGCTCAGTGGTAGAGCATTTGCTCAGCACGTGTAGGAACCTGGACAATTTCTCTCCCTGATCTGGTCCTTTCCAATTCATCTTCTACCCTGAAGCCACAACACTGTTTTAAGGTAATTTGATGAGGATAGGGGTGTCACTCAGTAGTAAACACTTGCCTAGTAAGAGGGAGAGAAAGGCATAGAGAGAAAGGGGAAGAGGAAGAAAACAGTGAGAGAGAATATGAATCACACAAATTAACTTCTAAGTATAGCATTAAAGCTCTGGATGTCTGGGGCCACTCTGGCTTAGCCCCTCCCCTGTGTCACCCTCTGCCATCCCAGCTCTTCCACAGAAATTAAAATTGCATGTCTGCTTTGGGTCATGCTGTCTGGCCTTGTCACATGTCTAAGTCTTAGCGCACATGGCTCCTTCTGCCTGGAATAGTTGTTGTTGTTGTTGTGGTGGTGGTGGTGGTGGTGGTGCTAGAGATCACACTAGGGTCCTTACACTTTCTGGGCAAATGTTCTACTACAAACCTACATCCTCGGCCCTGCCTAGAATAATTAAACTCTTACTGTCTCTTCTAAGTTGTCAACATCTTGAGGGCAGAAGCTTACTCTAAGTAGTATTAGTCCCCGTCCTCAGCCAAGGCTAGCACAAAAGAGATAATGTTTGCTGAAATGAGTCAAACCATTTTTGTTAGTCGTGTGTTTGTTGTCGTTTGAGACCAGGTTTCTCTGTGTACCCCTGGCTGTCCTGGAACTCACTATGTAGACCAGGCTGCCCTTGAATTTACACTCCAACCTGCCTGTCTCCTGAGTGCTAGTATTGAAGGTGTATGCCACCACACCTGGCTCAGTTAGATTTAAAACATACACTTGGCTTCCCATTCATTTTGTGCTAACACTTAGATACAGAAGCAGCTGACTGAGAAGCACACAGCTGCAGAAGCTCTGCTAAAACAAGGGGAATTCAAAGGCATTGAGTAGGTAACGCTGTTGAGTCTGCTTCCCCCACCTCAGAACGTCTCCTCCTGCCCACCTCACCAGGCTTTATTCTGATCAGTGCATTTACTTAACAATAAATTAACCAGCTCTAATGTATCCTTTTATAAATGGTAAGCTGGAGCTCAGTAGAGTGATTTGCCAAGATGTCCCAGCTAGGGAATCCTGAGAGCAGGATTTGAACACAACACTGACTCTCACAGCCTGTACCGCTCCATCATGAGGGCCTGGCACAGAGGTCATTGAGGCCCTACTGAGATAAAGCAATGCTCCTTCTTAGAAATCTCCAACTAGAAAAGGACAGGCCCTGAGAAATAGCTAAAGGCCAGAAGGCTTGACAATCATGCCAGGGCAATGGAGTCCCTGCTTTTAGCCTTCAGGGGCCAGCATATCCCATAGAGCTCCCACAAAAGTGATGCTCAGAGCGGTTTGGAGGATCTGCAGGTATCAGTCTAGGAAGACAACCAAGGAAAAGCAGGGCTAAAAGCCAGGTTGGGGAGAGGGGTACAACATTGTTGACAAGAGGCAAGAGTCTCATCACAAGAGTGAGATGGAGAAGGACAATCTGGTTGGTCTGAGGCAGCAGTAGAGCAAGCTTGGAGTGCCTGGTTTCTAGACAAACGTGGGCCGAACACATTTAGAATACAAAGGGAGTGTTAAGGTAGTAAGAGACCATTCAGGGAGTTTCTTAGCACTGGACAAGTCTGTTGTGGTGCAGCCAAATGTTTTCCACTGTTCACTCATTGAAGGCTGCTCCCCGGCTGGTGGCCTGCTGGGGAATGGTGGAAGCTTTAGAAGGGGGGACTAATTGGGAGATCATGGTGATGCACCTTTGAAGGGAATATGTTCCTCCTTGTCTCTGCTTTCTCACCACGTGAGATGAGTGACATGAGGTGAGGAGACAGACATAGTTTCCACCATGATCTCTGCTTCACCAAGGCTTGGGAGCAATAGAACCAAGTGAACATGGCTGAAATCCTGACCCTGGTCAACAAGAATTTCTTCTCCTTTGAACTGGTATTCTTAGGTATTGTCATGGCAATGGAGAGCTGACCAACAGAGACTCTAACTTAACTCCTACAAGCCCAGAATGACCTTTAGAAGATGAACAATTCCTATCTTGCAGGTAAAGAGCCTGAGGTCCTGAGGGCTAAGGGAAGTGAGGTGGAAGCAGGGTTGGTGGTCAAGGGCATACCAAGGGCAGCCCAGCGTTTGCCCTATTCTATCACCTCTGGTGATCAAACAATCCTACCTTCTCCGATTTCAATGAAAAAAACAATGAGGTTCCATGACCTTTCCCCAAGGTTACAAGTTGGTCAGTAGCTACATCAAGAAAGTTAATGATCTGCAAAAAGTCATTATTTGCTCCATGAAGTTTATATTTTAAAGTAAACAGTGTCACTGCTGGTCTTATGACCTGGGCCAGGTCCCCTGGGTTTAAGGTTAAGGGTTTTTGCATCCTAACACATTGTTAAGACAAATTCCCCACAGGAAGCAGCCCTTTGCTGATTTAACAAACATTACTACATACCAAGTATATCACAGGCCCAGGCTAGGCACTGGCCAGAATGTTGAACAAGACAGAGCCCTGCACTAAGGATCTCCAGGTGGGACTAACACACTGACTCATGATGCTATTTACAGGCCCTAGAATATTACTGAAGAGAGTCTCCAAAGGCCCCAAAGAACAAACGAGTCAACTCAACTAACCAGGGAACATCACAAAGAGGCAGTGTTGCCCCTGAGTCTTGATAATTACTCAAGGAGATATGACTAGCATAAGGGAGTTAAGAAGGAGCAAGAACATGGAAGCCTGAAACAGTAAGCATAAGTGGGGATGAAGGTAAACAAAATGATGCCCAAGAGGTGACTGCATCACCTCTGTGACTACAGCATCACCTCTGACTGCATGACTTTATATGACAAAGGGGCTTACAGGTGTGACTTAGAAGGGCCCTGAGATGAGATTAGTCTTCATTTCTCATAGTGGGCTCAAGGTAATCACACGAGCCCCTTGAACTGGGACAAGGTGTCTGTGTGGAAGAAGCAGAAAGGTGGATCAGAGAGATTCTGGATATGAGGAGAGTTCTAATTTACTCATTTGAAGATGGAGAAAGGGGACTGCAAGCTAAGGAACGCAGTTAGCTTTTAAGAAGGAGCCTTCAGAAGGCGTGTGACCCTGCCAACACCTTCCCTTCAGCTTTGCAGACATTCAGGTGTCGGAAGTGGAGGACACAGTAAAAAGTGTCTTAGTACTGTTGCTCATCATTTGTCTGTCTGACTTGGAGTAAGTTACTTTAAACTCTCGAAGCTTCAATTTTCCCATTTTCAAAATGGAGAAAATAATTATAATGACTTTACAGGATTGTTACATGGGTCAAAAGGGTCATGGATGTGACAGCACTTTATAAATATGAGTAGCTATTTACTGCAGTTAACCAGTCACGAGTTAAAGCAGCAAGGCATGTCTGAAATCAGGTCAGTAGAACAGACAGACCCTTTCCCTGGACTCCTGCATGTAGAACTGCAGGCGGGTAAGCCTGTGTGCCAGCCTTCATCCTTGCCTCATCTTCGGTTTGCTCAATACCCCTTGCCCACTGGCTTTAAGGAATCCACTCACAGAGGCCCAATAACTACAAGGCTTGAAGGCCTTTTCAGAGCTGGCCACTTTAGAGTCTTGGGGCCACTCATTTCCAGTGTCTTTGAAGACGCTTGTCCCTGGCCCACATGGCACTTCCTGCCCTGCTTTTCTCCTGCTCTCTTAGCCTTTCCACAGTTACCCTTCTTCCCACTTCCTCACCATGGGTTTCCCTACGGTTCAAGCCTTTAACTCAGAGAATTCATTCACTTGTGATGCTAAACAGATGTTTCTTAGAAACTTACTTCCAAATATGTATTTCTAGTCTAACAGTCTCCCTTGAGCTGGGCATTTCCATTAAACGAGTTTATAGAAGAATTCAAAATGCAGGCTGGGTGTGGTGGCAAACACCTTTAATTTCAGCATTTGGGAGGCAGACGTGGATCTCTGAGAATCTGAGGTCAGCCTTCGTCTACAAAGTGAGTTGTAGGATGCCAGTGCTGTTATACATAGAAACCCTGTCTCAAAAAACCAAAATGATGAACTCTTACCAGTAAATGAACAAAGAACACAAACAATTTACAGAGAGAGAGAGAGAGAGAGAGAAAGAAAGGCAAAAGGACAAATGGCTGACAAGCCTATTACAAACAATTAGTCCCCTTAGTAAATGAAAATAATAATCTATTTCTCTGACCTATCTGTTTTTTGGCCTGTTGGATTATTCAGAGTTTAAGAAAAATGTAGGCATGCAAATGAGGACAACCTTCCTAGGATCTAAGATTCCCACACAGATCAAGACAGGAGGTGCACAGGGCAGTGTGGATAAAAGGCCTTGGGTAAGCTGCAGCCGTGCACATGGCTAAGTGTGGTGGAGTGGCAGCAAGAGGCTGAGCTGCCCTTCCCTTTCCCCTTGTCAGGGAAAGAAGAAACAGAGATGGAAGGTGAGGAGAGCTGCGGAGAATCCCCCACAATCCTGTCCCTTCCCGCTCCTGGACAAGCACATTCTGCACTGGATCTGTAGCAGTGAGTCCTGAGACAGTACATACGACAGCACAGTCCTGCTGGCATGGAGTTACTGCTCAGCACATAGAAAATAAAGAGGCAAATAATTAAATAAGTAATTACAAACTGAGATAAGAGCTGGGAGGGAAACCGGTTAAAAAATACAGAAGTAGCAGCCAGTTCAGTGTCACTTATGCCAAGAGAAAGAAATAGTCAATGGTTTCAAATCACAGGTCTGGGAAAATGAGAACCAAGACAAGATATTGGATTCGGACAGAACAAAATCACTGTGTCCTGAGAGAGAAGTGTGAGTGGGAGAAGCCCGCTGGGAGAGAGGCCAAGAAGGGCGCTGTGTGCAGCCAGCATTTAGAAAGGGAAACGGGTGTCTGGGAAAGAGGGCAAAGACAGCTAATGGGGAAGAGGAGTAAGGAGAGCCAGTAAGGACATGGCTCTGGCGACAGAGGAGAGGTACTAGGCCACACCCAGTTGGTTCACAGTTGGTTCTTGTGAAGTTCTCAGTCCTTCATGCTTGCATCATGTCTTGCCCTGTGACCAGAGCCACACTCTGCTCCCATGGGTCACTCCCTCCCTCACACCTGTTACGTGTTTGTTCACTGCCGGCTCGTCCCATGAGCTATCACCATCTACCACCACACAAATGACTTCTGTTTCTTCTCTCTGCTTTGCTTCCTTTGTTACTGTTTTGTTTGTTTGTTTGTTTTTTTGGGTTTTTTTGAGACTAGGTCTCTTTGACCCGGGAACTCACTGTGGAGTCCAGGAGAGCTTCAAACCCATGGCAATCCTGCCTTGGCCTCCTCAGTATGAGGATTATAGATATGACCCACCAAGCTCAGCTAGGGCAGAGATCCTTATCGGTGGCGATCACCGGCATCCATTCCAGTGCCTGGCACTCAGCAGGTGCTGCAGTTTCATTGGCTGATGTAATAGAATACTGTGGCATAAGTAACTTAGGGAAGAAGAGTTCACTGGGTCGCCAACTCCAGTTCCAGTCCATTACTGCCGGGAAGCGAAGGAAGGAGCTTCACGCCTCACAACCACAGCCAAGAGCAGAGAGAGCAGAAATGCCAAGTCCTTGCCTGCTTGCGCCCAGCAAGCTCTCTTTACCATCACACAGTCCAGGGCTCCAACCAGGCAATAGTGCCTCCCACAGTGGTGGGGCCTTCCTCTACCAACTATCTGTTGGGACAATCTCCCAAAGAAACGTCCATAAGACAAATGGATTCAGAAAATTCCTCAAGGCTCTCTTCCCATGTGATTCTAGGTTGAGCTGACAGTTTAAAAGCAGCCAGCATATCAGGCACTGAATAACTTCACTGAACCAATGCCTGGCTGGCCGCCCATGTGGTCTCCCTTCCCCTGGTATCCCTCACCTTTACCTTCTTCTCTTAGCCACCAGAAGCTCCAGTCATGCATCCCATGGCTTTCTTACAGGACCTCTCTTAGCCTATTACATAAGAAATTATGATGAAAATCTGCAGTAGAGAGGAGACAGTAACTCAGCACTTTCTAAGCTTACCTGAACCCAGAACCCTTCCTTCAAGAGTTTTGGGAACACATATGTGGCAGAGGAAGGCCTTGTTGGCCATCAGAGGGAGGAGAGGCCCCAGCAAAGGGGAATGTCAAGGTGGGAATATGGGAGTGGGCGGGCGGGTGGGTGGGAGGTGGAATTCCCTCATAGAGGTGGGGGAGGGGGAGGGGATAGGTGGTCTCCAAAGAGGAGACCTAGAAAGGGGGAAACATTGGAAATGTAAATAAAGTATCAAAAAAAAAAAAAAAAAAAAAAAAAAAAGAGTATTGGGAAATTCACACTAGAAGACACGGCGCTGGATTAAAGCTCAGACACAGTTGACTGCCCAGCTGTCCCTTTCCAGGCAGGCCACCTCCCCGGGCATCCATGCTCATGCGCTGTTTCAAGACTTCAGCCTTGCCTTTCTTTCCTCATGCCTCAGCCTGAGATGAACGGGCTCATTCTGACCTACGGACACCCTTCTCACTCTACGGAGGAGAGTGCCACTGCACCCCCATGGGCTCCAGTGCATGCCCTGACTTGGTATTTTCAAAGGTCAATTATAAGTATATATTCACATGCTTCCTTTCTCAGCAAGAACCCTGAGGATCTTACAAACACAGACCGAGCGTCATTCTCTGGCACTCAGCATAAGACATGGTATATTAAGGTCCTTGATATGTGTCAGATTGAAAATAAAATACAGATCAAACGAAAAAGGCTCTCGCTGATCGTCATGCTGCTCATTAGTTTTAACCGAGCCCTCGCCTGTAAGCTTCCCCCATGCTAACTCCTCTCATTCAACTGGACCCCTCATTAGTGTTCAACATTACGAATCTCCATCTTTCTCTTCCTCATCCCGTCACCCCTTTAATAGCAAACTTCTCAAAAGCATTTTCTCTTTTCTGTACCCCTCCTTTGCTCCTCAAGCTCCTACCTCCAACCTTGCTTCTGAGACTGTCCTAAAATTACTAATGACTTTTTTTTTATAACCTATTCCATTTTTAGACCAAGTTTATTTGGCACAGTGATGACCTCGGATATGGCTGACTGTACCTCCCCGAAAACCCTGACTCTTTCCTTTCCTTCCAGTGGCAGCATTCTCTTCTGTTTCTCTGGCCAACTTTCTCAGTGTGGTCCTATAAATCCCTGAATATTTGAGTACATCAGGATTTTGGACTTGGCTTCTTGTTTCCCTTATAGTCTCCCTGAAAAGGCTTATCTATTTCTGTCTCCTCAGTTCCTAGCTATATGTTGATAATAAATAATCCCCACTGAAAATGGTTACAATCTTTCTTTAGTTTCAGCTTTATCCATCCAATACCTTTTATGTTTTTTTTATTTTGTCTTGTGAGACAGGGTTTCTCCGTGTAGCCCTGGCTGCCCTTGACTCAGAGATTTGCTCGCCTCTGCCTCCTGACTGCTGGGATAAAAGGCTGCATCCAACATCTTTTGGACATTTCCTCTGGGATGTTCTATGGTTCTAGAGAAGATAGGAAATATGAAAAAATGAAACCAGCTTAGAAATAAAGAGTTCATGAATGAGTTAGAATCAGCAGAAGAGAGAATTAGTAGTTTGGAAGACATGTATCTGAAGAAATTACCTAGAATGCTGACAGAGATAAAGGGATAAAGATTATGACATAAAAGTATGAATAACAGGTTTAACATAGTCCTAGAGAAAATAAAAGCACACTTGAATAGAGAATGGTTATAAGCCAGGCATGGTGGCTCATGCATGTGACCCTGGCACTTGAGAACCTGAGGTAAGACAATCACAAGTTTGAGGCTAGTTGGGGTACATAGTGAGTTTCTGGCCAACCTGGGCTACACAATGAAACTCAGTTTCAAAAACCAACCAAAGAAACAAACAACAAATTGTGGCTTCTGTCGGTTGTTGTTTCATTTTCTTGTCCTTTTTTGGCTCTCCGGCTGGGGAGGACTTAAGCTGCTGTGAGGGGCAGCCATAAGGACAGGCCCAAGTGACAAGGAACTGGGGGCCTTCTCTGAGCAAGCCTCTAAAATGTACATCTAGGAAGCCCCTGCGATGACTGAAGCTCTAAGCAACAGCCCAATAACAAGCTCTTAAAAGACAAGGAGGGGTGGTGTACACCTCTAATCACAGTATTTAGGAGATGGAGATAAGACACTCAAGAACTCAAGGTCATTGCAAACTGATTGTAAGAGCCCCTACCAAACCAATGCAAACCAACCCCACTCTGACCAGAACCACTCTCATAGGCTGGCTTCTGGACTGCTGACCGTCAGGGAAACTACGAGAAACAATACTTTCTTAAGCAGCTAGATTTTAGGGCAATTTTATATAGTAATAGATAACTAATACATTGCCAGAACCAAACAGATCTGAATTGCTTCCAGAAAGCCTTCTCCATCTGGTCCAGACTGTCTCTCGGCTGCATTTCGTGCCATACTCTCTGGCATATTACATTTTAAGTACACCTAACGACTTGGAGCTTTTGGAACATGACCATGTTCTCTCTCCCACCTCCACCCTCCATGCAGATTCTGGGACGCATCCTCTGCCTGACGCATTCCTCAACACTTTCTTCCCTACTTCCAGACACTTGGCTACCTTCTCCCCATCGTCAGACCACTGTGCTAAGCTACAGAACAAAGTCTTATTAAACTGCCTATATTTACATCAGACTTAAAGCTCCAAAAGAAGGGAGCAATTCCTGTCTCCATTACACACCATAGCTCCCAGCACACAGAAGATACTCTGCAGATATTTGGTGCTTACATCCCTCAAGGTAGGGAGGCAGGAAGGCTAAAAGTTGAAGCATAAACATTCTCAGGAAGTGATCCAAATAAGATTTTCATCTGATGTAACTGTAAAGGAACCAAGAACCCTCTGCATTCCATGCAATTTCAAGTTTAAGGAAGGCTTGAGTAAGGTCGGGGTTCAAAAGTTGGATGGGTTCCAATTCCTGCTAAGTCAAACCCCACGGTAGTTCTATGCCAGCCCTTGGCTGTAATCTCTGGTTACCTGACACACCCGTTCTTGAAAACACCACGCTCAGGGGTCAAACAGAAGTGGTTTTTAAAATCATCACCTGTTCTGTCTTTTAGGACAATCCAGCTTATTATGTTGAGATTTAAGGTCTGATCACACATGGCATCTGTGGTATGTGTCTAAACAGGATCCCATACATACATACATACATACATACATGCATCAGTAAACAGGTCATAAAATATTAAACACTAGTACCCTCTACTGGTGGAAAGACCTTACAGGCTGATGTGAATGGTCGTATTGCCCTCTAGTGACCACAACCTATAAAGACAGGGAATCCTGCAGCAGATGGGAGCATCTCCTTGGCTATAATGATAGGGTTTTATATTCTTTAAGCATCTAATTTCCTCAGATTCTGGTTTATATTACAGGGGTGCAACTCTAAGACTCTTGGGGGCTCCCTAGGGACTCTGTAAAGCTCTCCCCAGCTGTCAGTGACAGGGTGATGCTGCTCTCTCCTGCTTCTCAGGAACAAGAGGTCAAGGGGAGGCAGAGGAGGCAATGGCTGCACTAGTGAGGGCAGGAGCGGCAGCTGTGAAGGACTGCCCTGGACTCCCCGGGGAGCTGAGAGCAGCTTGAGGAACACATGCTGTTCTTCCCTTGCATATTATCCACAGTTGTGTGCTGTGCTAAAACAGCAATCCAGCGCGGTCCCTCACTCACCCCTGAAATATCTCCAAAGTGCTAAGAAATGGCACAGGGCAAACGCTGCTATCGTTTTGCTTTATACACCAGGCTCCACGAGGTACTGCCACTGAGGACAGATCAGGCTGAGTTTCTTTCAAGAATCACCACCTCCTCTATGAAGCCTTTCCGAGGTCCCCAGACTGTAGCGACTGCTCTATCCTCTATGCTATTTCTACTCTATGCTTTATAGCCTCTATGCTTGCTTACAGCTACAGTAGGGGACTGCTCCTGACTGTCTACACCATTGCCTCTCTACCAAACCGTCCCTCCTCAAGGTCACAACCAACTCTCAACCATTTTGCACAGTCAGTGAGCATCAAGCACACTCAAAATGTTACCTGTATGTAGTCTATATGATAAGCAGAGATATTGGGCACAGGCTTTTATCCTTATATAATAACTGTTGTTATATGTTAGCAATTCTGCTAACTCTAATCAAAAGGTGGGGGACGGACAGCAATGTGGTTCAGCCGGAAGAGGTGCTTGCCACCAAGCCTGACAACTTGAGTTTGATCCCAGAACTCACATGTTGGAGGGAAAGAACAAATATCCACTAATCTGTCCTCTTACCGCCACATGTACACTGTGGCAAATACATATGTATACTGTGGCCAACCCCATTCCCAATATACAATAAAATGAAAGCAAAAAATTTAAAAGACTGAGGACTGTATTTTGTGTATTTTCACTTAATTTTTTTGAATTTTTACTGTATATTACTATATTTTACCATATATTACTATATTTTACTATATATTACTATTTTTCACTATAAATTCCTAGCCTGTGGCTAGTACAGTGTTCTAAACAGTAGTCCCCTCCAGCAGGTGTGAAAAGCACACATGTGTCAGGTAACTCATGGTGTACAGGAAGAAGGGAGACACTCTGGAAGTGCTTTCAGAGCCCGGAAGTATACCTATCCTTGTAGATCTCAGCACCTCCCTGGAGGGTATTTTCTTCTTTAATTCTTGCAAGGCAGCAACTAAGTTTTCTTTGGTTTGATCAGGAAGCTCCAACATAGTTTTCCATCTTTTTATGTCTTCTATAACCACAACTCTCTGCAAAAAGAAAAGTTATTTGGAAAATGGAACCCTTTCATTAGAAAGACAGCTGCCTCCACCTGAGCTAATGGCTCTCCTATTGACATATGAATTATTGATTATGACCCGAACCAAAGCAGTATATCTGATGGCCCCAAATGATGGGTAATTGCTTAGAAGCAGGCCCTGCTTCCTGCAGATCTGGAGAGTTGCATCTATTAGGAAAAGTGCAACTTTTAATCTCACCGTGCTGGGCACCATGGCCCTTCATGGTGAGACGTGAAGCAGGAGAGGGAAATGAAAACAGTGGGTGCTAAGGTGGCTCAACCTCACAGCTCACTTACGTGTCCTAATTTGCATGCACAGAGCAGAGAAGTCATAGAGCCATGTTTACTTCAACAATCAAAACCACACAAACAGTTAGTTCTCCACTTCCCAGAGGAGAAAACTCAAATTTTTTTTTCTGAGAGAAAGAAAATTCCTTTTTTAAAAAACTTCAAACACACAGAAAGGTACAGAGAGCAACCCACTACTTAATGAGATTATTATTTTGCCACTGCCCATAAAATAAAGCATTATAAATGTAAGTCCTTTTGCACTTCCCTTCGTCCTTCCCCGAAGCTGCACTTCGCACGCTGATTCCCACGCTCCCATTACACACTAGGGATTAGGGATGGGGGAGGGGGTGGGAACTCTTTTGGACTGTTATGGGATTTTTCTGTAATTTTGATAGAGTTTAAACCACGGACTTTTTAGTAAACAAAATTGGCAGACAAAAAGTAAAAAAGTAAAGTAGCTTTTATAATTGAAAATTAAATATCTTAGAGCCGGGCATGGTGTCACGCCCCTTTAATCCCATCATTCAGGAGACAGAGGCAGGCAGATCTCGGAGTTTGAGACCAGCCTAGTCTACAGAGCGAGTTCTAGGACAGCCAGGGCTACACAGAGAAACCCTTTCTCAAAAAAACAAAACAAACAAACAAACAAACAAGCAAACATCTTATCTTGGATGTCTATTGCCCTGGGAGGGGGCAGTTGCAGGTCAGGAAGGGCCTTAAGGAGCTTTGAGATTCTGGTAATGTTTATCTTGATGTTCACATCATGGACGTTCCTCACTACACCTGGCATGTGTACAGTTTTCCACATGAAATTTCAATCTAGCCATGTTATAAAGACAATCCCCATTAAAACTTTATCTCCTTCCCTTGGGGGAGAACATGGGGTCTGCTTCTAGCCTAGAAGCCAAGGGGGTGAAAGGAAGGTCCATCTGTGCCCTATCTCCCAGCTCCCAGCCTGCTTGCATTGGTTTTGCTTTCTAGGTTCAAAGCTAGGAGGAGAGCAAGGAAAAGATTTGACGGCAGTCCGGTTTGGTTGTCTCTGAACTGGCGGCCATTTAAAGATGACTCTTCCCTGACAGGATGACTTCTGCAGCTCCCTGGAGAGCTCTCTGCTGAGAACTCACCTGAAGCACCTACCATATTGGTAATGATTCTTCTAGTGTCAACACACACACACACACACACACACACACACACACACACACACGCACACACACACACACACACACACACACACACAAGAGGGGGAGGATACCTACAGCAGGGGGAGCAAGATAGAATAATGGAATTCATGTGACATGAGAATAGAAGGGGGCTGTTTTCTGGGAGGAAGAGGTCTAGTTAGGACGGAAGGACAGAGGGAAGGAAGAAAGAAAATATAATTTAATGTATAACACCACCATAATGAGAGCTGGTGAGACAGCTCAGAGGATACAGGTGCTGTCAAGTCTTAACACCGGAGCTTGGTCCCTAGAACCCACAGGGGAGAACTGCAAGTTGTCCTCTGACCTCCAGACACCCACAATAAATAAGTATAAGAAAGTGTCAATGAAACCCATTGTTTTGAATGCTTTCTAAATACAAGATCAAAGTCCCCAGTTTGGAGCAACCTAGTCCACAGACTTTCTCTGTAGGGACCCGAGTCCTTTAAGGATCTTGTGAACCCAGCCACTCTATTTAAAGCCAGGCTTCTCTCCTATGATCGCCTGTAAACACCTCCCAAGGATAACAGCTTCCACTTCTCCCTCTGGCATTAGCCAACAACTTTCCCAAGCACAGGTCCAGTCTAGGTGTTGACCAAGCCCAGGAACAGAGTTGAGTTCTCCAACTGAAACCACCACAGAAGCCTCCCACTTTACAGAGGAGTGAATGCACTGTCTCTTCTGTTAACTTCCACCTTCTTTACGGCCTACGGCAGGTGGTGGGTTCAGGATCCTGAAACTAGTCTTCGAGTGCTGCTTGCGCATGTTGCAGAGAGATGGTCGAGATTCTCACTTGGAAACACCATTTTATATCTACTCTGTCCTCGGACCTAGGAGACTCAATCAAAACTGAGAGGAAAACCTTTTCCTATGTGCTACTGCAGTATAAACTAGTATTACTATTAAATGGTTAAAAAAAAAAAAAAAAAAGACAGAACCTAAGCCACATAAGAAGCTATTTTCTATTGGAAGGTATAAATATCAAGTTTTTCTCATTCAGTATATTTTATTGCTGTTTCCATAGTGATATTTACTGTTAGAGTTGACCTACTATGCTAGCAATATTGAAACGCCATCCTATTGTTGTATACACACATCTTGAAATCTATTTCCCTAACAGGTATTGGGAGTTCCTTCCCGGTGTATTTTCACTGTTATAAACACTGTCTCGGTGAACTCCTGACTTCTTTGTACACGATCTCCACCCATTTGCATGTATCTCCTCTGTATCTTCATGCTCTGAGGAACAGGAGCTGTTTTACTCCCCCACCCAGTGGAAGTGGAGTCTAAGGATCTACTCCCCCGGATCCTTATTTAGTCCTATCTGTATTACACACCAGGAATATTTGCCCTTTACTTTTTGTCTCCTTTCTTGTCGTCTGCTAAGCTAACTACATTTGTTTTGTTTTGTTTTGAGATAGGTTCAGTGCTCCCTACACTGGCCTCAAGTTCTCCATCCTCTTGTCTTAACTTTAGTTTGTTGGGATTACTGGTATGCACCATCACCCTTGGCTCTGGGCTTTTTTTTTTTTTTTTTTAAGTTTTTTCCTCATAGTTTAAAAGTAATTGTTTCTTTCACTTAAATATTGCCAGCTTTAAAACACACATTCAAAGATATCTGGGTTGATCTTACAGCTGTCTTTCAAAACTATTGTTTTGTCACATTTCTTTTATTTCTGTGTGATATATTCTAAATAATTTCCTTATTATTAGGTTTTCAATTCATCATTTTTTCCTTAGGTACTAATCTGTCTACTTTTATTTAATCAGCTCAATACGTTTCTGCTTCAACAAACATGTATTTTTCATTGACAAATTGTTTCTCTTTTCACTCTTATTTCTATTCCTATCCTTTAAAAAATCTTTGTGCCTGTCTCGAAAAACAAAAAAAAAAACAAAAAACAAAAAAACAAAAATCTTTGTGAACATTACAAACATACTTAAGATTTCAGATTGTTCTCTTATGTCCATTTTTTGGGTAGAGAATTTATTATGTCTACCCATTCCTCACTGTCTTTGTAGCTTACTTCCTCATAGTGTTCATTTGAACCGAATTTTCCTGGGAGTCTTCTGTGCTCTAGGATGTGAAGTGTCTTAACAGGAAGCTCACATTTGCCTGTTTTTTTCTTGGATTTTCCTGGTTTTACAGTAGACGTCATACTAACACTTCAGTTTATACGCATGGTAAAAGGTATGAGACTCTTACGTACTATACAGTCAACTCTCCTTTTATCTAAGAAGACGGCAATCTTTACAATGTTTTCTTCAACTGGCAGGTGGAATTTTTCTGCTCACTGTTCACAAACATGGTAGACAAAGAGCAAGGGTGTCAGCTTCATCTTCCAACAGATGAGGCTCTGAGCCTGCCCCATACTGACATTAGGATCCAGGCATTACAGCCACTTTCAACACCCCCATACACATCAGCTTCATTGCCCGCTTACAGCTCCAGGTTCCAACTTCCAGTCTCATCTTAGACCTTCAGATTTTTCGTTCTTGTAGTCCTTTCTGTCCTGGAACCCACTATGTAGACCAGACTGGCCTGGAACTCACAGAGATCTGCCTACCTCTGACTCTCCAGTGCTGGGATTAAAAGTATGAGCCACCATGCCTGTCTTATTAAAGACTTTTAATCTAGCATCTATACATGGTTGGAAACAGGCTAGGAATCCCAAATCAGATCATTTTGATTTATGGAACAAGTCTAAACTATTTTTTTTCCCTTCAAGACAGGGTTTTTCTCTGTGTAGTAGCCCTGGCTGCCCTAGAACTTGATCTATAGACTAGGCTGGCCTTGAACTCAGAGATCCACCTACCTCTGCCTCCTGAGGGCTGGAGGAGGCTTAAGTCTAAATTCTTACCCTTGATATAAAAGGTCTTCAATGACTTGCAATCCTGTCAGTCTCACTGTATGCTCTCGCTACCTTCAGTAGCTGCCAACGCAGCACTTCATACCTACTCCCTAGGACGGTCTTCCTCTGCCTGACAGCCACCTGTCTTTCAAAGACGCTCTGCAAATCAACTTTCCCTTGAAGCCTTCCCTACAGCCTTTGACCACACTCCATTGACTGTACCTATACCTCTGCATGCACTCATGAACAAGATTACAACTTGAGAGTCCGAACAACTCACTTTATCTCCCATCCTCAATGCAAAGAAGGTAAAACGAAGCAAAACTGTTATTGGAAGGCAGAGTATGGTCATATACAGCCTTGAATTCCCTAGACAATTGAGGACAACCTTCAAGTTCCACCTTCAGAGTGTTGGAGTTCCAGGATTATAAACATACACCACCCCCATTGTATCTATATGAGAGGTCTTTCAGATTCTTACCAGCATTACTTAGAACACAAACAGACACAGAGAAATGGATGCAGACTATAACTGGGAGAGCTACTGTGAGTATTGAACAATTATCACTGGAAAGATATGCTTTCTATCTGGCTTACACCTGGGGATGGCTAGAATGCCAGGTTCAGTCACAGAAAATAATAACTCAGAAGCAGTCATGTGCACACCGTTCCACTGGCTGGGGCAGGAGACAACACACTAGCCGGTCAGCCCCACAAGGGAAGGTTCATAAAGCAGTAGCACTTCAGAGTGCTAAACCTGAATGAACTGGCATATTCTATATCTTTTAATAATAGTAAAAAGAAAAAGTGTTCTTGGAACTAATAGAAGAAATCACTTCCTAAAGAGCAAGATGAGATTAACCAAATTAACCTTTACCATTTAAATGTGTACGACATGAGTTCCACCAAGTATCTCTTATTGAATGAGATAAGACTATGGTGAAATTACTTGTAATATGCTGATAACAGAAGTAAAATGACCCTAAGATTTTTTATGCCTTCCCAGCTGGGCACTCAGAAACCTCTACTTTCTTTTTAGTTTTAGTGGGCAGACTATATGGACCCAGATTGCCTAGTGCCAATCCCAGCTCTGCCACTCGGTGCTGCACTGGCCTCAGGCAAACCACTTCATTTCTCTATGCCCTGGTTTTCTTTCTAATTATGTGTATGGGTTTTTGCCTGCATGCATGTCTGTTCACCTTGTATATGCCAGGTGCCCTCAGAGCCAGAAGGGGCATCAGATATCCTAGAACTAGAGTTCTAGACAGTTGTGAGCTGTCCAGAGTGCTGGGAATAGAATCCTGATCCTCTCAAAGAACAGCCAGTGTTCTTAACCACTGAGCCATGTCTCCAGCCCCTGGAATCTTCATCTGTAAATGATTAAACCATACCTTTCACCACTGTTACTAGGACTAAAGAGTTAATGTCTGCAAAGCTTTAGCATAACATCTGGCTTATAAAAACAGGCTCAATAAATGCCATTATTATCATCATAATAACCCTATCTTGATCTTTATACTTTTTTTTTTTTTTTACATTTTTTATTTATTTATTTTGTGCATGCCTAGGTCAAAGGGCATATGGGTTGGTCAGAAAGCAGCCTCTAAGTTGGTTCTTTCTTTCCATCATTTAGGTCCTGGTGGCAAGTTCCTTTACCAGCTGAGTCATCTTGCTGGTGCCTTGGGAAAAAACAAAACACCCACCCCCAAACCTATGGATCTTCGCTACACGTCAGGCATGAAGCCCAGCCAGCCCTCTCACCAAGCATTATTTGTGAATTCTCTGACAATTCTGCAGACTGGGTGTTATTAGAAGTTATTCCGGACACTGATAAGGAAAACCAGGCTTCAGCTTCAGCAGATTCTCCCATTAAACCAGAATGCTAGTCAACCACAGTGGCACGTGTCTCTGACCCCAACGCAGGGTGGCCAGGCAGGAAGATCACAAGTCAGCCTGAGCTACATTGTGATGCTTTGTCTCTAGACAAGTCAGAACTAAAGCTAGTGTATGAGAGTAAGCGATTGGCAGGGAGCTGATCTAGCAAATTCTCTAATCCCATACAGATAAACACAACTTCCTTTTAAAACGCTGCCACTGTACACATGTAAAAGAGAACACACAGAGTCACATGAAAAGAGAACAGTGAACACTCAAACGGCTTTGTGTACGGCCTCCCTTTACCTAGGTAAGCCTTCCTTCCATCCTTTTAGGTACTTGTCACATAGGCTTCTCTAAGCACTGGAACAGTCATTTTTTGGAATGGAGTCTCATTATAGCTCAGGCTAGCCTTGAATTTGCTAAGCAGCCTAGGACGATCTTAAACTCCTTGATCTTCCTGCTTTTATCTCCCAAGTGAGGAGATTACTGGCATTTGTCACAACAGCTGACTTGCTCTCTTCTTTATTGCCTATAGGATAATTTTGCAATAAATTCCATTTTATATTATTATTACCTCTCAGGCCCTTATTGGAAGTCTCATGACAGCTTATATTCTGAGCTCAAATTTCTCCTATGTTGGGCATAAAGTTGTTTCGCAGTAATAGTTGTAGAAGAACCATCAAGACTGTTATAAGAGCCGGGCGGTGGTGGCGCACACCTTTAATCCCAGCACTTGGGAGGCAGAGGCAGGTGGATTTCTGAGTTCGAGGCCAGCCTGGTCTACAGAGTGAGTTCCAGGGCAGCCAGGGCTACACAGAGAAACCCTGTCTCGAAAAACCAAAAAAAAAAAAAAAAAGAAAAAAAAAGACTGTTATAAGGATCTGGAGAGACAGCTCAGTGGTTCAGAGAACAGTCTGCTCCTCTGGAGACCGGGGTTCAGTTCCCAGCACCCACAGGGCAGCTGACAATGGTTGGTAATTCCTTGATGATCTGATGCTGTTGTCCAGCTTCCACAGGTGCTGGATGTGTATGGTACATAGATATTCACGCAGGTAAAATACCCATATACATTAAAAATGAATAAAAGTTTAAAAAGAGAGAGGAAGAAAGCTGAAGATGGGAGGATCAATTCCCTTAAAGGAGGCAGAAAACATTTCAATGCTCAATTTTAATAAATGCTTTTAATAGCTTTTAATAAATGCTAATAATGATGCTTTAATATATACCAGGCACTAGTATATTTCACACACAGAAGTAAATATTTCAGAGTCCCTGTATGTAACTTATGAGCTAAGTTTCCAAGGAAAGAAATTCTTGATTGAGTAGATAAATGAGAAATTAACTCTATAAAAAAGAGAGAGAAAGATTTTACAGGAAAAAGGACCAGCATCAAGTCAAAAGAAAGCCCTAACAGCTTAAAAGAGACAAACATAAAAGAAGGGCAAGGAAAAAGAAAGAAAGAAAAAAAGAAGAAAGGAAGGGAGGGAGGGGCGTGGCCAGAACCTCCTTCCATAAATGGAGAGTCACAAGCGTAAGTCACGCTGGAGCCAAACAGGAAAGATCTCATGTGTCATGCCAAAACTTGTAGAGTTCTAGGTGACTGGTTGTTAGAAAGATATCCTACATGTCAGGCCCTGCGCCAGGCAGTAGACACAAAACCAGGAGGGCACGTGGTGAGTGCAGCAGGGTGCACGCATGCCAAGAAGCAGTTCTGAACACGTGATGCAGTAAGAGGAACATCCTTAAGTTTTACGAATGACACAAAGGCCATCCTCCTCTGATCAGAGTGGTTTTGTACCCGGGAGACGGATGGAAGCACAAGTTAGGGGAGTCAGTCCTCTCCTGCTGCCATGTGGTTCCCCAGATTGACCTAAAATCTTCAGGCTTGGCTACAAGCACCTTTAATGTGCTGAGCCATCTTGCCTGCCTGGCTCCAGCATATTCTTATTCACTACACTATACTGTTTCTAAGACAATGGAATTAGTAAGGACATGCCTAGCCAACGGATTATAGATGTATGGGGGCTGGCGATCTAGATACAGCTCCATGGTAGAGCCCTTATCCAGCATTCAAGAGGCCTGGAGTTTGATCCCTAGCTCTGTCCCCACCCCCAAAACTATCTTGGCAGGCCCTCTTCACTGCTCTCTAATACAGGTCTGGTAAGTCTAGGAGGGCACCCAGGAAAAGAACATTTCTAGGATCTAAGCCAAGTACCCAGGACACTACCTTACCACCACATTTTGTAGCCCCAGATGCCCTCTCAGCCTTAGAAATCTAGACTGGCTGGGCAGTGGTGGCACATGCCTTTAATCCCAGCACTTGGGAGGCAGAGGCAGGCGGATTTCTGAGTTCGAGGCCAGCCTGGTCTACAGAGCGAGTTCCAGGACAGCCAGGGCTACACAGAGAAACCCTGTCTTGAAAAACCAAAAAAAAAAAAAAAAGAAAGAAAAGAAATCTAGACTGGAGGAGCAGGTGTGTCAGCTACATACACAGAGAGCCTTGGGATGGATATGGTCACCCTGGTTAAGCATACAAAACAAGGCAGAATTCTGGGGAGCACAAACATTAGGAATCTCATGGATAAAGAAGCCAACAAGTTAAACTAAAAGTAAGCCAGAAATGCAGAAGAGGTAAAGTGACCGAAGGGACTCTTTGCAAGTTGTTCTCAGAGCATTACAATTCATTTAGCATTCACATGACTGTCGCTTTGTACATTTCCTTTGGTGTGGTGTAGGGACTGACTGGGAGGCCTTCGCACATGGCAAGCAGGCACTCTACCACTGAGCTACACCCTAACATAGTTCTCTCCCTTTCTTGAGACAGTCTTGCTATCAACCCATTATGTTCTTGAATGTTCCATCTTTCTGCCTTAGCCCTCTAAGTGCAAGGCCTGCCCGTGTGCGTTAGCACACTTAGCTTGACTGCTTATTTGTAAATAGTCCTTGCCTCTTCCTAACTAGTTGGAATCAAGCTTAGTTCCAGCGGGCAAACAGTACATTTAAGTCTCTGTGGTCCAGGGTGGACCTGTGGAGCCATAGGAGTCATGAAGCCATATGCTACAATTCTGGCCAAAGCACTACATATAAGGTGCCGGAGCACTATGAAGCATTATTATTTACACTATACTAGGTTTGTCGAGAGAGTGGCTCTCAACCTTCCTAATCCTTTAATATAGTTCCTCATGTTGTGGTGACCTCAAACCATAAAGTTATTTTCACTGCTACTTCATTACTGTAATTTTGCTACTGGTATGATTGGAACGTAAATCTCTGTGTTTTCCCAAGGGGATCCTTGTGAAAGGGTCATTTGACCCACAGGTATATAGAATTCTACCAGAAACTTTAATATTCCTGAGAAAAACTTTTGGGATGGAGAGATGATGGCTCAGGGGTGGTTGAGAGCAGGCACTGCTGTCAGTGTTCTGCGTCTCTCCGATCAATTGGAGAAAGAGAGACACTGCACGACATATTAAGGCCTTGCTGGCAGGAGGGAGATTCAGCCTCCGTGGACTGAATCTCAAAAAGCCATGCAAAAGCAAAAACAACAGTTGTTTTTTTAGGTGAAACAGGTTGTTCCTACCAAAGCCCCTCATCTAATCTGTTTCCTGAAGGAAAACATCACACCCCTACAACTTTAGTCTTTATTGTGTACTGTTTGCAGTGCCCAATAATGCAGGACGTTCTAAGTGTGCCAGAACTGTATTGAGACCAAAGGCTGTACAGCTCCTTCAGAAAAACAACTCTAGCCGGGCAGTGGTGGCACACGCCTTTAATCCCAGCACTCGGGAGGCAGAGGCAGGTGGATTTCTGAGTTCGAGGCCAGCCTGGTCTACAGAGTGAGTTCCAGGACAGCCAGGGCTACACAGAGAAACCCTGTCTCGAAAAACCAAAAAAAAACCCAAAAAACAAAAAAAAAAAAACAAAAACAAAAACCAAAAAACAAAACAAAACAAAAAAACAAACCAGAAAAACAACTCTATAGATAACAGAAAATAATCACTGTTTTCTTCAAGGTCCAAGTACTTCTAGAACAAAGCAGTTCATTCTGATGTTTATCCTAGATAGAGTGAATAACAGCTATTTCATCCTAATGTTTACCCTAGATATAATGCTGCTACACACTGCTCTTGCAGAGGACCCTAGTTCAGTTTCCAGCACTTGAAGTTTCCACTTTAGGTAGTGCAGAATCACTATCACTACAGCTCCAGAGAGATCCAAAGCCTCTAGTGAACGTATCCACACACCAGACACACAGAATAAGAATAAATCTTAGCCAGGAGTGGTAGCACAATCCTTTCATCCCAGCACTTGAGAGGTTGAGGCAGGAGGATCTCTGAGTTCTAGGTCAGCTTGGTCTACAGAGTGAGTTACAGGACAGCCAAGACTACACAGTGAAACCCTGTCTCGAAAACCAAAATAAATAAATAAATAAATAAATAAATAAATAAATAAACAAACAAACAAACAATACATCTTTTTAAAAAAACAAAACAAAAAACAACAACTTTTAATCAAGGGGGATGGTGATCTTAACAGGTAGCAACCATACCCTAAAGCCAGAATAATTGAGTTAATTCAGGGTAGCAGAGATACAGGAATTGATAAAAGTCTGTACAGGGTATGTGAGAAAGAAAAAAATGGTTCCTAAAGGGTGCTTAACAAGAACTCATGATTCCCTACAATGGCCCTGTTGGCCCTGACAGTCCTTTGCACATTTTCTCTGATCCCATATTCCTTCTCACCTTCAAAGACTCAATCGTGGCTTGCTTGTAAACCTTTTCTCCGAATTTCTTCTTCGGGCTATTCTGAATCCTAGGCGTTCGTATGACGAATTTATCCATTGCTGGGGGCTCCGACTACCTTCAGATGCTTGAGGTGTATTCTATTCAAGAAATAGGGTGAAGCTTCATTAAGATTGAGATGTGTATTCCCAGAAGTGACACGACTGGATTTTCTAAACACTCCTGAATTATGGAGGCTTTTAGATGTGATTTACAGGAAGTAAGATTACTTCTCGAAAGAGGAAATCTCTTCTGAAAAACTGAAACTATAGTTAAGTTTACTTCCTGAGTTAGGTTCCTAGCTTTCAGAAGGGCACACCATGGAGGGAATAGGATCCCAGTACCTGGGGTAATGGGGTGACTTCTGAAATTCTTTTCCAGTTTAGGTTGAATTGTGTCGAAGTTAGGGTTCCACTGGGCTCAGTGAACCCCTCTTTACAACCACTCTGCGGCAGCTCCAATCCCAAGAATTACTCTAAGGTCCACAACAACCCTCTCCAGACCCTGGCACAACACAGAAGCAGCTCCAGAAAGCACTGTTCTGTGATCAGAGAACCCCAACCTTGTCCATGAGCAAGGATCTTATCCTTCCCTTCCCCCCAGCACTCGGAGGCCTGGAAAGGGGTTATCCAATCACAGTTCGACGTGAGACTCACCGAGAAAATCAGCCTGCCTACAGCTTGGTTTCCTGGTCCAGCCACGCGTTGTTAACTATTTGTACACTTCTTCCCGGGCCCAGTTCCTCGCTGGTGACGCGCAGGAACTACACTTCCCAGAACGCACTGCGAGGCGCAGGGAGGCTGTGGTTGAGGGAAGCAACACCCCTCAGCTCGCTCCAGGCCGCCGAGAACTACAGGCTCCAGTCGGCCTGGCACGGAGAAAGAGGCAGGTGCCGCTCTGAGCCCAGAGTTGAGATGGTTGGTCGGGTCCTCAAGCCCGCCCACGAGAGGTTTTCCGTCCCAGAAACAGGCCAGGAGGCAGTAGCTTGGGCGGGCCAGGGCGGAGCCGAGGAGCTCTCGGAGGCGGAAGCGCAGGCCGGAGGGGC
This sequence comes from Uromys caudimaculatus, assembly GCA_028551405.1. Classification (NCBI taxonomy): domain Eukaryota; kingdom Metazoa; phylum Chordata; class Mammalia; order Rodentia; family Muridae; genus Uromys; species Uromys caudimaculatus. The sequence goes on from CM052702.1 coordinate 100,080,547, forward strand.
GGGGAAAGGGGCTGGCCCGGAAGAAGGAGAAACCCTGAAAAGAAAACAGCAACAATTCGAGCTGCTGTGACAGAGGGGAACAAGATGGCGGCGCCAAAGGGGAAGCTCTGGGTTCAGGCCCAGCTGGGGCTCCCGCCGCTGCTGCTGCTGACCATGGCGCTGGCCGGAGGCTCGGGGACTGCAGCGGCCGAAGCGTTTGACTCGGTCCTGGGGGACACAGCATCCTGTCATCGGGCCTGTCAGCTGACCTACCCCTTGCACACTTACCCGAAGGTAGGTAGGGCCCCTCGATACCGAGTTCCCTCATCCCTCGGTGCCCCAGCTCGCGTATTTCTACTTCGGCTTCAGCGCCGGAACCCTAGTGGGGAATCTGCACTTCAGCTGCTCACCCCTCGGTGTAGCTGCAGTTTTCCTTGCTCCTGCTGTAATTGTCGGAAGTTTGTGCTGCAGGACTCGACGATAGGCTGGGGGAGGATACAAAGATGTGAAATAGGCGAGCCTTTGGGAACCTGCGGGACCACAAGGGAGTATATCACTTGCTAGGATAGATTGAAGATGAACGCGAGGTCCTGACCTACTAGCAGCGCAGGGGTGGGGAGGAAGGCGCGGATGCACGCGTGCACAAAATTTTGCCTTCCAGCCCGGTTTTATTGCGCGCCTCTCTGGGACGAAGAGCGTTCTGTTCCGCGAGTCGGAGAAGCTGACAATTCCTTTGCGGTCTGAAGTGTGAAGTCAGCCTCAGTAGTTATGAGACACACTAGAGACACACTAGGAGGACTTCCTGTCTGTGTTGAGTGAGTGTGTGCGAGACGCTGCCGCAGGGGACTGGATGCCTTTGAGAGGCAGCAGTTAGGGTTCTGTCTTCAAATAAAATAAACGTCACTCAGTGCAGAATATAAGGAATCCGTGGAGTGGATCAAGAAATTCGACTGTCCTACTGAAGACCCATACTGTATAGCTAGAGGAGGGACCAATCTCTACCCCTGGTCTCTCCCTGCAGCCGCTGCATAGCCTTTAATTCTGCCTTCTTAAGTTGTTTTTCAGTTTCTTATGAATTCTGTTTGCTCAACATTCTAAATTGCTTGGTGATTCTCCCCACCCATTTTCCATATATAATTAGGGTTTATACTCCTCCCCATCTGGCTTTGTAAGGGCTTTCGCTAATGCTGGTGGTTTTTTATCCTTGTTTTCTTTAGTCTTCTGTATGCTATTTGCTTAACCATTGTGGCTATCTGTCTTTGCCTCCTAAAGCTACAAAGTGGCTAAAATGGCAGTCCCAATGACTTTAGAATGTCCCATATTGACAAGTGCTTTCGTGTCTTTGATATGAAAAATTGTAAATTCTGTACCTTCCAGCATTTTGTTCCCTTACCTATCTGAGGGTCATCAATTACAAGCAAAACATAAAAGGCACCACAAAATTGTAGGAATTAACCTTAAAATTTTCTAAGTTAGAAATTAATAAATAATTGAGAGCAATGAAGAGCTGGAATGGTAATGGACACCTGTAATTACAGCCTGCTGGAGGCTGAGGTCACAGGGTTATGAGTTTAAGGCTTAGGGAGTAAGACCTTAGGGAGTAAGACAGATTCTTTAGACTCCTGTCAATAAAACTCGAATAGTCAAAAGGGTCTACACAAAAGTTCACGAAAGTACTGAGTGGCCTAGAATTAGGCTGAGCTTTACTTTAAGATTTTTGTAGCAAATTTGTAGTGTAAGCCAGAATACTGGTAACATAAATAATTTGAAAGATATGGATACCAGGAATCTTTGGATATTTCTTGGATGTGTTTGTTTTTGAGACAGGATTTGCCTACAGTTCAGGTTGGTTCTTCAGTCTCAGTCTTCCTGCCTCAGGTTCCCCAGTGCTGCTGGGGTTACAGACATGCACCATCCCAATCAGATGCCTTAGGTATTATAATATTCACTACTTGCTAATAGTTGATATGATATTGATAAGTCATTTTCACTAATTTATTAATGCTGTTCTTAACCAGATGCTAAATCATTGGCTTCCTGTCTGTCCTAGACTTAAATTTGTTTGTTTTTGAGATAAGACCTTTGATTGGCCTAGAACTCAAGAACTCCCTGCCTCAGCCCCTGAATTCTAGGATTATCCACATATTTTAGAGTGTTTGCTTGAGACAGTGTCTTGACATACAGTCCAAGATGGCCTCCAACTAACTCCCTGTTCTCTTCCCTCCATCCCTAAATGCCAAGGACTGAGATTATAGGATTGTCCACTTCACCCAGCTCAAAATTTACTCTCTTAGTGGGCATAGTGGCGCACACCTTTAATCCCAGCTCTCAGGAGGCACAGGCAGGCAGAGTTTGAGGTCAGCCTGGTCTACAGAGTGAGTTCCAGGATTGTCAGGGCTATTCAGAGAAATTCTGTCCCCCCCCCCCAAAAAAAAAAAAAGAGTAAAAAGTTAAGCGTCTTGGCCAAGATCCTATAACCAAGAAGCAGCGAAGTAGAAATTGAGTCTTCAAGCTGGCTGCCCTATGCTGTTGCCATCGAAGAATGAAGTTGCATTACAAATACTTATTTCACTGGTTTCTAGAGGCTCATACTGAGTTACTGTGCATTGCAGTGCAGGCAAAAAGTACTGTGTTAGTAATAAATGAATTATAAATCTCACATTGTCTCTCTTCCCCTGATAAGTGGCAGATAAAAATCTCAGCTTAATGACTTTATAATTATTTATTGTAAGGACATAGATATTCTAAAATTAATACATTTTGCCCTTTGTTCTCAAAGATTTAGTTGTATGATGTCTGGGTTCAAATGTAAGGAACATAAGGCATGTTGTTAATAACTAGTCTGTGGTCAGTTTTTACAGGACATGGGCTTCAGAACTGTGGAAGCCTGTAGTCCATTCTGGCTCCACTGTTCTGTATTTCTGCTGATCAATTACTTTCTTAGAATTTAATTGTGTAAACTGTAGGAAAACCACATATTTTCAGAGCTAGTATGAAGACTGAAGATAATTTGATACTTTCAGGACAGTGCCTAACGACTCGTAGGTAGCTATTTCCTCTCATACTGTGCGGTCAGGTTTGTGCACGTCTGCGTTTGTAGTACTGAGAAAGAGAATACTTAAAACCACGAATGGAGCTCATGCATGTAGTCCAGCACTGGGGAGGCTGAGATAGGAGATTGTTGTGAGTATGAGGCCAGCCTGGACTACAGAGCACAACTGGTTAGCAAGTGAGAATAGGTAGATCGACTTAGCTAAGTTAACTAAGGGTCAGAAATGTATATGAAAGCTATCTAGGTAGCATTGTTGTTAAAGGACCTTGAATTACTTAGCTGATATTCATTATGATGAGAAGCACCCTTTCCTTGCTGTTAGGAGATTATATTTTCTATAAGCTTGTCAGTCACTTGAGATACATAGAACTGAAATGTTTGCCATATTTGAATTTATATTCTATAAAATACAAAATGCTTAAACTAAATGCTTTTTAAAAATAGTGTTTTTATTTTATGTGTATGGGTGTTTAGCCTACATAGCCAGCACATGCAACTGCAGTGCTGGCAAACACCAGACGAGGATATGGATTCCTTGGAATTAGAGTACAGACTGTTGTGAGCTGCCATGTGGATGCTGGTTGCTGAGCCTTTGTCCTCTGGAAGAGTAGCCAATGCTCCTAACCCACTGAGCCATCTTGACAGCCTTCTCTTTATGGGTGTTGTATAATACATTAAATGTTAACATACAGTCTGGCACATTGTGGGTGTTTATTGACTATATTATTAATGTAATATCTATCAATATAACATAATATGAATGCATAATGTTCCTAGTGTGTAAGATTAATGTGAGAGTATCCTTATTTACAACTTAGACAACACTGAGAATCAGAGAGATTAGTAACTTGCCCAAGGCTGTACAGAGTAAGTGGTAAGGCTGAGCTTTTGGGTTTGATTCTTGACCCACTAGACTCTCTCAGCATGCCATATGGTTTCCTGACATTGGTTCTGGGTGTCTTTTGGGATTGGTTTAACAAAGCCTATCTGAGCTAGGCATATTGGCACACGTGAGCAATGCCACTATTCAGGACCTGAATAAGATGGGGACTAAGGGCTCCAGGCCAGTGGGATATAGAGCAAGCATACCTGAGGGTCAAATGTCATCTGGTAGAGTTCATGGTAATGAGATCTTTACTGTGCAGTATAAGGGAATATGTGGTGTTCCAAAAACGGGAATTCTTTTGCTGTTTCACAGCCTGTAAACTGTGAATGCTGATAAAAGAAATGGAGTTTCTACCTTAGCAACTAACGCAGTTAGAACCAAGGTCACAAAATGAACCGCCTCCAAAGTTGTATGATAAAACCTCATGTAGGACTTACAGCCATCTCTTCATATGGGTCATCGCTGCTACATTAGCTTTACTAATTCTTCTGCTGAAAAGAAATGCAAACTGCTGTATTAATAACTGGAATATGTGCATGTTTCTTCATTAGGTTCCTGGCAGTGTGTGCAGAGTGAATCACAAAGTTACAAGGACATTAGTTTTTTTAATACTGTATTCATCAAAGGAAAAAAAGCTTGTTGATCTCCTTGTTTATAGTCTCATTATGCACTTAACTATTTTCTAAGATTGAAGAACTCTCCTAAGAAAAAAGAAAAAAAATCCTATTTTGATTTTCACACATAGCTTTCAATGCTTACAATTATTATTTTCTACTTTTAAAACATATGACTATAAAAGAGAAAAATATGTGATTGTTATTATTACTAATATTTATTAAGCACCTCATGTGTCTCATACATTTTGGTAAGATTAGCAGTCTCCCAGAATAGTGATGTCTTATTTCATGATGAGAAAATTTGAGATTTCAACAGGTAAAGTAACTTACACAGGCTTTGTTTTTGTTTTTTAACCAAAAGAATTTGACTCTGGTCTAGATGATTGCAGTAACTGTTCCTGTATGTCACCATGTTGCTCTTGTTTGTATTCTCAGCTAAAGTAAGCCAATTAAAAATTAAAAACCCTTGGGGCTGGAGGATGGCTCAGCGGTTAAGAGCACTTACTGCTCTGGTAGAAACCCATGTTCTGTTCCCTGCTACTATGTGGCAGCTCACAACCTCCTGTTAACTCCAGTTCTGGGGTTCTGGTGTCCTCTTCTGGCCTCCCCAGGCTCCTGTATGCACGTGGAACTTGGATCCTCACATGGGCTCCACACGCATTCATACAATTTTTTTTTTAAATTAAACATATAAAAATCCTTCTACATGAATATGTGTGTAGATACCTCACCTTGTCTTTGTTCTGGCCTTTGTTTTGCCATTTGCTCTATGAAGCTGGTCCTGATACTTTTGCTATGAGCTGATGGTTATGCACTTGGATGCAGCAGAAACATGCCAGTGACCTCTGGGTACTTGCTAACTCCTTTCTGCTTATGCAGGATTCTTATTGTCATTCTTAGTTCTATTTCCAATTTTTCTACCTGTTTGCTGTGGCCACAGAATATGCAAAAAGGGTGATATATTTAGCCACTTGGCTTTTTTCTTAGTATCTCTTTTAAAATAAGGAAATAGGGACTGGGGATGTGGCTTAGTTATTAGGTTCTCAATGTCCAGCATCACACAAGCCAGGTGTGGTGGAACAGGAAATCCCAGCATTAGGAAGGTAGAGACAGGAAGATCAAAAATACAAACTCAGGAACTGGAGAGATGGCTTAGGAATTCAGAGGACTAGCTGCTTTTCCAGAGAACCCACATTCCATTCCCAGCACCCACTTGGCAGTTCACAACTGTAATTCTGGTTCCAGATGATCTAACGCCTTCTTTTGGCCTCCATGGGCACTGCATGTAGGTGATGCACAGACATACTTGCAGGCAAAATACCTAAAATAAAAATATATAATTCTTTAAAAACAAAAGTACAAGGTCATGGTTTATTGCATAGGAGTTAGAAACTACCCTAGTGTGAGAGAGACCATGTTTATAACCGAATAATTCAAATTAGGAACTAAAACTTTTCCCTTTTAGTACAAAACTTACTGTATGGTTTAAAACAAGCACTAACTCTTCTTTCTTCTTGACCTTTTTTTCCAGCTGAAAGAAGCATCTTATTTTTTGGTAATCTTCTTTGTTCTTGAACTTCCCAGGAAGAGGAGTTATACGCATGTCAGAGAGGCTGCAGGCTGTTTTCAATTTGCCAGTTTGTGGATGATGGAATTGATTTAAATCGGACCAAACTGGAATGTGAATCTGGTAAGAGACTATGCTAATGACAGCAGCTGTGCATAACTTTGGGGCTTTCTTTGAGTTGAGTTATGCTTTTTATGTATTTTTTCCTAGAAAAGACAGACATCCTGTTTAAACTAGTCACCCACCATATTGTAATTATAAAATTAGAGTTTTAATAGATGCTGCTAAAAATGGCATGGGCTTTAATCCATCTGTGACGAGACAGTTTATTTTGTGCTATGGATAGGATTCCTTTGTTTAACCAAGCATTCTGTTTAGACAAACGCAGAGGTAATTATCCAACTCAGAATCAACACTACCTTTTCATGGAGAGTATAATTTCCCTAAAGGTTTCCATCAGTCAGCTAGTTGACATAGCTCCAAGATTTTTACTGAATCAGGCCTTTGACTCTGAAGTGTTTTAGAGTATTCTTTATCAGTCATACCAGCGAAAATAACCAGAGGCTTTGTCACCACTTAACCACTCTTCTTACCTTTTGGTGAAAGAGGCATGTTTAATAAAAGAAACCTACAGTCAGGACACAAGGAACATTTAACTCTGTAAGAACGGTAATGGAATCTTGTCTGTAATTTTTTTTGTTTTGTTTTTGTTGTTGTTTTTTTTCAGTGTATTCAGTGTGGCAGGACACAGCTATTCCCTGAGGTGGCTCTCACACACTATTCTGTGATACTGTGACCTTATTTTTATGGCTCAAGCTTCTCCTCACTGGCCATCTTTGTATATTCATAGTGCCATGTTAGTTTATCTAGAGCTTCTGAGAAGTATGTTACTTACCTGAGTTGAGAAGAAAATAAAATTGCTGCAGTGATGAGCTGTTACATCACAAGAAAGAAGTGAGCCGTGAAGTAAAGGGTGTGAGTGCATCTGACAGGGCCCGTCCCAGCTGCTGCTTGTCTTAGGAGCGCCAAGGATCGAACCCAGGACCTAGTGTAATCCAGGCCAGTGTTGCGCCCCTGAGCTATAGTCCCAGCTCTATTTCAGCCTTTAAAATTCCCCATTTCAGAACATTTTCTAGTTCCATTTTCTTAGCATTTAGCATAATAGACTGATTGTTTTATTGCCCCCCCCGCCATATTGATACCTTTGTTTCTCAACTGAACACTCCCAAATATTTATATAAATAACTAACATACATTGTTTATTCTTGTATTAGGTAGTAGTCTTTCCATTTCAGACTTCCAGAAATCAAACTCGGCCTAGTGGCACAAGTCTGTATATCCAGTTATTTGGGAGGCTGAGGCAGGAAGGTTGAAGGCTTGTCTGGACTACAGAGTGAGTTCTCAGCCAGTCTGGGCGACGTGGGGAGACCTTGTCTCGAAATAAAAAAAGAGCTAGAGATAGCTCAGTGGTTGAATACTTGTCTTGTTCGTTACAAAGCCTAGGGGGGAAAATGGAGGCTTAGAAAAATCAATAGTCAGAGATTTAGTCCCAGTTGAGGGCTACAGCCAACAAATGATGGGTTTAAACTTTCAGTGGCACTGTAGGGACGTCAGACTGTTTCTTCTCTCTCCACAAACGTTTTAGCTGTGAGGATACCTTACGTGAATGTCATCATATAGCCAGAGCCCAGGCGTGAAATTAATAGACTCGTTCATGAGACGTTGAACTTGTAGGAGAGAGATGGAAGAATTCTATTAAAGTATTTTCGCTTTTGCCGAATTTGGCAGCCCATGGTGATGAAGTACTGAAGTGTGTCCCTGTGTCTTTCCAGCCAGATCTCTCTTTTGCAGCCTTTGTCTTTACCACCCTTCTCCTCTTTCTAAGAGTGTGCTGTTTCCTCTTTCAGCGTGCACAGAAGCATACTCCCACCCTGATGAGCAGTATGCTTGCCATCTTGGCTGCCAGGATCAGTTGCCATTTGCTGAACTAAGACAAGAACAAGTAAGAGACAATCGCACTTTCCAGGCTGCCTGCTTATGTGCTTCCACTTGGCTTACCCGACATGGTCATTGACAGCGTGGTCTTGTTTTACTGTTAGATTTTATACTTAGTTTCCATCCATCATAATGATGTTTGCAGATGGAAAAGTTACTGGAATACTTTCTAAAAATATCTTTCTGTAGAATCTTAAATCCAAAATCTCATCTTGTTTTCTTCTCACAGTCCAGTAAGATATCTCCATTTTATGTGTGCAAAAAAAAGCAAAAACAAACCCAAAAAACCCTAAATTGGCTAAGGTGGTATTGTAGTCCCTCTCTCCATCCCCTTTGTCACTGCCTCAAATCATCAGCATCATTTGTCATCTGTATTGCTCAATTAACTTTTAGACTGTTTTTCTATGTTAGACCTTTCTAGTCCTTTCTTTATCCTGGGTCTGGATATCTTTCTTTCTAAATGGAAATCTTGTCATCTTCCTACTTTAATTCAGTAGTTCGCAATTATATACAGGGTTGAGTACCAACTGCCTCTCAGAGCCTCTACAATGTCGTCTCTGAAAGTTGTTTACTCCTTGGGAACTCTGTCCTGGGGAAAGGATCTTAATTTTTATTTCTGTTCATTCATTCATCTGGTTTTTCTTTTTTTTTTTCTTTTTCTTTTTTTGGTTTTTTCAAGACAGGGTTTCTCTGTATAGCCCTGGCTGTCCTGGAACTCACTTTGTAGACCAGGCTGGCCTCGAACTCAGAAATCTGCCTGTCTCCGCCTCCCAAGTGCTGGGATTAAAGGCGTGTACCACCATGCCGTGCTGGACCTTAAGTTTTAGGAAAAAATGTTTTTAATTAATTATTTTTTAGACAATAATTTTTCAATTTTGTGCACACACAATATAGTCTGTATGAAGCTCTAGATAGAGTGTTTACAACTCAGAGAGTGTGTCTCCGTCCTTTGTACTGACACCTATGCAGATGCTCCCCTGGGAGCATTGCTTTTTCTCCACTATGCAGCGAGGTTACTCATACTGAAGTGTTTTATGTGTACAAGATATACGAATGATTTTTTATTAATATAAGCATGTAAAGCTTATCCTCTTTGACTATATGATATTCCATATGGATGCATCATGTTATCAGTAGCCCCTTGTTTGAGGGTTGGTTTTTTGTTTGTTTTGGGGCAAGATCTCACATAGTCCAGGTTGGCTTCGAACTTGGTATATAGATGAGGGGGCCTTGAAGCTCCTGATTCTCTCTCCCCCCTTGACTTTAGAATTACAGGGTTGAGCTGTCACACTCAACTAAAGCAGCTTCTTGATAGTGAACATAAAGTTCCTTCTAATATTTTTCTTTTACAAGTGTTATGTATTTCATACATTTGTGAGTATATCTAGAAAATAAGAACATAGGATTAGAATTGCTGAAGTTTGTGCAGTTCTAATTTTGAGAAATAGAGCAAAATTGTCCTCCATGGAATTTGTAAAAAAAAATTTTTAATTTGACAGATAATTCACATATAAAATAAAATCCATACTTCTAACTTCAGTGAATTTTAGAATAACCTGCAGCTGTACAACCATCATCACTATCTAATTCCACAGATTTCCATCGCCCCAAAATAAAATCTCACACCCACTAGCGATTATTTCCTTCTCCCCCTCACCCTGGTTTGCAGTCGGCTTCCCTCCTCTCATACTCATGCCACCCTGTGCTAATTAAATTAATTATCCCTTTCCTAATTAAAGTATTCTGATTAAACACAGCAGGTCTGCATTGATGATTGAAATAGATATTGTGAGCAGGCATGCTGTAAGCTCAGCTTTTAGGATGCTAAGCCTGGAGGATTGCAAGTGAGGGGCTAGCCTGGGCCACATAGCAACACCCTATCTCAAGAAATAAGCCAGAGACACCTGGTGTCTCTCTATACATGGTAACCTCAATAAATACTTTTGAGTGGACTTGTGATAGGTCTCATAGCTATTACATAGGAAACTGGACCCTGGGTACAGATTGTCTTATTTTAAAAGCTGTTTTTTGCATTGCAATAGCTCTTTGTCGTATGTCTCCTGGTGCCAGATGAGCCAAAGCTATCTCTAGAGCTCAGTAGTCTGCATCCCAAGTTTGTGCTCCAGGTTCAGAACCACTTAGTAAGTTAAGAAGTAAGAACTGGAGTTGAAGGAGGTTGTCCAGTTGGTGTTAAAATCTTGTCAGCAGTGCCCATCACTTAAATTAATACCACAGAATCCCCATCCGCGTTCAGTGTAGCCAAGTCTCACATTTTCTGCATACGCTTTTGCCTTTGATGTTCATGATCTCCGCTGCCGGGAGTGTTAGGATAAGGATGGCATGATTTCTCCTTTCCCATTCAAATCTGTCTTTTGGTGGTCCATAGTTAATGAAACCTTAAGAGTTTCCATGTTCAGGGGCTTGGCTCAAAACCTGTTAAACTGATAGAAGTCGTAGGTTATGTATAAAAGTATTTGGTGAATTTGAGTAGCCTGGGATGTTAGCTTTACCATACTTAATTTGCTGATGATTGTGACTGTTCATGAAATTATCTGTAATCTCTCCCAGGAAGATTTGTTCTCTTGCATATACACATCATAAATAATATGTTCCTTATTACTTAAAAGTCTTTGTTTGTTTGTTTAGCTCATGTCCCTGATGCCAAGAATGCATCTCCTCTTCCCTCTGACTCTGGTGAGGTCATTCTGGAGTGACATGATGGACTCTGCACAGAGCTTCATAACCTCTTCATGGACTTTTTATCTTCAAGCCGATGATGGAAAAATAGTTATATTCCAGGTGACAACTGTGTTTCACACACTAAATACAGCAATAGTCGATGTCCATGCCTTACATGAGAGTCTTGGCATACAACCATGTAATCAGTCACCTAAATGTTTTTGTCAAATACTGCTGCTTAACTGGCCTTCATGGAAACCCTGAGCAGCAGGACACAATGTAATTACCTTTCCTTCTTCCCTTGAAAGCCTTACCTCAAGCTTAGTGGTTATTTGGTCTTCTTGATTTTATAGTGACTAAATTGACCAAATGAGAAGTGAGATGGGAAGGTAAGAATCGTATATCTCGGACATAACTAGTGGCATATAACACAGACACTAGAAAAGGCATTAATGACACACTAGGAAGTTTACAGTAGTTTTCCTCTGTCTGTAACATGGTACAAATGCATTTGCCTCTAAGGAGGTAAGTTTCCTCTTGTCTAATAACCGTGTGATGAGGTGTTAACACAGGTGCTGACGTAGAAAGTCATATGCAGCTGTCTTAGAGTACCTGCGAGCGTTATCCCAGGGTCCTGAGGGTGCTAGTACTTGGGGGTGCTAAATTCCCTAATATAGAATGACATTGCATTTACATATAGCCTACAAACTCCCTCCCTGTGCACTTAGGGGTCATTTAACAATACCGTATTCTTGAACTGAGATGACTACAGTACACTAGGTTATTACAGCATTGTTATTACAGCATTGCTGTCAAATATCTTGTCAGTTAGCTGAAAAGTCACGCAGTTTAAATCATCCCTGAGTTGCTTGTGAAATCTGCACAAGTATTTGTTAATGCTGCATTGTTTAATGATGGTGGAGATGCCTGTGCTTTAATGCTGCATTGTTTAATGATGGTGGAGATGCCTGTGCGCACTCAGTACAGACTTTCCCCCATGATTGACTTAATCATAGCCAGGAAATGCAGTGACATAGAACCCATGGGCAGAGAGAACCGGCCGTGTTATCTGAAATCTCAGTGACATAGAAGCCACTGGCAGAGAGAACCGGCCGTGTTATCTGAAATCTCTAAACAGTTTCATGAGGCTGTACTACCCCTGCTTGTTGATGAGGAAGCTGTGCACCCAGCTTGCTTAAGGTCATGCTGTTGGTTACTAGTAATATTCAGCGCAAACTTAGGGCATTTTAGGCTCCACACCCACAGAGCACCCTAACATCCTATTTCCTTTAATTTAGTAAGTCCTCATATATATCAGTCAGCAGATTGTGTTGTGACAATATCTTGCTGTCAAGTAGTAAGCCACAGCTTTTAAAATATTCTCGCTAGTTGAGTGGTTTACTGTATGGCTACTTTGTGATTCTTAGCATTATCCTCAGTCAGGGACCTCTGTACTTAATTTGATGGCAAGAAAACACAGTGTCTTCTTTATTTTATATTTATGGATAAGTTCTGTGACCTAAAACTAGTTACATAAAAGCATCCTCAGAGGATGAGAGATTAACTCTTTCTCTTTTTTGAGTGTAACTTAGATGGAGAAAGTCCCTTTCCAGTGGCTCAAAGATCTGAGGTGTAGGATGCATGCCTTTAGTGTATCAGATGCTTAGAGTTAAGGAAAGAACAGAATGTTCCAGCTGAGAAAAGAGATCATATGTATAATCTGTATTTGGTTAAAATATATTATTATATTATAATCAGGATAATATGTATGTTTGGTTAAAAATATAGGCAGGCTGCTGAATTATTTCTGATCAACTAAAACTGGAATTCATTTTTACCATATAAATAATATTGAAGTATTGTGGTTGATGTCTTTTTATCTCTTACTGTTTTTTCAGTTTAAATGCTGATAGTATAGATGGTGTATTCTAGAACTTGTTACTAAAAACAATGTCTGAGGTATAAATGACGTAATGCTTTCATCACCATTTTAGTCTAAGCCAGAAATTCAGTATGCACCGCAGTTGGAGCAGGAGCCTACAAACTTGAGAGAATCATCTTTAAGCAAAATGTCCTGTAAGTTTTATTCTAAGTAGATGGATTACCTTAGCTGTCAGATCTGTGGTAATTGCCCTCTCTGACTTCCAGTGCACTGGGTCTGGTTCCATCTATCTGGGGGTCTGCATTTCTAATGAGTTCAGCATCCTGGTAATGCTGCTAGCATGGGGACCATGCACTGTTCTAAACACCATTTCAAAACTTTGAATGTGAACTAACAAAGTAGTGGGGGTTTTCCCAATAAGCCTAATAGTGACACTACCTTGAAAGTATGAGTTCCGTATTCTCTTTTTATTTCCATGCTAGATATGAATTTTAGTTCATAGGAACATAGGATAGAATAAAACAAATTCTGTTACTCAAGTTCACATGTAATTCAACAGGAAACATCAGTATCAAAAACATTTGATCCAGGCATGATAACACACACCTTTAACTCCAGCATTTAGGAGGCAAGGGCAGGCAGATGGCTGTGAGTTCGAGGCCACCCTGGGCTACAAAACAACAATATTTAAAAGTAAGATTGGAAATTCATATTATGGTAGAATACTTATTTGGCTTTGATGTGCCAACAGAATTTTAACACGTAGAATGTGTCCAATTACACTTACAAAACTGCCTTCAGGATGTGCGCATCTAGAAGACGGTGAGACTGGTATTTAGGGTATTCATCCAACTCCCATGCCTTCTATTTCAGATCTGCAGATGAGGAACTCACAAGCACACAGGAACTACCTGGAAGAGGAAGAAAGTGATGGCTTTCTAAGATGTCTATCTCTGTATGTATTTCTTCTGTATGTGCACAAAAGATAAAGTCTGGTTCCTTCCAGTCATTCTGTTTGTTACTTTTAAATTAGAAGTTTAATAGTTAAAAAAACTGAATGTATTTTCAACTTCCTTTCCAAGCTTATACTTTTGAATGATTAGTCTGATGAAGGTAATATGAGTACTATTTTTCAAATAGACACATACTTATACAAATATTTGGGGTATGGTATGCTATTTTAATACATGTATGCCTCATATAATGATCAGACAGGGTAATTAGCGTGTGTGTCACCTTGGACATCCACGTTTCTTTTAAATCACATTGAAAATCCTCTCTTGTAGCCATTTTCAAAGAGTACATTACTGTTAACTGTGGTCATGCTGTCGCACAGTAGGACAGAAATCCCTCTTGTCTCATTTACCTGTTGACCTGCCTCTTCTCTTACCTCCTCTTCTGCTGCTTAGTAAAACCCATAAAGAACAGAGTTTTTTTTTCTACAGTACAAGGGCATTCTTGTTAGAATTCCTTGATTTGTCTGACCCACACATTTAAATTAAACTCCATCGGGGCCTTAGTCAGTAAGGCTTTAATGTCTTAGTGGATAACAAACACCAAGCCTGATAAGCTAAGTTCAGTCTTGGGAACCACGTGATGGAAGGAGAGAATCAACACCCATAAGGTGTCCTCTGACCATGCACGCTAAATTAAAAATAAATTAATTAATTAAGATCAACTTTACTAAAGTATGCCTGAATAATTTAAGGATTAGGTTTTTATCTGCATGAACAGATAAGCGGTTAGAAGAGATAGGTAAGGACTATAGATAAGAAGAGCCAGGGGATGTCCACACTGGGACAGGGATTCTTAGGAGGAACATGAAAACGGAGGCACAGCGATGGCTACCTTATGCCCTGCCTCCAAGGAAGGACTGTCAGGCATTCTGATGGAGTGAAGAGGATTTTATCAAAGTGTACATCTACTCACCATAGGAGTGCCCATTGAGCCCTCCCGTTCCCTCACCCCACAAAAAGAAAGGAAAGGAATAAAAGAAAGACAGTTGGGCCATGCATCTTCTTTTCTACTGTATTGTGTACTAGGCCAAACATTTGGATGAAGTTGCAAGCCATTATGCCTTACAATACATTGTTCTAGGGGAGCCATTCTGATTGAGTGCGACACTACAGTGAAATATTTAAATTGTATTTAGAGAGAGAGAGACAGGGAGGGAGGGAGGCAGGGGGGGGAGGGAGAGAGAGAGAGAGAGAGAGAGAGAGAGAGAGAGACTGTGTGTGTGCGTGTGTGTGTGTGTTTGTATAGCTTATGGGAGTTGGTTCTCTCCTTCCACTATGTGAGTTCTGGGGATTGAACTCAAGTCATCAGGGCTTGGCAGCAAGCATCCTTGCCAGCTAAGCCATCTTACTGGCCCTAACCTAACAATTTAAAAGTAATCTTTTAAATGTTTTACTTAGAAAATAGCTAACTTTTAACTAGAAGTTTATTCTCTAAAAGTTTCTGTGTACAAATATGGGTTATTAAAATATATCCTATATTTGAATAGTGTCAGGAACAATCCTGTATATAATAGATGGAAAAAGGAATCAGGCTGAAAACTGTGAGCAGGAAATTATGGGGCCAGATTAGGACAATGGCCAGGGAAGTCAGGAGGTCATGGAGATGGTTGACATCTACAGGATCTACCTTGCTTTGCTATGGAGGTTGAGGAAAAAGATATACTTGAAGATGAGCCCCAGTTTTCTGTCTATACTAATAAGCCCCAGTTTGCTGCAGTCCAGATATCAGATCTGTCCTCAGCCATGGAAGTGAGTTCCTTAGGTCCAGGAGAGGACTGGACCATGCAAAGGAGAGTGAATGCTTTTTATTAGCAACATTTCTTACTCTGTTACCTTTTAAAAATTGTAATATTTAAAATTTAGCATCAAAGTAGAATTGCATGCTTTTTAGTAGTCTACTTCTTTTAAAGTACACATAAAAATATTTTACTTATTCGATTATGGTTGTGTATGTCACAGAACCATATACAGATCAGAAGACAATTTTGTTTTTTAAGATTTTATTTATTTATTTATTTTATATATATGAGTACACTGTCACTGTCTTCAGACACACCAGAAGAGGGCATCGGATCCCATTACAGATGGTTGTGAGCCACCATGTGGTTGCTGGGAATTGAACTCAGGACCTCTGGAAGAGCAGTCAGTGCTCTTAACCACTGAGCCATCTTTCCAGCCCCAGAAGACAACTTTTCTTTTTACTATTTAGATTCCTGGAATCGAGCTCAGCTCAGTCTCCAACAGCCCATGTCCCTCTTTTGTTGGGAGACAAACAATGACTGACATGCCACATCCTAAGGATCTGGCAAAAAGTGAATGGATCACTGGTGATCTGCAGTATAGGTCCTTTGACCATTAGTGAGCACGTGAGAACTAGTCACAGACTTTGAGAGTCTAAATGCCCTCCCATGTAGCCAGACTTTGCTACTTTGCGGGTTCTTCATTTTCTCACCCTTTATCCCCCCATTTCATCCCCTATCACTAGATAGGAGAGAAAGGAGAGGGGGGAGAGAGAGATAGAAATCTCTGAATGTAATTTCCTTCCTTTTGTTTCTTCTTTGAGTTACTAACAAACTACAAACACAACCCCTCCTCTCAAGGCCCTAGCATTTATGAAAAGTTTGCAGAATTTCAAACATCACATGATCGCAAAAACTATCTGCAGTGGACAAAACCATGCCTTGGCTAGAGCCTGAGGCAAAATAAATCATCATTTCATAATTTACCTTAAATTTTAGGGGTATTTTCTTAAATGAGTATTATTGCAATAGCCTACAAATTAAGAAACATGATGTTCAATTTATAGGATACTTGCTTGCTTTGTCTAATTTAGTAATTAGAATGTTTTCTCCAGATTTGGTGGTCCAAACTTGCAATCCTAGGAAGTAGGAAGGCAGGGGCTTCAGGCCAGCCTTATCACATACCAAGTTTCAGGCCTGATCTCCATGAAGCCTGTCTTAAAAGTAAATAATTAAAATGCTCAACGGTAATTTGATGGGAGTTGTTTTTGGGTTTGTGGGGTTGTTGTTGTTGTTGTTGTTTTAGAATAGGGCCTTACTGTATAGGCCTGACTGCCCTAGAACTGTCCTGGAATGCAGAGCTCCGTCTACCTCTGCCTCTGGAGTGCTGGGATCAAAGATGTGTATCACCAAGACCAACAATTTGAGGACAAAATATATATATATATATATATATATATATATATATATATATGGAAGTCTATATGTCTGATTTCATCATTAATTATTATTGTAATAGTTACTTAGCATTTTAGAGAGGAAAGAACATCAAATCATCCTAATAAATTAGATGTAATATATCCTTGCCGTAACTATGTTGTTTTAAAGACAATGCCCAGAATTTTGTACTTTGTGTGTGAGGCAGTGTGACTGGTTTTTGTGCTGTTTTGCAGTAACTCTGGGTGGATTTTGACCACGACCCTGGTCCTCTCGGTGATGGTGCTGCTCTGGATCTGCTGTGCGGCCGTTGCTACAGCTGTGGAGCAGTACGTCCCCCCTGAGGTGAGTCTGACTTTAACCCGAGCCGGGGATAACCAACGTAAGGGCCTTGTTTAACTAGAAAAATAAGGCCCTGCTGATAGAATGAGAGATTTGATGGTTTTACTCAGGCAAGGTTGGCCTCACTGCTTCTCTGAGACTGAAGAGAATTCTGGTACTTCTCTCTAAGCTGGGATGTGAGAGAGGGCTTGTGGAGCCACTTAAAATTATGAATTGCCATAAATACTGTTTTAGAAACTAAGAAACCAGTCTTTGATTCTCAGTTCCTCTGTTCTGGTAGCTAACCTCAAAAAGATTATGACCTTGTTCCTTAGTAATTAAAATTTAACTGGCTTAAGAAACAGTTGTTAAGGTAAACGATATTTGTTTGGGAAAAGCTGTAATTTGCTGATTCAACTTAGTTCCAAGAAAAGAAAGTTACTTATATAAAATTAAATGTGGGATAACATCTGTTGACATCAAATCCAACTGAAACAAGAGAGAGTTCTGTGTGTCTACATATGATAGAGCAGTTAAAGGCCCCTGGAAACTGGGACAGGATGCTAACAAGTGTCGATGTCGTTCTTTAAGATTTGCAAAGTATTTTCTTGAATGTCAACCCAGTGTCCAGCGATATCCTACTGCATGATTTTCCTCCTTGTTTGCTTTTTGAAACAAGATCCAAGACAGGCATTACAGCCAAGCACTACCATCTGTGACTCCTTTTTTTTTTTTCTTTTTTTTTTTTTTTTTTTTTTGGTTTTTCGAGACAGGGTTTCTCTGTGTAGCCCTGGCTGTCCTGGAACTCACTCTGTAGACCAGGCTGGCCTGGAACTCAGAAATCCGCCTGCCTCTGCCTCCCGAGTGCTGGGATTAAAGGCGTGCGCCACCACTGCCCGGCTCTGTGACTCCTTTTTATTTTAACTGTATGTGTATGGGTGTTTTGCCCTTATGTATATATGCACACCGTGTGTGTACCCACAGAGGCCAGACAAAGGCTTGGTCCCCTGGGACTGGAGTTACAGATGGCTGTTAGCCACTGAGTGGATGTGAGGAATCAAACCCAGGTCCTCCGGAAGAGAAGCCGGTGCCCTTAACCACTCATCATCTCCAGCCCCATGCCTGATGCACAGCAGGTCTTATTTTATATATTATTTTATGTATGAATGGATAAGCAGCCTTAGAAAATCTAGGTAGTGTTTCTGTGGTTGCTTAGCCATGAAAGCTGTGAAGCTGGAGTGAAGTCCATGGTAGATGTTTGTTTGGATGCAGGCTTTCAGTCTAACTCCAAAGCCTTTGACCTTTTTGTCTGGCCTGGAGTCATGAGCCAGGCCTCAGGAGCTGCTAGACGCAGCCCCGGGTTGACACTGGGAATGTGGCCACCTCTCGACAGGTGCTTCATGCTTTGCCCTCCCTTCTCCTCGCTTGGTTGGGAAGTACTTTTTGGCATGGTCTGGAATAACAGTTCCTCCCATTTAGATAACTCTTTTAAAGATGTGTTTTATGTGTGTCTGTGTGTACCTTGAATTTATATGCTCTGTGTGTCTAGGAGCCCATGGAGGCTGGAAGAGGGCTTTGGAGCCCCTAGAACTGGAGTTGAGGTGGTTGTGAGTGAGCTTGTAGCTGCTGGGAACTGAAACCAGGTCTGTGCAGCAGAGTTCTCTCTCAGCTGCAGAGTCGTCTCTCTAGCATGACTTCATCTTTCTCTTTTGTTTGAATTGTATAATTCTGTGAGACAATTTCTCCATTTTTTTTTTTTTAAGTTCTTTGGGGATCACCTCACTTGAAGTGATTTAGTTTTCTGCTTTCCTTCTTTTTTATATCCTAAATTTTTTTCTTTTTTTTTTTTCTTTTTTTCTTTTTTTTCTCGAGACAGGGTTTCTCTGTGTAACCCTGGCTGTCCTGGAACTCACTCTGTAGACCAGGCATATCTTAAATTTTTTAAAATTTAAGTTAATTTTATATGTATGTGGGTGTGTACCTGCTCCTCTCTATGTGCACCATGTGCATACAGGACCTACAGTGACCGGAAGAGAGGGTGAGATCTCCTGTGTACTTGAAGGCAGTTCCAAACTGCCCAGCTTGGGTGCTGAGAACTGAACCCAAGTTCTGCAACAGCTGCAAGTGCTCTTAACCACTGAACTGTCTCTCCAGACCCTGCCTCATTAGTGTCTTATTGAAAGTAACAGCATGAGGAATTGTATAAATATTCATGAAGATCTTTCTACTAGTGTTAGAATGTTTCCGTTTAAAACAGTGCGTGCCATTTTTATGACAAGTTAGACACCTGCAGCAAATCATTTCCTAACTGAGCAGGAGACTTAAGGTCATAGAGGACTTGGTCACTTGAGACATCCACCCAAACTCCAGAACAAAAGCTCTTTGTTTTTGTTTTTTTTGTTTGTTTGTTTGTTTTTTGTTTTGTTTTTTCGAGACAGGGTTTTTCTGTGTAGCCCTGGCTGTCCTGGAACTGACTCTGTAGACCAGGCTGGCCTGGAACTCAGAAATCCACTTGCCTCTGCCTCCCAAGTGCTGGGATTAAAGGCGTGCGCCACCACTGCCCGGCAGAACAAAAGCTCTTGATGTGGCCATCTTAACTTCATTCAAACCAAAGCACATTTACCTGGTACTCATTTGTTTGCCTCTAAGGATTAAGTTAGGATTCGTGGGAACACTCCCTTGGGCCATGTACAGGGGACAAACCTCATCCATAAACATTCTCCAGTCTCAAAGATATAAATAGAATCTCTCAAACCAAATATCCATAGATCAATTGTGTGTTTCTTTTGTTTGTTTGCTTTGTGTTTGGTGTTTTAAGACTGTATCCTACTGTGTGGCCCTGGCTGGCCTGCAGCTTGCAGGGGACCTCCTTCCTCTGCCTCCCAATCACCGGAATTCACCATCATGCAGCTCCAGAGATTGAACTGTTGCCTGGAAACTTAGGTGGAGAGATTCCTGAGTGTCCAAGTTAATGGTGTGGGCTGATTTGTTTTACAGAAGCTGAGTATCTATGGTGACTTGGAATTTATGAATGAACAAAAGCTGAGCAGATATCCAGCTCCTTCTCTCGTGGTCGTTAGATCTCAAACTGAAGAGCACGAGGAGGCAGGGCCCCTGCCCACCAAGGTGAATCTTGCTCACTCAGAAATCTAAGCTTTTTTAAAAAGTGTCATCGACACATAAACTTCCATTCCTCATAGAGCTTTGAAAATGGTTTCATTGGACATAGGCCTTAAGAAATCACTATGAAATGCAAATAAAGTAACCCAACTCTGTGAAGACTTTATTTGCTGTGACTTTACCTGTATTTTTCTAGTCATTTAAGATGGACATTGGGTTGTATTTTTATTTTACTAATATCTGTAGCTACTTTGTTAGTTGCATTGGTTTTGGTTTTTTCCTCTCTTAGCCAAATTCTATGAGCTGATCATTGTCGCCCCTACCCCTGCCATGACCCTGTCAGTCATCTCACTTAATAAGCTGAAAACTTAGGATGTGATGCTTCTGCCCGGAAATGGCCTCCAAACTGTACTCCGAATTATAGCAGAAAATGTTATTTAATGACACTACATTTTCAGTTGTATTGAATTGAAATCATTAAAATTTATTTGAATAATTATGTACTGAAACTTGAGTATTGGGCTTTCTTGTTCTTCCCCCTCCCCCTTTCCCAGTGCAGAGTCATGAGTTGCTGTATGTCTGCTGTTCAATGGCAGGTCGATACTGCAGTTAAAGCAAAAATGACCTTCTCAGAAGTGGCATTTGATGTGTTGGTTTTTTTTTTAAATATTCAATGTACACTGTAGTTGTCTTCAGACACACCAGAAAAGGGCATCAGATCCCATTGTAGATGGTAATGAGCCACCATGTGGTTGCTGGGAATTGAACTCAGGACCTTTGGAAGAGCAACTAGTGCTCTTAACCACTGAACCATCTCTCCAACCCCCTTGATGTGATTTTTAAAGTGTGTGTGTGTGTGTTGGATGTGGGGACATTTGCATGTTACAGCATGTGTGTGGAGATCAGAGGACAGGGTTCCCTTACCAGGTTGAGATTGGTCCTCTCCTGGTATTTGTGCTGCTGCACTGTGTATTCCAGGCAGGCTGGCCTGAGAGCTTCTGGCTTATTCCAGGGTGACTGAGCCATCTCCCCAGAACCCTAGAACAAGTGCCATAGACCTTTATGGAAATCTTATGGGTCTGTGGACCCCTCTCAAAAGTATGTTTTCATACGCATAAGACTAAATATGAAGGATTACAAGGAAACTAATTTAATGCTAATCAAATGCTTTCAGAACTTTGATGTAGTGGTATATATACATCTATTCACCCAAAATAACGTTGAAGGGTAGTTGTAATACTTCTATGATCTGAGAGTATTTTTTTATTGCTATTAATTAACATCTATTGCAATGTGGACTCTACTAGTGATAATGTCACAGGCCTGCTACACTTGAATTCAAATCTAGTGAACACTGAATTCGTTTTTTCCCCAACCAAGTTCACCTAACCTGGGTCGAGGGGCGGTCTGAGTTTTCTTTGACATGTTAAGAGTAAGTTGTTTTAGTTTGCTTGCTTAGTTCAGGTTATTGGATCGACCTGACTTACTGCTTCTGTGTGTGCTTTCTGCACCTGAACTGTTTGCAGTGTTAGCAGCAATTGAGGACTTGCATAGAAAGGAGTCAGCAACTGATTGGAAAAGAAAGATTTCAACCAAAGCTCATGGTGATGCTTTCTAAAGGGCACCATGTCACTTTCCCTGGGGCACCTAAGTTCATAATGTTCAGCTGTATGGACTCTAATAAAATTTGCAACATCTGAATGAAGCAAGTATCTAATTAGATCATTCACAGTAGGGGTTGTTTGTTCACACCCCTTTAGAAGTCTTGTATCTCATAGGATCTGTCTTCAGTCTGCTTTCTCAGCTTAGCTATTTCGGTGGCTGAAGAATCCTAACACCCCTGTAAGGAAAGCAGTTGGACCAGCCCCTCTCCATCTCGACTGTGCAGTCTTGGGGGAGGGGTGAAGTGCTGTAATTCCAGGGCTGTGGAAAGCATCTGGGGGAGCAATAAATGCTGAGATGGGGATCAGGCTACTGTTCTGGACAGATGAAGCTCCCTCAGGCTCTGGGGCCCCTATAATTGGGGTACTCATTTAGTTTAAATGCTTCTAGTGCTTTGCCCCAGCTCTCGAGAATCTCTCTCTGGCTGGAGACAGATCAAGGTGCTCAGAACCCACAGAGGGCAGACTTATTCCATCCTGCCCACAACTTGTGTGTTCTTACCCCATTCTGATGAGACAGCTGAGGCTTAGAGAGATTGCTGCTGTCTCCTTAGATGGTTACTTGTTAGTCAGAAGGAAAACCAGGGCTGTCCGACTCAAGCCAGGTGTCCTATGTCCAGTGGGTCTCTCCTGACTTCAGCAAGCTAAGATGTGGCCAGAAGCTAAAGAATGCAAGGAAAGGCTGGAGAGATGGTTCATTGGTTAAGAGCACTTGCTGCTTTTGCAGAAGACATTCAGTTCCCAATACTCATGTAACCTATAACTCCAGGGGGTCTCACACCCTTTTCTGGCCTCTAATGCATTGCACACATCTGGTGCGTGTGCGTGTGTGCGCACACACACACACACACACACACACACACACACACACACACACACAAATAGTCATTAAAAGGAGGGAGAGGAGAGGTGGAGGGAATCCACAGCCGAAGCAGTAGCCACCAGCTACTGTAGGACCAGTATCATGTTATAGAACTTCAAGATCATCCGTCTACTAACGCTGTCCTGGCTCCTACCCTACGACCTCTGCAGCAGCGTGGACATCCATGATAACCTCTTCACCTCCCCAGAGGCCAACAGCAACAGTGTGGAGGTCTTCAGCAACTATTTCTACAATGTTTGTGAACTGGGCTTAGGGTTCATAGTCTCCCTGACCACAGATGTTCTTTGGGGCCAGATAACTGAGATATCCTGCTTGTCCTGGCTTTCTATCCTGCTGGCCCTTTTGGACTCAACCTGCTTGAGTCCCATTTCCTGGCTGAGAGCCAGCCCATCCCAACAGCCTACAGCTCAACTATAGGAAGAAAGGACCTAGAAAGAAAGATTTAATATCCCTGCCTCTAGGCCCCAGCTGTGGGCAAAGCCTGCCTTTTTATATCCTGAGTAATTGTGCCATTGTCAGGCGATGCTGAGATTATGTGTGGTGGAGCCCCAGAAAATATATGTTCCTACCAAACAAGAAGACTAATAAGTCAATAAGAAAAAAAAAAAGCACTTGTTGAAAACCAAGTAGCCTCTGAGCAGTGAACAAGCAGTCCACGAGAGATGAACGTACTCAAGATCGTGCATTCTTAAAAGGGCCACCACAGGGGCCGTCAGGCTCTGGTCTGTGGTCTGAAATGAGGCCTGCCTGTGGGAAGGAGGGAGTATAAGCCAGCTGGGTTGCAACCCTAGCTCTGTCCTTCAGATGAGAGCCTTGAGCAAGTAGCAAAATGCCTCTAGACCTGTTTCCTCATTTGAAAAATGGAGGTAGGATGCCCTGTCTCCTATGATGGGGAAGACAAGATGGGTTACCTTACAGAAAGCATGCCACACAGCAGATGGGGAAAGTAAGTGCTCAGAAAATGGTACCACTGGAGCAGTGGGAGGAATAACCAGAGACGTAAATTAAACCATCACCTTGTCACATGAGCCAGCCTGGCAGGTGATGGACCAGCTGGGGGTTCAAGGGCTGAGGAAAGAGTCTCTTAACTGTTTACACAGTGCAGACTGGCACATCACCTTGAAGAGCAGCCTGACAGTACGACATCGCGGCTGCTCCAGTAGGACTCTAGGGGCAAGAGATCAAGCATATACACTGAAGTGTAGTATATGTGGTAATAGGTAGGACCCCTGCTGCCCTTCCTTCAAGGGTTCCTGGGCACAGCAGAGCCCTGGAGAGATGTGATCCTTCCAGCCAGCTGTGGCTGGACCTGCATTGAAGGAGGAGTCCAAAGGAGGAGGCATTGATCAGGATGAGGAACATTCCTATACAGGAACACAAAGCTGATGTGATAGTTCATGTCTGTCATCGCAGTACTTGGGAGGCAGAGGCAGGAGGATTGCCATGAATTTGAAACCATCCTGGACTATAAAAACAAGAGTAACAAGGATACACACACACACACACACACACACACACACACACACACACACACACACACACACACACACAAAGAATCCATGGAAGTCAGAGACTAAAGGGCGTGTGTTGGTCCAGGAATGTACTCTACTTTCCGCTCTGATATCCATGGTAGGCATTACTAATCAATCATAGACCCTGATCTCAACATCCTTCTGAAATCATGTTCCTCATAGTCTCTATTATAGTTGGCACAAAAGAAATCTAGGTAGCATCTTTCGTTTATGTCCATTGGCCTCCCTTTGCCTACCACAGGCCAGTGAAGCTAGGGATAAGAGAATCGCCAACAGTGTCATCCAGTGGCTGGCAGGATGAGTATAAGTACTCCGGTTCCCTCAGGTGAGTGCCTTTGAGATGCATCTTCACCAGTGTCCCCAAATGCCTCACAGAATCCAGGTGCTGCCCCATATCAGTGAGCAGAGTCTCCTTCACCTCAGCTCCCTCGCCCCACACCAGCATGTCCAGGGTCCTTCCCATTGAGACCCACTGTCCCTGTTCTTGTCAGAGGGCCCAACTCTGAGAAACCTACCCTCAAGCACCCCTGCATCTTCATGCCTGTGAAGGGAAGGGTCTTCCCCAAGCCGTTGGCAAGGCCCTTGTGAGAACCAATGCTTGGCTTACCCAGCCCACTGGCTACCTATGTCTTCAACCCCCATAGTTTGGCATTTATTTTCCACTGCAAGAGAAATGGCCCAGCAGGGGAATCCATGATGGGGACTCCAGGACACCTGGAGGTGGGTACTACCCTTGGGGTGGGCCTCGGGGCATCCCCATCTGCTTCCAGGGCCTCTGCCTCCTGCATAGACTAGATTGCTAAGGAATCTGCTCCATGCTGGGATAGAGGATATTCTGGAAGGCAGCTAGCTCCCATCCAGATACCATCTCAAAGAAGTTAAAAAAATATAACTCCATGCTTTTAACAATTCAAATATCTATTTTTCTCTTTTATTTATTAATGTATGTGTGTGGTAGGGCTGCACACATGCATGTATGGAGCCAGGACAATTTGTGGAGTGGGTGCTCTCCTTGCACCTGCACATTCATCCTAGGACTTGAACGAAGGTCTTCAGGCAAGCATCTTTATTCACTGAGCCATCCTGTTGGCCCTCAGAAGCACATATTCTGATCTAGATCACCTACCTAATGAACAGTTTACCAGTGAGGAAAGGAACTTTGCTTTCTGGCTACTGAGCCAAGACTCATGGCACTTCTGCCTGTGGCTTCCTTCAGCCGGGGTGTGTGTGTGTGTGTGTGTGTGTGTGTGTGTGTGTGTGTGTGTGTGTGAGAAAGGAACTTTGCTTTCTGGCTACTGAACCAAGACTCATGGCACTTCTGCCTGTGGCTTCCTTCAGCCGGGGTGTGTGTGTGTGTGTGTGTGTGTGTGTGTGTGTGTGTGTGTGTGAAAGGAACTTTGCTTTCTGGCTACTGAACCAAGACTCATGGCACTTCTGCCTGTGGCTTCCTTCAGCCAGTGTGTGTGTGTGTGTGTGTGTGTGTGTGTGTGTGTGTGTGTGTGTGTGTGTGTGTGTGTGTGTGCGCGTGCGTGCGCGCGCCACCCTGCGGTCTGTTAATGCAGAGGAGGTAATGTGCTAAAATCCTGGTCCATCTCTCCCACTTACAGTGTGACTTGAGGCAAAAACAGCAGCTTCTCATCTGTGGAATGGGGTGTATCACTGTCCAGCTGCAGCCTAGGGAAAGGCTTGGTAGGAGCAGGGACTCATGTCCTTTCCTCCATGGGGGAGGCAGCCTGGGAGGAGAGTGCCACAGGGGAGGGCACAGCCCTGGCAAAGCCTTTTGCTGTCCTTCCCTCCCCCTTCCCTCCCCCAGGCTGCCCTTGGTGACAAAGCAGAGAACTCTACACTGAGCTCTCTACTCCACCCCCATTCCTGGAGATGAGTGTTGGAGCCATGAACAAAGTCTTCCCCCAGGTAAAAGCTGCCTGGGCCTGAACTGACTCTTGACCTAGGGGGCCATCCTAGAGACTGAAAGGGCTCTGGGGAGGGGGACTCTCAGACCCACAACCACATTCATCTGCCCTGGGGACTCGCTCCAAGTGAGAGCCAGGAGTGCTGAATGTCTGCACCTAGGCCTGTTAGGGCATTGTCACCAGGAGGACAAAGGAGGAATGGGTACTGGGCAGAAGCTGCCCTACTGTCCAGGTGAGAGTGTGGAACTGTGAAGCAGGCAGGGTGAGCCTGGGCTGTGAGAGGCCAGAAGTTTGTCCAGCCTGCTTCTGGTCTCTTGAGCAGGCAGATGCCGAGAGCAACACGGCCACTGGAAGGAAAGCCCGCCCTGAAGGTGAAGGTAAGGACAGAGGCGGGGGTCAGGCTGGGTGCTTTGGGTCTCTCCCTGGGGACTTCCCTGAAGCTGGGCACAGAGAGTCCAAGGCTGTTGCAGCTCTGCGGTGGTGTCTGCTCCTAGCTTCCCAGCTAGCCGTACTAACAGCCACTTGCTGGATAGAACTGTTCATTCTCTCCAGCTACCAGCATTTTCTGAGTGCCTATTATGTGCCTTTTGCCTGCTGGGCCACCACACTGAACCTGTAACACCAAGGACCTCTGAATCAACCTCTGGACCCCATGCCTGATCTGGGCACTTCTGTTGATCATAAGATAGAATCTGCCAGAACCACATACCTGTACTTACTGTTTTCCCAACTCCTGTGCAGCCAGGACCTTTGTGTCTCCCTGGGCCTGTCTTGGCCCACAGTTGATCAAGGAAGAAACAGATAGATGCTAAGAATGGCTATAAAGGATCTGCCTCAGATCCCTGGAGAAGCAGCTGAAGCTAAGAGAGGTTGGATAATCAGGCGTGGTAACGTGGCGTTGGAAAGGAGGCCCCTGATTGCTAAGCGTCAGGGTCATGCTCCATGCTGGTGGTCATTTCCTAGTTGTCATTCAGTGTGGCTAGCCGTAGGCGTGGTTTTTCTTCCTTTGCCCTGGGTGTGCAGTTTCTGAAGTTTCTGGCTTTAAAGTGGGCATCTCCCACCAGGGCAAGAGCTCTGCCTGATGCTCCAATTTTGCCTACAACCCCGCCTTGCACACAACATATTCTGCACAAATATTTGAGGAGCAATCACTCAGCTGGCTCTGCTGCCCAGTATCAACACAATCTCCCTGGTGACTCAAGTTTACTCTGTGTTGCTGACCACAAAGCAACCACCAATCAGGGTTCTAGGAGTATAGAGTTTTGGTGTATACTGTGCTTCCTGTAGCCTGTTATTGTCTCCTCTACCAACCCACACCCATCCTCACCAGCCACCCACCAGGCCTCTCCTCCCATACCCTCTCCCTGGAAGGCCTGCTCTTTGAGGCCTCTGCCCTGCCCCACCTTATAAATCAGCTGGTTTTCCCAAGGTCCCTATATCACCCATAGCTCCTCAGAGTCCTGTCCACACCTCCTCGGCCACCTTTCATTTGACACTGCAGGCACATATCTTGCTGACAGGTGACTGGAAACTTGGTTGGCATGAATTAAATGACCCAAATCAGGACCATCCCCTTGTCTTCTGTATCTCTAGCTATCGAACTTGCACGTTCGTGTGCTCACACCCACACACACAGCACCAGTGAGAGCTATGCCTATCTCGGAACCTAAGAGCCTAAGGGATGACTCAAACCTGCCTCTGCCCTTCTGTGGCCTGACACAGGGGACTTGGTCCCTACCCTCCTTCCTATCTGACCATGTCTGGCCCTCCAAGGGAGGCTGAGAACTCTCTGAGGTGGAGGAAAGCTACCTTCGTGCCTTCTACAGAGCAAGGTGCCCACGAGGCCCCCAATAAAGCTGCTTTGCTTCATTTTGCAAGCAAGCAAGAATTAGGGGAAGTGAGCCAGGCATAGTGGTACACACCCTTAATCCTAGCACTTGGGAGGTGAAAGTAGGCAGATTTCTGTGAGTTCAAGGCCAGGCTGAACATAGTACTTAGGATATCCAGAGCTAGATAGTGAGACTCTGTCTTGAAAAAACAAACAAAGCAAAACAAAACAAACAAAAACAAAAAGAATTAGGGGAGCCAAGCACAATTCTAGAGCATGGGACATCTGCCAGCAAGCCATTATACTGCTGTCTTCACAATGCCTAGAGAGAGTGTGGCACTGGGTAGACTCATAGCAAATACTTAGCTCACACTTAGCACCTGCTGTTTTAGAATACTCATTCAACAAACTACTGTAACTCTCATGGTACTGCCTTAGCACCCAAGGAGACTAAGATACAGAAAAGCAAATGGCTCACTGTGTGGCCTGCCTAGGAATCCATGGAGCTTGGACTCCAGGCCACATTCTGGTGGGCACTAGAACAGATTTAGGCTGGAAGTGAGCAAAGGGTCTGGGTTTTGACCTCAAACAGGTATCATGCCTCAGCCCAGACAGCGGTGACCAGGACGTTTGCTTCTTTGAACCTCAGTTTGTCATCCACAGAAATAAGGTTCCAGAGAACTCAAGGAGCTGGAAGTGGCTGGTCCTATCACACCCGCAATAGGGAACAGAGGGGTGAAGGCAGGCACTGCTTGCTGCTCAGCTCCCTCCACTCAGGCAGCCCAGCATTCCACTTAGGGAGTGGTAAAGTCCACAGTGAATGATCTTTCCACTTGAATGAATACAACCAAGATAACCCTCCCCACCCCACCCAATCGTGCCCCCAGGCTGCTCTGGGGACACAGATGTCCACTGTCCTATGCCCTTGGTCATGAGGATAGGGTAGGAAGGACAGGAAGGAGAGACAGCCTCTATGGAGCAGAGGCTAACCCCTGATAGCATTTGGTGATGATGGAGGACAGGCAGGACCTGAAAGTGTCGCGGAAGGCTTAGGAATGCTTCCTCTAGCTCTAGTACTTCCTAACTAGGGAGGGCTGTGTGCACAGGTGGGTCTTGGGGGAATCCCTGCACCTCTTCATTGTCTTCCCTCCACAGGCTGTGGCCCCCTCTGCTGCTCACCCCGTGGGGCCTGCCTCTCCGTCTTCCTGCTGCTTCTGCTGGCCGTGCTTGCGGCCTTGCTGGCTGTGGCCACTGTCCTCGGACGTCCACCCCGCACACCAGGTCAGGGGGCAAGAAGAGACATGGAGGCTCAGGGAGACGGGAGCCCCAGCCCTGCTTGCTTCTCCCTGAGTGACTTGAGTGGTTCTTTAAGGTGCAAGCAGAGATACCCGTGTGTATGGTTACAAGTCTGAGAGGCCGTTTGCATATATATCCTTGACATGCGCTACCTTAAATTTTTTCTTTTAATCTTTAAAGTTTATTTTTATGTGTATGGGTGTTTTGTCTGCATATATCTATCTATACCATATGTGTGCTTGGTGCCCAGGGGTGACAGAAGATGATGTCAAACCCCCCTAGAACTGTACTTACAGATGGTTGTGAGCATCCATATGGGTACTGGAAAATGAAATCCAGGTCCTCTGGAAGAGCAACAAATGCTCTTGACCACTGACTGAGCCATCTCTCCAGCCCCAACATGATCTATTAAGAGGTCCTGGTTTTGATATTACTTCCTCTAAGAAATTCCCTCTGACTCCCGAGCTGGGCTAGGAGCTCCCTCTCAGCGCCCACAGCCACTGCATTTCTTATTCTCCATGCTGACCACCCTAGGTATACTTTCAACCACACATCAGGCTGTATCTAGAATTTCCCTGCAGTCTGGCTTCAGTGCTGACCTGCCCAGTGCAGCCCCCACTCTCAGGAGCAGTTTAGAGAACTAAATGAGCTTGATCCAATAGACACTAGGACCTAGTGGGGGATGGGGAGCCTGGAGCCAAGGCTCCCCTGCAATCAGTGTGATGGGAGTTAGGGTGGGAAGCACCGTGGGGGATGGAATAGACATGAAGTGTGAAGGGAAAGCAGGGATTGGTTAGCAGAGAGCATAAGGGATAGGGCATAGGAACAGTGTGTGTGGAGGAAGCATGAGGAGGAGGAGAGGGGGCAAGAAGACAGTGGATGTGAGCGAGTGGGCAGGTGCCCAGGGCCTCAAGAGCTGCCCTTGGGAGGGAGGTCATATTCCAGGAGCCTGGGGAGGGGATTGTCCCAACCTTCTTCCTAGCTGTCTGAGAGTTGGCTCCATGGCCAGGCAGGGCTGCTGCAAGGGAGCATGAAATCATAGCATTCCACCTGACAGTGCAGAACGGGAAACTGCAGCCATGGGCCTGTGTATGCACATGTATGCGCGTGCCGTGTGCTTGCAGGTGCCTGCCTGTGTGTGTGTGTGTGAGTGCCTGTGTGCATGCAGGTGCCTGCCTCTGTGTGTGTGTGCGTGTGTGTGTGAGTGCCTGTGTGCATGCAGGTGCCTGCCTGTGTGTGTGTGTGTGTGTGTGTGTGTGTGCCTGTGTGCATGCAGGTGCCTGCCTGTGTGTGTGTGTGTGTGTGTGCCCGTGTGCCTGCAGGTGCCTGCCTGTGTGTGTGTGTGCCCGTGTGTGTGCAGGTGCCTG
>CM052702.1:100111416-100208974 GCA_028551405.1 Uromys caudimaculatus
TGCGCGTGCCGTGTGCTTGCAGGTGCCTGCCTGTGTGTGTGTGTGTGAGTGCCTGTGTGCATGCAGGTGCCTGCCTCTGTGTGTGTGTGCGTGTGTGTGTGAGTGCCTGTGTGCATGCAGGTGCCTGCCTGTGTGTGTGTGTGTGTGTGTGTGTGTGTGCCTGTGTGCATGCAGGTGCCTGCCTGTGTGTGTGTGTGTGAGTGCCTGTGTGAATGCAGGTGCCTCTGTGTGTGTGTGTGTGTGTGTGTGTGTGTGTGTGTGAGTGCCTGTGTGCTTGCAGGTGCCTGCCTGTGTATGTGTGTGTGTGCGTGCAGGTGCCTGCCTCTGTGTGTATGTGTGTGTGTGTGTCCGTGTGCGTGCAGGTGCCTGCCTCTGTGTGTGTGTGTGTGTGTGCGTGTGCCCGTGTGCATGCAGGTGCCTGTGTTTGTGTGAGTGCCTGTGTGCGTGCAGGTGCCTGCTTGTGTGTGTGTGTGTGTGTATGTGTGTGTGTCTGTGTGCATGCAGGTGCCTGCTTGCTTGTGTTCACTCGTGGGGTGTGTGTGTGTGCGCGCGCGCATGTGTGTGTGCAGGTGCCTGCCTACCTGCCTGTGTGTATGTTAGTGTGCATGTCAGTGTGTCTGTGTACATGTGTGTCAGTGCATGTATGGGTGTCTGTGTGTGCAGCTCGTGCTATAAGCATGTGCGTGAAGGTGCAGGTGTGTGCATGTGAGTGCATGTGAGTGTGTTCATTTTCCTGAGTGCATCTGCAATGTGTGTCCTTAAGGGTGCCTCCTGTGACTAGCTGAGGTAGCTCAGGGAATGGAGACATGACTCCTACTGGTTCAAATACACTTGCTCATGTGTCCATAGGCACAGACTATGACTTCCATCTCCTTAAGTCAGTTTCTCCTTTAAATCTTGGGGTCACCTTTAGGGGTGAGTATGCCGCCTCCTCAGGTAGAGTTTAAGGGCAACACTTCTTACTAGTACTTGGAGGAACAATAAAAAATACGGAAGTTTGCTGACTGGTAAGGTATACTCAGATGGAAGGGATTGTGACACGCTGTCCCCAGACAGCCAAATATACAGCTTCCAACAAGCTAGCCTGTTCCAGGAGATCCATCATTAAAGCTGTGTGACAGATGGCATGCTGTTCTTAGTGCTTCCTGTGTGACCAAACCACTCAGCACAGCCTGTGAGCCGGTGTCTAGAACAACCATGTTCCCGACATCCCACATACCTCTGGGGCTAGGCTATGACCTTTATTTTGAGGACCCTAGGCCGGAGGAGGTCAGGTCACCTGTGCCTGCCATGCTGTGGCATTGGCAGAGTGGCAGCTTCAACTCATGCCTTGGAGTTCAGAGCCTCTCTTGCCCCCACAGAGACTCACTCCTGTGTGACACTGGCCAACAGGACGGGGTTCTTGTGCCATGACCGAAGGCACTGCATCCCAGCCCATGCTGTGTGTGATGGCATCCACACCTGTCCTCATGGTGAAGATGAGGCAGAGAGCTTGTGCCGTGAGTACCCCTCAATCCCATGCCCCTTTTCATCCCCACAGCCACCTTAACTTCCCTTGCAGCTCCACGGAACATCCTTAGGTACCACCTCCATGTCCTCATGCCTATGTGACATGGTACCCCAGCCCAGACCTTCTGCTGCACATTGGGGGATCTTTCGATGTCATCTCCACTCAGCACCTGTGGCCACTTGTCATGACAGCCTTCCCTGACTCCTGCTGAAGGTCAACAGCCCTGCTTTGGACTCTTACAGACCCTTGCTTCTCTGTGTCATGTCCCTAGTCACACTGGTATCACATCTACCACCCGCATTGGGCTATGAACGCCTCTGCGGTAGACTGTTCTGGTCTGCTTGATCCTGGGGTCCCAGAGCCTGGGACAGGGGTGTCCGGAACAACTTTCCGAATGAATGAGCATGTAAATGAATGAATCAGAAGACCTGGCCACATGCCTTAGGAGAACAGAGCCTGGCTAAACACAAAAGCATGAATTAGTGGGGAGACCCAAAGCAGGGAGATAGCTATGAGCTTGGGCAGGGGTAGGGGGCACTGTGCCTCAGATCCTTGAAAGCTGGACTCTAAAGAACTGTGTAGCCCAAATCCAAGAGTCGCTGTGCACATTGTAATCCCAGCACTTGGAAGGTGGATGCAGATTATCAGGAGTTCAAGGTCATCCATTTCAAGTTTCAGGCCACCCTACTGAAATGAGACCCTGTCTCAACAACAACAAACGTCACCGGGGCCATACTCCAGCTCCTATCCCATGAGCTACTCCAGCAAGCCAAGAGCGACCACCCAGCCTCTGCTCAAGTGTTTCTAGGATGGCGAGCTCACTACCTGAGTCTGGCCTGGATTTGTGTGAATTTGAGTCACCCTGTCCACAACTCCCTGACGTAGATGCTACTTTGGAATTCTGGGGCCCATATGTAAGAAATTGGGTTCTATCTGCTTTGTTCTGATGAGCAGAAACTTCCTAGAGGGAACTTGACCCTAGATTGAAGGTGGCAGGTTAGCAGAGGTGACAAGGGGGACTTCTGTAGTAAGTATGCACACAATGCTGGAATGGGGGACATACAAGGGGCACTCTCAGGAACCCCTTGTCACCCCACAAGGGTTGCACAGAGTAAGAACACTCCACGTTTGGAACCGACCTCCTTCCTGGAAGATCTCCAGAATGAATGGGGAGACCCTGCAGTAGGACAGGGTGATCCAGCTGCAGGTGGCTGAGGTACTGTGCTCAGAGGTGGCTTTTGTTCTGCTCCATTTGTCCCTCCATAGGAGATGTGCCCCGGAGCCTCCCCAGCTTCCTCCTGACCACCTGTGGAGATCCAGACTCCTGGATCTACTCAGACCAGAAATGTGATGGCACCAACAACTGTGGGGACTGCTCAGATGAGCTGAGCCCAGGTGGGGATCTGGGCACAGGTGGGCAGTGGCCAAGGGCATGGGCTGAGTAGGAATCTCTAAGGTCCCTTGCGTACTGTCCCTGCATCCTGGGAAGAAAATTTCCACTCCCACTTGAACACCTCTGGGTAGAGGTGCTTGCTGGGAGAGGCTCTTCCGTGGAGGCCACTTCTCTTCAGGGCACTGACTGGGCGCTAGGACCCAAGGGGTGACTGAGCAAAGAGATTGCACAACCTTTCTGGATCTGAGCTTTCTGTCCTAGGCACCTCCTAGCAAACCTATGAGGAGGGCAGGGCAGGACTCGCTGCTCTAGTTCACATGTGGGCAATCCCAAGCACCAAGAAGGGAGCAGACAATGACGGGCAGAGACTATAGAGTAAACAATCTCCTGAGACATCCTTATGTTCTTTCCCAGCACTGGGGAGATGCTCAGTAAGTGAAGCTCTGCTGCACAGCATGAGGACCCAAACCCACCCCCATGGTAGAAAGAGAGAACCAACCACAGGTTCCTAGCTTCCACATGCCACACGTGTACCATGTCAGGTGCACACTCACACACACAATAAATAAATATAATAAAAACATTTTAAAAGTAGGATGCTAAAGATGTAGCTCAGGTGGCAGAGTGCCTGCCTAGTATGCACGAGCCCTGGGTTGGTCCTCAGCATGGCATAAATGAGGCATGGTGGGACATTTCTCTAACCCCAACACTCTGAGAGCAGAGGCAGGAAGGTCAAAAGTTCAAGGTCATCTTTGGCTTCATAGTTGAAGGCCAGCCTGAGAATCTGTCTCAAAAGACAAAAGATGAAGGACAATCAAGGAAGACACTGTAGACCTTAAGTCCCCACACAAGTGCCCATACACGTGTCCACGCATCCATATGTGTACATGTCTGTGTGGGCACACATGCACACACATTTTATGCCGGGTGTTAAATTAACATGTTCTGAGCACTGCTGAGGCCTATGCCAGATTCTGGAAGGGAGAGTCAGGAGTCAGAACCATCCCTAGGACTATACCATGCTGGTTCCAAGAGGAAGTACTGGGACCTTGGAGAACCTACCAGACACCTCAGAAAAGGCATCATGGAACAGGCCATAGAGAAGAGGAACCAACAGTCAGGGCTGGTGTGTAGAGAGGAATGGGGAGCCATGGATACAGGGGACAGAAGAATGAGGCACCCCCAGAGCATCCAAGGGATCGCTATGGTAGGAGTGAGAGCAGAGCAGGAAGCTGAGCTGGTGCAGCTTCTCCACATCCATGAATCCCCAAGCACGGTCTGGTTTCCTTTACTCAGCAATTGAGCAGATGGGAACTGAGGCTTAGCCAGGCAAGCAGGTCACACAGCCTATGTATGAGTCATTGAGGTGTAGTTCTCTCTGCTTCAGGGAAGCCCACCCAGTCACCCCACACTAGATGGCCTAAGGCTGCAGGAGCTCTGTGTGTTGTAGATCTAGAGAGCACCCTCTTGTCTGGAGAGCCCAGGGTCAACAGCTGCTTCTTCCCCTGGCTTTTATCTCCTCAGTGACTGTGTGCCCACCCTGTGGCCCCCGGTGGTGGTGCTGCACTCCAACTGTGTTCAAGTACTGCAGCTGTGTCCCGAGGGCTCTGTGCCGGGATGGGGTGCAGCACTGCTCTGACTGGTCAGATGAGTACTCCTGCCCTGGACCCTGAGTGAGCCTCCCTCCACAGCATGGAAGCTGGCACCCAGAACCTTTCGCCAGAGCATCAAACCCTAGACCACAAGAGCAGGAAGAAACCATTGCCATCCACCAGTGGCCCCTGGCCTCCATTGTCTCTGAACAGGAATTGTCTTTTCTCCTTTCAAGTGTCTCAGCCTCCACTTGAACACTTACAATAGCACAGAGCTCACCACCATGTTGGGCAGATTCTAACAAGATGAGGTGTCTGCCTCCATCACTTTAGACCTGTCACTGGAACCACATAGAGGAGACATGCTCCTTGGCTCCAGAGCAGGCCTAAAGTTCTAATCTTGTCATCCCTTGAAGAGACAGATAAAATTATGGTTTAAATGCCAAGTAAGTTTAGTCCCATGGGTAGAAAACAAAGCACACACATTTACCATCATCTGGTGCCTAAGGCAGGAACTGCTGAGCTCAAGGCCACTATAGCTAGTTACTCAACTCCCTAGCAGCCCGGACTGATCACATGAGGTTGCACATGGCACTTAGGACCTGGTATCTTTCTAGTTTCCCAGTCTCCTGAAGGCTTGTGGCTGCAAAATAGAAGACCCCCCAGAGAAAGCACAGCTTAGAAGAACCCCTCAATGCCTTTAGCCTTAGCCTTGGCTTTATGGTCTTGAAGCCAAAACAAGCCATCTCCCTGCATACCTTGCATACCTTCTAGCTTCTTAACACCCAGGCAGGCAAGGATGAGGAAACAGAGGCCCAGGGGATGACTCTCCCAGGATGGACCTGGGACTGGGATTCAAAATCAGTCTGTGGAACTCTGACCTCAGGGCCTCCCCCACTAGTAAAGAACAGAGCCACACCTTCGTTGGGGGTGAGGTCTGTGGGGAGGGTGGTGAGTATTAAAGAGGCAGCTTGAGGGACCAAAAGTATCTTGTCCTTATCCTGAAAGACACACTTGGGATCTGGCTATGGAGGCCCTTGTTGGAAAAGACAGAGACAGCCCACTAGAAATTAATAGAGCTGGTTTTATGTTAGTATCCTGTGAGGTTTGAACTGAAAATGGCATCCAAGGAATGGCTGAGCCCTAGCTATTCATTTGTTCTTTTGCTACTTTGTGTTAACACTTCCTTCAGTCATTTCTGAGTTGAGCTGGGGGCTGGGAGCTGGGGGCTGGGCCCCCAGAGAAGAGGCCTGGGTCTTGGCACATGAGCAGTAGGCGGTCTTATAGAGAGCCCACCTCAGGCCATACAGGGATGAGTGAAACAGCAGAAGTGTGGGGTCCCAGTGATGCTGCTTGCAGGATGGTCAGCCTCGGCAGAAGGTGAGGCTATCTTCAGGAGGAGGGGCATTCCATGCTCGGTCCATAGGAGCCATGGAACAGTTCTGATTAAACCACGGACTAGTCAACAGGCTGGAGGGGTCAAAGCATGGGCATATGCAGGAAACAAAGATTCTCACTTCATAGTAAGAGTGCTGGGAACTCAGAATAGCCAAAGCAAATCCGTTTATTTTATGACCTTGCAAGGCAACAGCTTAGAATGGCAGCTCGCCTCGTGAGTACAGAGGGTGTTTATGAACCCTAACGTATGACCCTCCCCCTGTTGTGAATAATCAGGAGGGCACAACCTTACAGGCATCGAGGTCTCAGATGTCTATTACATGTGTCTTTTTCTCAACAAAAGCTTTGTGTGCAGTCATCTGTTTTATATCCTGTGTCTTTCAAGTCTTGCTGGGCTAGAATTAATTTTCTATTCTCAACTTTTAGTATGGACGGGGTGTGGCTGAGCAGAGTGCGGGTAGGGGTATTCGGAGCGGCAGGCATTAGATGAGAGCCAGTGCTTTCTGTTCAGTTTTCACTGGGACTAAGTTGACTCAAGGCACCTTCAAAAATGAATCATCGAATTTCTCTTATAAGGTGTGTGTGTTGGGGGCACAGTAGTGGGGAGAGAGTAAATCAATGCAGGTGGCAAGAATCAATACAGGTATCGAGAGTCTTGGTTCATTCTGCTGGCAGTGGGCAGTGAGAGTGCCATCAGGGAAATTAAACCTGGACTGTTTTAACAGAATCTAAAACCTGCCTCTTGCCGGGCAGTGGTGGTCCATGCCTTTAATCCAGGAGGCAGAGGCAGGTGAATTTGTGAGTTCAAGGCCAGCTTGGTCCAGGAGAGCCAGGGCCACACAGAGGAATCTTGTCTCAAAAACAAACAAACAAACAAATAAAATAAAATTTGCCTCTTAGTGTTTTGGGAGCTAGTGAGTGAAGAAGAGCTTTCTGTGTAAGCATGAAGCCAGAGTTTTCAGCACTTACAGGCAAGGCAGATGTGGGGCTGAGCAGCCACACCTCCAGTGCTGGTGGGGCAGAATTGGAGGTGGGCAACCGTACCTACCGATGTAGAGTGTGCAGACAGGGTCCTGGGGGCAGAACAGCCATCAGCCAACCTGGGAACTCTGGTTCAGTGAGAGACCCTCTCTCAAAAGACAGGTAGGGTTACAGAGCTGGCTCAACAGGAGAAGGCCACTGCTACCAAATATGATCACCTGAATTTGATTCCTAGGACCCACAGGAGAGAACAATCTCCTGGGGCTTGTCCTCTGCTGACACGTATGTCCACACATGCACACAAAAGTCAATGGAAATATAAATAAATAAGATAGAGAATGGTTGATGGAGATACCCGGTGTCAACTTCTGGTCCCCATATGCACGCTTGAACATGCACCATACACAGTAAATAACTTGATTAATTAAAACCTATCAGGGAGAGGCAAGGCAGCTTGTTGAGCACTTTGACACCGAGAGCGAAGCATTGTGTGCAGATTGTGAAGCTTGACATTTATGGAGCGCCTCACTGTTCCTGAGCATGGTAGTCTCAGTGCCTGGAGTGTGCAGAATGGTCTTAGGGGCTGGCTTCTGAGAGGGGCCATGGCTGCAGGCCAGTTTGTTTTCAGCAGGAGGAACACATTGGATTTCTTCATGTGAAGAGAGACTTAGAGGGAGGCTGGGGAATAAGGATCTAGTCCAGGCGGTTCTGCAGACTCACTGAGGGGATACCTTTGTAAAGGTTCATGCAGAAAACTGGGGTCTCGCAAGCATTAGCAGTGGGGATCTGTGAGTATTTCCCCTGTACCACTGTACACTACCCTTATCAGCCCATCTCAGCGATCCCGTTTTTATCTCCAGCCTACTACCGTGCAATCTGCTTTTGCTGGACACAACTTCCCAGAAGCAGAGAGAGAGAGAGATCACACAGCTTTTTAAGAGCCAGGGGTTCAAGGTTGACAGGCCCAAGTCCAAAGACTACTCTAAGTCTCCTGAAGTCTTGCTCTTTCAGCCAGGTCACTGCAGATGGGAGGCTGGAACCTGGCAGGTGCCACAGATGGGGTGCAGGAAGTAGCTGGCATGTGTTCCTCCCTTGTTATTGGTCCTTCGTAGGAGCAGGTACCATAGCCACCACCCAAACAATTCTCTATAAGGGATTCCAGGAAGATACAGGACGGGGGCCTGGGCCAAGCCGACCCACCCCTGGCGCCAGGCCGCAGAGCAGCCAGAGAAACAGCTCAGCAGCCAGTGGCAATATTTGCCCTGGCCCCGCCTCCCTGGCTCCAGCCCCAAGCTCAAGGCTCTAGATACAACAGGTTCTTGCTGTGCAAACAGGAAGGGCTAGATGAATGGAGGAATTTAAAGTGGTTCCAGCTGGGCCCCAGGGTTTGGGTTGAAATCTGCTCTGGGTTAAGTGTCTGCCAGGTCTGTTTGCCGGGGCTCTCCTTTCATGCTTAAACTCACAGAACTGAGTGTGCTGGAGGCCCTAGGAGACTCAGGCAGGCTTTTGACAAGAGGATAGGACTTCCCAGAGAGGACAGGAGTTGGCCCAAAGCTACACTGCCCAGTGGCTAACATAGTGTTTTGGGGGCCTCACTAACTCCAGAACCACACAAGTAATGTCTGTGTCTCAGAGTCCTTTGATTCTTTTTTGAAACAGTCTCATGTAGCCCAGGGTGGCTTCAAACTCACTATGTATTCAAGTCTGGCATGAGTCTTTATAACACACACACACACACACACACACACACACACACACACACACACACACACACACACACACGGAGGAGGGTGAGGAAGGAGGAGATTCTGTCTCAAAAAATTAAACACACAAAATAAAAGTAACTAATGACAAATTATAACAACGTACTGAAACGAAGCTTCTGGCTTCGTTAATTTTATTTGGGAACTAGGTTGCTTTCCTTCTTTCTTTTGAGACAGAATCTTGCTATATGGCTCTGTCTAGCCTTGAACTCACAATCTCCCTGGCACCGCCTCCCAAATACAGGGATTATAAGCATGTGCCACCAAGCCTGGTGGGGCCACTGTTAAGTAGGATAGTACTTATGTGAACACAAACAGTACCCTCCCTCAATGAATCTGAGGCTGGGGTAAAGGTGCTTGTTGCCAAGCCTGAAGATCTGAGTTCGACCCCTAGATGGTACAAGGAGAGAACTGATTCAAACTAATTGTCCTTTGATCTCCACAGTTTGGGAATGTGAGACTATGCATGTATATAGTAGTATGTGAGTGCACATGTACACACACACACACACACACAGAGAGAGAGAGAGAGAGAGAGAGAGAGAGAGAGAGAGAACAAGTAAATGAGATATTAAAAGAATTATCAGCAGGCCTGCCTGCCCCCTTCAGCTTTGAGTGGCTGGAAGAAAGACACCCCAGCACTCAGCCTGGCCCTGCAGCCGGCGCCACTATGAGGAGCAAATATGTAATGGAGAGATGGGAAAACTGGAGCTTTTGCTAGACAGGAAAGAAAAACTGAATGGTTCATGTCCTGTGGAAAGAGGCGGAACTGGAGAAGCAACAGGGGTGAGAACCAGGCAAATATGAAGAGCTGGCACAGTCACCATGGTGATGTTAGTGTCCAAGCTGCTGCCATAGACCTCAGTTGGGGTCTATGCTGATATCTATGGCCTGTGCTGCCACCTAAGGCCACCTGGATGTTAGTGGTCTGGGCTGCTGCCTGAGACCATGTTGATGTTCTGTGGGCATGCTGATGCTGGTGAGGTTGGGGGAGGCAAACTGGCCTGAGTGGCCTGTGCTGCCACCAGCGGCCATGTCGGGTCCTTGGTCCTATCACAGCTGATGTATGTGTTGATGTCTTAGGCCCATGTTACCACCAAAGGTCATGTGGATGTCCCTGGTCTGGATCATTCCTGAGGCCATGTTGATGTCAGAGTACTCTACTGAGCTGGCCCCACCCCTCATCCACCACCACACCCTGGAGAGCTGGCCCCACCCCTTGTCTGCCTTGAAGTGGCAACACGTCTCTCCATCCCCTCCCCCACCTTCTGCTTAAGATCACGAATTCCAGCCTCTAGCTGAGGACTAAATTTCCTACATACTCAGTCGAACAAGGAAAGAACCACTGAGTCTCTGCATGCTTCTAAAGGTGAGGGATTGGCGCCTCCCGACAGCCGAGGCTCTGGGAAGCTGATTCTACTAGATTTTCAGATCCTTTTCCGGTCTAGATCCAGAAAATTTATCTGGTCTCTTCGTTCCAGGAAAGCCTTCCTCTACAACCTGGGGACCATCTCCCAAGAGGCATCTCAAGCTGCACATTCCCATAGCCTTTGGCTGCTCCTTGTGGGGTCAGTTTTTCGCCACCTAAACAAGCCTGGAAGCTGAGTTGGACATAGTGACCTTCATTCATCTTGGCTTGCTCTTGTTCCTTAGGAGCTACTGTTGAGCTGGCGCGGCCACCACTGTCCCGGAAGGTAAGGACAGATGTGACTGGAGCTCTGATGGCCACAGACTTTCTTCTTGAGCTTGTTCCTCATAGCATACCAACATGGGTCATGCCTCAGTCTCTTTTGACAAGAGCCCCCACACATCAGGTTTTCCTTTGACTGCCTTCTCTACTTCCAGTCAAGTTGCCTGTGTCTTTCTCCTGCGCTCTTTCTGCCCAGAAGTTGTAGCTGAGCACTGCCACCATCTTGGTCATTCTTTTCCCCAGTTTCCATAATGGCACACTGTCCTGTTTTCCTGTTTGACCATCTCTTCTCACTAACCCAGTCCTCTGATTCCCTTTAGATACTGCCATCCCCTAGAGCCCCATCCGTAACCATCTATTTGAGGAAATCATTTCTTCCTTTTGGAATATGATGCTAACTGCAGATCCTTGCCACAGACTGGAGAGAAAAACTCCTTTCTAAACCCATAACGTTTAGCGTATAGCTCCAGGTTCTTAGCCTGAAAGCTGTTTTTCTGCCTGATTTTATTCTCGCCTCTGGCTTCTGTTCTTCCAGACTCATCACTGACGGGCACTAATTCCTCTCAGCTCCATCACTACCCCGCCTCCCCCCGCTGTGGTGTCCATCTATTCTGGCTCTTCACCACTGAGCAGAGAGCCTGCCTGCCTGGTAGCAGGTGCTTCGGCAATCCGCCATGAGTGAAAGAGCCCTCTGCCTCGCCTCACATCTCACATCGCCCTCCTATGGCCTGCCCTCCACATCAGCCTTGGAGGTCCCTTTCTGAAACACGGACCCCTCCCAGGCTAAGTTCTTCAGTACTCTATGGTTTCCCAGAATCGGTCCTTGCTGAGTGACAGCTCCAGCTTTATCACGAACTCTTCGCTCCCACAGCCCTGCTCACCCACAGCCCCCTCCACTCCACATGTGGAAATACTGTCACTAGTTTCCACACTCCATAGAACCCTGAAGGCCTGGCCCCTGTCCTTTGAGACTTACTAGTTCATATTCATCCTTCAAACCCACTTGGGCGTTGTTATCACTGGGGAAACATTCTTGCCTCACAGCTTTTGATTACCCATTTGAACGTCTTGCGGTGGACTCACACTTCCCAAAGCTTGCAGAAATCATAGCACTGGCTACACTCAGCAGGAGGTAGAAGGTCACTTGTCTGTTTTTCTTAATTAAGAGAACGATGAGTCTGGAAGAACAGAAGCCAGAGGTGAGAATAAAATCAGGCAGAAAATAAGTTACTTGTCCATCTACCCACCCATCCATCCATCCATCCATCCATCCATCCATCCATCCATCCATCCATCCATATTCTCTATCTCTACATATCTGAGAGACTTCTTTTAATGAACTGGCCTGTGCAGATACAGGGGCTAGCAAGTCTGAAGTGTTTGGGGCAGGCTAACAGGCTGCAAGTCTCCCTTCTTCACAGGTTCTTGGTCTTTTCTCTCAAAGATGGTTAGGTGCAGGAATAGAAACCCTGACTAAGACACACAGCAACATGTAGGCTGGTGTTTGACCACATCTGGGCACCATATATGAGTTACCTTGACACAAGGCTGACGACCACAATGAACCTTGGTTTCCCTATTTATAAAATAAATAAGTTGTTATCATGTTCTAGGACTCTACAGAGAAATCATAACTGTAGTATCGGGGGCAGGCTTATACTCTCACTCTCAATTGGGAGTCCATTGTTAACTGCATTTTACAGATAAGGAGACCAAGGAAGCAAGGGAAAGAGATTTACTGAGTTGAGAAAGAAGGACCAGACTGGATTTTCTGATTCTCATCCTAGAGCTGATCCATCTGGCCCTGAAGAATCATTTTGAAATTTGGGAGAAAGGAAACGGTCAGAAGCAGGAGCTGACCTCAGAGTTCAGCTACAGAGGCACACTCTAAGCCTGGTGTTGTCACCCTGATGTCAGGATAGGCCTAGGACTATTTATTTATTTTCTTGTGAAGAAGTTTCACCTCCCAGAAATAAGACTCAAGACTCAAAATGTATTTTCAAATACCTTGGCCATATAGCTAGGCTTTTCTCTTATTAGATAGATAATAACTTAAATTATCCTATTTATTCTCATCTACCTTCTCATATCTTCTCTGGCAGATCTCCTATACCTGGCTCTATCCCAGAATCCTTCCTGCTTTCTGGATGTCCCACCTTCTATTCTACCCTTTCCTGTAGGCCATAGGCTTTTTAATTGAAAGGAGATGCATCCATACAACACTTAAGATATTCTCTCTGCAGCTTGTATGTTTACTATTTAATGTTTATAAGTGTGTGAGTGCAGGTATGTTTACACCATGGTGAACATGTGGAGGTCAAAGTCAGCTCTATCAGTTCTATGCTGTCACCTTGTGGGATCCAGGGCTCAAACTCAGGTCTCCAGTTCAGCACACAGGCACTCCTGCCCTGTGAGCCATCCTGCCAGCCCATCTCAGGAACTCTTGAATGTAATTTCTCTCTTCTAGTACAGAGAGTGCAAGCATAGACAGGACTTGACACCTGGTGGATTAAAAACAACTAACTTGGGGTCTAGTATCATTTCCAAAAGCAAAGGTGGCAGACATGTAGATTAAAACTGGAGAATCTGAGCTACTGCCCTCTACTTGCTTGGAGTCATATAGGACAGAATGTTGCCAGAATGTTCTCATACAAACCTATTGGGCTCGGCCTTCATGTTTCTGCCAGACTGTGGCTGCTGAAGCCTTCAGTGGAAGGACTAGTCACAGCACAGCTTCTGGTGAGATGTTCTACTCACCTGACTTGGTATGATTGTTTATTTTCAACATTCCAAAAAAGTAGTTAGGTTTAATCCTAAAAGGACAGAGGAGGAAGCTTCAGCTCAGAGAGCAATCTGCAAGCCACCTATGCCAGGCTTGTCAAAACGCCCATCTCACTTCCACCACCACCACCACCACCACCACCACCACCACGTTTTATTACCGATTCTGACCCTCTGCCTCCTCTGGATAAAGATCCTTGAGATCCTGTGGATAATCTGGAATAATCTCATCCAGGGCTTGGATGTGGCTCATGTGGCTCTTGGCAAAGCCCTTGCTTAGCATGAACAGGCCTTGGGTTCTACCCTCAACACATTAAAAAATAATCCTCCTTGAATCCCTTAGGCATATCACCACGGTCTCTGACCTTACACAGTGTATCCCAGGTTTTATGGGAAGCTATTGCTCGGCTTGCACTGAAGGCATATATACATGCCACATTGTGTGCCACACATCACGGAAGGAGATCTTGGAGATGGCTGAGTGGTTAAGATCATCAGTTCTTCCAGAGGACTCAAGTTCTGTTGCCAACATGCATGTTAGGTGGCTTACAACCACCTGTGACTCCATCACCCTCTCCTGGCCTCTACAGGCACCAGGCATGCATGCAGGGCAAATACACACATCTAGGCAAATAATCATATACATGAAGTAATGAATCAATGATAAGAGGGGAGTCTTCTTACCTTCACAAATGTGCACTCACACACACCTCACA
Source organism: Uromys caudimaculatus (assembly GCA_028551405.1). Taxonomy (NCBI): domain Eukaryota; kingdom Metazoa; phylum Chordata; class Mammalia; order Rodentia; family Muridae; genus Uromys; species Uromys caudimaculatus. Next base: position 100,125,241 of record CM052702.1, read on the forward strand.
CATAATACAGAACAATACAAAGCTCAAACTAAGAAGTAAAACGAGCAGTAAACAACTACAAACAATTTTAAGGTAAAGTGTTGCTTGTCCTAAGGGCCAGGGATATAGCTTAATGCTAGAACATTTGCCTAGCATACACAAGGCCCTAGATTTGATCCATAGCTCTAGGAAGTTAAAAACAAAAGAAAAAACGGCTGAACCTCCCATGTTTGTCAAATATGAAGTAATTACCCTAGCCATATTATACCAGAGTAGGATGTTGAGTCCACGTACTACAGGAGCACTGAGTAGGCAGGAATAAGAATACCACCTGCAGGCTGGCCATGAATTCTTGACCTGTTCCTCAACCACTAGAATAAAGCCTAGATTTTCACTTGAAAGACAAAATAAACTGTTGAAATAGTTATTTAAAGGACTTATCAGGCCGGGCAGTGGTGGCGCACACCTTTAATCCCAGCACTTGGGAGGAAGAGGCAGGTGGATTTCTGAGTTCGAGGCCAGCCTGGTCTACAGAGTGATCTCCAGGACAGCCAGGACTACACAGAGAAACCCTGTCTCGAAAAACCAAAAAAAAAAAAAAAAATAAAATAAATAAAAAGACTCATCAGTATAGGAAAGTGAGACCCTGAGAACAAAGGATTTTTAAAAAGGAACTCTTAAGCCAGGGGTGGTAGCACGTGCCTTTAATCCCAGCAGTCAGTGGGCAGAGGCAGGAGGAAATGATGGTGTGGCAGTGATGGTGTGTATTTTGAGTGGAATGATCAAATTAGGCTCAGGTTTGATTGACAATATATACTGTATTTGACGAGCAAAGTTATTGGTCTTAGGAATTTGGTAAGGTATGCTGTCTGCCTAAAAAATGTTTTAAAAATAACTTTTAAATATTTATTTTAAAATAGGTGTGTGTGTGTGTGTGTGTGTGTGTGTGTGTGTGTAGGTGTTGAGGCCAGAGGCATACTGAGTTCGGGCTAAGTATGGATTACATAGACCTTGTCTTTAAAAGAAAACAAAACAAACAAAACAAAAGAGCCGAATGGTTCATCAGGTGAAACACTTTCAATGTGTGCCTGTGGGCCTGAGTTTGATTCCAGAGTCCACATAAAAGAGAACTGACTTCATAGACTTGTCCCCTCATCTCCATGTATGCCTATACTCTCTCTCTCTCTCTCTCTCTCTCTCTCTCTCTCTCTCTCTCTCTCTCACACACACACACACACACACACACTCTCTCTCTCTCTCTCTCTCACACACACACACACACACACACACACTTTTCCCCCAAACGGAGGACTCACTATGACTCACAGTTGACAAGGTTTAGTTCACAGTTGCTTGACCGAGCTCCTTTTAGGACACCAAGGAAAGAGTATGGAAGAGTATGTTACACATACAAGAGAATGCATAACATGGCCCAGACCCTAACAGGCCCTCAGAACTTAGTCCACCTGACTCTATGATGGAAACATCATGCAGGCCATAAAACTCAGCACATAGACAGCATCACCTGCCAAAACTAAAACAAAGATCTAATCCATCAAAGGCAAAGTCTAAATGTATTAACCTTGCTTTTTAGCTTCTGTAGTACTGCTTCTGGCTAACTGTTCTTGTTAACGGAAGTATGTCAGTCCTGAGAAAGGCTACACTGGGATCCCAAAAACCCAATAAAATTGCCGGCTAAGGAAGACTTTCTATTGGCTTAAATCCTGTCCGAGCAGTGTTCTCTTGGTTCAACTGCTATCAAGTGGGTGAAGAGTGCTTGGCTTTCCTAACAGAGTCCAACCCAGACCCATTAAGACACAAACCCACAAATGGTTTAATCCATAAGCAACATTGGTGCCCTCATGATCTAGTCACCTCCCAAAACCTGCCTGTGAGCTTCAGGGAATAAGCCTTCAATATCTGAACCTTGGGTCCATTTAAGATCCTAAGCTTAGTGTGGTAGTGCCCACCTATAAACCCAGGCTAGACCACATAGTGAGACATAGTGTCTCAAAACATCAAGAACCTCCAATCCATAACATGCTCTGTATTCACCTTGTCACAAATTTCACAAGTCCAAGCTTTTGCTATGACCCTGGGTGGTCTTCTGTATAGCAGTAGCACCATGCATAGCTCAGAAGAGCAAAATGCAACCCAAGACCTACCTTTAATAAAGATTTGGCTAACCTCTAGTGTTTCCAAATGTCAAATCAATGCTTTCAATTTCTTGAGATAGTTTTTCTCTTCTTTAGTTGCTTATTAAGTCTTGCTGTTAACAGCCTTTTAAACATGGGTGTGTCTAGACAGTTCTCAATCTGTGGGTTGTGACCCTTTGGGAGTCACAGATCAGATATTTACATTATGATTCATAACTAGCAAAATTACAGTTACAGAGTAGCAACAAAATAATTCTATGGTTGGGGGTCACAACATGAGGAACTGTATGAGAGGGTTGCAGCATCAGGGAGGTGAGAAACTCTGGTGTAGATACAGAAATAAAAGATAATTCCCAAACCCAAGTCATGTATGTGATCTAAATCTTCCTAGTAGTCACAATTAGAAAAGTAAAACCAGGCATTTATTTGTTTATGCTTTTTGAGACAGCATCATACAGCCCAGGCAGGCCTGGAACTCACTAGTTGAGAAGGACCTTGAACTCTTCTGGATTTTCCAGTTCAGTCTGCCAAGTGTGGAGATTAGAGGCATGTGCCACCTTCTCTACTCAAGAGTATTTTTCACTGATATTTTAACAGGTCATTAACACCTGCACATGGGAGCAATCTACACCTAAGCTTCCGGATCAAAGACTTTTCTGTCCAGTGTACTAGTGTTTACACAGCTAGGAGTTAGAACCTCCTCGATACTCACTGGTATCTTCTGGGTGCTTCCTGAAAATGCTGAATCTTTAATGTAGCCCAGGCTAGCCTTGAGTTCCTGATCATTTGGCCTCCACCTCCAAATTTTGATAGGTGTATGCTATGCTCATCTAGAAATTCTAAATCCTAAGTCTTACTCTAGACCTGCTGAAGTTAACTCTTGCTAAATTGCTTCAGCTGCAGAGTCCTCGCAAGGGTGCTTGCTTTTAAACAAGAGCCTCCTGGTGCCAGGTGTAGTGGCACACACCCAAACTCTGGCTAATTTGCCAGCCACCTGTCTTTGTAAACAAAAAATGTATTGGCAGGCAGCCAAATTGATTTACTGTTTATAGCTGGGTATTTGCAAGAAAATTCTTATGGCCTGAAAAACCTACAATATTTATCATTGGGCCTTTTCCAGTAATAGGATAGAAAAAGCTTCTGCCCTATTACTTCCAAGACTGCTGTGAGTCACTTGGGTTTTAATGAATACCTTCAATGGCTGGGATTCCAATAAATGCTAATGACTGCTGAGAAGGCACAAAACAGAATGGGCTTTGCAGCCAACTAGAAAGGAGTGTAACTTACTTCCTATAGTAAGCTCTGTGACACTGAACATGCCACTTAACTTGAGGGTGAATGTTCTTGGCTCTGAATTTTGGCTAGTTTCATGTGTACTTGCTATGAGGCTAGGGCATGGCCCAGGAAGCAAACAATCAGCAGCAGCTTCATTCACAGCTACGTTCTATCAGCCGTTCCAAACTGTAGCAAGACAGATCATGCCAGATTTGTTTGTGTACATGGTGCTACCTCCTGTGGCTCCAATCTGCAATCCACAAGCAGAATTCAACGAGAGCAAAAGAGTTTATTTGAAAAAATTACTATGTATTGAAAATATACATTAGAAATTATTACATACGTCCATAGCCTTCCCCTCCCCCACCACAAAAGTAGAAATATCTGCTTGCTATGCTAATGCCATAGGTAAATCCAAACCAAAAGAAAATCACCAGCAGTCTCCCCTCCTCATGTGCTGGGGTGAGGGGAGGGTCAACTTTATGTACCAGTCAGTAGGAATTGAGCAAATCCCAGTCTTCCACAGCCAGACACACACACTTCTGCTTGGCCGACTGTGGCGAGCTCTGCTCCTGCTCTGACTCCCCGAAAGCTCTCTTCTTGCTCTTCTTTGATTCTTGGCTCAACAGTGGCTCATGGCAGTCCGGAGCCTTCTCCCTATAGAACTGGAGTTTTCCAGAAGAGTTCATGTGGGTCTCTGCTAGGGGACATTTCCTTGAAGCTTCTGTGAGAGCTCGCTTCTGATCTGTAAAAATAACAGGTGGGTGAGTTTTCTGTGCTCATGGGCCTGCCAAAGTCTGAGACCACCCAGGACTAAGACAAGGCCCTGGGATGGTTTGCACTGAATGCCCTGCCACAGGGGTGGCAGGTACACTACCACAGCAGAGGGAGAGGTGGGTGCTTACTGGGTTCAGTGAGTCTAATACCTCAAGAATCAATTTTCTCAGTTTCCTATGAATAAAAAAATCTAGAATGACACAGAAATAAATAAATAAAATAATGCATATAAAGGGACAGTGTCAGGCTCACCCTCAAAGCTAGTGAGCTGTTGGCTTCCTTTTTCCTTTTAAAACCTGGACCTGACTCTGACTTCTGCCCTAGGGTTCTGAGTTTGTTATTGTTTCCTTCAGCTTATCACTTAATTCTTGTTTAAAATGACAAAATGAACATTTTAACCTATCTCCAGAATGCTTCTATTTTCAGAGCTGATGGACCCAGAGCCTTGTGCATGCTAGACAAGTATTCTACTACAAGCTGCAGCCCTCATCCCCCAGAACACTTTATTACTGCGTGTTTGTGGGTTTGATGTGCATGTGCGCGCACATGTGGCACAATGCGTGTGCAGAGGTCAGGGGACAACTTTTTGGAGTCAGTGCTTTCCTTCCATCAGGCCATCAAACTCAGGCTGACAGGTTTGCACGGATGGCACCTTCTCCCAGTTAGCCATCTTACCAGCCCACAGAACTCTTTAGCTTATAAACTGAAGGTCTGTAACTGTTCAACAGAAATTCCTTACTTCTGCTCTCTAACTACTTCCCCTTCTCAGTGAACCTGATGCTCTGGGAAGCTCCCAAAGGAACAATCATAATACAGTATTTGTCCTTTCATGACTGCCTTATCTCATGTAGCACGTCTCCAATGCTCATGTGCCAAAACGTCCTTATCTTTTTCAAAAAACAGAAGATTGGGGCTGGAGAGACGCCTTGGCGGTTAAGAGCACTGGCTGCTCTCCCAGAGGACCCAGCGCCCACAGGGCAGCTCACAGCTGTCTGTAACTCCAGGATCTGACACCCTACACAGACATACAAGCACCAATGCATATAAAATAAGTAATAAGTTAAACAAAAAAGATTTATATCATCTTAACTGTATCCAAGTGTATAAATATGTGCACATGAATGGAGGTGTATGGGAGCCAGAGATGCTGGGTCCCATGACGGTAGGGTTTCAGGGGCTGTAAGCTACAGTGAACTGAATTCAGGTCCTCTGGAAGAGCATGTGCACTCCTAACCACTGAGGGGGAAAGGGAGAGAGGGGGAGAGAGAGAGAGAGAGAGAGAGAGCAAGCGAGCTTGCGAGCTCGCTGGTGCGCGCCATCTCTTTATCCCACAACGTCCTTGCTTTCTAAGACTGGATCATACTCCCTTGTACACAGACACTGCATTCTGTTAACCCACCTGTCTACTGCAGGGCACTTGGCTTCCAAGTCTTTTTGTTTTTTTCTCTCATGTTTGAGATTGAACACATGGCCTTTCCCACGCAAGAAACCCTTGATCACTGAACAGGATTCCTAGTCCTGCTCCCATTTGTTGGTGACACTAATTGTCTATGCCCTGTTTTCTTTTCTGCTACTATAAGTCTTCTTTGGACGAGACAGATACAAATAAGTAATAAGGAGCAGCCTTCCTGATGGTGGTGCTTGTACCATGAGCTATGCTGAGGGAATGACTTGTCTTAGTGATCATAATAAGTTAATACAACTACAATTAATTTTCCTACAGAGAGAAGACAGGCTGATTGTTTTAAGAGCGTAAAAACCCAAGAGCAAAAACTCCAAAACAGAATTTCTCACAGAAGTACTGAGCTGTCTTTCGAGGCTCCGCATCTTTCTGCTGCCGCACGGCTTCCACGCTCACTCGCTCCCACTGCAGAACGATCTAAAAGGAATTTGGAGAGACTTGAACCCAAACAAAACCTTGCCTTTTTAATCTCAAACTTGTCTCATTCCTCCTTGGTCCCTTCCCTTTTTTTGTACCAGGGAGGCAAGCACTGTTCTTCTTAGCTAGTCTTTGCTCCCTTTCTTGAAACACAAACTTACTGATAACTTTTATTTGTAAGAATTAAGTCAGACTGGATCAAAAAATATGTATGTGTATGCTGCAGGCCAGCCTGCTGAGCGCACTCCTGCCCAGCTCCATACTGTTCTAAACTAGGAATCAACTGCATGAACTTCACATCTTTAAACACTAAAAGCCAAAATCATAGTCACAGTACGTCTCACACATCCCCAGACGCTGGTGGCCCGAGACCCTTCTGAAATAACTCACCTCAATGTGTGTAGGATGCTCTATTTCTATATCCACATGTTACAAATGTAATTTTACTTATTAGGTACTGCTGCTTTCTTTAGAAATGTGACTGGATATAATAAACTATACATGACAGAATAAAAAGTAAGTAATCATTTCAACATATTTTGAGTAACAAGGACTTTGCATTTAATACTTCTTACTAATGCAATGCAACGATCATAATGACCATAAATGATGAAAAGTACTTGCAGGATACAGAGCAGTTCAAGTATTACAGATCTAGCATGGCAGAACACACCTGTTGTTCCAGAACTGTGATGCTGGGGCCACAGTGAGACACAAGATATAGACAAACAAAACTACAAACCATAAGAACATATTTACTAGCTAGACAGCCAATAGCTAGTGATTTAACTTCCGAGTCTCACATTCTTGACACGTTGAACAGAGCTTAGTACTGGTATGTATTCCACAGGGTTGTTACAAGGACTGCACGGAGGGTCTATCAGTGTCTGTTATGCAGAGAGCACTTGGAACTCACTCACTATGGATCCTTCAATGATATTTCCAGGTGCTAGAAAATGGGTACTGATCTAAGGGAAGCCAAAATGGACTAAATCAATTTGGTGACTTGGTAGAAAATAAAGACACTGTCCTTTCAGCAACAAAAACAGAAGAAGGGCTAACTGTGAATACAGAAAAAGAAATCAAGTTTGGACAAACTAACTTTGAGGTGCCAGGAAGACACTTGTAGATAATATTTGGGAATACAAATGGCTTCTGATAGATTAGTCATCCTTTCAGGACCCTGAGAAATAGAGTATAAAAGGGAAGGAGGAATCAGCTAAGACAGGAAAACCTCAAGGCATACATGTCTACATTAAATGTCACATAAAACCAGGGAAGGTGAACCCAAGGCTACTTGGCAGCTTCTAGAGACACTTAAAGTAGAACAGTGGAGGCCAAAACCAGACTGCAAGGGAAGGCAGCAAGGGGTTGGAGAGCTGAGAAGAAAGAGAACACAGATGCCCTGGTGGTGAGGGACTCACTAGAGTAAGAATAACTAATATTTACATAGAGAAAGACAGCACCACCAGAAGGTGACACTGGGCATGTGGGGGTAAGGAAGCAAGGGGAAATACAATAACCATGACAAAGGAAGCTGAAGGTTTTCAGGAATAAGATTGAAAGAAGAAGTAAATAAACAAGGGCTTACCACCGAAATAAACTTGCACAGTTGTTTCCTTTAAAAAGAAGGGAAGTAGAATATGGCTGGAGAAGTAGAGAAATTTGGAGACAGAAAAGGAAGTGGGTCCCTGTTAGACAACCTCCCTCTTCAGGGAGCCAGGCTGCAGTTCATGCAAAGGATCAGCAGGAGGCCAGGAAACCAATCCCCCAAAGCCCTGGAGGCCCCAGGTGATGGCAGGAAGCTACACTGGTCCAACTACTTACTTCAAGGCCACGCTGTTAGGTGCTTTACTTGGTTTTCACCAAACTCAAAGAGAAATCATAGCTTTTGTATTTTATAGATGTAAAAAAGACTCAATGTTTCCTTAGTCATACAGCTAGCTACTGAATTTATGAGGCTCAACTCTCAACTCTGACTCCACAACCTCTGTTCTTTCCACCATGTAACTTGCTACCAACCTATAGGAGGTCTTGGCAAGAGCCATGTGTCCACTAGATGCACCTAGGATGGAACCTGGGGTCCACTCTGGCAAACTGAACCATGCCTATCTGGAGCCAGCTCCAAACGGTTCTGAAACACTTGATAAAGGTCCCCTTCTTATCTGTTGGGAAGTGATGCTACTATGTTCAGGCTGCTGGATAGGTTCTCCACCATGCCTTCTGACTCAGAGCCAAGAAAGAACTCAGGACAAAGTCTTCCATGCTTCTGCCAAGAATCAATCAATAAGTGTCTGAAGGGGAAAGGTGCCCCACACAGGTGAGCTGCTATCCACCTGGTACCTTTTGACTTTCTATTCAAGCCTATACTTTACCACTGGGGAAGGCATTATGAAGTCAAGAGAAACTCAAAGGCTAGATCTTTCACTGACAAAAGGCAAGAAAGAGAAAGATCAAGGAGACGCCCCACAAAGGCTCTGGAAAAAGAAAAGGGTTCCAAAGGAAAGGAACAGTCAGATTTGAAACCTTTACTGTGTGACACCAGTTAATTCTCTCTAGAATATAGCACACTGTGAAGACAACATATCAGACTTCCTCCTCTTCTTCCTTTTTGCTTACTGAACCATAATTTACTTATTTCCTGAGTCATTTGTAGAATAAGACGATATTCTAGGCATGAGGCCCAGTCTCTCAACCAAAGCAGGGAAGTATTAAGATCTGACAACCAATAATACTACCGCCTTAAGTAGATGGGTCAGTAACAGACTATCACATTGATGACTGAGGTGAAGTGTACAACTGAGGCAAAAAAATTATCAAAGGGATTAATGTTTACTTGATACCTAGGTACCTGGAATTAAAATGAAAAGCTGTATTAACTGTAGTGAAAAGCCTGGCATACCTGGTCAGCCCAGCCCTCAGTTTTGCAGTTACTGTGATCAAATTCCTTCAAAGGCACTTTGGAGTGAACAAGGCCTATGTGTGTCCGGAGCTTGTCCTTAACGGCTTTGATATCCTAGTGAGGAAGAAACACCAGACATGAATACATTTTCCAATTCTTGTTTTTAGTAGCAAAGACCACCATAAATTAGGTACGGTGGTGCACACCTATAATTCCAACACTCTGGAGACTGAAGTAGGAGGATCATGAGTTCCAAACCAGCCTAGGCTAGCCAACCAGATCAAAACACCAGCTGGGCATGGTGACATATGCCCGTGACTCTAATAGTCAATAAGCTAAGGACAGCCATGAGTTTGAAGCCAGCTTAGGCTACATGGGAAATTCAAGCCCAGGAAGTGCTACATAGTAACACTATATCTCAAAAACAAAACAAAACAAAACAAAACAAGACCATCATAAACACTAGCTCTTTCTAAACATCAAACTGTAACAGAAAATAAGTCCCTATCATAAAGCCTGTAAGGCTGAAAGAGACCAAAAGCCTTACCTTTAGTCCTGTTCCAGAGATATCTAAGCAGTTTAGTTTTCTAAAAGAAAATAGGTATCCAATTCCAGCATCTGTTATCTCAGGGTTACCTAGACATCAAAAACAAGGCAGCATTCTGTCATAACTGTTGGTGAAACCCACACAGTAAGCTCAAGGAAAAGCACCCAGGCATCAATGAGCAGAGTGCATGAATGTCCCAGAGTGAAATTCAGTATGAATTCTTATTTTTTCTATTTGAGACATGAAGCAACCACACTAGATCCTTCACAGTCCAACTGCCTAGGACTCAGATGAGCAGAATACATGATTAAGGCAGTTATCCCCACACAAGTAGGAGCTGCAGAACTAGTGAAATGGTTCATACTGTCCTGCTTATCACCAGTTTACCTCTGAAGTAATTACATGTGTTCAGTTTGAAAAGACTTTCAAGGTACTTACAAACAAGGGACTATCACTACTCTTACTATCTTGTTTTTCAGAAACTTTTCTTACATAGTGCCTTTTCACATCAGAGTTTGCTTTAGCCATTTCCTCTAGGAATACTAAGTATAGTTCCAGTGATATAGCAGATACTCAACAAGTATTTACTGAGGAGTTAACTTCCCTGGGAGGTACGCCAGGGGATTCAGCAACATTGCTGTACAGAAGCTAAAACCAAAGCTCAGAAGTCAAGTAATTTGCCCAAGGGTACAAAACTACCCTCTGCCCTCACCAACCCACCTGCCACCGACGGTATTACTGGACTCTCAAACCGCTGGCTTCCTATCACTAGAGTCAAGTTAATCTTAAATTACCACAAGAGTGATTTATTCTGCTTCTTATTAGGTAAATACTGATAAAAAGAACCTAGCTGACAGACACTATGGATCAGAGACTCAAAGTAGAGCCAAATGTCCTTATGTATGCTCTTAACATGACAGAAGGGCCCTGCTGGCTATATGCTGAGTAGCAAGGGAAGTCTGAAGGGCCTTTTCCTCTCTGTAGGAAGTGGTGATAAGCTGCAAAAGGCACTGGGTCAGGAGTCAAGAGCCGCTGGCTTCAGTGCTGTCACTGGACTGTTATGGATCCTAGGCCAGCTTGCTTTTTATTCCCTCATACAAGGGGAATGATGACCCTAAAGCCATTCTCCAGACATTAACACCCAGTAACTTACATGACAGGTCTAAGAGCGTTAGATTCTCAAGGCCTCTTTTCATCACCCGTACTGGTGCTGTCATTTTCCGAATGCCTGCATCAGATAAGCAGTTATCCTTCAAGTGGAGCTGAGTTACACTAGAGAGACAAAGGCCATAAAAGTATCACTTAACGGATTTCTGAGAACACACTTTAAAACATAAAATATCATCATCTCCAAATATTAGAAAAGACCACCCAATCTCACGACTATTCTGTTTACAACTCTTCTTTCCTGCTAATATTCTTGAATTTTTGTAAATTTTTAAAAATAAATTTTATGTGTACAGTGTTTTGTCTGCATGCATGTATGTGTACCATATTTGTACTTGAGGAAGCTAAAACAGGGCATAGGATCGCATGGAAGTGGAATTACAGACTGTTGTGAACCACTATGTGGGTGCTGGGAATTGAACCCAGATCCTCTCCAAGAGCAAGTGTTCTTAAACACTGAGCCATTTTTCCAGTCCCAGATTTTTGTTGCATGTATTTATTTTGTGTGTGGACAGGGGGAGAGATATATATGCCTTGGTGACTGTGGGGAGTCAGAGGACAACTTGTGGGAGTTGGTTCTTCCCCTCTACTATGTGAGTTCTAGGGATTGACTCAGTCATCAGGCTCGATGACAAGTGAGCCAGGTTTCCAGCCCCAATTTTTTTTATCACTTGCTATAATAAACTAGGACAAATAAGATGGACAAACAAGGGACATTTTTCAATCCTGATGGTTTCAACTACTATAGGTTAAATAAAGGTTACTTAGGGGCTCAGCAGTTAAGAGCACTGACTGCTCTTCCAGAGGTCCTGAGTTCAATTCTAAGCAACCACATGGTGGCTCTCAACCATCTGTAATGGGATTTGATGCCCTTTTTTGGTGTGTCTGAAGACAGCGACAGTGTACTCATATGCATGAAATAAATAAGTAAATCTTTAAAAAAAAATAATAAAGGTTATTTAGAAGCTGGGCATGGTAGAGCACACCTTTAATCCTAGTACTAGGGAGGCAGAGCCAGGCAGATCTTTGTGAATTGGAGGCCAGCCTGATCTACAGAAAAAGTTCCAGGACAGCCAGGGTTATTACACAAAGAAATACTTTCTCAAACCAACCAACCAACCAACCAACCAACCAACCAACCAACCAACCAACCAACCAAAACCAAAAGGTTATTTAGAAAAAAGAACAAATAAATTATCCTTTCTAAGAGTTTTCCAATCTATACTGCTATACCAAGTGAACAGAAGTAGAAAGTGTTTTTAGAAAAAAAAGTTAGTAAATAATACAGGAAAGTAAGTGACATTCCTTAAAATGATCCTACTGGACTGTCCTTTTAAAAATAAAACAGGTCCTGGAGGATGGTTTAGCAGTTAGGTGCACTGGATGCCCTTCTAGAGGGCCTGGGTTGAATTCCCAGCACCCACATGATAGCTCACAATGGTCTGTTCCTGTTCCAGGGGATCCGACACCTTCACAGACACACATGCATTGTACATAAGATAAAAATAAGTAAATAAACAAATTGTTTACAAGTAACAGTGGGCTGGTACCTGGACAGGGCCTCATTGGTAAGATGTTCTAGAAGTTCATGTTCATCTCCAAGCCAGCAACAGGAAAGATCCAGGCGGGTCAGCTCCCGGAAAGACTTGATCTCTTCAAGTTTTTCTGCAACCACCAGATACCTGTGCATTGCGGAGAGCAATCAATAGCTAGCTTGTCTTCATTTTTCAAACTTTCAGGTTGTGACTTTATGCCACAGTCAACATGACATCATCCCAAAGAACCAAGAAATAAGCACATAACACTGATGATTCTATCACATGGGTTGGACTAATTAGTAAATACCTCAAAAAAACCTTTGTATATGACAATAAACATTTTTTAATAAACCAAAAAATATGAGCAAAGGCAAATCACAAGGAAAAAAATCCAGTTTCACCTGGGAATTTTCAAACTTACCTTTTTTCTTTTTTCTAGGAAGGGTCTTATTCTGTAGTCTAGGCTGGACTTGATTTAAGTCTCCTGCTTCAATTACAAGCATGAGCCTATGCTTTAATGTGCATATACTAAAAAAATATTTTAAAAATTACCTAGCATATCACATTTTATCTTTCTACTGAAGCTCAAGCACCCATCTACACCCCTGGATCTGTTAACTATCTTGAAAGTATGCTGCAGCATGACTCTCATTTAGATGCTTATTAGGACAAACTATGAACATAAGTGACTTAATTACACTGGAACACCTTGCCAAGCTGTTATCAGGAAGCATCAGGGAGGTCTCTGGAGAGGAAGAGATCAAAATGGCATTCCACAGCCTGACTGGGCTCTGCCCTGCCTTCTAGTTGTTCATGTATTTCTAATGAGGTCAACAGAAAAAAATGAAAGGGATTAGGTGTGACAGGAACAGGAGAGAAGAGGTTCCTAGGATACCAGGGAAGCCTGACAGTGGCCAGAGCATCCACTTCTCATCTACTTTCCTATTGGGAGGCCTGTGATTTCTACAGAAGAATATGCTAGGATTAGTGAGAGCACTGCGCTCTTATTCAGCAGGCTCTTAACTGACAAAAAAAAGGATAATCAGAAGGGAAGAATGGGTGGAGCTTTTTCCTTCCTATATCCAAATGAAAGTACCAGTGTTAAACTGACAAGTGGCCTACTAGGTAAATGGCTTGAGGTGCTGGGACCCTTTTTAAGTTGAAAAGTTTAAGCTGTCTGGAGACAGAGCTCAGCTGGGTACACATGTAGCATTACTTACCAGACTACTGTAGCTGCACTGAAAATAAAGCTGCTTTTTCCCTTCTGATGATCATAGCTCTGAAGTGTTAGTGAGGATTTAGGGAGTTACTGGCAAACAGAGAAAGGAAAACATACATCCTTTGATCAATTACCAAAGGATTTTTAGTAATTCTGAAATTAAGGGTGAAGAACATAATACTGTGTAATATAATTAAGAAACATTATGGAACTCAAGGCTGAAGATAGGCACAGACAATACTAGACGCTAATCTAGGACACAAGGCTCCACATTCTTGTTTGCAGCTTGTCTTCTAAATGACCTTTGAAGGCTCAAACAGTTAAGAAACAAGAGAATACACACACATATTTTAGTGCAAAACAGACCTGAGTTTGAATTCTTTTTATTTTATTGAGGGGGAAGAAGCAGAGACACAGACAGAAAGACAGAGACAGGTGGGAGAGAGAATGAGAGAAGACAGTTCTCTCTTTCCATGTTTATGTGAGCTGCAGGAGTCAACCTCAGGTTGTCAGGCTTGACTCACTGGGAGGTGTCATTCTTGACCTGCTGAGCCATACTGCTGGGCCCAGTCTGTATTCAAACAGCTTGAATTATTTGCTCCATCATTTAGCCATTTTGAGCTTCAATTTTTCCAGCTATGAAACTGCATCTTTCCATTCTTTCTTTCCAGAATTAAGAAAAATAAACATTTATGAAGTATATGGCAGCCTCTGGTCCACCCTTTAAATAGTAGTGATTATTACTACTTCATTAACGTAGGGTGATATCTTAAGGAAAATGGACTTGCTCTCTTTGAACACCATTAGGATTAACCACGAGGGACCCCAGCAGTACTGTCTCCTCCTCTCAGCAGACAGCTTTTGGGCCTAATGAGGTGCTCTCACCTGCCTCATTTTCTTACTTTCAATTATTTTCTCAAAGTTCTTTCCTCTGGCCTGACCCCTTTTGTGTTGGTACAACCACCTCTGCTGCAGCAGCTCCAGGCTGCAAACACGTCCCTACATCCCTTGCTTTCTAGTGTTCTTCTGAATCGTCAAAAGACTCAGTTTTGGTCACAATCGTAAACTCACTTGTACCTGCACAAAAATGCAAAGTTTGGAATTAAACAAAATACAATCTGAAAGATTATACTGAAAATGTTCCCTATATTTTATTATAAATACAAAATACATGATCATAAGGTAAATGGGGGAGGGATTAAGAAACTACAGAAGCTGGGCAGTGGTGGTGGGCAGTGGTGGGCAGCAGTGGTGGGCAGTGGTGGTGCGTGCCTTTAAACCTTTAATCCCAGCACTTGGGAGGCAGAGGCAGGTGGATTTCTGAGTTCGAGGCCAGCCTGGTCTACAGAGTGAGCTCCAGGATAGCTAGGGCTACACAGAGGAACCCTGTCTCGAAAAAACCAAGAAAACAAACTACAGAAAGTACAAAGAAAATAGAACCAATTGCAATCTTCCCTCATAGACATTAAGTTTTTTTCTTTCAACAATATATAAAAATATTTTTAAAACAAAATTTAGGGTTAAAAAAAAAAAAAAGTCACTATCTTGAATGCAATCACTAGTACCATGTGAAAAAATTGTTTTAAAAAAATGGGATCTGGCCAGTAAAATGGCACAGTGAGCCATTCAGGTCTCATGACTTGGAGTTTAACCCTTCACATCTACCAAAAGGTAGAAAGAAAGAGCTCCACAGAGTTGTTATCTAGCTTCCACGCATATCATGGCACACAGCGTATGCCATGGCATGCTAGAACCTACTAACGCATACAGTAATAAAGTGGTTTTTGAAAAGCCCACTTGCATCTGGGCATAGTGATACATGGCATTAGTCCCAGAACTCGGGAGGGAGAGGCAGACAGATCTCTGATTTCAAGACCAGCCTGGTATATTCAGTGAGTTTCAGAATAGTCAGGGCTACACAGACAAACCCTGTCTTGAAAAAAATAAATAAAAAAGTAAAAAAAAAAAAAAAAAAAAAAAAAAAAAGAAAAAGAAGAAAGAAAAAAAAAGAAAAGCCCATTTGTCTAAAAAAAAAAAAAAAAAATCTTAGAACTGGGGTTTTGCTAATAGCTGTCTGGCCTTGCACTGGCTCCACTGCTGATCTTAAACTCATAGCACTCTTCCTGCCTTGGCCTCCTGAGTGCTGGGATTACAGAGTTAGTCAGTATGTGTAGGTTCATTTTTTTCATTTGTCACATTCTGAACATTTAACCATTTAAATTATCTTAGAATATTATGTTAACTTAATTATCTGATTATACCATCATCTGTTTAACAAATTCTCTAACTTTCAGCATCTCACTGCTACAAAAAATGTTACCAGATTGAATACATTTTTAAAAAAATTATTATTTGGGTTTTTTGTTTGTTTTGAGATAGGGTCTCACTATGTAGTGCTGGCTCTCCTGGAACTCTCTTTGTAGATTAGACCTCACAGAGATCTGTCTGCCTCTGCCTCCTGAATGTTGGGATTAAAGGTGTGGGCTACCATGTCCAGCTTAAAAGTTATTTTAAACCAAATCCTCACTATGTCATCTAAGCTGGCAATGAACTGGGCTTTCTGCTTTAGGACGCAATTGTATGCCATCATGACTGGACTCACAAGAGAGGCTCTTTCCTCTGTCCAGTTTCACCTCCTGTTTTTTCCTGAAGCCAGGAGTTAAGAAGAGAAACAAGAAGGTTGAATCCATTCACTGTGTAACTTCATTTACAACAACCACCTTCCTGGAGCCCAAATTTCTCCTGTAAGATAGATGTTGCTCTTTAGGGTGATCGCCATGCTTGCTGAAGTAGTCTTAATATGTAGAATTATAGGCCAAGCATGGTGGTCTATGCCTGTACACTCAGAGTAGTGGAGGATTAGTCATGAGTTTGAGGCCAACTGGATTTACAGTGAGTTTTGGATAAGCACAGCTTCATAGACAGACCTGTCTCAAAAAACCTAAGCAAACAAAGTGAACTATATGTTGAACAAATCATGTAGCTGTTTTTAGGTCTTTCAATACACACTGCCAAACTACTTTCCAGAAATGTTACACTCACATATTATTTTGGTACTGGAGCTGTTCCATAAAGACAACTGGAGAAAGTAGGAAGTAGAATAGCAGTTGTAGAGCACACACTCTCTAATGAAGGAAAGCATGCCTTTGAACGTTACTGCTGTGGCAGCACTGCAAAGCGTTTCATTTTAGTTTTATATATTCTCAAATATGGAGTTTTTATACATAATTCTGCTTTTCACCCTTCTAATTTTCTATAATAAACATAAATAACTTGGAATAAAGTACAGGAGCGAGGCAGAGCAAGATTTCCCATGCCTATAATAGCACCGAGGCTGAGGCAGGAGTTTGGCAGTATAAGGCCAACCTGAGCTAGTACAAGAGCCTACCAAGGAAGAAAGGAACAAGGGAGGTGGAAGGGTAAAATGTGAAATAAATTGGCTTTGTCATTCAGCAAGGTAAGTGTTTTCCTTTCATTGGCAGCAATCCCATGTAGGCCACAGCACAGACAGTTTTCAGGAAATGCCTGCCAAGGTTCTGCTCTTTGTGTCCTCTGGCCTAATCCTTTTAAAGCAACATAAGCGACCTGAACTGAGGTGAAATCATTAACTCTATGAACCAATTAAATAAAGTCTAGTTATGTTTTTTTTTTTATATCTTATGAGTTTTATATTTTCTGTTATTGCTTTCTCTCTTTTATTGTACACTTCTAGTTTAGCCTCTTTTTGGGGGGTTGGGGGGGGAGGCTTCTCTGTGTAGCCCTGGATGTCCTAGAACTCACTCTGTAGAGCAGGCTGGCTTTACACTCAGAGATCCATCTACCTCTGCCTCCTGAGTGTTAGGACTAAAGGTGTGCTGTTTGGTTTCATTTTATAGGTTGTATTTATTATTCATCTGAACGGTAAACTGGTGGGTTGGGGAATGTGGCTCAGATAGAACACTATACTACTATGTATTAGGTCCTGGGTTGGAGCTTTAGTATCACACACACAAAAAATGAATTAATAGAAAAGTTCAGATGGTACATTATATAAAACTAAGTCTACAATATTGATTATAAGTGATTTTCAAATTTGTGAAGAAAGAAAGGTACATAGGTATATAAAACATGTAGTCATCTACATTTCCAGTTTGACAAACTGGAAAGCCACAAGAGATGTAAATGTTCAAAGTATCTCTGGAATGAGAAAAATAAAAGTGGTTGGGCTCTGGGAAAGGAAACCGGAGAGGGAGAGATGTTATATTCTTCTGTGCTCATGATTGAACTGTTTGCCAGGGTCATTTTTACTCTTTTAAAAGTAGTAGATGTTCTCAAAGTTTTCTTAAATGATAATGAAATAAATATTTTAAATAAATACAAAAAGTACATGAGCAAAGGCAAATCAGTCACAAGAGAAAAGTCTGCTTTGTAAGGAGACAGGCCTGGATGTTGGGAACTTATTTGAGCATTTCCAAACTTGAGGATGTTTGAAATTTTAATCATGCCATTTAAAAAATGTTACCTTTTAATCTAGCAGTCAATATCTAGTGTTCTTAAAACTGAAACAGGACCAAGAAATTCTGAGTACTAATCTTCACATTCCCAAGGCTATACTAAGAGATATTTGGCAGGTCATAAATTTCCTGTATTCTCTTATGAGAAAAGTTGACTCCAAGCAAGGAAGCAAGATGGTAGTAAATACCTCTACCTAAAAGCTGAGGGGGGAACAGAACAGTTTGTGTACTTTTTTTTGTTTTGTTTTTCTCAAGACAGCGTTTCTCTGTGTCCTGGAAATTGTTCTGTAGAGCAGGCTGGCCTCCAACTCAGAGCTCCACCTGCCTCTGCCTCCCGAGTGCTGAGATTAAGGGCATGGACCACCACCACCTGGTGAGCCTAGTTGTTCTCTACTAGCCCGGGCAATATAGCAAGCCCATATCTCAAAGGAAAAAAAAAAAAAAAAAAGGAAAGAGAGAGAAGCTGGTTGCCAAGTATTTTTCTCTATTGGAAAAGATGTGGTAGCCAACCTAGTCCTTACAGAACATTTTCAAAATGAGGCTAAATGTTGTCTAGGGGATGAGGAGAGAAAAACAGTTAGTGATCCCCTCCTGCTTCCCCAAACCCCTGCCCCCCAACTGACCTGTACTTTAAATGTGTAAGTTTGAAACTGAAAGTACTGTCTGATGGTAGAGCTTATGAGCTCACTAAGTCTCTAGGCTTGACAGGTTAAAGAGCCACTAAAGTACTCACTAGCTAATGAGAATGAATACCCACCTGTTTCGCAAGCACAGCGAGCAAAGCACCAGACTTCCATAGGCCTCAGTGAATTTCTGTAAAGCCCTCAGCCCTGCACCTGGCTCTGTGAATTTCTGTCTGGCTTCAGCAGCAGAAAATAGCTTCTCAGCAATCTGCTCAGGAAAGCCAATAAGGGAATCAATGTGATCGACATTGTCAGAGATGAAGCCCAGCACCAGGCTGAAGAGGGACTTAGCAGAGTAGCGCAGGTTCCCCTCTCGGGTGTACGTGAAGATGAAGTGATCAGTCTTCTCTTTCTGTGCAGTGTCGTCCTCCCTGTTCATGCACAGCTCCACGGAAAAGCCTTTGGGAAAGAGTCTGAAAGGCCGTGGCTTCTGCAGGCTGCTCTTAACACCATCCAGAGCCAGATTGACCATGTGTAGCTGCCCATTTTCTCGAACATAGATGGGCCCTGGATCCAGGTGGGCTTCTGAGTTGAGGTAGTAAGCCATTGCCTTGGTTGCAACTGTAAAAGCAAGGTGCATGGAAGCAAATACAATTAGAATGTCATCTGCAGTATGAACTTCACCTTGCTGTGCCCAGAGCTTTATGACCCTACCACCACTACGAGGAAAGCAAGACTCACCAGTTGCTGAGAACTTTGTCACTGGGAGGCTGCTCCACCGTTTCTACCTGGAGTGCCACTTTTGCATTTTTCATACCGATTTAGTTATCTACTCATCTTTCAGAACTTTGAGCTCAAATTTCATTTCTAAAATTCACCCAGAAGTTACAAAAATACCAGCAAGCATTCTTTTGGAAGTAGATTCACAGCAGCACAGTTTATGTTAGCAGAGCAATGAGGAACATCCTAAATGCCCAACACTGAGTATTAGTAAACAAAGCACACACTATTTCATCAGATGTATGAGCCCACTAGAATTCTGAAATTAAAAAATGTTTACACACAGGAAAAAGTAACTCCCCTCGCTGGTTTGGCACCTTCCACACATCTCTTTGTTGCACTTGGCTCACTGTCTTATTGATTTGCTTCTGGGCCTGTCTTTGTTGCTTTGCACACAGAAAGACCACATTTAATTCATCCAGACTCTGGTACGATGCAGTCATGGAACTAGTTTACTAGTACCGTAAACCTTAGGTAAACCACAAGCCAAAAGATGTCTTGAATTTACAAATATAGGCCTGCACAACAAAGGCTAAATAAAGTCATTACAGTCCTCCAGGGTCAGACCTGTTCAGATTCTGTTAGAGTACTTGGAGGTACTTTGAAAAACCCAAAAAGCAGTTGCGTTTTTCTATAATCCCATTGGTAACATTATGCATCAAGAATTAACTGTAATAAATACTGTTTTCTTGAGGAACTGAGATTTCAAATTACTCGAAAAACTGCTATGTTAAATAAAGGCATCTGATTATCATTTCTACAATAAGAAAGGGGAAAATGTGAATTTTAATACCGTGAATTTTAAGGCCGATCAGTATTTCTAAAAGGCTCTGAAATTATCCCTCAAAGACTCTGGTTGACTTTTGGAGTATATCAAGTCAGCTTCTACATCATTATCTACAATGTTGCCTGAAGCCACTTAACAAGTGTCAGCAAACAATTAAGTCAGTGACAAAAATGCTGAGTCTCTGAAGATCAAACAATGATCCTGTTTGTGGGAATCACTACTATTCATTTTTCTCCCGAGAATAATTATGTGTACAAAGCACATCAGAAAGAAGGGCCCAGCCTAGCCCTGGAGCCTCACCCCTTCCGGCTCATCTACTATGTCCTATTCTGCGGCCCTGCCAATACTACATGGGTAAACTGCCACTCACTTGACCCACTGGAATTAGCTTAGTTTACTGATTTTGGTTGTTCTGTCTGACCTAGCTATTTCCTGTTCATCATTAACATTCAGCTCAACCATCACTCAGCATTCTCCTGGGAAGCTTTTCCAACCCCAGTACCAGTCCATGCCTGTCTGGTTTTCCCAGAGCACCCAGTGTTTCCTTTTACACAACACTTAGCACTGTGTACTATGTTCACTTGTTACTGTACCCAAAGCTGTGAGTTTTTTCTTTCTTAGGTGAAACATGTGCTTAGTACTGAGTAAGCACTCAACAGATATATGCTGAATTGAATGAGACCTCAAACGGGTAGATTTAGTGCTGAGTTGAAGGGCCTGCTGATATTGTTGCTAGGAGCCAGTGCCTCTTCCAGGCAACAGCTGCAGGCTCCTCCCCCACTTGTCAGACCCTTCTGCAGGTGGTAGAAGCAGAGCAGATGATGGGGCTATATTGCTACTGGTACTACGTGGGGGGTGGGGAGAGGGAAGACAAAACAACTAAAGTAAAAACCAGTTTAAAAAAAGAAGTCCTGTCATAGTGCCAGCTCTTACACTTCATACTCTTGCCAGCATTCAAGGGCTGCTGAGACAAGATGCCCCCCAGCCCCCACTTGTTATAACAGCTTCTTTCAGCAGGGGCAAGCATTTGGCCCCTTCGACCTAACGGATCTTAACCAGAAGAAAAAGAAAATATCCTTTGATCTTTAAGACTAGACCTTCAGAGCCTACTTTACCTAGATTATCAGAAAATAGATACTAGGTATGGCAGAAAAACAAATTATTTGATACATTGACAAGAAATGATCAAATGGGTGAAAGAAAGAAGACATTTTATCATTATCACCATTTTAGAGTAACACGAAATTTGGTATGTAGTCCAGGTTGGCTTCAAACTCACAGTGATCCTTCTACTACAGTTTTCCAAGTACTGGGATTATAGTCATAAGCCGCTATGTTTAGCCTAATGATCTAACTGTAACGGCAGAAAGGCAAATTCTATGAAGATAATGTATCTTAATGGACCAACACACCATAATGCTGACAAGGAGGAAGGAAAGATGAAAACCCAGGTTTTACATATATGCACTGCTCTTAATCCTCATCTCTAACCTCCCACAAACTTCAGAGTAAAATGGAATGAATGGATGACAACTTCTCATGAAAACTAGAAGTATGGCTGCATCCAGCAGAGGGCACAAGTCGGGGGGGGTGGGACTAGGGTTTGTATGCTAATCCCTTACTCTGCCCCTCCTGGCAACTTTACCCTCCAAGGATCATTTTCAAAAAAGGGGGCACAGTTATGACTATATCATATCTTCAGATTACTCATCAAACAGTATTCTCTTTTTAAATGATGAAAAAATTCAGTATTTACTGAAGAGTAAATCTACATCATTTGTCCAGGCAGTAATCCAAGGCTTTGTTTCAGTTATTTGAAGAACTACTCTTAATTTAGGGAATCATGCATAGTAACCTTTTTTTTTTTTTTTTTAAACATCCTGCATTCTCTCAATAAAGTAATTTCTGAAGCTTGTGAGGTACTATAAAATGATCTAGGGATTAAATGAATGTCTGAACTTTCAACTTTAAGAACCATAAAGGGTAAAGTTTCTCTACTGGATATTGCTTGCCCCTTACTATTGTTCATGTTGGTCCCTTAAAGGACAGAGCCTTTTTTTGCCTGGGGATGGGAGTGCTCCTTTAAACTGGAAAATTAAGATAATAGATATCTGCAAGAATAACAATGGTCAGTGTAGATCTCTTGCAGCTATGTGTCAGAGTAACAGAGTGATGGGCAGTCTGGTAGTGGTGTAGCCCACTATAGAGAAGCAGCTCTGTGACCTTCCTGAGCATTACAAAGTATGGTACAGCAGCGCATTAGCATTACATAAGTGAGGCAGAAGTTAGCACAAAACATATCATTTCTTCAAATAAATGAAACATAACCTTAGTACATTAAAAATTCAGTTGTCTACAATTCTTTAAATAAGAAACAAGATAAAATAACTGATAACTAAACATGAGTTTTTAAAACCTTGAAGCCAGTTTCCAAGCAAAAGACATAAAAATTATACCAGGGGAGTCAGGGGAGAGGAAAGAGGAGAGAAGGCAACAGGATAATAGTGCTAAAACTGTGAGCTGAGCCTATGGTTCAGGAAAAAAACAAAACAAAAACCAACAATCAAAAAGAACACCTGACCTTAGTAGATTCGTTAGTCTTCTAAGAATAAGTAGACCAAAGTAATGAGCAATGTAATGATTCCAGATGTGAATGAAAGCTACCATTTATCACATACCTACAAGCTGGCAAGCACTGTTAGGTACAGCATAAAATGATGTCATGCAAACACTGATCCTATGAGGTCAGTATTGCCACTTAATGGATGAAGAGCCTCAGAGAAATGAAGGAACTTACTTAAGGCTCACAACTCCTAAATGACAGAGCCTGAATTCAATCATAGGACTGTGTAACTCCAAAGCACAAGATCTTCCCACTTGCATGATGCTGTATCTCAAGAACAAAAATACGACACTAGCCTTAAAAATGTTTTTAAAACACTCAAAATTAATCTCAACGGCCATCTGATCTCTCTGGAACTCACAATGGCTCAAGCTGGGGGTTAAGAGGGCAGGGAATATATTAAAAAACAAAACAGTGGTCATTTGAGGAAAAGAGTGGGTGGAAACCGAACCAGGGCTCACTTAAGGATGAGACGCTCCTCCTTCACTCTGCCAGGGCAGAAATCCGCCATATCCACACACCAGGAAAACATGTCAACCCATGACCTTCATCTCAAGACTGCAGACACCTTTGGCTTATTTGAAAATGTAGTGGTTTTTAAAGACTTTTTCTTAGCATAGAAAGAAATCCAAAGAGAAAGTAGTTCTAAAGTATCTCTAACCAACTAACAATCCTCCTTCATTGTTCTGTGTCACCGCCATTATTCAATGTCCCACTACTTCTTTTTTCCTGTAACTTGCACTTCCCTACCTGTCTTCTCCCCCAAACTGCAGAAACTCATGTCATATCCAGGCCCATACTTTGTCCAAGAGCAAGATCTCTCCCACATCTTGATAGTTTTACCCACTCTTTAGCTTTTCAAACAGAAAAAATTCAGTCCCCACTCCTCAAATTCTAACTTTCCCCATTCACTCCAAGATCTTCGACCCATCTTCCTCACACCCCAGACTCTTCCGTGACCCCCATAATTCGGCCCCGGTCCTCCAGACTCTACCCCACCTCCACCTGCCTCCTAGGGACCCATTTCCAGCCCCCATCCTTCTCTCCCTCACCATTCTTCCCTTCCTCTCACCATCGAGGTTCCTCTTAGCACCCAAGTCTCTCCATCTCTTTCCCGGTTTTGCGTCCTCAACCTTCAGAATCCCCTTTCTTCACGCCTCACTGTCTCCAACTTCACAATCCACCGCCTCAACTAGTTTCTTCCCTGCCCCCCCAGCCCCACCCCTCCCCCTATTCCAACCCTAGCTCCTTTCCTCCTTGCACTTCTCAACCCCCCTTTCCCCCCCTTTCCCCGGCACTCCCACCCAAGCCTCTCCCCAAGTCCACCTAAGCTAAATCCGCTCCCTCTCCCGCCCAGAACCCTAATTCTCACACACCCTCAGTCTAAACCCCCACGCCGCCGACCCCACCCTTAAGCCCACCTCAGGCACCCCTACATCTTCATCCTCCCACCTCTCCTACCGCGAGCTCTACCTCGTCCCTAGGGCCTTTCCCCTCCCCCAGCCTCTCACACTCCGCCCCCGCACCCACGCGCTGCCCGAGGTTCGGCGAGCGGCCCGGCCCGCGGCCGCCACCTACCTGTGCCCCTGCCCGGGGCAGCGAGTGGCTGCACCTCACTGGCGGCTCCTTCCTCCACTGAGCGGCTGACCAGGAAGCGGCTCGGCACCTAGGCCACAAAGCCCGTGAGGGTGGGACACACACAGAGGGTGGCAAGAGGGAGGGGCTGGGGGTGACCTGGCGCCGCGGGACCGCGGGACCAGCGGGGAGGGGGCGGCCTCGGCTGGGTAGGCGCGCGTGCGCGGGGCCGGCATGAGGGGCGTGGTCTGATCTGGGGTGGGAGGGGCATGTGGCGGGGCGGGGCCGGGAGTGGGGTGGGACAGCCGATCTGAGAAAGCCCGGCGGTCGCTGGAAGGGTGAAGGGGGCGGGGCTGGACCGTGCGTGTGCGTGCCCGCGCGAGGGCGTGTCCCCCGAGACCTCTGGGGGGAGCCCCCCGAGGCAACGCGGAGCAGGATAAGGGTAGTCCTGAGGAAAGACGCGCAAGTGAGGTGGCGCATCTAGGCGGGTCCAGTGCCAGGAGAGGGCGGGGCGGAGCGGCGCAGGGCGCGCGCCTGGGAACTCCGCTGAGGCCGGGAGGGGGCGGGGCGGGGCGTGCCGGGCGGGGCGTGCGGGGCGGGGATCGCGAGCGGGCCCGGTCCATTCCCGGAGCCACCCGAGGCCCAGGCGAGCGACTCTGTGCAGCACGGTGGGCGGGCACCGAAGAGGTGGGAGCCTGGTGGCGAGGCGGGCGGAGGGATGCGAGCGGGAAGGAACCGGTTGTGAGGAGACGCGCGGCTGGTGACCGCGGGAGGAGCAGCGACGTCGCTAGGAGAGGACAGTCTGACTAGGGCCTGGCCTCTCTCTAGGCCCACTCCCCAAGAACTTTTAGTGCCCTGAAATGATGCTTTGACTCTCAAAAGGAAGAACAATCACAAATTACACAAACGTAAGACATCGTTCAGCATCGTCCAACCTCAAACACTTACGAATAATATTTAAAGTAGATGTTGGTGCATTTAGGTTATTTGAATCAAGTCTGGGACTTGCGGAGGAGGTGAGAATACTACTGTGTCCAGGCTACCACCCTGGGAGACAGAGAATGACCGGTTTTAAATTTACGCCAGAGCTACCAGTGTATGGTATAGGAAAGGATTTGGGACAGGCAGTTGTAAAAGCACCCAGACCCAAGGGTACTGGTCAACGAGAAAATCAACGCAGGACAGGACCAGAGGTTCTCTGAAAGAAGTGCCAGAAAGGGCCACCCTGTCTATGTAAGAAGAAAACCGATGGCCCCGGTGAAGGATAGGGCACCTACCGTCCCCACCTGTAAAACACAGAAAGGATGATGGTATCCTAGAGTCTACTACCACTTTGGTAGAGAGTCCCCGAGGGTATTCATGCTTATTTAGATCAAACATGTCCTCTCAAACCTGCATCTTGGAGCTGTGTGGAAACATGTCTGCTGAGTAGTTTGCCTCTTTCTTATTAATTGCAACAGAACCTTAATGAAAGCCCTAATCTCTGCCCCTTGTTTTACAGGATAGATATTGATAGTTCTAGGTATATTCATTTTATATTAAAGTGCTTGTGTATTCATTATGTATTAAAGTGCTTGTTTGCTCCTTTCTTAGACATCTTAGATCATTTAAGAATGAGGTTAAAAAAAAAAAAAAAGAACTGAAAATTTGAAGAGAACATACTGTATCTTATTCATCTACTATACACATATATATGAGAACATTTCCCTAGATGGTAACTCTTTATTTATTTTGGTTTGTTTGAGAGCAGGTCTATTGTAGCCCAGGAAAGCCTTCAACTCTCTTGTAATTCCCTAGCTTTGACCTTCACAGTATGTGGGGCATCACCCCTGACTTGTAATTCTTTTGAAAATGTATTGATTCTCCCTTACACATTATTTATCCACATGAGATAGACATCTTGTCTTTACCTGTTTTGAGACATTCACACCAATTCAGATAGTAAAAGTATAATTAGAAATATAAAAACACCACAAATTTGTCTGTCATCCTTTTGCAGGGGGTGTGCATCTTTAGTGCATGCATGACTGGAGGGGGCACTGGAAGTGTTTAAAAATGTTTGTTTACTACATTTATTCATTTGGGGGAGCATGCTTGTGGGTTGTTTTTGTTTGGTTTTGTTTTTTTTATCTCCCTCAAACACTATGGAACTTAATAATGTCCTTGAAAGCTTCTGAACTGAAGACCATATTCTGGATGTGAATCACATTGTTAGTACCTAGCTGCTAGTTGTGTGTCTATTATCTGCTTGCCATATCAGCATTATAAGTGCCTTGGCCCTTGTACACATGTACCCCTTATTGATGTTTAAAAAATTTGATGGAATGTACTACCTCTTTAACTTCTTAAGTTGTGTTTTGTTTTGTTAGACTGCTGGTTATCAAACCTGGGGCCCATGCCAGCCCATTGGCACTTTGCCATTAGCTACGCCCTCAGCCTAACTTTTAGTAAATCTAAAATAACACTTTTAAAGGTAACTTTGGGACAGTGTTGACTTATGTTGATTTTGTCATGGATTAAACAAGTTGAATTTTAATACAACTAGATCAAGTGTCATAAAGGGCCAAATAATATTTTAGGCTTTATAGTCTGTGACGGCTACTCAGGTCTGTCACACAAAGGCAGCCATAGACAATATGTAAATGAGTGAACATAGACTTGCACCAGTGAAACTGTTCTATCTTGTTCTCTCTCCCCCTTTCTTCCCACCTCTCTTTCTCTCTTTCTCTCTCTCTCCTTCATTGAACCCAGGGTCATGAACTTGCTAAGCACATGCTGTACAACTGTACTACAGCCCTATCCCTCCAGCATTTCTTTTGAGGGCCAGTTCTATTATTCAGCATATAAGCTGACATCTCAGCATTGCCATGTCTACAGAGTTGATAAGCACACTTCTGATGCCCGTATTTAACAAAGATAATATTTCAAATACCTTTACTTAATTCTGCTCCCCCTCCCCTTGGCAATAGGATCTTATTCTGTAGCTGAAGATGGCCTGGAGTTTGCTATGTAGTCCAGGCTCCCTGCCCACCTGTGATAAGCTTGCTTTAGCCTCCCACATGCTTTGATTACAGATCTGTGCCACTATGCCAAGCCACATAGTTTTGAATGGGATTATAGTTCAACTGTAGATCATGAGCCTAGCATTCTGAAAACCCTGGGTTTAATTCTTAGCACTATAAAAATACATTGAAATTTTAAGAAGTGCTGAATAGTACAAGTTCATTTTGTTTTGCTAATAATTATTCTCTGAGTATAGTTATTCAAAGAGCTATAAGTAATTGTTGAAGTATTGTCTGGCATTCAGCCCATATTTTCCTGGCCCAAAGTATGTCTTGAAAATATTTGTTAAGAAATTTCAGAAACAAACATGTTCCTAATTGGTAGGAACTCCAAGGGGAAAAAAAGAAAGTTACTTTGGTGTAACTTGGTAGTTAATGTTCTTATTACCTTCAATTTTAACTTGTGTCTACAATTTCAATTTGTAATAAACTAAGAATTTTGTTTGTAATTAGCATCTAGGTCCATCAGCATGCATGTGTGTGTATATATTATATATATGGTTAGATTAGTCAAGAAAAATGCACGCAGAAATGTTAGAACATGTCTCCCACAGTATGACTACAGCTTTCAGTACTCTTGATACTGTTTTGAACTTTAATAGAAAGTGAGCTTTTTTCTACTATAAAGACCAAAAAGAAATGAAATAAAAGTTATCAGTAATTGACATAAGGCCTACAAGATGGCTCAGCGGAGAAAGTGTTTGGTACATAAGCCTGGGCCATTTGAGTTTGGTACCCAGAACCCACATAAAGGTGGAAGGAGAGAACTGACTGACTCTTTAGAGTTGTCCTCAAAGTTTCACAGGTACCATGAAGCTTACACCTACATAAACATCAGTAATAATAATAAATACAATTTAAAAAGTATTTAAACTATAAAAATGATTCAAGAACTACCAATTTTGGAATAAAAATTAGCTCTAGAGTTGGCTGGGTGGTACACAGGTACAACACCTCTGATTCTAGCACTGGGGAGACTGAGGCAGAAGAATCGCAGGTTTGAGGCCGCATTATAAACATAGTGAAAATTTGTCTCAAAACACAAACAAACAAACGAACCAGGCCCTATAAACACTTAACCAGGTATGGTTCAAATAACCCCTTTATGTCTCTGTCTCTGTCTCTGTCTCTGTGTCTCTGTCTCTGTCTCTGTCTCTGTCTCTCTCTCTCTCTCTCTACACTCGCACAAGTTCAAAGCCAGCTTAGGCTAAATAAAAAGGCCCTATCTAGGAAGAAAGAAGAAAACAAAGTATGCTGCATTCTATCATTTGCTTTCAGTCTGTCTTTGTAAAATTAGAGTGTGTCTCAAAAATATTACTTGGTTGATTTTTAAACCCAGTCTAATAAGCTAGTGCTTAGTTTATTAATGGTAAGTGGAAGGATACTGTATTTATGTTTAAATCTGTGTTCCTGTCCTCTTTTGGTATAGTCAAGTGTTTTTCTGGTATTGCATTTTTTTTCTCCTCTGTTGGCTTTTATCTTAGCCTGTTGTGCTTCTATAATAAAATACTTGAAGCTGAGTGATCTGTAAAGAAAGTAGGTTTATTTAACACACTGTTCTGGAGAGCCAAGAACATGCTAACATCTGCTTGGTGTGGGTAAGGATCTCATAGGTGATAGATAGCATGTAGGGGGAAAGAGAATTCACAAGGCCAGAGGTGGAAGCAGGAGAGCAGGGAAATAAATCCACTCCTATGATCGAAGCCTACTCTCCGGGACCCTTGTTAGTAATCACTTTAAGAGAGCTCTTGCGACCTGTTCGCCTCCCAGTAGGTTTCATCTCTTTTAAGACCTTTAGGTCCCACCACCTTCCACTATAGTCATAGTAGAGTCCAAACTTCCATCATTTGAACCAAAGAAGCCTTCTTTCTTTCTTTGCTGGTTTTATCTTTATTGGTTACTATACAATCCTAAGAGTATGACATGAATCCTTAACATCCTAGTGTTTCTCTGTGTCTGTCTCTGTCTGGTTTTGCAGTACTGGGATCTAACCCAAGACCTTGTGCATGTTAGGCCAGTATTCTGCCACTGAACTGCTTCCCTAGCCCCCAGTCTAATTTGAGTTAATAGTATTTTGCTTCATGTTCAGTGTTAAGAACTTTGCTAACATGATCTATGAGTGTAATTTCATTACCTTCTTCTTGTTTCATATTATTTATTGTCTTTGTTTTGTTTTTTATTTTTTGAGAAAGGTCTTATATAGCCAGGTTGGTGTCCAGCTTGCTTATACACTGAGGATAGACCTGAGCTTCTGACGATCCTGTCTCCACTTTCTGAGTACTTGAATTACAGGTATGTCACTAAATTCAGCTCGTATTTGCTACTTCTGCATCTCTTAAGTCCCTACTTTTCATTGCTATTAGTTTTTAGGTAATTCAGTAGACTTTGGGAGTCTTTTCTGTTCTAGTTTTGCTGCTGGGGATACAACCCAGGACTTCTTGCATATAAGACAAGTACTCTTTTACTAAGTCACACTTGCAGCCCAAATCCAGAGTCCTTTAAAGGGAGTTTTAAGCTAGTTTCTCTATAACATATTCTTTGTTAACAGAGTATTTAACATCACTAGTGCTTTCATTCTTACAGAGCTAGATCTAATCTAGAAACATTTATTGCAATGGTTAATCTTGATTGGACTAAACCCCACCTGCATTAGTAAAGTACTCCTCTGGAGGGGTCAGTGTTTCCAGAGATGTGCCATTGTGGCTTTCGCTCTGACTGCTTTTCTCTTCTTTTTCTTTCAGCAATAGACTAATCGTGCCTAAGTAGAATCTTCTATGTGTTTGTTCAATTTAAATTTCAGAGTTATTTGCAGTTGTGAATTTATATTTTAGATTTTGGGAAAATGTTAATCATCCTTCTTATTTTTCTTCTGCACAATTCAGCTTCCCTCTCCTAAGATATCAGTTGTGGTTGTGCACATTCCAGACTGGTTGATATTATTTTATAGGTCTGATGCTCTGTTCACTTATTTATTTTTTAAGTTAATTTCTTTTTATTTTATGTGAATGGGTATTTTGCCTGCATGTCTATATACCACATACATGTATGTGTTCTAGTGATGAACTCACATTAGGTGTGGCTGGAAATGCCTTTCCTGTCTGAGCTATCTTGCTAGTCCACTGATCTTTGATTAATGCTAAATCCTATCTGATGTTAAGCCTAGCTAACATTTTAAAAAAAATTTTACATAACTGTATTTTTCAATTCCTGAATTTCTGTGTTGTTCCTTTTGAGTTTTTGTTTCTCTTATAAAACTCACTTTTTGTTCACCCATTTTGTCTGTGTTCTTTCTAAATTATTTAATAGCTTTCTATATAGGTATCTTTGTATCTTCTGGTATAAATTAGCACATGGGTACCGCCAGCACCTGAGTCA
Organism: Uromys caudimaculatus; assembly: GCA_028551405.1. Taxonomy (NCBI): domain Eukaryota; kingdom Metazoa; phylum Chordata; class Mammalia; order Rodentia; family Muridae; genus Uromys; species Uromys caudimaculatus. Next base: position 100,155,998 of record CM052702.1, read on the forward strand.
CCTGTTGAGCTGCTTCCAACCTTGTTTGATTCCATGTCTCAGCACAGGGTAGGGTAAACGGCTCATATTCCCCTAAGGAGTTCACATCTTTCACGTCTCTTCTTTACCTGGGAGATGGCATAAGGAGCAAATCAATCCTTCTGAATTTTTAGACTATGTTACAATTTTAAATACATTTAATTTACTTCTTATTTCAAATAATTAAGTAGTAAGCTTAGTTTCCCCTTCATTGGGCCTGTCTCTTATGTACACAAGACCAAAGAAACCCTTCTTTGCTTTTCAGCTAGCAGCAGCTTCCTGTGGAGCTTCACAGGGGCTTGTTTCTTTGATCTCATCTCAGGTGACATGCAAGGGGGCTATGCTGCAGCTGTACCTAACTGTACTTAACGTGCACATGACATTGATAAATCTCACAGACACAGTGAGGGAATGATGCCAGATACAGATTCCATGTACGTAAAACTTAGACAGACTTCATCCTCAGCGTTAGAAACACGACTACTGTTGCTGTGGGGAGGAAGGAGAGGTAGCAATTGGGAAGGGATGAGGAAGGCTTTTCACAAGCTCGAATATTCCTTTACCTTAATGGATTTGATTTGTAAAGCGTTATTGAATCCATTGCTTGTGATTTGGTCCTCTGTGTGTGTGTGTCTGTGTGTTATAGTTCAGTAGGCAACTCTTGCATCAAAACCAAGCAAAGCCCAAGCCATAAACCGAGTATGGTGGAACATACCTATGTTTCAAAAACAAAGTTAAAAAAGAAAGCTCAAACATGGATCGGGGAAGACATTTATAAAGACACACAAAATAGAATTTGTATGTAGACTATTTCTAAGATTTTGTGTGTGTGTGTGTGTGTGTGTGTGTGTGTGTGTGTGTGTGTGTGTGTGTGTGTGTGTGTGTAGTTGTGAGTTGCCCAGTGTAGGTGCTAGGAACTGAACTCTGGTCCCTGGAACCTATGTTAAAAAAAAAAAAAAAAAAAAAGCCAAATGGCGTATGCTTGTCAGCTCAGTGCTGGAGAGGTCCCAGTGAGCAACCCTGTCTCAAAAGAGGTAAACACACACACACACACACACACACACACACACACACACATACACACACGTCTGGTTACTATGCAGCTATCTGCATCAGATATCCTCTGTAGTGGAGCTCAACAAGATTCCATCAGCAGAGATGAATTTAAGTCCCTGACCAGGTGACTAGTTCAGAATTTCTTTTTTAAGAATTATTTATTTTATGTATATGAGTACACTGTAGCTATCTCAGACACACCAAAAGAAGGCATCGGATCCCACTACAGTTGGTTGTGAGCCACCATGCGGTTGCTGGGAATTGTACTCAGGACCTCTGGAAGAACAGTCAGTGCTCTTAACTATTGAGCCATCTCTCCAGCCCATAGTTCAGAATTTTTAAATAAGGTTATCATTTTCCTTATTTCATGTTTCTATTCAGAAAATGATCACTGCTGTTGTTACAGATTCCTGCAATTTTAGCTATTGGAGAGACTAAAGGAGGGGGATCACATGAGCCTGGGAGTTCTGAGGACAGCATGGCTAGTAGAGCAAAACTATCATCTCAAAAAAAGCAACCAAAACCAAAGTGTCAAATGTAAATCAGCCTGGTGTGGTGGGCAGGCCTGAACCCCAGCGTACAGGGACTAGACGAAGGAAGATCCTCAGTAGGGGAGACCTTGTATTTGCTACCACCCCCAAAATTCAGCAAGGTATGGTGGCTCATGCCTGTAATCCTAGCATGTGGGAGCCAGGGCAGGCAGATTACTGTAAGTTCTAGGCCAGGCTAGGCTACTGGTGATTTTTAGACCATCTTGGGCTACAGAGTGACCCAGACTGAAAAACAAAAACCCTAAAAGTAAATATTGTTGATATTTGGATTGATAAGGGTATAGTTAATTACAAAATACCTGTTTGTAGCCACCAAACTTTAAAAAACCGTAAATACAGCTATAAACAGTAAAAGTCACCCATAATTTATGTCACCATAGCTTGTTAACTATCTTTATGTAATTACTGAGGGTTTTAATTTTAGAAGTAGAATAATGATGTCAGTTAAAGTAGTCAAAGACATTTTGTGGAGCACAGAAATGGAAATAATCGTATTTTATAGGTCATCCCAGGGAGAGGGCAGAAGTTTGCAGAAACAAACGTGTAAGTCCCTCCCATGTTTTGAATAGCTTGGTTGTTAAACTGTGTGCTAGGCAACAGCCTTGCTTTCTCTTCTGTTGAGAATCAAGAGTTTGCTTTTTTATTACTGTATGTTTATAAAAATTACAGCCTAACATTTTGAGATGAGGAAGGTGGATCTTTGCTCAGGCACCGAAGGAACTGAAGTGATTCTGGCCACATCGAGTGATGAAAAGCACCCTCCTGAAAACATCATTGATGGGTAAGAGAGCCTCTCCCTTCTGTCCTAATTCCAGGGTTATGTTAGATCAGGGAGCCCCTCGAGTACTGGGGCCCTATTTCATAACAACTGACACTATTAAGCACTTTAATAAATATTTAGTGAGCTAGATGACTTCATAGTATCTATTTGTGGAGTCATTATTGAACTAATTGAATTTTTATCCTTAATAATTCTTAGTCTGACTCCTCTGTGCAAATAGGTTCAACAATTTTATTCTTTTTCTCAGTGCTGGGAATTAGACCCAGAGCCCTCCCATGGTAGAGTACTTTTCTACCATGATGCTGTTCCCCCAGCTATTTTTGTATTTATTGTGATCTGGGTTTTCTAAGTCAGAGTCTTACTGTGTAACCAAATTCTCCTGTCTCAGAGTCCAGGATTGTAGTTGTGTTCTGCCATTCCTACTTTGCAAATAGATGTGTCTGAGTGTTCTAAGATTTATTTATTTTCATTTTACGTATACTGGTGTTTTGCTCATATATATGTATATGTACCATATGTGTATAATGCCAAGGACAGAGAGGATGCCAGATCCCCTAGTACTGGAGTTACAGATAGTTATGAACTGCTATGTGGGTGCTAGGAACCAAAGCTAGGTCCTCTACAAGAGCAGCCAGTGCTCTTAACTGTTGAGCCATCTCTCTAGCCCATAAATAGGTTTTAAAAGGTGTTTTACTGAGACAAACAAACAAACAAACAAACAAAAAACAAGACAGCAACTTCATTTTATGGAAGACAAAAATTTAATATCTGGTTTTGGTTTAATCTATATTTTTCTTAGAACTATATAAACATTGTCATTAGTATGTACTGTTTGCTTGCTTGCTTGCTAGTCTAAGCAGCATCTTTGCTGAGCTGAATGCCTCATTTCTTGCCCTCCCTGCATTGTGTGCTTCATTCCAGTCCCACTTGGCCAGGGCTAGAGTGCATTCTAGGTAGAGGGAAGTAGTATTCTCAGCCCTTTCATTCCAAGAAAAGTGACCAAATGGAGAGCACACCACTTTTGTTTATTTCTAAATTTTATATTTTATGTGGATTTTGCCTACCCATATGGCTGTGTAGATGTGTTCAGTACTTGGAAAGGCAGAAGAGGACCTCAGATCCCCTTGACTGGAGTTACAGATCATTGTGAGCCACTATGTGGCTTCTGGGTCTTCTGGGAGAGTAGCCAGTACTCTCTCTAGACTGAGAACACCTCTTTTTAAATAGATCTGGCTTATTATTCTTAAATCCTTTCAATGTGTGTACATAACCACACATGACTGGTGGAATCATATCATTTTTGGAGCTGAAAGGATTTATTAGATTATCTTTATTTTAGACTTGAAGAAAGACAGGTGTACACATTAAACACTAGTTTTAATTAATGAGGCAGAACCAGTTGTAAGATGGAGCTGCTATAAGTCTCCATATTGTATTGTGCTTGGACAAGATCTCAACAATCAAGGTCAGTTGCTACTCTTTTCTTATACCTTTCCCTCAGGTGGGGTATTTCATGGCTTTGCTGGACTCCAGAAGCTTTTGATTTTAGTCCCTATTATGAAATTGTGTGATTTTATTTTTTTGTTTCTTTTTTTGTAATTGTTTATCTGTAATATTATGTCCTCTCTCTGTTATGAATTCTTAGAAATCAGGCTGTGTTTTGCTTATCTTTGACTCTACAGAATTTCGAACTGTTTGTTGAAATAGGTTATTGATTTAGAATACCAAATATTTGTTAAACTTGGCTAATGTTAAAAAGCATGTGAGTGTAATTTATACGCATGCACACACATATAAATGGATGTGCACACACATATATATGTGACTGCAAATTTGTTTAGGGCTTTTACAATTTAGGAAGTAGTAAGCATATGCAAAAACTGTTTACAACTGGGCATGTTTCATACCGATAATCTTATTGTATTGAGACTCTTGAGGCAGGAGGAGAATTGCCTTGAATTCAAGGCTAGTCTGGACTGCAGAATGAGACCCTGTCTCAGAAAAAAGCAAGGAGGGCAGCACTAAAGAGAGGTCTCAGAAGTTTAGAGTGCTTGCTGCTCTTGGAGAGGACTGGAGTTTTGTCCTCAGCATCCACATTAGATGGCTTATAACCTGTAACTCCAGGATCTAAGAGCCTCTTCTGACCTCTTTGGGCATCTGCATACATGTAGCATAAACACATACATGTACATGGACTCATACACATCCGCATAAATACAGTAAATAAACTTTTTAAAAAAGTGTTTTTGTCTGGGCAATGGTGGTGCACACCCTTAATTCCAGTACTTGAGAGTCAGAGGCAGGTGGATCTCTATGAGTTCATTGTCAGCCTGGTCTGTAGAGGGAGTTTCAGGACAACTAAAGCCTCATAGAGAAACCCTGTCTTGAAAAACAAAACAAAACAAACAAAAAAGTATTTCAACCTGTTTTAAAGATTAACAAAAATAGAATCAAAGGTAAAATAGTTTGTTAAAAAAAGAATCACACAGATAAATGAATGATAGAATCACCTAACATGCATGTTTTCTAACTCTCAATTAAGGCTTCTATATGATAACACAAATATAAAACTTGAATCAAGAACTTAATACCTGCCTCTGCCTGTGTTGTAGTTCCTGTGAATGTCAAGTAATAGTTATTTATCCCACTGACTTTGGTATAGAAAAATTAGTGTGCATATATACACAGAACTGCAGAAATTTGTCTTTAAGTTTTTCATTTAGAACAGAGATCTTTCCAGATTTAATTGGAGACAGATCATTTTTCCGAGGCAAGATCAGTTTACCTCGCAACCCTCCTCCCTTTTAAAGTCTTTAATTAAAGAAAGTTACTTGTTTGTATTTTCTGCATGTATGAATGTGTAGCATGTGCATGCCCGGTGCCCATGGAAGCCAGGAGAGCATCAGATCCCCTGAAATTTGAGTTATGGGAATTTGTGAGCTGTGGTGTGGGTACTGGGAACTGAACTAGGTCCTCTAAATGAGAAATCAGTTCTCTTAACTGCTGAGCCATCTATTCAGCCTCAGAGATTTTTAAATCTCTGTAGTTCTAGCAAACACAAGCTTTATATAGATGTTAAAATTATTTTCTGCTCAGAGATTGTTTTATATAAATTGTAATAGCTGCAGAGTTACTTGGAGAGAATGGTGCTATAAATTTATTCTCACAGCAAGGATTACCTTATACCCCTGCTGCATACTTTAAATTCCTTTACAAGTTAGTTGTACTGTTTTTTTGTTATTGTTTGTTTGTCTGTGTTGTTATTTTGAGATAGTCTCATGTAGTCAGGCTGGCGTGGAACCACTATGTAGCCAAGGATGACCTGGAGCTCCTGGTCTTTCTGCCTCTATTTCCTGAGTCTGGAGATTACACTTGGCTAGAAAGAGGGTTAAAGAGAATGTGTTTATTTCCCCGACTCCACCTTTGTCCTCTGTACCTAATATGTCAGTGAAAAGGGAGGAAAGAAACTCCACAGAGAAAACAACAAAGCTAGCTGTGAGATATCTCACACCTGTAACCCCAACATTTGGAAGGCTGAGACGAGAGTGGTTCTTTGAAGAAGTGGTTCATTGCCAGCCTAGACAATTTAGCAAGATATTGTTTCAAATTAAAAAAAAAAAAAAGCTAGGACTGTAAAATAGATCATTGCACATGTGTGATCTAAGTTCAGTGCCCAGAACATAGTCATCCACCCCACGCGTTGAAAAAGAAGTGGTCCTTTTTGCAAGTACAGTTGCATACTATAATTGAATCATATAAACAGAATCATATATATTGTGGTTTGAGCTTTAGGATGTCTGTAGCTGAAGCAATTTACCGTGTAGTCCAGGCCAGCCTCAAACCCACAGCAATCCTCCTGCCTTAGCCTTCCAAATGCCAGAGTTATAGATGTATATCACCATGCCTGTCTCACAGGAGCTCTATTGTTTATTGGTTTTGATTGTTTTTAACTATGAGTATGGATGCTTTTTCCGTATATCCCATGTGTGCCTGGTACCCACAGAGGCCAGAAGATGGCGTCAGATCTCCTGGCACTGGAGCTGTAGATGGTGGTTATGAGCCATCATGTAGGTACTGGGAACCAACCTCCGGTCCTTTGCAAGAAGAGCCAGTACCCTTAACCTCTGAGCTGTCTCTCCAGCTCCCTTTGTTTGTGTTTTTATGACAAAGTCTAAATGTGGAGCTGACTGGCCTGCAACTTTTGGTAGAGATCTGACTGGCCTTGGACTTGTCAGGCTCCTTCCACCTTATCATGAGCCACCACACCACACAAAGCTTGTGCACTGTTGTGAGGCTCCTTCCTCTTACATGATTTAAGGTTCCTCAGTCTTGTAGTGCATATTACTATTTTGTTTTTTTTTTTAGATTTATTTATTTTATTTATATGAGTACACTGAAGCTGACTTCAGACATACTAGAAGTAGGCATTGGATCTGATTACAAATGGTTGTGAGCCACCATGTGATTGCTAAGAATTGAACTCAGGACCTCTGGAAGAGCAGCCAGTGCTCTTAACTGCTGAGCCATTTCTCCAGCCCCATATTACTACTATTTTTCTTTTTCTTTTTAAAGATTTATTTACTTATTATATACAGTGTTCTGCTTGCATATATACCTGCATGCCAGAAGAGGGTGCCAGATCTCATTACAGATGGTTGTGAGCCACCATGTGGTTGCTGGGATTTGAACTCAGGACCTTCAGAAGACCAGTCAGTGCTCTCAACCTCTGAGCCATCTCTCCAGCCCCATATTACTACTATTTTTCTTATCATCAAATATTCAAATACATTGATAGAGCACATAGTATTTGTGCCTTTTTAAGTTGAGAGACATTATTTCTACGTTTCCAATTTTACTTAAAAACACCAACTTAAGGCTAGTGAGGTGACTCTGCAGGTAAAGACACCTGCTGCTCAAGCCTGAGGAGCTGAGATTGAGTGCCAGAATCCATGGTGGAAGGAGAGAACTAAGTCCTGAAAAGTTGCCCTCTGACCGCCAGTTAAGGGCCACAGTTTGCAATAATACACCCCTCCACACACACACAGATGTGCGCACACACACACTAATAATAATAGCAATGACAGTAATAATAATACTATAGACAATAAGGAAATTCAATATAAAGAGAAATAAAGCATCAGCTTACAGATCTAAAAACTCAGGAAATCCCAAGCTGGATAAATATAAAGACTATGTCCCAGGAAGCACTGAAAAAGAAAGAAAAAGAAAGAAATGTGTAAACAGCTAGAGAGAAAGAATTGCGGTTTGCTGAGGCACAGCAGTGCTGATGACAGTAGGCCTGCTGACTAGACAAAGCTCCTCAGAGGTGTAGTGTCTGACAGATGCTGAACAGGAGATGAAAATAGACACAAAATGTCAACCCGGAATTCTTTCTCTTGCTAAAACATACTTCCAAAGTAAAGTTATTTCATTTGTTACAGTTAAACCTGCATGGCAGAAAATACTAAATGAACTTTGCAATTTGAAGAGGTATAATACCAGAAGAAAACTCAAACCTATATGAAATGTACTAGAAATAGTAAATATTTGGATAACTAAATGACTGTATTTTTCTGAGTTTCTTTGAGAGATAGCTAATCATTTTATGATTTAAAAACATATTGTGAGATTAATTATATATGTAAAATATATAACAATAGCATAAACATGAAGTTCTGAGTAATTTAACTATCACAAAGCTCTCTCTTTTCCCCCTTTTCTACTTTTTTATGTGTTTGTGTGTTTTGTGTATATGGTGGTTTGAATAAGAATGGTCCTCATAAGCTCATATATTTGAATGTTTGGTCCCCAGTTGGTGGAACTATTTGGGAAGAACTAGGGGATGTGGCCTTGTTAGAGGAGGTGTGTTACTGAGGGTGGGCTTTGAGAGTTCAAAAGACTACATCATTGCTAATAGTTCTTTGCCACCAAGAATATAAACTCTCATCTGCTTCAGTGCTATGCATGACTGTCTGCTACCATGCTCCCTAACATGATGGTAATAGCTAAATCTCTAGAATTGAGTCCCCAAGTTTTATTTTTGTATATATTGCCTTGGTCATGGTGTTTTATCACAGCAATTAAAAAGTAACTAAGATAGTTTATATGAATGTGTGTGTGTGTGTGTGTGCATTTCTCTGTGTGTGGGTGTATGTGGAGGCCTGAGGTTGATATCTGGAATCTTCCCCTATTAATTGTTCTTCCACCTATTCATTGAGGCAGGGTTTCTCATAAAATACAGAGCTTACCAGTGATTCAGCTGGCGTTGCTAGCCAGCTTGGTCTTGTGGCATCCTTTGGTTCTGCCTTCCTAGGCTGGAATTATAGGAAAGCTTCTGTGTCTACCTGGCATTGATAGTCCTACAGAGCCAAACTTTGTCTCCCTTGTTGCCATGGTAAGAACTTTAGCTGTTGACCCATCTCCCCAGTCCCATAAGGTTCTTATATAGTAACTTTCAGAATAACCACTGTAACACTTTATGTATATGTATGTATGTATGTGTGTGTGTGTGTGTGTGTGTATATATATCTATATATATATATATATAATGAATATCATATGAATATCATACTTTATTTGGATTTTTTTTTTTTTTAACTTTCTACTGTTCCCCTCCAGGGTTTATCTAGGATGCTATATTAAGTTCCATTATTGTATCTCCTTAGGCTCCTTCTGGCTGTGACAGTCTCTCAGACTCTCTCTCTTTTACTGACCTTGACAATTTTATAGAATACTGATGCCTTTCTAGAAAGTCTCTCAGAGTTTGTCTAATATTTTCCTTATAATTAAACTAGTACTTTGTAGTTTCATTTTCATTTTGTTTGTTTTAGACTGTTTCTAAGAGCCAAACCAAAACCAAAACCAACCAAACACACACACACACCAAATCCAACAACAAATAAACAAAGATATGGATTGTCTTGGATACAGGCCAGAGTAAGGAGCCTTTCTTGTCATATAGTCTCCAGGGAATGTCCTGAATATGATGTAATTTATGATTGGTGGTTAGCATTGGTGGCAATATTAGGCTTCATTGGATGCCTGGCCCAGAGTTTGTCATTTTTCTTTTTAATAATAAAATTTAATTGTTATAGAATTTTAGAGAAATGTTCTATGTAACAGTACAAATCAATACAGTATTTCTAATGAACAGTTTACCAACAAGTACCAAAGTATAAATTATGCCTAAAATTTTATCTAGTAAACTAATTTCTAGGAATTTATGTTGACAAAATTATGTATGTACTGTGGGACATCTATCACAGCATTATATACAATGGTGAATTATGAGAAACATGTCAAACTTAAATGCAGAATTAATAAATTATGAAATTACTTGTAGACATTTATATAATAATTAAAATGGTATTTTTTGGCTAAAACTTTAGAAGCCGCCGGGCAGTGGTGATGCATGCCTTTAATCCCAGCACTTGGAAGGCAGAGGCAGGTGGAATTCTGAGTTCGAGGCCAGCCTGGTCTACAGAGTGAGTTCCAAAACAGCCAGGGCTACACAGAGAAACCCTGTCTTGAAAAAAAAAAAAAGAAAAAAAAAACAAGAAAAAAAAAAACTTTAGAAGCCAATATTATCATCATCTTATACTTTCACATTATAAATATGAATAAAATAAATTAAATCAGTTTGTAAAAACATTATGCAATTGGAAATTATTTCTGACAGATCAACTCTTACAGTTTTATAGGCCATTCATTTTTTTTCTCCTTTGAAATGACAAAGGAAAGTTGACTTGACTCAAAATAGCACACATAACTTAATCTCATAAATCACATGTTTAATGTTACTTGTTTTCAGTAGGCTTTGAAAATCTTACTACTGTCACACTCAACTAGAAATAAGTTGACAACTCCTGACTAAATTCAGAGAAAATAAATACTAGTCTTCTAAAATATACAGGACTCACCTCCCTAATGTGACCATAAAATTAAAATACCTCCAATGTTCTCCCTTGAAGATATGTTAGCTTCACTCTGAGCAGAAAGCAACATTCCTTTGCGTTTCCCAAGACCATTACACTGAGATTCATCAGATACCTATAACACTTGCTGAAGTTACCCCTTAAATATTTCTATTTGGCCAGCATGAAGTATCCTTCCTTATCTTTTTTGATAACTTTTGGTTGAAAGTTGATTTTATTCGATATTAGAATGGCTACTCCAGCTTGTTTCTTGGGACCATTTGCATGGAAAATTGTTTTCCAAACTTTCACTCTGAGGTAGTGTCTGTCTTTATCACTGAGGTGCGTTTCCTGTATGCAGCAAAATGCTGGATCCTATTTACATATCCAGTCTGTTAGTCTATGGCTTTTTATTGGGTAATTTAGTCCATTGATGTTAAAAGATATTAAGGAAAAGTGATTATAACTTCCTGCTATTTTTGTTGTTAGAGGTGGTATTAAGATTGTGTGGCTATCTTCTTTTGGGTTTGTTGAAAGATTACTTTTTTGTTTTTTCTAGGGTGTAGTTTCCCTCCTTGTGTTGGTGTTTTCCATCTATTATCCTTTGTAGGGCTGGATTTGTGGAAAGATATTGTGTAAATTTGGTTTTGTCATGGAATATTTTGTTTTCTCCATTTGTGGTAATTGAGAGTTTTGCTGAGTACAGTAACCTGGGCTGGCATTTGTGTTCTCTTAGGGTCTGTATGAAATCTGCCCAGGATCTTCTAGCTTTTATAGTCTCTGGTGAGAAGTCTGGTATAATTCTGATAGGTCTGCCTTTATATGTTACTTGACCTTTTTCCCTTACTGATTTTAATATTCTTTCTTTGTTTTGTGCATTTGGTGTTTTGATTATTATGTGACCAGAGGAATTTCTTTTCTGGTCTAGTCTATTTCAGGTTCTGTAGGTGTACTGGCTAGTTTTGTGTGTCAACTTGACACAAGCTGAAGTTATCACAGAGAAAGGAGTTTCAGTTGAGAAAATGCCTCATGAGATCCAGAGGTAAGGCATTTTCTCAATTAGTGATCAAGGGGGGAGGTCCCCTTGTGAGTGGTACCATCTGTGGGCTGGTAGTCTTGGGTTCTATAAGAAAGCAGGCTGAGCAAGCCAGGAGAAGCAAGCAAGCCAGTAAGCAGTATTCCTCCATGGCCTCTGCATCAACTCCTGCTCCTTGACCTGCTTGAGGTCCAGTCCTGACTTCCTTGTGTGATGAACAGCAGCATGGAAGTGTAAACCCAATAAACCCTTTCCTCCCCAACTTGCTTCTTGATCATGATGTTTGTGCAGGAATAGAAACCCTGACTAAGACAGTAGGCTTCCTATATGTTCATGGGCATCTCTTTCTATAGTTTAGGAAAGTTTTCTTCTATAATTTTGTTGAAGATACTTACTGGCCTTTTAAGTTGGGAATCTTCGCTCTCTTCTACACCTAATATCCTTAGGTTTCATCTTCTCATTGTGTCCTGAATTTCTTGGATATTTTGTGTTAGGAGCTTTTGCATTTTGCATTTTCTTTGACTGTTGTGCTGATGTTTTCTATGGCATCTTCTGCACCTGAGATTCTCTCTTCTATCTCTTGTATTCTGTTGGTGATGCTTGCATCTCTGACTCCTGATCTCTTTCCTAGATTTTCTAACTCCTGGGTTGTCTCCCTTTGTGATTTCTTTAATGTTTCTATTTCCATTTTTAGACCCTGGATGGTTTTGTTCAATGCCTTTACCTGTTTGGTTGTGTTTTCCTGTAATTCTTTAAGGGATTTTTGTGTTTCCTCTTTAAGGGCGTCTAGCTGTTTACCTGTGTTCTCCTGTATTCCTTTAAGGGAGTTATTTATGTCCTTCTTAAAGTCCTCTATCATCATCATGAGAAGTGATTTTAGATCCGAATCTTGCTTTTCTGGTGTGATGGTGTATTCAGGACTTGCTATGGTAGAAGAATTGGGTTCCGATGATGCCAGGTAACCTTGGTTTCTGTTGCTTATGTTCTTGCACTTGCCTCCTGCCATCTGGTTATCTCTAGTGCTACCTGCCCTCCCTTTATCTGACTGGAGGCTGTCCTTCCTGTGATCCTGGTTGTGTCAGAACTCCTCAGAGACCAGCTGTCTTTGGGATCCTGTGATTCTGGGATCCTGTGATCTTGAGATCCTAGATGTGACAGAGCTCCTGGGAGTTAAGCTGCCTCTGGGACCCTGAGATCCTGCAGTGACCTAGCTCCTGGGATCCTGGGATCCTGGGCGTGTTAGAGCACCTAGGAGTGGAGCTTCTTCTGGGTGTTGTAGGACTGGCTGAGGAGTTTGTGCCCAAGGTCTGTCTGCTCAGGGCACCCGCTCAGACCAGAAGGAGCCTGTGCCACTAGTCCCAGTTACTGGGAGTGTTGGGATAGATGTTGAGTCCTCCTCACCTCTGATCCTGGGCTTGTTAGAGTGCCTGGGAGTGGAGCTTCCTCTGGGTGTTGTGGGACTGGCTGAGGAGTTCGTGCCTAAGGTCTGTTCAGGGTCTATAACACTTTTAAACATAAACAAAAGAAAGAGCCACTCTGATGTCAGGGTGTTTGCCTGTAATCCTACTACTTGAGAGCCTGAGTCAAAAATTCGATCCCAGCATTTGGGATGTGGAGGCAGGTTGATCTCTGTGAGTTTGAGACCAGCCTAGTCTACATAGTGAGTTCTAGGCCAGCAGAGATACACAGTGAAAACATGTCTTCAAAAAACAAAAAAACCAACTCTTTCTTTTTGGGTGTTGCTATGTCACCCAGACTGAAGAAGATCCAGAAATTTCATGGTTATGACTGTATGTATCAGTTAGCATTAGAAGCAACCAGGAGGCCAGGGTAATACTGATAACATGTGTCACCACAGGATCAACTTTGACCGATACCATCCAGGTGACTTTGGGAGAGTTAGTATGAGGCATTACCACTTAAAGAAGAACCAGAGCTCTGCCTGATGATCAACCTGGATAGACCATGGACATTGGTCACTGAGCATTGGTCAGTAAGTTGATAACCACTGCCTAAATAAGACTGGAGCTGTCCCAATCACTGCTGTAGTATGATCCTGATACCACAAAGCTCTGGGGAAGGGAAAGTTCCCTAGACAGCCTCATCATGAAAGCCAAATGCGTCAGAAAAGGACTGGGGGTTTTTGTGTTCTGATGGCTTGAAGCCACATACATTAATTAAATGCTAACTATCTTTAAAACAAAAAACCCTGCACAGGGGCCAGTGAGATGGCCCAGTACATAAAGGTACTTGCCACCAAGTATAGTGACTTGGGTTCAGTCCTTGAGACCCACACAGTGAAGGGACAGTGAGTCCTGAAAGTTGTTCCTTGCCCTTTCTCTTCCCATGCGTGCCCTGGAATGCACATGTAAGTATATATACACACACAAAAGAAATGATCATTAAAAACTTATGTCAATAGCTGGGAAGTGAGTGAGTAAGAAATGATCTTCCTCACAAACTATATATTTGAAAGAGGCTTAATTACATTCATAATAAAGTAGAAGATAAGACAGAAGATTACTAGAAATAAAGGGATATTTTATACTATTAGAGGGTCAGTTACTTAGGAAGTTAGATTTCTACACGTAGAAGACCTAATAATCAATTTTTAAAATATATAAGAGCAAAACCAAAAGATGAAAGAAATCTACAGTTATTTTAATACTCTCCTCTCAATAAAGGTAGAGCAACATGAGCCGTTAAAGATTCAGATGATCTGTACAGTGCTATCCATTATTTTGATTAATTGACCTGAAATACTAGTATCAGTGGTGGCATATCAAACAAGTGCACATTGAATTTCCCTGAATAGGTCCCATCAATCTCAGAAAATGGAAATCATGAAGAGAATGGTCTTAGCTGGAAATGGTAGCTCATGCCTGCAATCTCAGTACTCAGAAGCCTCTGAGCCACACAGTAAGGCCCTGTCTCAAAAAGTGAAAAAAATAAAAGCAACATGTAGTTTCAACTTGGGAATCCAGAAAAAGGGACAAATAAATCCAAAGAAAGTGGGAACTCTAACAGAGCTGGGGATTGGGGGTGAACTGCGTGCTTAGCATGCGCAAAGCCCTGAGTATGAGCCCCAGCTCCAGTCTGTTATCCTAGTTCTCAGAGGTGAGGCAGGAGAGTCCTAAGCTCAGGGCCAGCATAGCCACACAGATACTGTTTCAACAAGCAAGCAGAAGTACAGAGTGTATAACTATTCTGTACTAAAAAGAAACTATATTAATAGAGTCTAAAAGAGTAGCCATTACATTATAAATAACAAAACTAAGCTAATCAATTTAGCAATTTAGGAGGAAAGGGACAAATCCTCAAATCACGTAAGCTGTAGAAATGGCACAAGGTTGGGTTGGAGAGATGATGGCTCAGCAGTCAAGTGTACTGGCTGTTCTTCCAGAGAGCGCTGGTTCAGTTCCCAGCATCCATGTGGCAGCTCAAACCGGTTTGTGACTCCAGTTCCAGGAGATGTGATGCCCTTTTCTGGCCTCCAGATATACATGTAGGAAAACACTTATACACATAATATTTTTAAAAAATTTAAATGACACAAAGTGAATTAGAAAACCTGAACAGACTCTTACCCACTACTGAAACTATCAAATACTCAAGGAAGAAATATCAATATCTTACAAACCCTTATAAAAATAAACAAAGCTGGAGTGTAGCTCAGCGGTAGGGTGCTTGCCTACCATGCTTGAGGCTGCCTGAAATTAATCTTCCACAGATGGGAGGGGAATACTTCCCACCAAGTATTACACTAGCATTCCATTATCAAAACCAGACAGAATTGTAAGAAAGAATATTAAAGACCAGTATTCTTTCTGAAAGTAAATTTAAAAATTTTAACAAAATATTTTAAATTAAGTTGGGCATAGTGGCACATTCTTGTAATACCCACACTGGAGAGGCTGAGGCAGGAGTATCCTGAGCTTCAGGCTGAGGCCAGCCTGATCTTTGTAACAGGAACCTCTTAACCAAACAAAAGAAAAGCATGAAAGCCCAAAAAATGAGTCAAAAAATGTAGTTTACCCTGGGAATACGACTTATACATTCATAATATCACGGGAACACAAGGATGGACCTGTAGTAATCTACCATATTACAACAAGCACAAGCCTGTAAGTCCAGCATCAGGGAGGTAAAGGCAAGGTCAGAAGTTCAAGGCCAATCTTGGCTACATAATGAGTGTGGAGGTAGCCTGGGCTGTATGCATGAAAATTCGTTGTTCATCTTGGTATTTGCTCTCAACAACCTAAGAGAAGAGGGTCCCCCAGTCTAATAAAGACACATAAAACCTTTTCAGCTCAGTGGTAAAACTGGAAATACTTTCCCCCTAAGATTGGAAGGTTCTTTCTGGTTCTGTCTGGAGATCTTACAGAGTATGGTAAGATAAGCAGAGACATAAAAAAAAAAGTGAGAAGCAGTTAAACTCTCTGTTCACAGATTCTGAGGCTGTTTTCATAGAAAACCTCAAAGAATTTACAAAAACAAAAGAAAAAATGGTCATAATGGCAAAGGCCTACATAATCCAAGCACTTGAGGAGCTGAGGCAAGAGGATAAAGGCCAAGCAGGACTACACAGTGAGCACTGTCTCAACCCCCTGACTCAGAAGAAAAGAAGGAGGTGGAGAAATTAAGAAAGCTGGAAGTAAACTCAGTAATTTCACTGTTTTAGTTGGAAGTAAAAAAATTTAAATTTCACTTACTGAGGCTGGAGATGTAGCTTAGGTGATAGAATACTTGCCTATATGTATGAAGCCCAGATTTAGTTCCCAGAATGGTATAAAATTGAGTGTGGTGGTGCATACATGTGACCCCAGCGTCTGGGAGTTGGAGAGATGTAGAAGCAGGAAGGAGAAAAGTTCAAGGTCATCCTCAGATACATAGCAAGTTCGCAGCCTGCCCGAGCAACCTAGTGAGACCCTGAAAAAAAACAAAAACAAAAACAAGCTAAGGGTGTAGCTCAGCAGTACAACCCTTACCTACCACATACAAGGCCCTAGGTCCACTTCCCAGGACTGAAAAAAAAAAAAAAAAAAAAACTGCAAAGGAATGCATGGCCCATGGTGATGGAAATCAAAGCAGTTGTTGGCTAAGGGATATCGAAATTGTCTGGAAGAACGATAAGAGAATTTCTGGAATCGTGGGGATGTTCTGTATCCTCACTGGGGTGTGGTCACCGTGAATCATGAGATACTTGAAGCTTCAGTTTCTTCAGCAAACATTGTTTATATACTTTGAGTCTCCTTCTCTAATAGTTATTAGGGACATAAAAATAGAGAAAGGCAAGTGTCTGGGCTTGTAGGGGACATCAAAGCTCTGAAGCAAGAAGAGTGCACAAGGATGTGATTCTCATCTGCTGGAGTGAGAGAAGGGACCCTAAGCCTTTACAAGAGGCAGAAGGACTTTGGGGTCAGGAGAACTCACTGATGTAGGTATAGAAGCGTGTCTGATGTGTGCGAGAGTTGCAAGCAGCTGGCTGTGGCAGCAGTGACGGGTGGTGTAGTCATGGGAGGCAATGTACTTCAACAGTGGAAGGAGAGGGGTTGGGCTGACCATCACTAGGGACTGCTGAAGCCTTTTGGATGGGAGGGACATCAGTTCTCTTCCAGCATTTTAGACGAGAATATCAGTTTGAAAAGGTACTAACGTTGAGATTACAGACAGGACTAAATTACAAAGGGATTGTAAAATAAAACAGTAGCTGTTTTTAATATTTATTCATTATAGCATTATGATTATGTTTTTTATATCTGTCTATTCCCTTTCTTCCTTAAAATTAACACTAGGAATCCAGAAACCTTTTGGACCACCACAGGCATGTTTCCCCAGGAGTTCATTATTTGTTTTCACAAACACGTAAAGATTGAAAAGCTTGTGATTCAAAGTTACTTGGGTAAGCAAATCACACATTAATTTTTTATTATCCTTTAATTTTTCTGTAGGCAGAGGGCACATGTAAACTTTTGGCAGAAGACTAGCTTTTCCTTACAGCATGGGACCCAGTTTTATTACTGAAATGGGAAGGTGGAGAGTCTGAGTTAACTGCCTTCAGCACAATTAGCCTCTTAAGTTGCAAACTCTTCCAGAGCACATCATAGTTTCCATGCAGCTTGCTGTGTGAACGTCTTTGGCAGAAGACTATTAGGAATGTAAGAAGCTGGCTTGCCCAAGGACTGGGTTCTATGACATCCTCATCCTAGGTTCATTTAGTCTGTAGTTCTCAGAGTCTTGCTGTAAACCTGATAACCCCAATTATTCTCATTAGATAGTCTTGATTCTTCCATTGCTAATGACATTTTCTGGGGATTAGGAGTGGAATCTCTCCTTGGAATATAAAGTCCTGTCTGTGATAAAGAATATCAGAATCATGGCAGGAAACAGAATAGATCCCAGATGTTTCAAATGGAGAGATTTTATTAATAGATCTACTTTTAAAATTTTGGCCTGGGCTGCAGGAATGAATAAGGGATAATGGGGCTCTCAGAAACCAGCTACAGCAGGGAGCTACTACTGTCCTAAGGCAAGGAAAAGAAAGTTACCAGAGCCCAGGGGGTGGCTGGGGAATGTACAGGAAGGCCTGGCCAGCAGGAGCTACAGTCTTGAAGGGAAAGGACCATCAAAGACGTGGCACGAAGCAGGACAGAGTATAGGTAAAAGATTCTGGTCTGACTTCTCCCCACCCCTACCCCCCGATCTTCTGGTGCCTGCCACTGGCCATCCCCAAAGAAAAGGGAGTTGGTAAATTAGTCTAGGAGATATAATTTGTAGGAGTCAGCTCTTCCAGAGTAGGACAGAGAAGGGAAGGATGGTTCTGGAGGTCATGTGGGGACAATGGAGAAAACCCTGTGCAGCAGGAAGCTGCATGTGTGGTATGCTTCTGTCATTCATTATGGAGGCCCTAGATAGGCCTCATATCTAAACTCTTGTTCTGGCATTTACTAGCTCTGGTTTACTGAACACCTTTCCTAACTTTTGTAAAGCCTGTGTCCTCATCAGGAAAGTGGTTAATAATACCTTTCTCATAAAGACTTCAGCCAAGAGAATGAACAAATAAATATGCTTGACTCAAAGCATGTTCTCCATAAAGGCTTATGACTATGAGTACTAGTAGTATCACAGCAAGTATATAAATACTTCAGATAATAACCAGATTCAGAAAAGCACTACTAGATTTGTGCTCTGTAGTGATAAATACTAACAAGGCTACCATTATACAGGGTTATGCTTTACTATAGGATTTATGGGAAAGCAGTCAGAGCTACCAGGATTCCTGGGGCCAGTACTTTGTGTTGTCCCCAACAGTCTATGGCAGTCAAGGGCAGCAGAGAAAAGAAGTACAGACACAACAACATAGAATTAAGTAGCTAATTAACATTTCTATTTATTCCATTTATTTATAATGCTAGTGCGGACTTTGAGGATTGAAAAGACCACATCTAAAGAGCCATTGGATTTTGAGCAGTGGATTGAAAAAGGTGTGTATTCATGTCTTCAGTACTGTCCTGAGCATGAGGGGCTGGATGAATGCCTGGCCTCTGCCTTTGTGCTAGCAGTCCAACTGCATTTTGCCAAATAAAAGGTAACTTTAATGATTCTTTAACACACATAAGACCTAGAAAAACACATTTTTTGCAGTCATTGTCATGCACTATTTATGTAACAACATTTTCAAAATTTTAAGATCCTTATCAAAAACAGAGATGGCACATTTAAGGCTTCTGTGAGCTAGTGGCTTATATATGACAAGCAAACAAATATTAGCTTTATTTCCTTCCAGGTTAGTAATAGAGTTTAAGAATTAACTGATCTGGGTATGGTGGCACATGTCCTCAGTCCCAGGATTCAGAAGACAGAGGCAGGGGGATCTCAGAGTTTGAGGCCAGCCTGATCTACATAGATTATTCTAGGCTGGCCATCACTACATAATGAGTCTGTTTTTTAAAAAAAATCAATCTTTTTATAAATAGCCACTGTCCTCCAGTTAAGCAAAAACACACATAATTATTTCATGCATCTGTCTCCTTTTCTTAGCAAATCCTGTGAAAACAGGAGAAAAATAAAAAGGTATAAAGCTATAAGGAGAAAAAAGTATATAAACCAGTGAACTAGGCAAATGTAGATCAATAAATTTTTTTGACAGAGGGACAGCCTGAGCTTCCAGAACACAGCAGATTAGGTTGAAACCTAGTGCCTTCCA
Source organism: Uromys caudimaculatus (assembly GCA_028551405.1). Lineage (NCBI taxonomy): Eukaryota > Metazoa > Chordata > Mammalia > Rodentia > Muridae > Uromys > Uromys caudimaculatus. The sequence continues at coordinate 100,175,559 of CM052702.1, forward strand.
AGGAGAAGAGCAAGAAGTAAGTTGACTTAGACTTATTCTGTGCAACCCCAGAAAGGCCTAGAATCTGAGAGCATCAGGTGACATGGAATATGATGATGACCGGTTTATAATATCTTATTTTAGCATACTGTTCATGAAGTTAGATCAGGAAGTGGGTATTGATTTCAGAAACTTAGACTTCTACTTACCATGACATAAACTTAGATGACAAATATATAAGAAAAAGAGTATAACCATATTATAATTCCAGAAAAAACAACCTAAATTAAGTTTTAATGTGCATAGATATTTTGTCTGTATGTATTTCTATGCATCACATTCATGCCTGGGGCCCACAGAAGCCAGAAGGTAGGCATCAGATCCCCTGGGACTGGAGTTTCAGACACTTGTGAACTGCTATGTGGGTTCTGGGAACTGAACCCAGGTCCTCTAGCAAAACAGTCAGTGCTCTTAACTACTGAGCCGTCTCTGCAGTCCTTACCCCCAGCCTCCATTACTCTTTTTTATACAGGTTTTTATTCTGTATGTAGCCTAGGCTGGCCTGGAACTTACAATCAATCCTTCTGCCTCAGTCTCCTGAGTGCTGGGATTTTGGGTGTATACACTACACCAGCCCAGAAGTGGAAAACATGACTAGAGAAGGCATGGAGGTAATGGTATTGGATTGTCTAAGAAAAGCACTAGGAAACAGGAAAATGGCTCCAGAATCTTATTTCCCAAAGACTTCCCCTTTGGTGCTGGGTAGCTTTTGAAATTCTGTGCATTATTTGATACAAATTAATATCAAAGGGTATTATTATATTAACTAAATAGTTCATGTTTCTGAAAGAATACTCAAAGTAATTCATGGCTAAATAAACTAATCCAGCCTACCATTATACAGATAGTACATTATTAAACTTGGGTACAAGAAGAGATCATGTCACAGGCCATTCTATATCATGGTGAAATTTTCAGGTAGGAAAAAATGGCTTCTTACGTAAAAGTCTGTTAGGAGCTTGATCAATAAAAGGGAGGAGCTTGGGGGCTAGAGAGATAGCTCAATGGTTAAGAGCACCGTCTGCTCTTTAAAAAGTCCAGAGTTCAATTCCCAGCAACCACATGGTAGCTTACAACCATCTGTAATAAGATCTTATGTCCTCTTCTGGCATGCAAGTGTACATGCAGATAGAGCACTCATATGTGTAAAATAAAGAAAGAAATCATTTTTTTAAAATGGAGGACTTTCTAAATCTTATCAATTTCTTATTTTGTTTCTTTAGTATAATTACATTTGCACTGTCTTATTTATAATCACTAGAGGTATTTTATAGCTCATTTTTTTTAACCTTTAAGCCAAATGTCTTATCAAATTCCAACAACCAAATAATGATAATTCACTTAAATGTGGATTTAACTTATAGTTTGCCAAATAATCACATTGTGCTGGGCACAAATTTCCATGACTTTCTTCATATATTTGAGTCTTAACCTATTTCTATTAAATTTTTGCTTTAGATTTAGTACACACAGAGGGGCAGCTTCAAAATGAAGAAATTGTGGTAAGTGTATATACTTTGTAGAGATAAGATTATCTTTAGTGAGTCCAACTTAGATTTTAAGGTTTCCTAGTATGAATTATTCATGATGAATAACCTCATGGTATTAGCAGTTCTATGCCTATTCAACATTAGAGATTATTCTCAATAATATTATAAGCTAAATGTATTATTAATTAGACTCTTTTTTAAAAAAAAATCTGGAGAAAGTGGCTGCATGGATAAGACAGAATTGAATTCATTTGTTTGTTTTATTTTGCTCAGTGATTTATTTTTTAAGTATTTGGTTCTGTTGTTTCATTTGATTCTGTAGGCCCTTTAGAATAGGACACAAAGGGGTTGAGCTGTCAGAGCTGGATGTTAATTAAGCGTGAAAGGACAAGAGAGGCTCAGATAAGGGGAGCTAGAGCCTAGGATCAGCAGGACATAAGCCGGAGAGCTGAAGTGGGAAGAGAACCGGGTTTTCTTTCTGACAGCATTCCACTGGGCTCTGCTTGTCAAGTGGAATGAATGCCCACTGACAGGGAAGCTGCTGCTTCATCAGGAGTCTCTGTCTCTGCTAGTTTGTCACGCCCTAGTTTTAGACAAATGGGAACTAGTAAAATTCTCCAAGTGTGTTTAGCTGCCAGTGTTGGTATACAGCTCTTCTCCTTGACACTTAGAGTGGCTTCTTACCTGCCAGGTTTGTGGCTTTGCACCTTCCAGGAGCTGTTGTGAAATCAACATTTCAAAGACTCCTCAGAGGGTAGGGAGAGCTCAGTCCACTTGTAGTGCAAGTGTTGACACTGGAGTTTGCTCTCCATCACACACATGTAAGCCCAGTGCTGGGAGGCAAGATCTTTGGGGCTTGCTGGTGTACACACACAGTCACACACAGTCTCTCTTTCTCTCTCTCTCTCTCTCTCTCTCTCTCTCTCTCTCTCTCTCTCTCTCTCACACACACACACACACACACACACACACACACACAGTCGCACACAGTCACACACAGTCTCTCTTTCTCTCTCTCTCTCTCTCTCTCTCTCTCTCTCTCTCTCTCTCTCTCTCTCACACACACACACACACACACACTCACTCACACACTAGAAACTCCATTGGAAATGTTTGAATCCCACAATTCACTTTTCTCCCACCAAATTTCCTCCAGTGGGGAGGCCAGTAGGATTCAAAACAAAACAAAACAAAAGAATTATACTAAATTGCTTCTGCATTCTTTGGTATTGTGTTGAGGACTCACTGGGGAGAGTTATAGACCATTTGCAAAGTAGTGAGGCAAAATAAGAGGCTGGAAGCTATTCAAATGTTTACTACTGATAGTTGGCTGACTCCATTTGTTCTTCTAACTTCTGACCATAAGCTCAGGTAGCACAACAAAAATGTGTAGAAAACTTTAGATCGACTTTTTAAACTTAATATTATATCCCAAGATTTATAATTATGTTTTAAGGTACTGCTTACCTATTTACATATATTTAAGCTAATGTATGTTCTCTGTCATCACAAGTAATTGACAGTGGGCATTACTTAGCACATGCTCTACACATTATGACCTTCACCTTAGAGTATAAACATTTTATGGCTTTTTATGTAAATTATCAAATTGCTTTCCAGGGAAATTATATAAATGTGAGAATATAGTCATGCTTTAGGGTAGTATAGCATTATTAACTGACAGAAACTGGTTAGCATGAACAGTTTTTTACAAAGACAGAAGTGTGCATTTGTAATTTTTAGTTCTCCTACTGTTTTTCATAAAAACCAAGAGTGACAGATACCATGCCGAATCACTCTCAGACAACTGGGACGAAGCTGGCTTGCCTTCTGAACACTTTGCCTTACATTTTGTTACATGTTAGGAAAATTACTCTTCATCAAAGCCTTTGTTCTGCCAAATGCTTGTTAATAGTTTGCTAGGATTGCTAAAAGCATCCATATTGATTTTTTTCTCTTACAGGCACGAGATGGCTACGCCACTTTCTTGAGATTCATTATTGTCTCAGCATTTGATCATTTTGCTTCTGTGCACAGCATTTCTGCAGAGGGACTAACTGTCTCAAGTCTTCCTTAGTAATTACAGCAAAATGCTCTGAACTACTTTTAAAATATGTTTACTGAAACACAAAGCTATCTTTGATATGTTTACTATTAAATAGATTTGTATCACTCTGTTTCCATCTTTATTCGTATTTTCTTCAGTATTTTGGGCAAAGAAATTCTGGTTCCATGAGTCAGCAGTGTTTCTTCGTTTTCCGGGAGGAAATTTTGACTTTAGTATACAGCTTAATCAAAGAAATGACTATATGAAAATATATAATTCACTGTGCCTCCATGGCATCTACTATAGAGCCTGTCAGATCTCGGTACATGAATTTTTTTAATTTATTAAGTGATTTTTGCAGAAGGCTAAGTGAGCAGTATAAACAGTAACAGTGTAAGAATCAAGGGGAGAAGAAGTACCTGAGCCAGACCTCTCAAAGCAAACCAATTTGTAGTTTGTTTGTTTAGTTGGTTGGTTTGGTTTGGTTGGTTGGTTTGGTTGGTTGATGGGTTGGTTGGTTTGGTTGGTTGGTTGGTTGGTTTGGTTGGTTTGGTTGGTTTGGTTTGGTTGTTTCTAAAACAGATTTTCTCTGTGTAGGCCTGGCTAGCCTAGAACTTGCTCTGTAGAGCAGGCTAGCCTCAAACTCACAGAGATCTGCCTGCTTCTGCCTCCCAAATGCTGGGATTAAAGGGACTAAAGCCACAGCTGCCACCACCACCTGCCATTTATTTGTTTGTTTGTTTGTTTTAATGGTTTGTTTGATTTTGGTGAAATTAAACAAAATTATTTATGATTTAAGAAGACCTCAGGAAAAGATTAAAAAAAGTAATCTTTGTTTTCCTAGTGACAGTCATTATTGACATCATTTTATATGTCCTGATAATTTTATAAAGCAAGGAACATAGTTGGATAGACTGATAAAATAAGACTTCTTTGACTATATCTTACTATTGTGTTTTTCTTTTTTTTTTGAAAACCTAAATAACCAGTGTAGCAAAAACCTAAATTATAAAGCAATTGCAAAATACAGCTTCTTCCCTCTGGTTGTATGTCTCTATGTGTCTCCTCTTCTAAGGACACCAGTACTGTTGAATTAAGGGTCCACCCTACTCAGTATGAGTTCATCCTGGCTAGCTATCTCTACACTGAAGTGCCCGAGTAAGATCCTACACTCAGGGACTTTAGTTATTAGGACTTTAATGTGTCTTTTGGGGGATGAGGTTCAACCCACTACATGCAGTATTTATAAGGGTTAATTTTATTTACCAACTGGCTGGGCCACGGTCACTAGAGGTTTGTCAAACATTATTCTAGGTACTTCTGTGAGGTGTTTGCTTTTAATAAACTAAGCATTTAAGTTGGTAGGTTTTGGATGAAGTGTATTGAACTCCATAAAGCACTAGGCCTAACTCAGCCATTTGGAGCCTCTCACTGCTGGGTTATGTGAACTCACTCCACAGAGCACTAGGCTGTATTTCCTATGCTGCTCTTGGGTGATGGGCTCGCAGGAAGCACTGATGCACTGCTCAGGGGTGGGAGAACAATGCAGCCTAGGATGGGGACCTCAGCTCAGGTGAGAAAATATTCAGGCTGAGGCCAAAGAGTCAGGGGTTACCAAACTCCTGGGGATATAGTTGCTACTGGAAACCATGTGGGGTTGGGGAACAGAGGGAGCCTGTGGGCCTTCTATGAGGCTGTTCGGGGGTGGAGAGGCAACTCTGTCTTTGCTTAGTGGGTGAGTGTCTGGAACCAAGGAGGGGTCTTCTGCTGGAGACTTAGGTAGCGACTCTGTACAATGAAGGCTTCTCCCCAAGGTGATTCTTGATGAGAGACACAGTCTTTGCTTGTCCATACTGTTTATTTGCTGTATCTCATGGAAAATGGCTGCATATCACATCTTGAAAGTGGACCAGAGATTAAATATCTTCTGCAAGAAGGAATGTCCAGTAAGGGAAGCTCATTGGCTAAACCCTCAGGTTCCATCTAGATACCTCATTAGCATGGAGAACTCTGTGTTCTGTGCTATGTGACCAGTGGTCATGTTCTTTATGCGGGGAGTTGTGGTCACGAGTTCCAGGCCAGGAATCTGGTTGGGAGTAGGTGAAATACCTACCGTCTTCAGGTATGAGATGCCAGGGTTTCTGAACCCACTCAACCTTACTAAGTTTCCTGGCATGGTCCACTGCCCCACAGGAGCTCTTAACAGAACAAAGACTACTTCCCCTGACTTAGAAGTCACTGAAATTGCAGCTTTGGCTCTTCCATGGCTCTTCCTTTTACAAGCCTTCCCACTTCCTAGCCAGTTTGGACTTGCTAGCTTCTTGAACTAAGTGAAGTATAAGCTAGCTTCTGCTTAGTTCCAAACCAGCCCAAAATGTCCTGGCAGAAGCAACAGCCTCACCTCACAATCCTCGCGCCTTGCTTCTAGTTTATTTCTGATTGGCTGATTTCTGTGGCCAGCTGGCAACTTAGTCTAGGTAACAAAGGTTTGTTGAACCTAGGTGACCTCAAGCAGGGATAGTTCTTGGCCCCAGGAGCAGCCTTCAGTGGTTTACCTTGAGCCTCTTCAGTGATTCTGAAGAGTAGCAAGAGAGGGAGAGGAAATGCCCAAAAACAAGCATTTTTACAGCCTGCCCTGATTTCCAGATCGTGTCACATAGCGAAGGCTGGTGTCGTAATACAAGTCTACTCAAGGGCAAGAGCTTAAGAGGTGTGGGAGTGGGGGCTATTGATACTACAATCCATCATACACACCTTAGTTTCTCCTGCTGTGTCACCGTGTGAAGCACAGAGCAGCCTGTAGATATGTTAGCCAAAACGACAACCTGTGAGATACACTGGCCAAAACGACTGAGCATGAATCTAATCAAGCTCCAGGATTAACTTCCGTTTTCAATTATTTCCCAAGGTAGGTGAACAAAGAAAACGATGCCAAGGGAATAAATAGACAAGTGGCCATTAATGCAGCTAACTGAAATGTTCCTATCCATGACTTCACTGCTGGTCCTCTGGTAGTCTTCTGGGCCTTCTTTGGGTAGTGCCATGTGATCAGTTCTGGCCAATGAGATGAAGAGTAATATACTTAAAGGCTAAGCATTAAATTGCCTTGGTGAGACCCTTCAAGGCTCTTCTCTGCTGCTCAGATGGCCAGCAATGGTCTGCAGCAAATCCAGTCTGGGTTTGGGAGTGAGGCCAGTGGCTTACAGATAGTCTTCATCTGAGTTGTCTTCCTGGGAATAGAAAGGCTTCACTGTGCTGTGCTTGGGAGCTTCTGGAGCTGCCTGTCCTTACAGTCTGACCTTGCAGGTCCCAAACCATACACAAGTGACCTGGCTCTGTCAGTGTTGTGGAAAATGTTAAGGAAGGGTCTCCACTTCAGTTTCAGAGACATAGAGCTTCTACAACCACATGCCATGTGTGGATCTTATCTGGACACAACTTGAACAAACCGAGAAAATATATTTTAAAAATAATTTAGGATATTTCCTTGTGGGCTGGGTATTGTTTTTTTCTAGATATACTGGATGTACCTAATGGGTTTTTTTTGTTTGTTTGTTTGCTTGGTTTTTTTTGTTTGCTTTTGTTTTTAAAAAACCTGTTGAACCAGAAATGGTGGTGCACGCCTTTAATCGCAGCACTCAGGAGGCAGAAGCAGGTGGTTCTGTGAGTTTGAGGCTAGCCTGGTCTTCAGAGTGAGTTCCAGGACAGTCAGGGCCATGCAGAGAAACCCTTCTTAAAATAAATAAATAAATAAATAAATAAATAAATAAATAAATAAATAAATAAATAAATAAATAAATAAACAAATAAATAAATAAATAGTAAATTAAAAAAATAATGCCCCAGGTTTTTCAATGGTATACATGGAATTAGAAGAGGGTAAAAATAAAGTAATAGCTAGGATTTAATTGTAAACAGTAAGCAGGGGTGCCAAGCAAATGCTTTACTATTAAGCTACACCCTAGCCCAGTTAGAGATCTTTTAATAATTTTTTTCAGGTTAATTGTAGCAAATGTGTCCATAATATTGAATATCAATGGTAGGTATATGGGAGTTCAATATGCTAGCCTTCTTTTATGTATTCTTAAGATTGTTCAGGATGAGAGAGTAAAAATAATCCCCCAGAAAACTTTGTTTTTCACAGATTGGATGTATATCTATTGAAGGAAGTGAGAGTAGGGTGGGTTCTGGAGGCGGGGGTAGGGGGACACCTCGGAGGGCCTCTTGTGCTTACGTTTTGTATGTCCTTCAGATAGCTGCTTCTGAGATTCCCAGAAGGCATCAAATCCAAGCTGGAACACCAGCTGGTTGTTCTGTTTGCAGGGATGAGGGGTAACAGCCAGGGCTTTACACTATTGGGAGAATTGCTCTTTCACTGAGTCCCATCCTCAGCCCAGGATTGTAAGACCCTTAGGATTCATGATAAATTGCTTACCACAATCTGTGATACCAATTTATTCCCAGAAGGTAAAGTCTGGGGTGCGGGGTGGGCAACAAAGGAAGTCGGAAAGGAATATGAGGAGCATGTTGTCATCAAGATAGGATGGTGAATACTCGCTCATAAATCACAGCTGGGAAGAATGGATAGAAAAGTCTGTTGGAGCAAAGAGCCAGCTAATCTTCATGCCTGTACAGCTCTCGAGGGTTGTCCTGTAACATGGAGCCATTACTGTTTTTGAGAATGTGACCTAGAGCGATTGCTTTCATGTTCAATAGCATGAAATGCTGAGGATTTTCTTCTTGCCAAGTTCCTAAACTGAAATGTCAATAATTCTTTGCGCAAGAAACTTGGTGTTAAGGCTTACAGATTGCTGGAAGGGGTCTCTGGAGTTTTATCTGATCCATCTCTGGCATACGCCTCGTAAATTCTCTTTAAGCAGCTTCTGTGCATTCAGAGAACAAGGGTCACTGGCATCCTTGAAATGCTGCTTCATAGAGGACCAGAAGATGGCTGGAGGAGGGGCTCAGGGGTAGAGTGTGGGCCTAGCAGCTCAAGGCCTTGGGTTGCATTCCCAGAAACAAGCCAACAACTAACAAAGACAGACACCACACACAGTTTGAGAGCTGCTTGTTCTGGCTTGTCCCACTAGACCTTAAAGCAGTCATTCTCACTGGTTGGTGGCGGGGCTCACCTGGGAGGCACCTCATTCCGTTTCCATTTGCCTTTACACATTGGCATTGTTGCCTTCCCTCTGCTGGACTCCATTCTTAAGGCTTATTGGGTCTGCCCCAGGACCCCCACTTGCTGTATGGAGATGAGGCTCTGTTATTCTCTGCCCAGAGCCCTCTTTCTTCAGCTACCTTCCTGAGGCTTTAGATACAAAGATCCTTAATAAATGTTTGTTGACTGAACAAGGCCATTAGTTTGCTTGTCTGTGTCTTTATGCTGAAATCCTTTTCGGGGGTGTTTTATTTGTGGTCTCACATATCTCAGGCTGGCCTTGAACTGCTAAGAATGACCTTAAACCTTTGATCATCCCTCTTGCTTTACCTCTGGAGTGCTGAAGGACAGGTTTTAGGGATGAGCATCACACTTGGGTTTGGAATTCTAGGTATCAAAGCCAGACACTACCTACTGAGCTCCAGTCTCAGGCCCAAGCTTTTAATATAGTTAGCTAACAATATACACATTTTTTTAAAAATTTCAACTTGGCAGTTGCCTCTGCTGATGCATCAACAACCCCTTCCTTTCCCCAAAATTTCAATTTCTTCCATCTACCACAACAGAAGAAAATAGTAAAAGTGAGGGATTGTTGGGGTTCTGAGCTCCTTGGGCAGTTAGAAAAGGAATAGAAACTAAAGCAATCATTGGATGTGACAGAGGTTGACATGTAGAAGTGCAATAGGAATGGGGACCAAATAAGGGGAAAGAAAGAAGCACAGGAAGCCTGGCTTTCCCATTACCCTCCTGCTACGGGGCCAGGGAGACAACATTAGGGGCAGGTCCTGAAGGAGAATGTGGGGGTCAAGGAAGGGACTTTCCTCTCTTTGTAGAATGGAACACTGTAGGCAATATACAGAAATAAGTCTTCCTGGTGCTCCTGATATAGCTGATCCGTCATGGCCCTGGTGATGTTGACAAAGAGAAAGAAAGCAGCATGTAGATAAATTGCCTCTGGGTCAAAAAGTAGAGTTGACCAACTAACTGTAAGATGAGAAGGCACCAGATCAATCACCCAAGTTTTGGAACCTTTTTCTAATGTCCTCAGGGCTGCTCCCAGGAATTCTTTTGAATTTCCGTGCCCTCAGAGAGGCCTCTCTCCAGCTGATGAACCTCTGTATACAAACAAACTTCTTTTTCTCCAGAATGAGGTGAGACCAAGCTGAGCTGAAGGGATCCAGGAGACTGGGGTACTGGGTCGGGGCAGAGGTGGCTTCCATTCAGACAGCCAATATATACATTTTTGGATTACTTTTTGTGAGCCAGTGTATATCACAGATTAGGCATAGAACTAAACAACCAGTCAATAGGAAAGCAATAGATGCGCCAGGCAGGTGGCTTACCCCTGTAATCAGAGGGCTCTGGAGGCTAAGGCACAAAGATTGTTGAGTTCCAGGGTAGCCTACAGTATAGTGTGCACCCCTCTCTGAGAGGGAAGGAGAGAGGAAGAGGGAGAATATGCTGATGATCTTTTTAAGTCACGGTAAAGAAATATTACAGAAATGGAAGTCGTTTTGTCTATCCTTCCTTTATACACACTTTTTCTAAAGCAATGAAGATGTGGATCCTGTCTCAGGCATGCCTAGCTAGTTGATGTCAACTTGACACCAGCTGAAGGAAACTGCAATTGAGAACCTGCTCCCACTAGACTGCTGGTGCATGTTATTGCTTGGTAATTGATGTTGGGAAGGCCCATCTCACTGTGGTTGGTACCACGCATGGTCTGATGGTCTTGGGTGCTGTAAAAGAGTAGAGTAAGCATGCCAGTAAGTAGCACTCCTCCATGGTGTCTGCTTGGGTTCCTGCCTCCAGGTGTCTACTCTGGATTCCTGTCTTAGCTTCCCTCAGTGATGGACTTATAAACTGTGAAGTGAAATGAACCCCTTCCCAAGTTGTCTTGGTCATGGTGTTTTTATCACAATAGAACTCCTAAGACAATGGGCTTCATCTTCCAAGTGAGGACCCCACAGTCCTTTGTAACTCGAGCCTTCCAACAGCTAGAGCTATGGCAGTGTGCATCAAAGTCTTAAACATACACACAGCCTTTAACATTCTCCATTTGTAAAGATATGTTTGATTGAAATAGGTAAGGGATGGATACACAAAGATAAAGGTTTTCAGCAATGCTGTTTGTAAGATAGGAAAACTGTATCTATTAAATCATATGATGTGGGGGGGGGGCTGGAGCGATGGCTCAGCGGTTAAGAGCACCGACTGCACTTCCAGAGGTCCTGAGTTCAATTCCCAGCAACCATACGGTGGCTCACAACCATCTGTAATGGGATCCGATGCCCTCTTCTGATGTGTCTGATGACAGTGTACTCCTATACATAAAATAAATAAAATTTTCAAAAAAAACATATGATGTGGGGCTAGAGAGATAGATGCTCAAGGATGCACACAGGCATGGTCTTGCCCTCTTTCTCAAAACCTGCTTTTGATAACAGAAAAAGGATGCCATCAAGGAAATAGTTGTAATTGTTGACCTCAAACTGGAATGCCTATCTGTTACTGACTGAGAACTACAGAACTAGGGCTTTGGTGAAGAAGGAAGCTGAGAGCTGACACCTAACCTCCCAGGGCTAGAGACTTATGTCCCAGCTATAAAAGGCTTAGGCAGCGATCCCTTGAGTTCTGCCGGTGGCTTAGGAAGATGGAGAGTGACTCCATACAAGTTGACTTGGATAACACAGAAGGGAAGGAATAGGTAACCAAACCTGAAACCAGGAAAGACACATCAAAGAGACTTCTGGGTATGAAGTATGACTTGGTGGGTGGAGGTGTTTGCTGCTAAGCCTGGCTATCTGGCTTAGTGAAGGTTCTTTAAGGAAAGTTGGTTTTTTTAGGAGGGGGAATGGTGTTGCTTGTTTTGAGACAGGGTTTCATGTAACCCAGGATGACCTCGAACTCTTGATTCTCCTGCCTCCTGGATATTGGGATTACAAGCTTGCATCTTACAACGTCCAGCTGATGGATTCTTATCAGGGTGATTTATTGGTGGTGCTCTCAGAAGAAGCCTCTGTGGAAGTAAGGAGGAGCAGAGAGCAGAGACAAAGGCTAACTCAAGATAGCTGCACCCAAAGACTCCTCTTGTCCAATCGCACAGCAAACCTCGGACTGTGAGAGGTGCCAGGGTATGCTGCTCACCTACAAGGGACCAGCGTTTGCACACTTCCAGCCCACACTCAGGTGGAGGACAGTCCCTTAGGTGTTTCTGGTAAAATGGCTCCTGTCAGTTGAGGGTCATTCTTAGGAATAGGGATTGCTATGAGCCCTCAGTAGCCAGCACTCACAGCAGCTGCCACATGAGTCACTAACAGACAGGGCATCTGGGCAGATCACCAGCAACATCCATTGAAGCAGCGCTTCTGCAAGGGTGGTCCTGGAATATCTGTTGGCTTCATCTCTGGAAACTTGTTGGAGATGCAGGTCCCTCATCTAACCCCCAAGCCTACTAAACTCTGCAAGCAAGACTCAAGCATCAGCATTTTATTTTATCAAGCCCTCCAGGTGGTTTTAACAAATGGGCAAATGTGAGAACCACTGTCTTATGGGGGCAGATGACTGGAAACTGTAAAACACATAGTCCCGGGAAAATAAAGGACATGCAGAACATGTTTTGCAAGAGAAATTACACACAGAATTACCAGACTCAAGTGACCCTCTGAAAGGATAGCTGGGACTGTAGGCAGGCACCTGCCAGGTCCCATGACTCGGTATTCCAGGAATATTTGCTATAGGAAAATCCACACTGGAGTAGGCATCGGTAGGGTTGCTGGACTTCAAGTATAAAGAGATCAATGGCTTTCCTGGCAGAATAAATTATTCAAGTGCCAGGAGAAGTAGTTAGGTTGACCTGAGTTGCCTCCTCCATAACTGAGCTGCCAGAAGATCAGCTAACAATGTCCATAAATCTCAGGTAGAGATTGGAGCATCAGATGCCTTAGCTCACCCACCATGCTTTCAGCTTAAAGGTGACAGCTGGATTTTGTGAACATGTGAGGTTTCAGGGCAGAAGGTCCAGGTGGCCTCCTCGGCAAGCTACTGGTAGCTTCAGTGAACTAAACTGCTAGAGATTCTAATCCTGGAGTCTTTTCACAGTCAAGTAGCCAATGATACTTAATAAAACACACACACACACACACACACACACACACACACACACACACACACACACACACACACACACACGGAGAAGGGGAAAGAATCTGTTCATGTGCCATTAGCCCAAGCTATCCTAAATACACTATGTACAGCCAAGGCTGGTCTTGACTTGAAGTCTTCCCATCTTGGCCCCCTTGGTGCTGGGATTACAGGGGTGTACTACCATTCCTGGCCTGAATACACTATTTTAATTGCTTCTGTCCTGTCAGAATGGGGTGCAGACTCAAGTCCTCACATATAGCCAAGTACTACATAGGAGACCACCCTCATGAACAAGGAAACTATGATGTGGGAGCCCTCCCTTCAAGTGCAGACACAGGAACAGTGGTTGTAACCCAATGAGAGAGCACTTGTCCAGCATGCAGGAGGTCTGAACTTGATCCCATTAAGCAAACAGAACTAATGAAAGGGAAGAAGTGTATACATAATAATATGTCAGAGCACAATCCAAGGATGGAGTCATGTGAGAATTCTGAGTGCTTGTGAGAAAATGCCAAGAAAACGAGTCTTGTGACCTCAGTTTCTTCAAAAACATCAAGTCGTTCTTGGGATGTGTTTTCCTGCCCCTATCAGGTGTAGCAGACAGGAGTGAGTTTACCTTAGCTGTTGTTATTCATGTCTCTGTGGAAAAATATTTTTTGCTCTCTGTGGCTTGTCCTTGTGATTGAATACCTCACTCGTGTGATTCTTCTAACCCTCGGGTATACATTGTCTGATGCTCTGAATAAAGTTGGCTATTGCATGAGACTTAAGTCCATCTCATTATTGGGGCCTTCTCTCCCAGATTCACACTGCTAACTAGAGCCATAAACAGTAGTGAATTGGGTCCTTCAGGTCAGTTGATGTTCTGAGAGCCATCTACTTCCAAATAAGTCATTAGTTCTGACCGACATCTTTCACCTACCAGTAACTCACAATGTCAGGCAAGAAGGAATTTATTCTTGGAATCTACACCTAGAGCTTGCCCCCCCATCATAAATTAGACTTGAGCTTCTCTCTGCAGTGTAGTTCTGTCCACCTAAGTGCTGTTCTGGTTTATTTTCCTGTTGTTGTAGTAAACACTATGCAACTTGGAGAAGAAAGAGTTTACCCCCATCTTACAGTTCCAGATTACAGTCCATCACTAAGGACAGTCATAGCAGGAGCCCAAGACAGGAACCGGGAATCAGGGACCATGGATGAGTGTTGCTTACTGCAACACTCTCTCTCACTAGCCCTTTCACCCCTTCCTATATGCTGTACATACACACACACACACACACACACACACACACACACACACACACACAGTCCAGACCCATTTGCCTAGGAATGATACCACTCACAGTAGATCCCTCCTAAATCAACTAGCAATCAAGAAAATGATCATAGAATCCTCATATAGGCCAATCTAGTCTCGGCAGTTCTTTGACTGAGGTCCCCTCTTCCCCTTGTTTTCATCAAGTTCACAATAAAAATTAACCAGTACACATTCTCTGCAGGTTCCCTTCCCAAGTGTGGACGTCCCCAGGGTGTCCTTGAAGACCAAGCTCAAGTGCTACTAGGTCCCTAGAGCTTTGTTGGATTCACCCAGCTCAGGGTTGGCTCTCTCCTCTGTGTCCTCAGCTCTAGCATATCCTAGCCTACCTTGAGTGACTGTTTGCATAGCCTGTATCTGATCCCCATAAGGTTAGGCTGGAGCACCTCAGCTATGTTATAGTGGTTTGAACAAAAATGGCCCCATAGACTCACAGGGAGTGGCACTATTTGAAAGATGTGTGTGACCTTCTTGGAGTAGGTGTGGCTTTGTTGGAGGAAGTGTATCACTAGGGGTGGGCTTTGGGGTTTCAAATGCTCAAGCCAGGCCCAGTGTCTTTCTCTTCCTGCTGCCTGCCTATTCAGATGTAGAACTCTCAGCTACCTCTCCAACGCAGTGTCTGCCTGCATACTGCCGTGACCATGATGAACTGTAAGCCAGCCCCAGTTAAATATTGCCTTTATAAGAGCTGCTGTGGGCTAGAGAGGTGGCTCAGTGGTTAAGAGCGCTGACTGCTCTTCCAGAGGTCCTGAATTCAATTCCCAGCAACCACATGGTGCCTCACAACCATCTGTAATGGGATCTGACACCCTCCTCTGGTGTGTCTGAAGACAGTTATAGTGTGCCCATATAAATAAAATAAGTAAATCTTAAAAAAAAAAAAAAAAAAAAAAAAAAAAAGAGCTCCTGTGGTCTGGTGACTTTTCACATATATATATCTTGAACATTTTGCATTGCTCTGTGCCCAGAAAAGAATCAGCTCTCAGTGCTTAGCGTATTGTAGAGAACTGAACTGGGAAAATGGAGGTCTGTTTAATTCCAAAAATTTGGTTTCAGCAGCTAGCATTTGTTGACAACTGTGAGTTTGCTATGCTTTACAGACAAGGACTGAGGGAGTGTGAGAAGTGGTCCAGAGGCTGAAGCCTTACAGCGTGCAGCAGCAGGAGGATGCCCTGCATCAGTCCGGCCACTCTCAACGCTGCCCACTCTCAGGGTCACCACACAGACCCATGCCCAGGTTATTGAGTTATGGAGCAGCACAGAGAATCTTTATTCAGTGACCGTAATGTCCTTTCATACATGCTGGCTCTGAAAATAGGGGACCCAAGGAGGCAGTTGTGGGACAGAAGGACACCGGAACAGCAGGGGTACTCTGTGGCACGTTCTCTGGTCCAGTCATGGTTCTGAGGTCTCGCTCATGAACCCTCTGGGGAGACACTACTCATGTCCTGTTTTGTCCTTCAGTATACGGAGGCAGCTTAACCAATGTCATATGGTCATTTGGGAACAGATCCAGGACTCT
This sequence comes from Uromys caudimaculatus, assembly GCA_028551405.1. Taxonomy (NCBI): domain Eukaryota; kingdom Metazoa; phylum Chordata; class Mammalia; order Rodentia; family Muridae; genus Uromys; species Uromys caudimaculatus. The sequence goes on from CM052702.1 coordinate 100,191,279, forward strand.
GGCCTGTGCAAATCTGTGTGGTTTATTAGCTCAGAGAACTCACACTACCCTGAGTCCTGCCTCCCTCATCCACAAATGGGGATAAATAATATCCTTTGGCAGGGGGGGAAAGAAATTACGTGAGAATACATCTGAAGGTACCTATGCTAAGTAGATGATTAATAACTAACATGTATTTTGTTTGCTTGTGTGTTTGTTTGAGATAGTCTTACTATGTAGCCCAGGTTGGATCAGGACTTTGAGGATAGCCAAAGCTACCTAGAGTTTGAGGTTGGTATGAGTATTTGCATGAATGTAAACCGTGTGTGCCTGGTACCCAAGGAGGCCAGAAGAGGCATCACAACCACCTATCACTGGAGTTATATACTCTAGTGAGTCTCCATGGGAGTGTTAGAAGCTGAACTCTGTGAGAGCAGCAGGTGCTCTTGATCACTGAGCCATCTCTTTAGCCTTTATTACTTTCATTGGGGATTTTTGAGTATGTGTGTCTGTGTGCATTCTGTCCTGTGTGTTGGAGTATCATCAGAGACCGGAAGAGGTTGTCAGATCCCTTGGAGCTGGGTTACAGGTGTTTGTGACCCACCTGACATGGGTGCCAGAAACAAAACTCAGGCCTTCTATCAGAATAACGAGTGTTCTCAACTGCTGGGCCACTCCAGGGCCCTTCCCCCTTTTGAAATATAATCTCACTGTGTAGCCCTGGATGGCCTGTAACTCCTTGTGTAGACCAGGCTGGTCTTGAACTCAAAGAGATCCAATGCCTCTGCCTCCTGAGTGCTGGGATTAAAGACGTGGAGCATCGTACCTGACCTGAGTTATTTTTAAAGGTGAAACAGTCAAGCATAGTGGCACGTGCCTCTAATCTCAGTACTTGGGAAGTGGAGGCAGAAGGATCAGGACTTTGCGGATAACTGAGGCTACCCTAGAATTTGAGGCCAGCCTGGGCTACACGAGTCACTATCTAAATAAAATGAAATAAACCAAGTAATTGCAAGAGTGAAATAGTTTGATCTGGTTGAACATACCTTGAGTCCCAGCTATTGTGAGTCTGAGGATTGTAAATTCACAGCCACTCTGGACTCCAGAACTAGATCCTGACTCACTTAAATCAATATACAAGTGCAGTGCTAAAGTCCTGGGTGTAGCCCCTAAGGCGGAGTCAAGGAGGAACTGTTTGTATGCTGGCAAAATACTTCCCACGTCCATTTGCTCATCACCTTTAAAGGCACTTTGCTGTGATGTGAACAGCTATGTCCCTTCCACAACACTTCACAGGAAAATGCATTTGATGAGTGCCGCGTATGAGTGTTCTTCCTCCAGAAAGCGATACCTTAGCTGATTACATTACATGTGGGCTATCAGAAAAGACGACAGAGCAGGCCTGCACACGTCAGAAAGGAAGATGTAAGGATCATGCTGGAGCCACTCAAAAATAGCCTGACAGAGTTTAATCGTGAGCTTGTTGCATCTTCCGACATTTTTAAAAATCAAGTCACAGCTGTGTGAACTTTACACTGCGACCATCATACACAAATATAAAAAGAAGCAGACATGACGGATGAACTCATGGCTAGCCATCAGTCCAGTGCCATCTAACACAAAAGACCAGTAAGAGACTGTGAGCCAGTAGAACAGAGTTCCAACAGGGCCTAAATGGCAGCTTTTACTGGTGCCTGTGATTCGGTTTAGTTAAAGTTATAAAGCTTTTGCGTCAGTACCAGAGAGCCAGATTTCTTTGCAATCTATTCAAAGATGGTAGAGGGAGTAGAATTAGATTATATGTTGCCATGGAAAAACCTATCACCAACAATATCAACGGATTTCAATCTTTTGGCCAGAGAAGTGTTTCCAATGTCTTTGGTTCCTACAAGGAGAAATAACCCCCGCCCCTCCATGGGTACTAAACAACCAGTTCAGCATTTTAACGATTGGTTCTATGAGTGTCAAAATTGGACAAATGGATTGAGCTCTTGACGTCATCATCACCAGTCACTACACTTCAAAAGTCTGCCAGCCAAGCACGAGTGCTCCCCCCACCAGAAGGTGGACACACTAGACAGTCTCCACTGGGGGAACAGTGTGGAGCTGTAACTTACTTCTGCTAACACCTCAGTTTTGCTTTATTTCTGGTTGTAACAATTTGTGCTGGTTGTGTGCTGTAAGCTGCATTGCCTCCCTAGTAGTTATTTGTTTAGATTAGAAAAATCTCAGCTAGTAATTCATCTGGGAACACAGGTCAAAGATAAAAGACATCTGTACTGGTGTGGGGGAGCACGAAGCTTGGGGAACCTTCCTGCTGGTGCCCTAGAGCTGAGGCACGTGTTCGGGTGGAGAGCAAAGCTTTTCCAGAACAGCACGGACTTCCTCAGGATTGTAGTTCCAAGGGCCAGGTTTACCCTGCAAGAGAGGGGAGACACATGTTAGAGGTCTCACCCTACAATGCCTGTCATGTCTGGGGTGTGGCTGAGAGATATCACAGTTAACGATACTACGTGGGAGTTATCAACACAGGACAGTTACAGCCTTGGGGTGGGTCAGGTCACTCAGGGAAATTGTGGAGAGTGGCCCCATCATCTAAGCTGAGGACTGGGCAGGGAAGTAGGAGGGAAAACACAGTCAAAGTGACAGAGGTCTGGAGAAGGGGACCAAACATAAGCTCCTCTTGAAACAGCAGCCTGCACACGGAGTTCCTTCTACAGAACCACCTCGGGCTGTCCAGACCCTCGGCCCTAGCTCAGTCCTCTTCAACCCGAGTTGGGCAAGAATCATACTTTCTGCTCTTAGTCGCTGCTCTCTTTGTCCTCTCTCCTCAGACACCAACGATCTTTCCAAAGTACAGACTTGATCAGACCATGGTTCTCCGGCAGAACCTTCTTATGGCTCCCCTTGGCCTTTGGAGGAAGACGATCTCTGGTCCAGAACCAGACCCTGGTCCTCCAAGTGCTGCCTTCTCTACTCGTGCCTTGTCCTAATGTGCCACACACCTTGCCCACCACTTCCCATAGTCCCATCAAATTTCCCTCCCTGAGCTTGCTTGGCTGACTGCTTACAGTTCAGGACAGTTACGGCCTTGAGGTGGGTCAGGTTACTCAGGGAAAAGCAGAGAGTGGCCCCAGCCCTGAACAGCCTGGCGCCCAAGAGCCAGATCTGTTCTGACACCCCACATTTTTTCATTTGCATGTTGTCCTCAGCATCTTCAGTGTCTCAATAGCAGAACTGAATTGTTGGGGATTCAGAGATTTGGCTCAGGAAGTAAAAATATTTACTACTTAGCTCTTTAATAGAAAAGTGTAGCTGAGCCCTGCTCTGGCTTCTTACAGCACTTGGACACTGTTACACCATCCCCCTCCTCTGTATGTGTATTTGTGTGTGTGAAGGTACATGTGGAACCCAGAGGTCAACCTTGGGTATTGCTCCTTAATCATTTAAAAAAAATTCTCTATATGGGAAGGGGTGGGTATGTACACTCCAGAGCAGTATTCATGGACTCCAAAAGAAGGTATGGTATCCTGTGGAGGTGGAGTTACAGATGGTTGTAAACTTCCTGCTGGGAACCAAACTTGGATCCCCTGGAAGTACAGCCTTTTAACTGCTGAGCCATCTTTCCAGCTCCAACCTTGCTTTTTGAGATATGGTCTCTCACTGGTCTGGAGCTTACCCATTAGGCTAGACTCCTTGGCCATGGAGCCCCAGAGATCTGCCTGTTTGCAATCCTAGCATTCCAGTAACAATGTCTGTGTGAGAGGAGCTATGAAGCTGGGTTGTCTGTTTCCAAGGCACTTTCCTATTTCATTTCCAGCTTCTAGTCAGCAGGTTACCTCAGCAGTGACAGCTCCAGAGCCTTCTTTTACTGCTTGCTTGGTGACCTTGAGCAAGCCATTCCTTCTCTGAAGATCATGTATAAAATGGAACCATTTTCCACTCAGTCAAGGGCCAGTGAGATGGCTCAGTGGGTGAATGTACCTGCCACCAAGCCCAGTGACCTGAGTTTCATCCTCAAGACTCCTCTGGTGAAAGGAGAAAGTGACCCCCACAAATTACCCTCTGACCCACACACACTCAATAGTAGCATGCATGCAGCCCCCACCACAGATGCAAGACAAATTCAAATGCAATTTTAAAAATTAAAACTAAAGGCTAGCTAGGTATGATGGTACATCCCAGCATTCGGAAACCAGAGGCAGGTAGATCTCTGTGAGTTCAAGGCTAGCCTGGTGAGTTCCAGGACAGCTGGAGCTATGTAGAGACCCTGTCTCACATAGATAGATAGATAGATAGATAGATAGATAGATAGATAGATAGATAGATAGAGAGATAGAGAGATAGGTAGAGAGATAGGTAGATACAGACAGACAGACAAACAGACAGACATGAATAAAAACTAAACAACATCAAGAGTTAAAGATTAAGCCAGACACTGGATGCTGAGGAAGCCAGGAGATTGCACTTCTAGTCAAACGCTAGCATGCTCATGGTCACTGCTTCATGCAGCACCAGGCAAAGACCAATCTCATTTTGCAAAGGAGAAGACAGGAAGGCTTTGAGGTGAAAGGACTCCCCAGGTTACATGCATGAGAAGTAATGGAGTAGTGCTCTTCCTGGGATGAAATCCTCCTCTGCCCCTGTAACACCAATCCTCTGGCCCTTCCCTGGACCCCTGAGCCTAGGACATCACCTTGTAGCAGATCCTGCCCTCCTGTACCACATAGAGCCTCTCAGGCAAAGCTGCATAGAGCTGGCTGCTCTGGTTCTGCATTGTGTCCACCACCACAGGGCACTGGGGGCTCCTGGCCAGCAGCAGGTGTGCTGCCTGCAGACGGTCCTGGAGGCTCCGGTGCTGCCTGATGTCCACATTGTTCTTAAAAGCCCAGCCATCTGCAAGAGGAAGGTTAGACTACAGCTGCACAGATGTGACGTACAGTTCTCGGAGTCCCACCTACTTTTAACAGAAAGCCTCACGTAGCAGTGTCCTGTTGGAGAAATCGGCCAAGTCTCCCCTCAGAGATGAAATGCAAGGCCACAAAGAGGGTTACCAGAACCAAAGCACTACCTGTGCAGGCCTCAGGTCTTCAATGAGAGATAGTTGGACAAAGTGGCTCTTGATCTTTCATCTACCTTTGAACCACTGGGAGGCTTTGTTAGAGGAAGAATCAACCTGTCTAGGTTGGCAGCAAGAGTGGAGCCAGCTCCCAGCATGTGGAGGTTGTTGGTGCCTCAACCGAATTTAGAAGCAAGGATCAGAGCAGGGGTTATCCTGGTGTGTGGTCTTGTGTCCAGTCCTAGTCCTGCCTCGCCCTCCCCAACCCCCCTCCGATCCCTCGCCACCCACCCCGTTCTCCGAGGCCCCCATCCTCACACCCCCCCCCCCCCTGTTAGTAACAGGGATTCCCAGCCTTGCTCTAGGCCATTGAGGAATGGGTTCTTAAGTGTGTGTTTTCACACCCTTCTCCATGATTCTTATGTACTGGACAGCTAAAGAACCACTATTCTGGCTGGGAAATAGTGTTGTATGCCTTAATCCCAGCATTCGAGAGGCAGAGGCAGGAGGGTTTACAGAAGCCAGTATGGTCTACACAGTGAGTTCCAGGACAGCCAGGGCCTTACCAGAAAAACCAGTCTAAAAAAAACAAAAACAAAAACAAAAAAATGAGCAAACAAACAAAAAAACAAAGCAAACCAAAACCTACTGCTGTGGAATCTTAACAACTTCCCTCTCCTAACTAGTTCTCACCACAGTGTTTTTCCCAAAATGCAAATCTGTGCTTGATATTCCCCTGCCTAGATCTTTGGATGGATTCTTATCAGCTTCAAGCTAGCTTCAGGCTGCTTAATGCCTTTCAGTTGTAAAGCTGAGTGCCTACAGGAAGGAGGCTCTTGTTTCTCTCTCCCTGGGTCTAACATGGGCTGGAGCACAGAACAAGGGCTTGTTGAATACAGCCGAGTGATTCTGCAAAGCAGCTGCTGTCCCATGTGTGAAGTAGAAAGCAAGTCTGGAAGTTGACTGAAGTCACATGACTAGCACATGATGGTGCAGGACCTGTACCCGGGTTAAAACCCAGTTCGTGACCATCCATCCTACTGTGTCATGTACCCCTGCATTTTACCTGGATAAACATGGGAAAGCCAACCAACTGACTTTGGGTACAGACCCCAGGGTCCCTAGGATTGGTAGACACTGACTCTGCATTTTCTCTCTGAAGTTCACATCCAGTTCTGTCTGACTGATAACAGGCATCTCAGAGCAGGAGACAGGGAGGGGAAGCAAGACCCAGAGGTGACAATTACAAGAAACTTTTCCTTAGTGGCTCAGGTAGGTGGGCAGTTCTGAGTTCCAGAAAGAGTGTGAGTTGCTAGGTCTGACTTCAGGACAAATGCATCAGGCATCAGAACCAGGAGTTAGTGCTAGGGTGACCCCAGCCTGCTGGATTCTCTAGGACTCTGTTCCTTGAAGTGTGGCCCCTAGGCTAACTGCCCCCGGCTTTCCCTGGCTACACCCCAGCCCTCCAGCATCCAAATAGGACCTCCAGGTGACCTTATGAAAGTTTGAGAAGTGCCACCCCAGAACCTAATCAGCTTTGGCTGAGCTCCAGCTGTCATCTCTGAGACTGGCAAAGCCCTGTCTCTTCTCAGCTATGGAGGCTACAGATCTCAGTGCGCTGCCCAGGGCTGCTTCTCACCAAGAGACTCACTGCCATGTGCTGGAGCTTCTGTTACCTTAAACTGTCCTTTTTTCTTTCTTTGTTGTTTTGTTTTGTTTTTTTGAGACAGGGTTTCCCTGTGTAGCCCTGGCTATGCTGGAACTCCTGTGTAGACCAAGCTGGCCTTGAACTCAGAGATCACCTACTGTGCCTCCCAAGTGTTGGAATTAAAGGCGTATACCACCCCTGTCTGGTGCATAAGCCATCCTTTGAAAATATATTTCATGGAAAAGTTTAAATATACATAAAACTACAGAGGAGAGCATGCTCATATCCACACACTTATTACCCCATGATATTTTAAAATTTCCCCCAAATGTGAATGAGAACGGAAGCTGCCTGTCAAATGAACACATTATTAAGTTGAAAATTCTCAGGTGTTTGAGTGCAGAGAAATAAAAATACAGTAGGCTTAAGTTGGGGCCATGGGATATGCATCTTCAACAAGCGATCTAGGTGGTTCTGTCTTCAAGAATTTCAATACCACACGAGGATACAGACCACACTGAGGTGTACACCGTGTGGCCAAATGGGTGAAAATGATCAGAGAGATCTCTGGGCTTCCCACTCATGGGCAAGCCAGCAAAGATAATGCAGCCTGGATGCTCATTCAGCCAGTTTCCACAGAGCCCTGACTAGGACATGGATGCTGCAGAGTCCTGGGTGACGAGGACTCAGAGAGCCTCTCCCACCATGTGTACAGCAGGTGAGCAATGGTTCCCCTCCACCATGGAAGCCTTCTTTGAGCTCTGAATTTGAGACTGGGGCTAAATTTAAGGCTTCAGTCCCCATGATGGCCAGGGAAATGGGGATATGTCTGATCACCCTGCAGAGTTCAAGAAGCAAGATGTAGATATTTCTAGAAGGAAAGCCTGTCTCACCATTTCAACTTTCTTAGCATAGGAACAAGGTGTCTTGTGTAGCAACAGTGGTAATGACATGGTTAGAGCTGGAAAGGGACTCCTACAGAGCTATTCTACGGTAGTGTTCCTCCAAGTGTGGTCCTCAGGCCAGGGGTAGTAGCATTACCTAGAACTCAGATCTGTGAAGGCATCTGCTTTAGCAGTGTCCCCAGGAATATGGGGTATCACCAAAGTTTAATGAGCTATGATCCAGACAAACCATTGTCCTGTCCTTTTGATCTTAGGATATTGCCTGGAAAATAGCTAAAGGGCAGCCATTTTCATTTGTGCCACACCAGGTTTCAATTCCTTGTCAATGTGCTCAAACCAGTTGCCCTCCTCAAGCTCCCACTTAACTATGCTCCTCTTCAAACTTCTGCTCTGTATGTTCTTATTGAAAGCAGACTGTGGAGGGAGAGGCAGTGGGAGGGAGAGCCAGCTCTGGGCTTCTCTGGTCCTCCCTCCTTCCCTTTCTCCCTCCGTTCTGTCCCAACTATAACATGGGCTCCGATGATGGGAGAAAGACGAGAGGGAGGGTGGAGGCCGAGGCCGGGAGTCTCTGTACCTGTGGCGTGCGCTTCTTCAATGTAAATGATGAGGAAATCGGCTGTGGAGGCAAAGTCTTCTACAAGTCTCTTGAACTGGTCAAATTTGAGAAGAAATGAAGGTCAGGTGCAACTGCCAAAGTTCAACACCAGGGGCCTGTTGCCTGCAACAGGAAGGAACCATAGGGACCGTAACTCGCACGTTTCCTTTTACATGTACTGTCTTCCCTCCTGCGCTCAATTCTGTTCCTCCTGCCCCTGTGGGATGAGTCCCAGGCACCATGCAGAGTCCAAGCCTAGACAGCATGACTAGTGGGGGGTAGGGCTAGCTTTTGCCTCTCTGAAAGCAGAGGTTTTGTTAGGTGTCTCAGTGACCACTAGATGCTAGATGGAAATCAAAATAAAAAATCCTTCTCTGCAGACCATAGTTTATAAGGTGGGCAGACACCCGTCCTCCACAAGATGTGATTGCTAATATTCAGAGTGGGTAGTTACTCCCTTTTTTTGAGACAATATCTTACTATATAGCACTAGCTAGCCTGGAACTCACTACATAGACCAGGCTAGCCTTGAACTCAAAGAGATCTGTCTCCTGAGTGCAGCACCATGCCTGGCAATTCTCTCTCATTTTTGCAAGTTTATGGACTTGCTTCAGCACCCACACACAGCAGGTCAGCGGTGGAGTTAAAATGAATACTGGCTTCTGGACTTGCAAGTCAGTGCTCTTTCTATTAAAAGGACCTCCGTTCCCTCAATGGACATGAAAACACAGACTCTCCAGGAGCTGGGACTGTGGCTCAGCACTTTAGAGCACTTTGATCTTGCAGAGTCCGTTCTCAGCACCCACGTTAGGTGGTTCACGACCACCTGCAAACCCAGGTCCAGGGATCAGACTCTCTTCCGGCCTCTGAGGCACCAGGCACACAGGTGGTACACATACGTATACACAGGCTCTCACATGGACACACACACATAAGATAGAAAATAAATCTTAAAAGAACACACACTTTACAGGATCATTATGAAAATTAAATAAACTAACACTGATAAGGGCTTAATATGGTGCCTGGACCATAGGAGATGCTCAGTAAACATACGCTATTGTGAGGAGCTTGAATCTACTCTTTGGGCTCTGAAGCAGTGGAACAGTGAAGACGGCATCCCAAAGGGGACAGGGGTGGGAGCTGCTGCAGAATGAAAATCATTGAAAACAAAGCAAGAGCTTCTAGGTTTGCTATACAGATTCTTCATGCCCCTGCAGTCTCTCTCATCACCTGGCAGGTGTTTTAGTTAGCTGCTATTTGATGCCATACTCTCCTAAGCCCAAGGATGTTGGAAGGGTGACAACAGGCCCCCATGATCATATTGCAACCCCAAACACCTTCTGTTCTCTGCCAGGAGCACAGAAGCTGAGCCAGCAGCTGCCCCCTCCTACTTGCCTGTCCTTCTTCCCACTGGGCATTGCCTTTTCTATTTCTGGATGTTCTAGGTACCTTTATTAGGTAGAGGCCTCTCCCTCCAGGCCCCTCCCAGTCACTTACCAAATTGCACAGTGTCAATGTCAGTTCATGATGGGGACAGCACCCTGCCATGAGACACTGGAGGATGCCCACACTAGATCTTGCCTTTCCTGTTTAGTGATCTTGCCCCTTCTGGGACAGAAAGTGACAGCAGTCCCTGTAGGAGCAGGAAGGCACACCCAGAATAGAAGTCCTGGAGAATAATGTGTCTCAGACATTCAAAAAAAGGCTGAACTTGTGTGGGCTGAGGGTCCTGAGGTCCAAACCCCCAGGGCTCATCCATTGTCCTACAAGGCTTAACAACTAAATGCAGAGTCGAAGATGAACCCGTGGTTGGGCATAGTGGTACAAGCTTGTAGTCCCAGAGCTGGGAAGGCTGAGGTAGGTGAGTGCTGTGAGTTTGAGGCCAGTCACAGAGTGGCTCACAATACCACCCTCCAAAACAGATGACATTAGGAGGAATCTCAGGATAACAGAGTACTAAATCCCTAAGCACAAGTCTGACCGTGGGAACCCTTGGTCTCAAGCCTATGAAGTCAGCTCTATGCAGGAGCCTTCTGTAACTCCTCAGCCACGGCTGAGGAAAGCCCTGGGAGGACCACTATTGTACCCTGAGGTTTCTATGGCTAAAGGTACAGGCTGTTGAGCCCTAGCCACGCAACTATTGGAGGCTTGCTAGCCCTGCACAGCGACACGATCTGTTTGAGCAGCCACATCATCCAAGCTGCCCCTAAGGGTTCCTACTCCCGTGCCCTGCTTTGAGCACACACACATTCTGTCTTTTAGCATTTATTCTGCATTTACAGTATGCCGGGTTCGCCACCATAGGCAGCAGTCTGTGGTGAAGGAAGAAGGAGAAGGAAGCCATCAGGAATCTGCCTCCATGCGGCGTGGGGTTTGTTCAGCTGGGAGATTGGCCATAGGCAATGAGCAGGCAAGTGAAGCATTGTGAGACTGCGTAAGCGTTATGAAAGAGCTCAGGAAGGGTGGCCCACTGCAGACAGGTGGAGCAGGGAGGGCCTCTGGGTCAGCCTGAGAGGTGAAGGACTGGAACAAATCAGCCCTGGAGAAAGGAAGAGCATTTCAGGCAACGTGAGTCAATGTTCAAAGTCCTCGAGGAGGGACAGAGCCCAGTTTGTTTAAGGACCTGTAAGACCACTGTCTAGAACCTGGCACCAAGGGCAGAGGCTGCAATGGGCCAGAGAAAGATCTGCTGGGTTTTATTCTAGCTGTGGTAGAAAGTGCCAGAGCTATAAAGCAGGGTAGTGGGCATAAGCTATAATTCTTGCCCACCTGGCTCCTTAATCTTCTTTCTCATTTGGAATTCCTATTCTGTATATGACTGATGGAACAGTGTACCCAGCCTTGCTCTCTGGAAGACCAGAGAAGCAGGCATGCCCCTGCCCCAGCAGCCAGGGGCAGGCAGCAGTCCCCATCCAGGTCTTTTATTCTGGAGTCACTGAGACAGAAGAATTCATTCTCAGCCCAGTGGTCATACTCCTCAAGGGTGCCGGCGGTGGACATGCCAACCATGGTGACTGCAAGATGTGGTCTAACTTGTTGTTAAAAGGCAGTTCATATCCAAGCCTTCAGATGCTTTTAGATCTCTGGAGTCCAAGCCACTTCTCGTGTGTGTGTGTGTGTGTGTGTGTGTGTGTGTGTGTGTGTGTGTGTGTGTGTGTGTGTGTTTATATGTGCATGTGCGGGTACATATGCATGTGTATGTGGGTGGGTGTGTATGTGGGTGTGCGTAGGGGTATGTGTGGGTGTATGTGGGTGTGTGTAGGGGTAGGTGTGGGTGTATGTGGGTGTGTGTAGGGGTATGTGTGGGTGTATGTGGGTGTGTGTAGGGGTATGTGTGGGTGTATGTGGGGGTGTGTAGGTAGACATGCCTGTGTGGAGGTCAGAAGACAACAACTCGCAAGAGTCTTCTTTCTTGCCACCACGTGGGTCTCGGGGATTGAACTCAGGTTGTCTGACTTGGCTACAGATCCTTTTACCCACTGAGCCATTTTCCTGAACCTCCACACATGCATCATGGCACATTTGTGGAAAACTTGTACCCCTACACATGTACATGCACATCAAAATAAAATTTAAAATGGAATAAAATTATTTTTTAAAGGAAACCAGAGTAGAGTCTGATGCTTTCAAAAATCCCTTGCTTCATGTAGCAATCAGATTCACACTTGAATAGCACACTAGCTGCCGTGTGGAGAAAAGACAGAGTGGGAACAGGAGTTGGGGAGCAGCAGCCGGCCGGCTCTGGAGAAGTGGAGCTGCAGCTAATGCTCAGGTGGGGAGAGGCAGAACCGAAGAGCACACTGCTGGACGGTAGCGGAGGCTGCCCAGCTGCCCTGTGTTTCATGTCATCTGTTACACATCCTCCTTGCTCTGCATGGGATTTGAAGCAGCTCGTATACATGTTAAAATAGCAACTAATAACGAAGGAAAGAGATCATGGCCTTCTGAAAAGCTTAGAGCAGGACAGGAAATGGACAGAGGCTCCAAAGTGCTTTGCACCTTTGAAATTCAGTTTACTTTTTGGCAATGTAGGATGTCGAAACCCAAGGCCTCAAACATGCTGGGTAAGATACTGAGCTGTGCTTGGCAGCGGTGGCGCACGCCTTTAATCCCAGCACTTGGGAGGCAGAGGCAGGTGGATTTCTGAGGCCAGCCTGGTCTACAGAGTGAGTTCCAGGACAGCCAGGGCTACACAGAGAAACCCTGTCTCGAAAAACCAAAAAAAAAAAAAAAAAAAAAAAAAAAGATACTGAGCTGTATTCTCAGCAACTGTGTATTCGTTAGAACACAGCTGTATATTGACTTTGAGTTTTCTAGTACTCAAGTAAAGTAGTTATAATTTCATAACTTGGAGCCAGCAAGGTGACTTGGAGGTAAGGGGGCTTGCTGCCAAGCCTGGCGACGACGGTTTGGTTCCTGGAACCCACATGGTGAGAGGAGAGAACCTGCTCCTTTGAGTTGTCCCTGGACCTCCACACATGTGCTGTGGCATGTACATGTGCACACTTAAACACACACACAAAATACATTTAAAAATTACGTAAATAAATAAATATTCAGCCTCCAGTGTAAAGGGAAGGCAGGCTGGCTTCTCTGCAGACACAAAGCCCTTCTTATCTGTTTTACAAACTGTTTTTCTAGGAGCCCTGGGAGGCCCCAGAGTGGGGGGCCTTCTCTGTCCTTGATGGGTGACTGAATAATGATTCGTCCCCATGTGACTGGGCCTTTGCAGGGGAGGTTCTGAGGCCAGTCGCTGACAAGTGGCTGGTCACTGGACTGTAATGACCCTAGAGAACCACTCTTCAGATAATAAGAAAACTGATTTCAAGTTAAGACCAGTTTTAAATGTTAGCTGTCTGGAATTTTGCTTTTAATGGGTAAAGATTCAACAGGCCCCAGAAAGGACAGGCGCATCTGTTTAACTATGTAGAGTGTGGTTGGCATGGTAATGAGCAGCAAGGGCAAAGTCTACCTCGCAGCAGAAAGAGGAAGTGTGGGTGCTTACGGCTGGCACACTGCTAGTGTCCACAGGCCATAGGCCACATCGTGAGGGTGTCAGGTAAGGACTCTCAGTTAGGTCTGCAGTGTGTATAAACAGGAAATCAGCTCCAGAGTGTGACTGGACTGGGCTCATGCTCATGTCTGGCCCAGGCTCTCTTCTGGAAGCCCCCTTTATCATTACCAGGGGATACCTCTGTATACTTGGAGAGACTACAGACCAACAGTTTCCTCTGTGCATATGTGTGGTGTTCAGGAGTGTGTGCATAGTGTGTGTGTGTGTGTGTGTGTGTGTGTGTGTGTGTGTGTGTGTGTGTGTTCTTCTTTAGGGCCATGCAGAGGATCAGAGATAGCCAAGAATCTAAGCTCGAGAACAGGCCCAAAGCACAAGCTCTTGTTCCTGCTCCACTGAGAACTCGCTATGGGACTCTGAATGGTTCTGTACCACTCTCGTCCTTTGCATCCGAAACAGTCAAGGGGTTACACTAGATTGTCTGTAAGAAATCTTCCTGGATTTCCAATGGGTAGCTCTAAAATGAGCTCTGTATTTATACCCAAAGCATCCTTTGGTGTGTCAAAGGCCTGGAAATTTCTGAAGAGCTATGGGACGACTTTGTAATTGATCTTGATAACCTATTTGGTAATCCTCGACAAAACTAACCAACATCTTGAGGCGTGTGTGTACCTGCAGGTAGGAGTCGGACACGCTCCAGCTCTGGTCCCTGATGACCTCAGCAGCCTCCCCTTGCACCCAGTTTCCACATCTGGGAACTCACCTGCCCCTCCCCCCTCTGTCCTGGCCTGTTCCCTCGATTCTAGTCCTCATTTGCCCCAGGGCTGCTAGGCTCCCCAGTGTTCTGAGTTCTCCAGAACCTTCTCTTCTCCAGAATCTTCTCCCCTCCCATTCTACCTCTCCCTCTGAGCTGTGATGTGTGCTGGGGCAGAGACTAGTGACACTTATGTCTGTTCCATGAATGCCTGTGATTTCAGGACACACAATTGTCAATGTGCTGAAAATCAACTCTATTTTATAAATGAAGTTAGGTGGTCTATCTCTGCCTCCTGTATCATTTGCCTTCTGATACAGCAACAGGGATCAGGGACAAGCTGTACACTCCCTTTTTCTTTTCTTAAAAAGCATGTGTGTGTGTGTGTGTGTGTGTGTGTGTGTGTGTGTGTGTGCGCGCTCGCGCACCGCACGTGTGCACCTGTGTCCAGGTACCTGCAGAGGCCAGAAGAGGGAGACGGATCCCATGGAGCTGGAGTTACAGGCAGTTGTGAGCTGCCCAACGTGGGTCCTAGGAACCAAACTCAGGCTTTCTCAAAGAGCAGCAGCCATTCCTAACTGCCAAGTCATCTCTCCAGTCCACTACATCCTACTTTCTTTATTTTAATCAGGGTCTCATGTATCCCAGGCTGGCCTACAACTCTCTAAGTAGCATGAGCTTGAATTTCTTATCCTTTTGCCTCTACTTCCAGAGTTTGAAGATTATAGACACCTGACACCATGCCTGATTTCCTGAGCATTGTTTTGTTCTTATTTCTGGATTGGGGATCCAACCCAGACTCTGGTGTATGCTAGGCAAACTCTCCACCATTGAGCCAGGGCCCCAGCCAGCAGTTTTTCAGACAGTTCTCATTATAAACCCCAAGTCGGTTCTGAATTCCAATCCTCCTGCCTCTGCTTCCCTAGTGCTGGGCCAACAGGTGTTTGCCACCACACCTGCAAACAGGACTCTTTTTAACTGAGAGAGGGCAGTTAACAGACACACGTGGGTTCCGTGAACTGGCCAGGGTGGCTTCCAGGGAACTGCTCTTCAGACTGGTTCTCAGCACTCTGTCCTGTCCCACCAGTGTCTGGCACACTGGAATCGCAGCATAAAACCACTGCTCTCATTGCTCTCATTCTCAGTGCAGTGTGCTAACTGTTGGTTGAATAGATTAAGACCCTTTTCATGTTATAGTTTAAATTCATTCATGGGGGGGAGAGAGAGAGAGAGAGAAAGAGAGAGAGAGAGAGAGACTCTTCTTCTACTACTTTGAATATTCTCCTTCTCAGTCTACAAAAATCATATTTATTAGTTCCAAACACACCCCCTCCAGGAAGCCTTCCAGGTCTGCAGGCAGTCAGGCCCTCCGTGTCCCCAGCATGTCACAGGACATGCTTGTTGAATTGCTTGTTCTGTTCATCTCTGCTGTGGAACTGTAAAGTTCCTACTTCTAGAAGGATTTTGCCCGAGCTCCCGATGCCTAGCTGAGGGTCTGGTACACAAGGGACCACTCTCTGACTGTCCATCAGGATACACTGTGAGATGGATAGAAGCCGGCTGATCCTGAGTCTGACCTAACACTCACTCAGTCAGCCAGCTTAGCCTCTGAGATCTCTATGTTCCCCTTAGAATGAGGAGCTCCCGTTAGGTCAACATTTCCCAAAGGGTGGTGTTAGGAATCAGCGTGCTGATCAAAGGCTTCCGGAGAGGAGCTGGGAGGGGAGGCATATTTTACAGATCTGATTTTAAGCCCCAGAGCCTTTCTGGACGTTTTATGTGCCACGTGTCTTGTGATGATCACAGGAGGCTGACACAGGATGTGGGGGTTTCCAAACTGATTTGCCCTGGAAACTCTAAGTAGTGAAGCTTATCTGAGGGGCTTGGATTCTGAAGAACATGCTTTGAAAACCACTGGGTTATCCCCCTGTCTTGGTGCCCTGGGGTCAACTGAATCAAACACAGCTCTTTCCCGGGGAGCTCTCCTGGGGAGCTCTCCTGGGGAGAGCAGGGGTGGCAGCAGCTGGGTAGGAAGAAGCAGTTCTTTGAGGGGCGGGGCAGGCAGGGAAGCCTGGGTCCAGCAGGGAGACAGCAGCTCCCTCACTAGAGAGACCGGAAGTGGTATCTCAGAGGATGAGGCATGAGAGCTGGACCCTGGTGCATAGGGGAGGTGGCTGGCCACACAGAAGGGTGTTCCAAACCATCACATGGTGTTAGCAAAGGCACGTAGAAGTCAAGCCCAGGATGCACAAAGCCCCACATTGGTCTAGCAGAGTTAGCATGAAGGAATCTTGGCAATAACGTTAGGGTGAAAATTCCAAGCCTGACTAGAGAAGACTGTGAACACCAGCCTGAGCCCAAGACTGCCCCTGAATGCAGGAATGCAATGGCAAGGGGTGCTGCGCTGGGTGGTCTTGGGAAAGAGTGATCTGGCAGATGTCAAGTGGAGGAAGGAAGACATTCCACCAGGGAGAGGAGCAGTGAAGTTAGGGCTTCCAGAACCCAAACGGCCACTATACCCGAGGGAGAAGAGGTTGGAGAACTGAGAGATCTCATAACTCCTAAACTACTGCTCTGTGCCACATCAGACACAGGGCACTCTAGTGGGTTATTGGTCACCCCCTATGAATTTACAGCTAGTGAAAGTGGCAGGTGAAACCCACTCATAGCTGCAAACCTTGAGTGTCAATAAAGCAAAGCATAGGATGCTAGTTGGCACATAGAAAGGGTAAGTCAGGGCTGGCTTCCTGTAGGAAGTGGTACTATATGTCAAACTGGAGGCTGAGTAGAATTTCACCAGATTAAAGATGAACTGCCTATGTCCAGGGGCTGGAAGGCCAGAGCACATGTCTTGTGATATGAACCCTGGGAAGATACCAGCCAAGAGAGAGAAAACCCTGGAGATTCCACCACTGAGCAGGAGGACAAGAAGCCACAGGGGAGCAGTTGGAGCGATGATAGAAAGACTGGTGCTTTCCATCCCACCTCCCCACCCCACGCATCCTCACTGCTCCGAGCCCCTGACTGACCTTGAATGAAATCCCAGATGTTGCACTTCTGTCCTGAAAGGCGGACCACGGTGCAGTTGGGGGCCAGCCCCCCAAACTCAGCCCTGTCTTCCAGTCTCTGCCAGCGGACCTTCAGGACGAACCAGAAGTACTGGATGCTGAAGAAGGTGGGGACCCAGTTGTCAGGGTTGAATCGGGGATTCCTGGCCATCCCAGTCTTTTGGCCCATGGCCAGGATGTTCTGCTTGATTCTCTCTGGGAACAGTGTCATTAGCACCTTGCCTACAGCCACCTCCAAGGCCACCTGGAGGAATACCACAAGCCGCTTCAGCCACAGCCATAGCTGGGACAGCCCCATCTCAGCACGGGGCAGAACTGGCTCTGAGGCTCTGAGGCCTGTGGACTGAAGGAGAGGCCCCAGCCAGACAACACTGGGTGGAGCTGAACAAAGGTGCAGGGTACTGCAGCCAACCCTGACAAGAGGACCATGCCAGGACAGCAGGTGTTTGCCTTGCTGTCAATCAGATGGAAAATTCCAAACCCAAAGCACAGAGGTCTCTCTAGAATTACCCTCCTGGAGTCTTTGCTACCAGATTCTTAGTTTCTCTCTGATTTTTTTTTTTAAAGACAAACACTTGAAAAGATCACACTGAAAGGGACCCTGGTAGAGCATAATGAACTCCACTATTTTGTACAATTAACATCCAGCCATTAAAAAAAAGAAAAAAGATAAA
>CM052702.1:100209074-100260359 GCA_028551405.1 Uromys caudimaculatus
GAGGAGGAGGAGGAGGAGGAGGAGGAGGAGGGGAGGGGGAGGGGAGAAGTAAGAAGGGAAGGAAGGAAGGGAAAGAAAAAAGAATCTCTTGCAAATGACTAGGGGTTTTTGTTTCTTTTGTTTTGTTTTGTTTTTGTTTTTGTTTTTGTTCTCTGTGCAGCCCTGATTGTTGCCCTGGAACTAGCTCTGCCGACCACGCTGGCCCGGAACTCACAGGGATGTGTCTGACTTTGCACCACCACCACCTGGGCTTTTAAGGTTAGCTGTATTTTAAATATATGTGTGCCGTGTGCATGCCTGGTACTCGAGGAGGTCAGAGGAGAGTGTAGAATCATCTAAAATTGGAGTTATGAATGGTTGAGATGTGGGTTCTGGGAGAAGAACCCAAGTCCTCTGCAAGAACAACAAGTGCTTTTACCCTCTGTGCCATCTCTCCTCCTCCTCCTTCTCCTCCTTCTCTTCTCCTCCTTCTCCCTCTCCCTCTCCTTCATCTTCTCCTCCCTCTCCCTCTCCTCTTGTGTGTGTGTGTGTGTGTGTGTGTGTGTGTGTGTGTGTGTGTGTATGTGTGTGTGGGAGAGAGAGAGAGAGAGAGAGAGAGCGCCAAGGATGGCTGGGATTATGCCTCGATGATAGCACACTTGCCAGGCATGTACAAATCCCTAGAACTACAAAACAAAATACAACAAATAAGATAAAATTGGGTTCTTTCAATAATGAAAAATAATTTACGCAGTCACAGCTGGCAGTGGGTGACTGCATATTTCTGGAGACAGAGCCCTTCAGGGAGAGTGTGGCCTGGGCCCTCTCCCTGCCCCTTCATTTCATGTAAGTTAGAATCATATCTGCAGCCTTTTCTGGCCCCCTTCTTCCACTTAGAGGAATTCATTTAAGTTTCCTGACTTGGTAGCTTATGTCTTTTGAACGTGGTAATTCCCCATTGTCTGGCTAAACCGAACTTGATCCATTCATCAACTGGGGAACATCTGAGTTGCTCCCAAATCATAGATGAAGCAGATACAAGCATCACAGGCAGATGGCGACAGTTTGTCAACTCTTTGGCTCTCCAGTGGGTGCAACTGATGGTTTGTGGAGAAGTATGCTTGGTCTTGTAAGTAACTGCCCCACTGTCTTGCAATGTGTCAGGGATATTTTACATACCCCAGCAATGACAGGATTCCACATCTGTTACTTCATACCTTTGCCAATGCTTGGTGTTGTCAGTATTTTACATTTTTGCTATTCTGGTATGTGTGCCTCAGCATTGCTCAGTACAGTTTGCAACTCTCTGATGACATATGCTATGGAGCACCTATTAATAATAAATAAATTATATCCTGATCAGGGTGTGATGGCACACTCCTTTAGTCTCAGCACTTGGGAGCCAGAGGTAGTTAGATCTCTGTGAGTTCAAGGTCAGCCTGGTCTACAGCGTGAGTTCCAGGACATCCAGGACTACACAGAGAAACCCTGTCTCAAACAAACAAACAAACAAACAAACAAAAAAACCCCAATAAATAAATAAGCAAATAAATATTATATCCTGATAAGCCCATTTTAAGTCAAAGATATCAAAAGTTGAAAATGCCAAAGGGCATGGTGGTCCATGCCTTTAACCCCAGCACCAAGGAGGCTGAGGCAAGTAGATCTCTGAATCCAAGGCCTGGTCTACAGAATGAGTGTCAAGATAGCAAGAGTTCTACAGAGAAACCCTGTCTCAAAAAAACAAAACAAAGCAAACAAACAAACAAAAAAGCACTTAATACAGCCAATCTACCAAGACAATAGTAGTACCCCACTATTGTAAAATTAAAAATTAAATTACATTTATCTTCTTTGTGTGTCAGGGGCCATGCATGCTGTGGCACATGCGTAAAGGTCAAAGAACAGCTTTGGCAGTCAGTTCTCTCCTTCTACAGCATGGGTCCCCAGGGATTGAACTCAGGCTTGGTGGCAATCACCTTTACCCACATGCACTTTTGTACCACAGTAAAGTTAAAAACCATAAGCAGAACACTGTACGTTCAGCAGCTTCTATACTCGTCTGCCATCTGCATTTCTTCTTGGATGAGGTACAGATTACAGCTTCTGGTCTTTTATTTGTGTTGCTAATTGAACTGAGGGCCTTGTGCAGTCTAGGTGAGTTCTACCACCAAGCTACAGCCACATCTCCCACTTCTGTCTATTCTAAAATCAGGTGTCTTTTTTTTTTTTTTTTTTTTGTGGAGTCTTAAGAGTTCTTTGAATATTTTGAGTAAAATTCTTTTACAGATATCTTTTGCAAATGCTTTTCCCCAATCTACGCTTGCCTTCTTGTTCTCTTGATTGTTTTCTTACTTGTTTGTGTTTTTGAGACAGTTTCCCTGTGTAGCCCAGGCTGGCCTGCCTACCCTTGCTTCCCAAATGCTGGATTACAGGTGTATCGTTCTACCTAGAAATTACTGTATATTTATAATAACTCTTGAATAATATTAGTCCTCTGCCTTACTTAGGGTTTCCATTGCTGTAAAGAGATACCATGACCAAGGCAACTCTTAAAAAGGACAACATTTAATTGGGGCTGACTTACAAGTTCAGAGGTTCAGTCCATTATCATCATGGAGGGAACATGGAGGAGCTGAGAGTTCTACATCTTTATCCAAAGGAAGCCAGTAGCAGACTGTCTCCCACATGTCTAGGAGAAGTGTCTCAAAAGCCCACCTCTGGGTTAGAGAGATGGCTCAGCAATTAAGAGCATTGACTGCTTTTCCAGAGGTCCTGAGTTCAATTTCAAGCAACCACATGGTGGTTCACAACCATCTGTAATAGGATCTGATGCCCTCTTCTGGTGTGTCTGAAGACAGCTACAGTGTGTGTGTGTGTGTGTGTGTGTGTGTGTGTATAATAAGTCTTTTAAAAAATGCTCACCCCTATAGTGACATACTTCCTCAAACAAAGACACACCTACTCCAACAAGGCCACGCCTTCTAATAGCCCCACTTCCTGAGTTAACATATTCAAACCACTACATCCTCTAAATTTGTTCTTCTTAATTATTATTATGACTATTCTGAGGTCTTTTTCTGCTCCACATAAACTCAAGAATCAATTTGTGGACACGGTATGTGGTGGTTTGAATATGTTTGGTCCATGGGAAGTGGCACTATTAGGAGGTGTGGCCTTGTTGGAGGGAGTGTGTCACTGTGGAGTGGCCTTTGAGGTCCTATGCTCAAGCTCCACCAGTGCAAAGGAGATCCTCTTCCTGGATGCTTGCTGAAGACTCTCCTCCTGGCTGCCTGTGGATCAAGATGTAGAACTCTTAGCTCCTTCAGCACCATATCTGCCTGCATGATGCCATGCTTCCCACTATGATGATAATGGACTGAACCTCCGAAACTGTAAGCCAGCCCCAATTAAATGTTGTCCTTTATAAGAGTTGCCTTGGTCTTGGTGTCTCTTCACAGCATGGAAACCCTAACTAAGACATTGTATCAGCCATATAACTTGCTGGATGTAGCTCTGGGTTGCGTTGAGTCTGTAAATCTACATGAGAAGAATGAAGATCTTAGCTGTGTTGGATCTTCCTATGTGTGAACATGGAAGACACATTGGTTTATCAGGTCTTCTTCGGTTTCTTTTGTCAGAGTTTTGTAGATCTTGTTCATATATCTTTAGATTCATACTAAGATATTTTAACTTTGGGAATACTAATATAAATGATATTATGCTTTAAATTTGATTATTCAGCCATTCACTGACTTTCATTGTCAATTGACAGAATCTAGGATCACCTGGGAAGGCAGACCTCCAAACCTTCCTGTTGCATTAAATGAGGTAAGAAGACTTGTCCACTGTGGGTGGTACCATTCCTTAGGCTGGGATCCTAGACTATAAAATGGAGAAAGGGAGCTGAGCAGCAGCATGCATTCACCCTTTTCTCCTTGACTGTGGTTGCAATGTGACTAACTGCCTTGAACTGTGAGGCAGAAAAACCCTTGCTCCTTTAAATTTGCATTTGGTTGGTTATTTAGTCACAACAATGATATAAGTAACTAATACACACACACACACACACACACACACACACACACACGCACAAACACGTACACTCAGTGATATCCCCAGTCCAAGTACCTCTGTGTGTGTGTGTGTGTGTGTGTGTGTGTGTGTGTGTGTTCAAATGCATTCCTGCCATTATTGTTTTGGATTTAAAAAAAATCAAACCTTTTCCTTTACTTTCACTCATTTTTCTCCAGTGTTATTTTCTTTATGCAAAACTGTTTCTTACTGATATCATTTTCCTTCTCCATGAAGTTCTTTTGACATTTTTTTGAGATAATCATTGGCAATAAATTCTCTCAATATTTGTTTGCCTGAGAAATTCTTTATTTCTTCTTTATTTCCAAGGGCTAATTTCTATCAAATACACTGCTCTTGTTTTCTTTCTAAGATATAAATATATCACTGCTGTATGTAAACCATTTTTCTTGCTTCTTCAAATATCTTTACCTCAGATTTTGTCTATAATATATGTAGGTGGTGGAAATGGTGGTTGTGGGCTGGGTGTGTGTGTGTTTATGGTACATGGGTGGGGCAGGGGTCACATGCTATGCATGTGGCAGTCAGAGGGCACTTATAGGAGTCAGTTATCTTCTTCGACCTTGTGGGGCCTCAGGTCGTCAGGCTTGGCGGCAAGCACTGAGCCATTTCACCAACACTGGGCTTATCTCTTATTACACTCATTTTTGTTTTGTTTTGTTTTGTTTTTTGAGACAGGGTTTCTCTGTGCAGCCCTGACTGTTCTGGAACTCACTTTGTAGACCAGGCTGACCTTGAACTCAGAGATCCTCCTGCCTCTGCCAAGTGCCGGGATAACAGTTTAGCTACACAGCATTTTAATAACAGAAAGATAATATGGTTCTTCATTCAGCCTAGAAAGAGCTGAATAATAGAAAGATTATTCACTTGTTCTATTCTAAAAAGAAAGTCTTAAGCTAGGCATAGGGGCACATATCTCTAATCTCAATACTTTTGAGCTTAAGGCCAGCTTGAACTAGTTGGGATCTTATTGACCTTTGTCAAAAAAGGAAAAAGAAGACAAAGAAGAAGAGGAGGAGGAGGAGGAAGAAGAGGAGGAAGAAGATAAAGAGGATGAGGAAGAGGAAGAGGAAGAAGAAATATATTAAAATCTTAAGAAAATTAAAAGCAAGTTAATGCTTCATTAACTAGAAAATTAATCTGAAAACCATTAGTAACATTAGTTTAAAGACTGAACATGGCTCAAAGTGGTGGATGAGGAGGTCTCAAGAATGATGCCTGGGTTTGTCCTCTTGCTTCTACATATACACACACATGTATGCACACTTATCCATGGGCATATACATGCACCAAGTGCAGGCTTACCATAGATTAAAAAAAAGTATATGCAAGAGCCAGCAAGGTGGCTCAGCAGGTACAAGCCTAATGACCTGAGTCTGATTCCCAGAGTCCACAGAAAGGTGGAAAGAAAGATCTGACTCCATAAAAATGTCCTCAGACTTCCACACATGCACTGTAAAGTGTGCGTGCATGCGCTCACCCCCACCCACTCACCTACTCACCCACGCACCCCCCACTCATTCACCCCCCCACATCACCCTCCTACTCACCCCCACCCACTCACCTCCACCCACTCACTCCCACTCACTCATCCCTCACCCACTAACCCTCACCCACGCATCCTCTACCCACTCACCCCAATAATAATAATAATAATAATAATAATAATAATAATAATAATAATAATATAAAGTTGGGTCTTTTTTGAGCCTGGCTCTCACTATGTAACCCTAGTTAGCCTAGAACTTGCTATGTTGACCAGGCACTGAACTCGACATCTGCCTCTGCCTCCCAAATGTTGGGATTAAAGGTATGCTCTATCATGCCCAAAGAGAAAGGGTTTTTGTTTTGTATCTGTGTTTTGTTTTGAGTTTTTAAGTTTGCTGCTGTTCCTAAACACCAGGAGTCCCCCAGCTCCCACAGTGATCTTGTTCATCCTCATGCCTGGGGAGGGGCTCCACGAGGGTGCAATAAGCCACGGAAGGAAGAGGGCTCTGAATTGTCTCCCATGTCCTTATTTCTTTTGAGATAGGATCTCATGTATCCCTTGACATTCCTGTGGTCCTGCCTCATCTCTCTGGGGCTGGGATTCCAGGCTTCACCACACCTGGTGCTGGCGTTAAGCCCACAACTTTTGCATGTGAGGCAAGCACTTACTAACTGAGCTGTAAGCCTCAGCCTCTATTTGAGATTTTCTGTTAAATTAGCATAATAAGGGCTAGCTAGAAAAGGCAGGGAAAGCGAAGTCAAAGGCCCAGAATCAAGAGAAAATGTCACATTTGAATACTACAAAATGTCACTTTCTCTCAGTCTGAGAGAAAGTGAGAGACTTTTAGCCACTGGAGTTCACCTCCTTTAGCCAGAAGTCTCCCAGAGAGACTTTTTGGCACACACTCTTGCAATCCCAAGGCTTTGGAGGCCGAATCTGGAGGATTACAGCTTTGAGGCTAGCCTGGGCTATATAGTGAGATGTTGTTTGTCCTCATGCGGTTAACTCTATCACATTTTGGACATATGTCAGGCAATGGGGGGGGGGGGGGGGGTCCCTGTGGAAGAGCCCCGAGGCAGAGTCCTGTCAGGTGGCAAGTTGAGGAGCTTGTCGAAGCCTGCACAAGTCATAGCAGATGCGCCTGGAAGGCAAGGGTTGGAGGCAAGAAGGTAAGAAGTTTCCCTTGAGAGGCATTGGATGGCCTCTGCAGAGAAGCTGTGCTCCTGCACAACCCTACTCTGTTCGCTGAGTTATTACATTAGGACATGGTCCCTGCCTCCTGAGAGTGATGAGGTCAAATCTCTCAGGGGTCCTTTCACTGAAGACTCAGTCCAGTCCACAGTGAGGTGTTATAAAGGGGCCATTAGAATGCTCTGTGTTCTCTGATGCTGCAAGCGGTTCCCTTCATTTCCTTCCTCCATGGCCTCTCCCCAGTTTCCCTCAGCCTTAGCCAGCATTTTGGAATGACTTAGAATGTTCTCCCTGAGTGACTCAGCTCTTAGATGCCCTTGCCAGAATGTAGTGGCTTAAGTTGCCTGCTTATCCTTGTTGCTAGGATTCTGGAAGTCCCAGATGTCAAGAGAATAACCTTTTGTCTCTGTTCTTTCTATGTAGCTCGGGATGCCCTTGAACTCACAGCATACTCCTGCCTCAGCTTCCTGAATATCGAGATTACAGATGTGGGCCACCACACCTCTCAACTTTTTAAAGCATTCGTGGGTGGTTTTTTCCTACTATACAGTCTTCCGCTAGTGCACTGGGGGACTGGAGGGAGGAACCCAAACCGTCAAGAGATAGTTATAGCCTCCAATCTAATGGAACTAGCTAGGGAGCAAAATTGGTCCCTTTCTCCTCTGACCTCTCCCTGGGAGCTGGGATTTCCTACAGAGAGAAACCTGTAGGAAGGACATCAATCCCATGCATGGACTGCTTTGCTGAAAATGATAAAAAGCACTCCCCTGTGGCTTACAGAGCCATGAACACTACATAGTTACAACAAAACCCATCGTGCTTGGTAAGCCATTGGTTTGATGCCGTGTACTTCGTGATGGAGGATAGGGTTGCCATCACATTGATTTCTTCAAATGTGCCTTTGCTGTTCCTTCAACAAGCTATCACACAATTCTGCTAGGCTGGCTCCTTCTGTGACTGAGTTCCGAGTAGATTCAAGGTCAGATGTCCCTGTTGTAAGTTCTTTCCAATTATCTTGGTCCCTTAGTCTGAAACAGTGATGACCAAATTCCTATTTGTCAGGCTTTGAATCTGAAATCCCCCAGAGGCCCACAGGTTAAAGGTTAGGTTGCTAACTCATGGGGCTTTATGGGCAGGACTAGATCATGAGGACTCTGGCTTCATCAGCAGATTCACCCAAGAATGGATCATAATCCAGTGGCATTAATTATTGGGAGATAGGAGAGACTTCGGAGGGAGCAGATCACCAGACGCACCCCTCTCAAGAGCATCCTGCTTCTTCCTGTCTGTCCCCTACTTCCTGAATGCCACGAGGTGAGCAACCACCTGCTCCTGCTTTGTCTTAGACTCAGAGGAATGGATCCAGATCACCTTAGGCTGAACTGTTGTTTTAAAAACAAAAGTCATAGCTGTTAAATTTTACCAGTGAAGACTCAGGAGCCAGAGGCTGGGGAGAAAACCTGCTAGTTCAGAGAGGCAGAGAAAGCACCCAGCTGACCTTCCTACTCCACTGACATCCCAGAAGAAAAAAACTCTTCTCCACAATGTCTTAAATACCCTTCAGACCAAAGACTCTCCTTTCTCTTTCCTGCATTTTCCTGTGTTCACTCTATGTCAACTGGTTGCTTGCCCTGCCTCTTGACCTATGGTTGACTTTATTTAATCCTGTTTAAAGAAAGCTCTTGGGTTAAAGGTGTGTGCTAAGGCTGAGCCACACCACAACAAGAGAAGGTTTTTACAATTCACAATCTTGGGGTTCACAGTGTGATCAAATATCCTACAACACTGAAGCCTTGGAACCCTGAGCTTACACAACCCTTCCCCCTCCTGTTGTTACAGAAAGTTACCTGGTACTGTTGTCACATCTGTAAGCAAGGGGAGATTTCTTTCTCAGGCAACAGAAAAAAAATGCTTCTGCCTTGATGGGAGACCCAAGGGAGTATGGGAGTGGGGGACAGTCAGTTGTGTATGGCTTTTCTACCCAAATGTCTACATCCAATTCTCGGGTTTCAACTTCTCCTGTTGGGGCTGTGATGAGGAGACTAAGAGACTGCATTGAGAACTCTTTGACACTTGGCCCTTCCAACAATAAACTGATTTTCAGGCAGCTTTTCTTTGAAAAAAAAAAAAAAAAAAAAAAAACCAAAACACCCAGAACAAGTCTTCTTCAAAGCTTCTACGGAGACTTTGCAGTGTCCACAATGTGACCTAAGATGACAGCTGGCTGCTCTGACCCTTTTTTCTCAGGGCTTCCAATGAAGGTACGAAAAGCTAGTCTGCAGGCCAAGCGTGGTATCATACACTTTAATCCCAGCACTTTGTGGGGAAGATGCAGGGGGATCTTTATGAATTCAAGGCCAGCCTGGTCTACAGAGTAAAACTCTGTCTCAAGCAGCAAGAGCAAAAAAAGCCAGTCTGTTTCTTAATCACTGTTAGCATCGACTTCTTTTCTAGCACCTTATATTTGATGTGCATCTCGTCTCAGTCCGCCATACTTAGACTCTTTAGAAATTGTGATGCTGCAGTCTGCCCCTCCCCCCCATGTCCCACCCACCTTATCACCAGCCTTGGGGCTATTGGTGCTTTTCTGACTAATGGGTGCGCTGGTTCTAAATGCCTGTACTGGGACTGAGGAGATAGCTTGATGGGTCAGAGCACTTGCTCTGCAAATACGGGGACCTGAGTGTGAATCTCCAGCATATATATAAGGGGCTGGGTATGGTTATGTGCTCCTGTAACCCCAGCACTGAGGGTGGAGTAGTGTTAAGCTCCCCAGGAGCTTTCTAGCCAGTCTAGACAAAATACTGAGTTTCTAGTTCAGTGAGAAACCTGTTCTTAAAAGAATAAGGAGGGAAGCGACAGAAGATGCCTGATGTCCGGTCTGGTCCAGTGCCAGCTGTGGGATACTGACCTTCTAATTATTCAAGGTGGGGTCCCCACAAACCCCCGCAGGACAAAACAAGACATTGTCATTGCTCATGGTTACCAAACAGAGACAGACGATATAAGACCCTCTGCTGAAGCCACCACACATAGGGTCGTAGGACATGGAGAATTCAAGCCATTGCTGACCCCAGAGTTTCTTACCTACTGACTAGTGTTCATGGTACCTGTGCTGGATGGTATTTTTGTCAACTTGACACAAGATATAGTCATCTGGGAGGAGAGAACCTTAAATGAGCATTTGCCCCTATCAGATTGCCCATAGGCGAGTCGGTGGGGCATTTTCTTTATTGATGATTGATGTGGTAGGGCCCGACCCACTATGGGTTGTGCTACCCCTGGGCAGGTGGTATTGGGTGGTATGAAAAGGCAAGCCAGCAAGCAGCATTCTTCCACAGTCCTGCCATGACTTCCCTCAGTAACAGACTATGACTGGGACATGTAAGCCAGGTCAACTCTTTCCCTTCCAAATTGCTTTGGTCATGGTATTTATCACAGAAATAGAAAACAAACTGGAACAGTCAGAAGGCGCTATGCAAGCAGCTGGTAGAGAAAAGTTTGACCTACTTGTGAACACTTGTACGCACACACATTTATCAACCTCCAATACACACTTGACTGTGCCTATGCTTGTTGCCTACACACCTTAGTGTAGTCTCTCATGTGGGTAGTTCAGTGTGAATCCAAGGATTAAGAAGGGAGGGGATAGTGTAAGTCAGGGAAGAGAGGTTAGCCATCTTGGGTACGTATTATCAAGGGGATTTGGCTGCTCAGTCCTTCAGTGTATTTGAAAGCTGCAGAAAGCATCTGTAGGCATCTGCATGAGGGGAGATGCATGGGCTCACCAACTGTTGACTCCATTGGTCAAGGGTTTGCCCATGAGGCATTAACTCTCTCTCCTCTGCACATCTGGGATGCACCAGCCTGGGTCCTAGGTGGTTTAAGTAGAGTCCCATGACCTGTGGATGAGGAAACAAGGCTTGGTGCAGAAGATGAGGACCCATAGCATGGGTTTGGGGTGACCTCTTTGCTCAGGGTCTGCCTTCTGTAGCTAGAATAAGATCAGTGGGGGGTAAGGTTAGCGGCAGGTGAGTGTGAGACAGAGGAGATGTTGGGCATGCTTGCATGACTGAATTCATAAGCTGATGTCCATTCTTGACATTCACCAAAAGTGCTCAGCATGCACTCTAAGCCCAGTTTTTCCTTTATACAACAAGGGCGGCCCCTTCAAGTTTACAGCATTGTTCCGAGAGTCGGAAGTCCTGCATAGACAAAGTCCCTTCATATGAGTTAAAATGACTAACATGTGTTATTATGCCTGACTGCTTGCCAGTTAGAAAAACATTATCTGGCTGGAGAGATGGCTCAGTGGTTAAGAGCACTGACTGCTCTTCCAGAGGTCCTGAGTTCAATTCCCAGCAACCACATGGTGGCTCACAACTATCTGTAATGGGATCTAATGCCCTTGTGCCCTCTTCTGGTGTCTGAAGACAGTGGCATTGTACTCACATACATTAAATAAATAAATAAATAAGTCTTTTTTAAAAAGAAAAGAAAAACATTATCAATCATGATTAATATTCAGAGTATGTTAGAAGTCAAATGGGAAGTACTCGGTGGGAGAGGCTAAAGACACTGGTCTCTTTGTATGAACTGTGAATCAAGAGTATGCTGTTTACACTGCTCCCAGACAGCAAGGACTGTCTATGGGCCCTTTCAGTCCATGTTAGAATACTGTGAACAGTAATTGTATGCTACTGCCTTGGCTCGTACTGGCCACCCGGAGACTAGAATCATTCAGGTCTTTTTGTTCTCAAAGTGTTCACAGGCTGGCAAAGATGAACAAACAGAATTCAGGCAAGCATTGCCAAAGCAGGGGGAAGCCCAGGGGATAAATAGAGCAATAGGAGTCCCAGAGAAGGTAGAGTCCTCTATGGGTAGGAGGAGGCAGTTTCCCAAGCCTGGGGGAACTCTAGGCTTTAACCAAGTCCAGGCAGGATGCAGGCCACAAGGTGGCTAGCCAGACTACTCCAATGTTGCTGAGTCCTGCTGACTGTCAGACACCTAGGTGGTACTGCTGAAGCCAGCCCCCTGTGAACAGTGACAGGAGGACTCCTTTTAATCACAAGCCATCTGCTCTGGAGCCTTCCGTGTTGGTTAAGTTTTCATGGCCAGAGAAACCCGGAATTGGTGACCTATTTTCTTTCAGTTATTTTTCATTTTTCTATTTGCATAAGAAAAACGTATAAACAATGATTTTTAAAATTTTTTTTGTGGGTTTTTCGAGACAGGGTTTCTCTGTGTAGCCCTGGCTGTCCTGGAACTCACTCTGTAGACCAGGCTGGCCTTGAACTCAGAGATCCACCTGCCTCTGCCTCCCAAGTGCTGGGATTAAAGGCGTGCGCCACCACTGCCCGGCATACACAATGAGTAAAACAGTCCCGAACTCCTGAGAATTCGCCCTACTTTGCCTGTCTCTTTAAGACCACCGAGAGGGGCGAGATGCGGCTCAGAGCTCCACTGCTCCGGTGTCTTCGGTGTCTTCAGAGTCTTCGCTGGACGGCCGCGTTTGCTTTAAGAGAGGGGGCGGTGCTCTGCCCGGAGGAGGCGGAGAAATCCAACGCCCACCCCCGGATCTCCGGCTTCCGGGATCGGGCTGACCTGCTACCAGTGTACAGCATCCCAGGCCCCAACCTTTCCTGGACAGCTGGACCCTCTCCCTGCGAGGTGAGGGCGTCTGGGCTTCTGGGCCAGTTGGGGCATCTCCTACTCGCTGCTCAAGCATTCCTCCCCTAAACCCTGTCTGTGCTTCCCCGGGTCCCTGATCGCAGAGTCACTAACAGTCAAGCGCTACTAATTGCCCGGTTCTTCGCTAAGCGCCTTACACGCACTACCTTATAGAACGGTCTAGACACCATCATGAACCCATTTTACAGATGAGGAGGTCTCGAGGAGCGCACATACATCGGGACTCAAACCCAGGTCTGTCTGACCCCAGTGTCTGGGACCTTAAACCGGCTGCACTGGAATGCTTTCCCCATCACCTCTCCCAAATCCTAGGCTCTCCTTCCATTTTCTTCCATTTCCAGGCTGCACCTGGCCCCTAAACATTCACGCGGCGGCGAGTGTCCCCTGCAGCCAGTCTCTTTTTGTTGATACGGGCCTCTTCTAACTCATATGGTCTCGAGATCACCAGGTAGCCTAGGGTAACCTTAAACTTCCTCAGTCTCCTGACTCCATCTCCTAGGTGCTGGGATTGCAGGCATGCACCAGATTTTGCAGGTCCTGAGTATTGAACCCAGGACTTTGTGCATGCTAGGCAAGCATTCAAATGAGCTACAACACCAGCTTTCTGTTCCTTTATAGGCTGTCCAGTGTTGCTCTGGGTGGTTCTTCCCTGCATTGGGTGGATTCCACTCACAGATGTCCTGGTCACAGGCTGGGTTGGACACTCACAGAGTCCTGAGTGCTTCTCGGCTTTCCTGTGTTCAGTTCTCACCCATTACAGACTCTATTCTCAGGTTCACTCCTCTTCTTTAACTTAGTGAGACTGCTCAGCTCTACACACCTCTCTTCCTGAGCTATATTATAAGTAGCAAGTTGTATGACCTGTGATAGTTATATAAACTATCAATCCCCACTAAAGGGTAGGCAAGTGTTTGTGCAGGGGAGATTGCTCAGCAGGTAAAGGTGGCTGTCCCCAAGCATGGTCAGAGTCCCATTCTGGGTCCCTCATGGTGGAAGGAAAGAACTGACTCCCATAGCCACAAAAGATAAAGAAATGTAATAATCATTTTTAATTTCTGAGACAGGGTCTCACTATGTAGAGCAGGCTGCCCTTAAACTCACAGAGATCTGCCTGCCTCTGCCTCCACAGTGTTGAGGTTAAAGGCGTGTGCTACCACCACAGCTGGCTCTTAAAATTCTTTTACTGTGAATTCGTTTTACAGATTGCTCCATTTTCCTAAGCTTACTTATTTCTTTGTTTTAGACCCCCCAACATTTTCTTCCTCGCCCTTGGGAGAAGAGCCTCTGGCTGAATGGCAGCTGTGGATGACTTGAGGTTTGAAGGTACGGCAGGCGGGTCCCCACCTTTATCTTGTGATGGCAGCTTCCTCTGCCAAAGCAGCAGATTTTATTATTGACACATACGTTAAAGGATTTTATTTCAAACATCTTGGTGAGAGGCTGTTGGGCACACCCAGGTTTTCCTAGTTTGCTTATTTTCTCTCATTGTACTCTTCCGATGGGCACAGCCATCATAAACTGGGAATTAGCAGTTGCCTTGTGTTTTTGAGCACTCGCTGTGCAGACACTGTTGTAAATCCTTTATACATGACAACTCATGTAATCCTTCTCATATTGGGTTTTATAAAGTAATCATTCCTCTTGTCCTTTCAGTAAGGAAACCTAGGCACAGAAAAAAAAATCAAGCTATCTGCCTAGGAGCCACAGAGTTAATAAACCAGTCAGCCAGGACTGGAACCCAGGCAGTGTGACATTATAGACTCTCCACTGTCTGAGGGAGATTTGATATTCCTCCTCCTTCTCCTCTTCTTTTTTTTTTTTTTTTTTTTTTTATTATTATTTTTGGTTTTTCAAGACAGGGTTTCTCCATATAGCCCTGGCTGTCCTGGAACTCACTCTGTAGATGAGTCTGGCCTTGAATTCAGAGATCCACACCTGCTTCTGCCTCCCAAGTGCTGAAACTAAAGGTATGTGCCACCAGACCTGGCATATGGTTGGAGTCTTAACTGAAACAGAAGGTCATCTCATGCTCTTAAACCCAAAGGTTGGCCACAAGGCTCCAGTAGTTGTTACACAGTAGCCTGTTTCTTCAACCTTGTTGCTTTGATTTTCCACATAAAGTATTTATGGACCTGTGGGGCACTAAGAGAGAGTTGAGCTAAGCCCCACCCCACTGCTGGAATCTATTACAGTGTGTGTTATAGCCATGACTACTGGTGCTTTCTCAGGTCTTCAGAGGTTCAGAGGTAAGCTAGGTGTGGCAGTGCCTACCTGTAACCTAGGCACTCAAGAGGCAGAGGTGTGAGCATCTCAGGTTCAAGACCAGCCTGGGCTATAGAGTGAGATCCTGTCTCAAAGGAAAATGAAGAAGAAAATTTTCATTGCTGTCTTGAGTTTTCTTCAACACAGCTAATCAAAGCGTTGGGATGCTCAGAGACAGTCTCCATCACTGTTGGTGGAAGTTAATGTGAAAAGTTCTTCTGGACAAGATTTAACAGTATAGCCCAAAAACCTTAAAACCCTGACCTAGTGCTGGGGAGGTGACTTGGTGGATCAGAGTGTCTGCCTCAGTACATAAAGTGGAGAGTGATGGAGGAAGATATCTGATGCCAATCTTAGCCTCCCTCCGTCCATATGCAAGCATACATGCAAAGATGATACACACCATACACATATACATGCACAGGCACACACGTGGTACACACACGTGCACACATGCATGCGAGCACACACACACAGGCGACTTAATGGTCGCACTGATTAATGGCTATCTTAAAACTGGGGCCCCCATACTCTTGTTTTTCTTCCTTTTATTCTCTCTCTCTGCTCATTTGTTTACTTATTTTCAGGTTAGCATGGAAAGTAATTGGTTCGCCGTGGTGTCTTCATATATGTCATATGACATATGTATATGTCACAGCGTGTTCTTTCCCATAGTCCCTCCACTGAAAGCTTTGTCTGCACTGTCATCTCTTGTTTACTTCAAAAACTATTATAGTACAAAAGTCATTGTTTCTATATAGTCACCAGTAGACAAAGCAGGTTCTAGAATTGTTAGATGTGAACATACCCAAGAGCAGGACCTGGTACCCTCTCAGCTGAGGAAAGTGTTTTATGAACAGTGATCATCACTGGTGTGAATCTCACTGTGCAAAGAAAGGAAGCATACTAGGACATTCCTAGCGCTTGCCTTCCTGTGATGGAGCTGAGTGATTCTTATCCTGTTGTTTCCACTTTGCTTTTTGGTCCTTGTGGTGTCTATGGTGATAAGGGCTTGCCTGAATCAGAGATGTTCAGATGGATCAGGTACTCAACCAAAGACTATTTAGGTAATCCTGGTTCCCCTCCTCTCTGTGCCGTGTGCCCAGGTGGATCTTGAGTCAAACCCTCCTGCTTCAGCCTCCCTGGTGCTGAGATTGTTTTCACAGCCTCTTGCTGCTTGTCACAGATAAGGTTCATGGCAGAGCTGAGGTAATGAGCAGTGTAAGGACTGGGAGCCAGGTCCTTAGGCGTGCTGGGCGTGTGCTTTCCCACAGAGCTACATCTCCAGCACCAGAGTGTTTGTTCGGTGAGAAGCATCCCACTACCAGTGCGGGAGGGTTTCCAGGCCTCTGTGCTTTGCTTCATTCCAGAATTTGGTGATGGAGCCACACTGTTAGCAGCAAACCCAGATGCTACCACGATAAACATCGAGGACCCCAGTGTATCTTTCAAACACCAACCTAGATCCCCCGGGAGCTTGGGGAGAGAAGAGGATGAGGAGCTGCTGGGGAACAATGACTCTGACGAGACCAAGGTTTGGACTGACCTTCCAGTTTCTGTCCTTTTACTTTTCTCAGAGCTTAGAGTCTATGCATTTGCTCATTTGGTACATGCCTGGTACCGTGCCAGGCAGTGGTGACACCAAGGGCCATAACTCATGACATCACTTTGGGGCCGGGAAACAGACAGGTAAACAGATCATCACCCATGAGAAGCACGTGTGGGGGTGGTATCTGGGAAGCAGAGGTTAGGGAAGGCTTCCTCTGGAGGCAAAGGGAAGGATCTTAGTTAAGCCACAGAGGTATGAAAGAGCTCGGTGCAGACAGGGACAGCCTCTGACTCCTGCACTGCAGCGAAGGGTAAGTGAAGGCAGCAGGTAAGCATCAGGAGCCAGTGAAAGGTTTAAGCCATGTACCTAGATAAGTTCGAACATTATTTAGATTTGGTGGCCTTAAATATAAGTTGGAAGAAGACAGACTAAAGGCCAGGAGATCAGACAGAGCCATGCAAGATGGTCTTGACTAGAAGCAATGGGAACAGACTCAGTAGGACTTGAGAAACACTGTAGATGAAGGAGAGCCACAGGAAGGCGTGGGGGCCTCCATCTGACTGGGTG
This sequence comes from Uromys caudimaculatus, assembly GCA_028551405.1. Classification (NCBI taxonomy): domain Eukaryota; kingdom Metazoa; phylum Chordata; class Mammalia; order Rodentia; family Muridae; genus Uromys; species Uromys caudimaculatus. The sequence continues at coordinate 100,225,898 of CM052702.1, forward strand.
GTATATAAATCAAGTGGTCTTTGCGACGATGAGCACACGGTTGGGGTGTGTGGGGAGTATTTCTTCAGTATTCCACACATTGAATTATGTCTACAGCCCATGAGAGGAGCACTCGCTCAGTGTGTACTAGCAGCTTCACTTTGCAGCTCTTGGGCACCACCACCAGCTATGTGGGTCCTTTGTCACCAGGAGGATAGGAATCAGGCCCTGATTCATCGTGCAGTGAAGGGAAAATGAGTCTCTTACAGAAAAGACATCCAGTAGCCTGCAGAGCACTGGGGTTAGAGAAGTGAGCAACAGGCTACCCTACAGGGAGAGCAGCTAGGAGCAAGGGGTGACATCTCATCCAGAGGGAACGGATTTGAATGTGTGTGTTCTCCAGGAAAGGATAGAAACCCAGACTCCATTCGTGGCTCAACACTTGCTTGGACTGCAGTACAGCTCCCGCTGACAAGGCTCTTAAGATGCTTTACAGTAGCCATGTAACGAAGCTCCCGGAGGCCTGCATGGTTGCATACACCTGACTTCAAGGCACTCCCGAGGACGAGGCAGGATGATTGAGAGTTCAAGGCTAGCCTGGACTACATAGTGAGACTCTCAAATAAACAGGAACACAACTAACCAAGTCTAAGGACAGTACTGGCCTTGGTCAGAATGAGCTCATGTGAGTAGTGACTAGTCTTAACCAGTTTGCCTGTAGCTCGCTGGTCTTATTTTAATTTTCTTGCTTGTAGGCCACTTGCAGTTCCCCGCCTCACCTCTCTTCTTAAGGTCTCCATCTGTTCTTAAAAGGTTTCTGAGGCCCAGTGGCAGGCCTTCGCCTTTTGTCTCTCTTGTTGAAATTGCCTGGACTCAGCACTTGAATGTTAACTTTACATGGGATACTTGTAACCTAGAAACACAAACCTGGCCAAAATGTTTACAGAGGCAAGGACTAAACATAGGTTACTAACAAAATGATAGCCGTTAGAGGGCCAGCCTAAAGTAGGAGCCAAGTTAGAGGAACAGGAACAGGGCAGTTTTCACTACTTACCAAGTGGTCTTTGGGTTTATGAACTAGTACCTTAAAGGAGCAAAATCGGGCGGAGAGAAATGGTTTAGTCATTAAAGGCTAGTGTGGTAGTTTGAATATTCATGGCCCATAGGGAGTGGTACTGTTAGGAGGTGTGGCCTTGCTGGAGGAAGTGTGTCACTGAGCAGATCTCTGAGTTCAAGCCCAACCTGGTACAGAGCAAGTTTTATGTAAAGGAAATCTTAAACCCAGGTGTGGTGGTTTAATCCCACGTTTTTAATCCCATCAGTCAAGAGACAGAGCCATACAGATCTCTGAGTTCAGCGTCAGTCTGCAGAGCAAGTTCTAGTACAGCCAAGCTTAGGCAGTGAAGGAGTTGGAAAACAGAAAGCTGGTGATAATATACTAGAACAATGGGGCCATGTTCCAGGTCCAGCAAGCAGCAGAACTCAGCAGCTTCTGCCATGTGGCTTTGGCTTTAGATTAAAGAATAGAAGGGACTACTGGGACAGTTGATGTTGGTTAGCTGGTGCTAAGAAATTAGCAGTGATTAAGAAGAGAAGCATCAGGTAAAATCTTCTGGGAAGTGTTTTCTGAGAGCACAAAGAAGCTGTGTTCCAGAGATAGCCAAGGCTGTACCTCCTGCTTCAGCTGGACTGGTAATGTCCTGAATTGTTTTAAAGGCATGAAGGGGTCATGGAGAGCAGCTGAGGTTGGCACTGTGAGAGGCCATGGAAGGCATTGGTTAAGGTGCAGCCTCAATTGCAGTTGATGGCCCAGGACTGAAGGGGTCATGCACCATGAAGAGAGCCTATGGGAGGCTGTTGGTAAAGCCTAGTTGTAGCGAAGACTCCAGTGAATTGAAGATGCCAGTACCATGGGATGATCACCAAGAACAGCAGCAGTGGAGTGGAGTCAACCAGAGCCTAGAGTGCTACAGAGAACAGAGCTGGAGAAGTGGCCCAAACTCTTTGGAGGAACCCAGAAGATCATGTGTGGATCCCAGGCATTGGAACAAGAAGGTGTAAAGTTGAAGACCCCAAGATGTTAGAGATGTCAGAGCCATGGGATACCTGCTGAGGAAAGTTGCTAACAAGGAGTGAAACTAGCTGAAGATAAAGACGTTTGTTGCAGTCAACAGAGATGAAATGAGTTGGAGATCTATAGAGTTTTGTTCTCACACATGGAGATGCTGAGTTTGGAGTTTGCCCAGCTGGATTTTGGTCTTATTTTGGTCCAGTATTTCCCCACTTTGGCGTTTTGGAATGATAGTGTATGCCCTGTGATGTTGGAGGTATGAGATCTGCTTTTTCATTTTGATTTTTATAGGGGATTACAGTTAAGAGCTTGAATTAATCTCAATAGAGACTTTGAACTTTGGACTTTTTACATTGTTGAGACTGTTACAGACTCTGGGGACTTTTGAAATTAGACTAAATGTATTTTGCATTGTACTATGACTAGTTATGTCCTATAGACTCAGGTGTTTGAACAAGACTATGGAGGCGAGGGAATGGAATGTGGTGGTTTGAATATGCTTGGCCCATAGGGGAGTGGTACTGTTAGGAGGTGTGGCCTTGCTGGAGGAAGGGCGTCACTGTGGGGGTGGACTTTGAAGCTCTGCCCAGTGCAGAATAGTCAGTCTTCTCCTGTTTGCCTTCGGAACAAGATGTAGAACTCTCAGCTCCTCTAGCACCATGCCTACCTGCTGCTGCCATGCTTTCTGCCATGATGATAATGGACTGAACCTCTGAACCTGTAAGCCAGCCCCAATCAAATGTTGTCCTTTATAAGAGTTGCCTTGGTCATGGTGTCTCTTTACAGCAATGGAAATCCTAGCTAAGACAGCTAGACTTACAACTGAAAATATAACAACCAGGTGGTCTGGAGAAGGATGGCTCAGTGGTTAAGGACACTTACTGCTTTGAAGGAAGACTAGAGTTTGGTTGCCATATCTGGGGACCCACAACTGCCTGTAACTGCAGCTAAGGGATCCAACACCTCTGGTCTCTGTGGGTACCTGCATGCATGTGCAGGCACATACAGATACATACACATAAGTGAAAATGAAATTTTAAAGATCTAAAAAGTAAAAAAAAAAAAAAAAAAAAAAAAAGGGAACTAGATAATTTAGTCCTGGGGCAGAGCACAGAAAAGAATTCAGCTGGACAGAAAGACAAATGATTTTTGTGCTTCTGTGCAACCTGTGACCATCAACCATCAAATAGCAAGGCATGTAAGAATAACTCCTATTATGAGATCAGACCCTAAGATCTGGACCCTACTCTATAGCCTTAAAGACCTTTGTAGTTATTGGCTCCAGATAATTAAAATGTAGGCCTGAAGAAGATGCAGAAAGTTATTTTATATAATTGAAAATATTTGTATCAAACTAACACTGGCAGTTTGCTAAGAAGAGCGGTAGTCCATCTATGGAAGAGCCGGTGGAACTGGGGATCTGAGCGTTGCATGGCCGTGGGTTACAGCCACAGAGGGGTGACCAGGGCCTGCTGGGATCAGTCAGCTTTTCTCACTGACCACTGTGACCACTGGTGTCCTTTTTGAGCAGATCCTGTAATAAACAACTGACATCACTCTGAGACCATTTTGTCTCATCTCATTTTATTTTACTCTTTTGAGACAGGGTCTCTATAGCTCTGGTTGGTTTGGAACTCTCTCTGTAGACCAGGCTGGCCTGCAACTTGGAGATCTGTCTGCCTCTGCCTCCCCAGTGCTGGGATTAAAGGCGTGGGCTTCCATGAGTGAGAACAAAACAGGAACAACACCCATTGCAACTGAATGGGAGACCAAAACAGGAAAAATGTACCTTGCAGGTTAAGGGTTCTGTTTGCAGTTAAGACAGTTAAGAATAAATGCCTGTGGTCCTGTGTTAAGTCTTTGCAAGTTAAGATTTCTATTGGAAATGAAGAATAAGTCCTTGTTTCTTTGATCTGATGTAAACTGCTTACAACCCATTCCAGTGAGCATACCCTTGTTTCCTTCCTTACATTGTATCTCCCTAACAATGAACAACGGCCAACACTCTTGTCCCCTGACACCTTATCTCTCCTATAAAAGGGACTTCAAGAGGCCAGAAGGGGCTGCTCTCTCAGTTGTGACTTAGGGTGAGACAGCTGACTGGCCAGTCCTGGGTGCACCCCCAAATACAGCTTGATTTAATTGGACAACCATGGATTGTGATCTCAGATTTAACACGTGGCCGCAATCAGTCCCTATTAGATTTGGGTTTTTTTCCTCACTGATTTAAAATGCTGCTAATTTTGCATTGTTTGACTGTGCCTTCCTGTGTCTCAGCCTGAGAAGGTGGCCCACAGTGCTCCTCTCTAACGTTAAGGTTGGTTGAGGCTCCTCAGGGGTTGTGAGAAGCTCCTGGGCTCCTTTAATCTTTTTCTCTTGCTGCTCTGCTAGGATGTATTCAGAGTCTCATGACCACATGGCTTTCCTTGGAAACATGGGGACATTCCCTTTCTAGTGACTCTCGTTGTAGAATGCATCCTGGTTAAAGGCCAACCTCAAATAGCTACAACCTCTTTGACCAAGAGGACTGGTGATTATTGGGGTTGCAGGCTCCTTTTAGAGGGATCCCCTTATCTTCTGGATGTTGACTGACTGTAGAGGCCAAGCACTGAATATTGGCTTTTAGAAGCAATCCTTCTGTCTTTCCTGGCAGTGCTTCCAAGCTGATTGCTGTCTATGTGGATTGCACCCTCAAGTTGGCTTGGCTTGGCTTGATTTGATTTGATTTGATTGGTTAGGTTTGGTTTTTGAGACAGACCTTGCTTTGTGGACCTGATTAGTCTGGAACTCACTGTGCAGACCAAGCAGGCTTTGAATTTGCTGCAATCCTCCTGAGTGATGGTAATGCTTACGTCTCTACCTGGCTGGACAGAATTTTAATTGGGCTTAATTTTGTTCACTTTGGGGCCATCATAACACAGAACAGGGTAAGGAGTGGAGCCTTGGGCTGGAGAGATGGCTCAGCGGTTACGAGCACTGACTGCTCTTCCAGAGGTCCTGAGTTCAATTTCCAGCAACCACATGGTGGCTCACAACCATCTGTAATGGGATCGGATGCCCTCTTCTGGTGTGTCTGAAGGCTACTGTGTACTCATATACATGAAATAAATAAAATCTTTTTAAAAAAAAGAAGAAAAAGAAGTGGAACCTTAGTCTAGCCAAGATGGGTCTCTGAGAGGAATCTTAAAGTGTTCACATGTCATCGTTTAATTAATTAAGCTCCTGTCGTTGTTGTTATTATTATTATTATTTGTGTATGTGTGTGTGTGTGTGTGTGTGTGTGTGTGTGTGTGTGTGTAAATGTGTTTGAGACAGCGTTTCTCTGTGTAGCCCTGGATGTCCTGGAACTTGCTCTATAGATCAGGCTGGCCTCAAATTCAGAAATCCGCCTGCCTCTGCCTCCTGAAAGCTGGGATTAAAGCCCTCATTATTTTTTAAAATACTATTTTTTTACTCCAGAACTATCGGTATGGCTACACAAGCCAGCTAACCTGAGTGTGACCCTCAAATCCATGTAAAGCTGGAAGGAAAAGAGAAAAGCAACTCCACAAAGTTGCCCTCTGACCTCCACACACACCCGCGCACAAAATAAATGCATAAATATAAAAAGCTTTTGTTTTAAGACAGTGTCACCTGTCACTCGGGTGGACTTCGAGCTCACTGTGTAGTGAGGCTATCTGTAAACTTCTGATCCTCCTGCCTCTACCGTCTATGTTTTAGAATTACAGGCATGAGTCACCATGCCTGGGCCTATAATTCATTAAGAGCTTACTTTTATCAAATTATGAAACATTAAATGACAAAAATAATTATTCATTGCATAGCTGGGTGTTGTGGAGCATATTGTAACCCCAGCACTCGCAGCACTAAGAAGATACAGGCAGGAGAATCTAAAGTTCAAGGCCAGCCTGGGCTACATACCAAGACTGTCTCAAAAAACAAACAAAGAAACAAAAAATGAAACCAAAAGCAAAGAGAATACCTGTTACACTTTGCTCCTGTTTACAGATGTGCCTCCCAGGTGACTAATGTCCAAGTGGCATTATCAGAATGCCACTTCCTTCCTGGAGTGTCAAGTGTTTGGGAAGGACTAATTATCTTCACTCGAGGGTGCTACAGACCGGAGCCTGAGTCAGCACCTCTAAGAGTTCCGGTTTGGAGAGAACCTGCTTGATAACACGCACCCCTAAGCTCTGTGTTTTAGAAGCTTTGGACACTGGGGAACATGAGTATATTAAATCAACAAAGAAGGCAGAGTTAGTTGGCTTTCACCTCCTGAGTGCTGAGAAGATAGACGTGTGGCGCCGAGCATGGCTTGTGTTTACTTTTGATATTTTGTGTTTTGTTTTTGAGGCCCACCTTGAACTCCCAGCGATCCTTGTGACACCCCCACCTCACGAGTACTGGGATTATAGGCGTGAGCTATATAAACACTTGACTTCTAGTTTTACATTTGAAGTAAAATTTAGACTCTTTGCCTTGTCAGGATGTTAGGTCCATATAGATTAACTGCACTACCCCCTTCCCCCCAGAAAAATCAAAGCATAGTTTTAGACAGTTCTGGAAGCATCAACAGTGACCACAGGGGCTGGAGAGATGGCTCAGCGGTTAAGAGCACTGGCTGCTTTTCCAGAGGTCCTGAGTTCAATTCCCAATACCCACGTGGTGGCTCACGAACATATATAATGAGATCTGGTGTCCTCTTCTGACATGCAGGCGTACATGCACAGCACTGGTATATAAATGAATTAATTAAAAAAACAAACTACAACGACCACAGACTGACGTCTGCCTGATGCCCAAGGATATACAATAGCAAGGCACTTATTTTATTAAAGCAGTAAATGCAAGTCAGACTGTTTTTTAAGTAGAACTTTACTAGCCTTTGTCTTAAACCCCCCTCTCTCTGTGGTGGGGGTGTGTGTGTGTTCTCCAGAGAGGGTTTCTCTGTGTAGCCCTGGCTGTTGTTCTGGAACTCACTTTGTAGCTCAGACTGGTCTTGAACTCAGGAATCTACCTGTCTCTGCCTCCTGAGTGCTGGGATCAAAGGTATGCACCACTACTGTCCTGTGAGATATTCTTACCTTTAACTTTGTCAGAAGATCTGGAATCTCGGAGTCTCTCTCACCTCTGCAGCTGTTCTCCACACACGGAGACCTCTCTGTTGTAGTTCCGCTCCACCGGCGTGTTGCTGATCCTGCAGTCTGGAAGTATTTTCCTGCTTCAGGATTGTTTCTTTCCTCCTGTGAGAGGGGGAAATGGAGACACACTGGGCGCTCGGACTGACACTCAGGGATTCTGGAGCAGATGGGCTCAACAGAAACAAACAAGTTGGAGCATAAGATCCAGAAGGGATCTGAATGACAGGGCTGATGAAGATTGTCCTCTGTCTGAAATTCGTCTGATTACTTTCTATCTGAATTACTGAATACAGAGCAGAGGTGCATTGGCCATGCTATACATTGGAGGCCTGAATTTAATGTGAATTGTAGAAGCAAGAATACCTGTAGATTACCTTGTATATGTTGAACCTACATGCCTCAAGTTTTACATATGTGGTCATATATATGCATATATACTCTTAATATAGTATAGTAACCTAATATAATAGTTGCTCAAACGTAACCAGATCTCAGCATTACCTTGTTTATCTGTGTGTGGGTGTGCATGTGCCATGGTGCATTTGGAGGTCAGCAGATAGCCTGTGGGGTCAGTTCTCTTCTTCAACCACGTGAGTCCCTGGGATCAAACAGGTCATCTGGCTTTGTGGCAAGCACCCTTACCGGCTGCACTGTCTTGCTGGCCCTACAGTGGTTATTTTAAAGGCTTCAGGACAAATAGTTAAGTAAATATCGACTGTACTAAGACTAAATTCCCTAGGAATTGGGAGTCCCCCCCCCATCAGAAAACACAAGCAATTGTCTTTTAAAGCACAGAATTGTCCTGTAGCCAATTTTGTGTAACTGTTACTAGGAGTAGAACAGTAGTTTAAGAAAATCTGTTCCTTTTTCAAAAGAAGTATTCATTTTTATTTTATGTATGTGAGTGTTTTGCCTACATGTGTGTCTGTGTACCATGTGACTGCAGTGCCTGAGGAAGCCAGAAGAGGGCACAGGATCCCCTGGCAGTTGTGAGCCACCACAGGGATGCTGGGAATTGAATCCAGGTCCTCTGAGCTATCTCTCTAGCTCCCAAAATCTGTTTATTTAAACATGCAGGTTACATTTTAGTTTTATGTCAGTGTATTAAATTTTAACCTTGGGAAATAGTTTCAACAACCTTTAATTTTTTTAAAATGACTTTTGGGTATATGCAGTTGGTTTTTTTTGTTTTTGTTTTTGTTTTGTTTTTTTTTCGCATGTATGTACCTGGTGTCTGAGAAGGCCAGAATAAGGTGTTGGATTTCTTGGGACTGGCGTTATGAGCCACTATGTGGGTGCTGGGAATCGAACCCAGGTCTCTACAGGAGGATCCAGTGCTTGTGCCTGTTGAGTTATTTCTTCAGCCCTCAGTAACCTTCTAATTAGGGTCAACTTGATCCCAAGCGTAAACCATTTTTTATACAGCTACCCACAAGATCACTGTTACCTACTGCCTTTGTCTTTACTTGTCATTTTGTTTTGGGGATAATCCTTTACTTTAGGGTACAGCCTAATTTTATCATACGAAATCCTTTCTTACGCTAAATATTCTCTTTCCTATTAACTAAAGTGAGATGAATTTATTATTTGTGTTGTTTAATTTCTGTGAATGTGTATGTTTTGTGTACACATATGTGCCAGTGTCTGTGGAGGACATTGGGTCCCCCGGGGCTGGAGTAACAGGCCGTTGTGAATTACTTGACAAAGGTGCTGGGAACCCAACTCTGTCTTCTTCAAGAGCAGAAAGTGCTCTTAACTACTAAGCTACCTCTTAGGCCCCATTTATTTGTTTGTTTCTATGTTTATTGGAAACAGGGTTTCACAGCTGACCTCACATTTACCATAAAACCAAGGATAACCTTGAACCTCTGATCTTCCCGCCTTCACCTGGGACTGTGCTGGGATTACACATTTTCCGGCTGCAGAGATGGCCAGTTGTTAAGGTGCTTGCCAGACAAGCACGAGGGAGGACCTGTTTAGATTTCTAGCACCACACAGAAAGCTGGATGTGGTGGTGCATGCCTGTAATCCCAGCACTGGGGAGACAGAAAGGGGAGCCCTGGGGCTTGCCGGCCAGCCAGCCTAGCCAGTCCACCAGCTCCAGCTTCATTGAGAGACCATGTCTCCAAAAATATGGTGGAAGGGGCTAGAGAGGTCATGGTGTTTATCACAGCAATAGAAACCCAAGTAAGACATGGGTTCTTCAAGATGTGTCATGGCCTCAGAACTCAAAGGAACAGGCAATTTTGCGGGGCTAATGGTATAGAAATGCCAAGAGAATGTAGGAAAGGACAATAACAGCCACCGTAGTTGATCATTTTGGTCCCAGCTGGTGACAAGTGGTCTTGTGCCTTGGCTGTTTGAGCAGACATGTGACAGCCTACTGTAATTCTGTCAGCCGTTAGCCACTGCTCCGTTTCCCTCAGTGTTCCCTTATGCCCATCTGGCCCCCTCAGTTGTACGGAATAGCTCGTTCTGTGTTCTGTTCAGTCTGACACTTCCTTCCCTCCCTGAGGTAGAGAACTTAACCATCTGTTCTTCCCAGCCTGAGGGCTGCGATGCTAACTCTTCCCCTCCTTACTGATGCTTGTTTCTGTGTCAGGCTGGGAGTGGGCCGTGACGATTGCCCTTAGTCACTGAGGATCATTTTTGCATTTGGGTGTCTCAAGAAAGTCAGGGGCTGGAGAGATGGCTCAGCGGTTAAGAGCACTGGCTGTTCTTCCAAAGGTCTTGAGTTCAATTCCTAGCACCCACATGGCAGCTCACAACCATCTATAACCGTAGTCCCATGGGATCCGAAGCCCTCTTCTGGTGTGCAGACACACATGCAGACAAAATACCCACATGTATAAACAAATGGATAATTAAAAGAAAAGGAAGGGATTGGGAAGTCTGGAGCTCACTGCTGCGTTTTCCCTCTGACAGTTGCTTGCAGGCCAGAAGAAAAGCTCCCCCTTCTGGACGTTCGAATACTACCAGACATTCTTCGATGTGGACACTTACCAGGTCTGTGAACCAGCTTCAACCCTTATTGCCCATAGCGGGGACTTGTTTCTGCTAGGATGGAACGGCCATCATGTTAGAGGCCCGGTACTAGAAGTGGTCTTTCTCAAGCACAAAGACTTGCTGCATGTAAAAACACCGTTATAAGAGCTCAAATAAGCCACCTTGAGTTTTGTGGTAGTTGAATAGATTAAACCCTAAGGAAAATAAACCTTGAGTAGAATTACTGCTGTGTTACCTTGCAGGTCTTTGACAGAATAAAAGGGTCTCTGCTGCCGGTTCCTGGAAAGAACTTTGTGAGGCTGTACGTCCGCAGCAATCCAGATCTCTATGGTATGTGCCGCACCATTAAGTTTAGTAAGTGTGGGGGTTGCCCGGGGGGTAGAGAATCGCACTGCTAGTGGAGTGTACAATGCTTTGACTTGACTCCCTGTGACTTAGGAACAATCTTTGTAAAGAATTTAGAGGACAATGCAGCTTCCTGTCTCATGGCGCTGTGGCTGTCATTCCTGTGGCTGCAATTATTCCCATCTTTTAAGGGGCTTCAGGTGACTTTACTGTAGGCTTGATACAGATAAGTGTTTCTGAGTGTGGTTGATTTTCCTCCGTGGAGGAGTTGGTGGTGTAGGGTCAGTGTGGAGAAGGATTTTTTTTTTTTTTTTTTTTTTTTTTTTTTTTTTTTTTTTGATGTGTGTGGCTGTTTGGCTATACTTCATAGTCCCCGGCTTGAATACTTGGTCCCTGGTTTGTGTCGATGTTTGGGTAGGTGTGGCCTTGCTGGAGGAAGTATGTCGATGGGGGCAGGTCTTAAGGTTTTAAAAGCTACATGTCATTCCCTGTTCCCTCTTTCTCCTCGATGCTTGTGCTTCAGGATTCGAGCTATCAGCTGTTCCTGCCGCCATGCCTGCCCGATGCAACATGTCACCACACTGTGATGGTGATGGACCATAAACTCCAACAAACCGTCTATGAAATGCCTTGGTCATGGTGCTTTTATCACAGTAATAGAAAAGTAACTAATCCAGTTCTCTTCTATGTTGCCACCGGTATCCTGAGTTCCTTCTCAGCTGTCAGGGTGCGTGTGGGGTACTGGCTCCCATAGGATTGGCTAAGAAACGGGTGTAGCCGCTGACTCCCTTGCTACCTGAGGAAAGCAGAGGCCCACCCAGAGCTCCTGAGGGAAGGGTTGCACACCATGGCCTTTGTATTTGAGGGGAGATGAGGCAAGACGGCTGCGCTGCTCTTTGCGTTGTCTCCCTATGCTGCGCTGCTCATTCTGAGGGCAGCTCCTCTCCTTCAGTTAATCTTCTCTGGAAATGTCCTGACAGTCACCCAGAGGTGGGGTTTAGATGAGTCTAAGTCAAATTAACAATCAAGACCAGGCTGGCAAGATGGCTCACGGGTAAGCACTTGCCATGGGAGCCTGATGACCTTTTGGTAAGAGCCCAGAGGTGGAAGGAGAGAACCAACCCACAGAAGTTGTCCTTTGACCCCAACACGTGTGTGTCCTTGTGTGGGGCACTCACTCGGGGCATGCATGATCTTAGGTGTCTCTCTCTCTCAGTTGCTCTTTACTTTGAGGCAAACTTTGTATCTCTTAGAGTGAGAGCTGTGAGCATCAACATGGCTAGATCTCAGAATAATGATAAATGAAGAAGCGCGCTGTTGAAGGGTGTGAATGCTTTTCTGTCCGATTGAGGGATTTGGATTTTATTCCTAAGCAGTTGTGGGTTCATTAAAAGCCTGCTAGTAGGAGAGAAGGCACGTAGTAAATACCTCAGAGGACAGTATGTAGAGCTAGGACAGGTTTCTTGCTTCTGTCCAAGGTAAAATGAGTGCATTTGAATTAAACTGGCAGATTAGTAAGCAGGTATCAATGACATTTTAGGCTGAAAGTGTCTGGGTTTTTAGCTTAGAGCCTGAGATAGCCAAAGAATGGCAGGCAAGGAAGGCTTCCAAGGGTATAGGGAACTCCTTGTCCGCAGGATCTGCATCTGTAACTCAACCAATCGAAGCTCAAAAGTAAGTTTGGAGAAGTGCACATCTGTGCTGAGCATACACTGACTCTGTCATTGTCCCCTGAGTGGCACAGTATGGTAACCTTACATGGCCCTGGCATTGTGTGAGGTATTACGGGGATCTGAAGAGAATGGAAGGGTGCCAGAGGCTGTGTGGAGATTCTGCGCCAATAATGTATCAGTGCATACAAAAGGACCTGAGCATCCCAAGATTAAAGTGTCCTTGAGAATCTGGGAGCCAATCCCCCACTTATACAGATGGGCAGCTGCATAACTGACCCCACACCACTTGCTGCAAGATAAGCTCCTCTGTCTAACAGGACCTCCTAGGCCCTCCATGATCTGGCCCTGTCCATCTCTAAACTCTGGATGCTCCCTTTACCCTAACCTGCCTTTTTAAAAAAATTTATTTATTTTTATTTTATGTGCATTGGTGTTTTTCTTGCATGTATATCTGTGAGAGGGTGTCAGAAGCCCTGGAACTGGAGTTGCAGACAGTTGTGAGTTGCTGTGTGGGTGCTGGGAATTGAACCACAGTCCTCGGGAAGAGCAGCCAGTGCTCTTAACCACTGAGCCACCTCTTCAGCCCTAGCAAACTTTTTGGTAGTGGAGTTTTGTAGGTTTTGCTTTGATTTTTGTGTCTCTCATGGTATAACAAATTAAAATAGTACTGTGATTTTTTTTAGTTTTTTATTTTTTTTGCCTTGGACCATAGCACAGAGCCTGCACTCTAGTGGGGAAGCAGGCAACTTGTGGAAAGCCGATGTCAGTGGCTCCTTGGAATCATTGATTGCCTAGGTTCCCTTTCTTACCTTAAGAAGTTAATACTTGACTTTGAAAAGTATTCATCCATCTGTGTTATTCTCCTCAAATGTAATAGTTTTCTTAATTTTATATTTCAAGGTATCTGAAATTAGTCTCAAAGATACTGCCAAATATTAATGAAAAATGTAAATATCTCAATTTAAAAAGCATTATTTTTGCTACATAGTAAATTAATTTTTGTATGTGTGTGGTGTTGTATATGTGTATGGTATGTGTATGCTGTGTGTACACATGAATGTGTGTGCATATGTACGTGTGTGTGTGCTTCTGTGGAAATCTGAGGTTGACACTGGATGTCTTTCCTTGAATGCTTTCTACCTTTGTTTTTTTCTTCTTTGTTTTTGTTTTTTTGTTTGTTTTTGTTTTTTCAAGACAGGATTCCATTGTGTAGCCATGGCTGTGCTGGAACTCACTCTGTAGACCAGGCTGGCCTCGAACTCAGAAATCCGCCTGCCTCTGCCTCCCGAGTGCTGGGATTAAAGGCGCGCGCCACCGCTGCCACACAGCTTCCTGTGTTTGTTTTGAGGCAGGTTTCACATTATATCCAAAGCTCATCTATTTGGCTAGTCTGACTGGCCCGGGAGCTTCAGATATTTACCTGTCTCTATTTCCTGACCCCCCTCACCCCCACCAAAATCTGACATTGCAGTGTGTGCTCCTATGGTGTGCTCTCCTCTGTGTGGTTTTCCACAGGGATGCCGGTCAACCAAACACGGATCATCAGGGCAGGCGTTTTACTGACTCAGCTATCTTCCAAGACCCAGAATACTTTAAAGGAAAGCATTTTGTCCCCCTCTGAGACAAGGTTTCTCTGTTAGCCCTGGCTATCCTGAAACTCACAGAGGTCCACCTGCCTCTGCCTTCAGAGTGTTGGGATTAAAGGCCCGTGCCACCTCTGTCTGGCTTTGTGTTGACTATTTCTGGCAGGATTCACTAGGAACGGTGGGGAGCTCTCTGGAGACAGGTACAGAGCTGGGACACGGAGAGGGAGGGAAGCTTGCATGCTTTTTTTCCTGCATTCTCTTTGAACTTGGAACCGTTATTTTATTTTATTTTTTTGTGCAATACTCATTATGTAGACCAAGCTGGTCTCAAACTTGCAGCAATCCTCCTGCCTCTGCCTCCTGCCTGCTGAGATTACAGGCATGGACTATGTCCAGCTGGCGGATTACTTTTTCTTTAGAAAGAGAAAGGAGGACAGCTCCCAGCACTGGGTCACATGGATGGTTAAACTCGAAACTTGGTGCAAAACCAAACAAAAAGGCACAAATGTGAGAGAGATTTGTAGGGAAGAAGGGAGAGATGAGTGACAGGGAGAGGGCGGGGTGAGAGAGTGGTCACTGTGCATTATATATACATGTACACAACTTTAAACATGTAAGCTTGTCCTAGGAGAAGAAACACGGTGTTAACTGTGTCTCTCCATCTCTGACTCTCTATCTCTGTATTAGACAAACACAAACACACGCACACACATGCTCACACAGTGATGGTGATTAAGTATGTTATAGACTTTTTTCTTAAGATTTCTTTCCTTCCCAGCACTTGGGAGGCAGAGGCAGGTGGATTTCTGAGTTCGAGGCCAGTCTGGTCTACAGAGTGAGTTCCAGGACAGCCAGGGCTACACAGAGAAACCGTGTCTCGAAAAACAAAAACAAAAAAACAAAATAAAAAGATTTCTTTCTTTCACAGACACACATAAGTATATTCACACACACATACATATATGGGGGAGGGGTACCTGCATGCATGTGTGTGCACCACATGCGTACCTGGGTCTTGCAGAAGTTGGAAGAGGGCATCAGATTCCCCTGGATCTGGAGTTGTGGGCAGTTGTGTGGGTTCTGGGAATCAAACCTGGATCCTCTCGAAGAACACTCAGTGCTCTTATCCAGTGAGCCATTTCTCCAGCCCCCAAGTTGACTTTGCCTGAAGTTTTCTTCTTGCACTGCTCTTCATTTATAATGCAGAAGGACCTGACTGGCTCACCTGTGTGTCCTCTGGTGTTAGCAAAAGTGCTTGTGTGGTTTTGATGGTCCTTTACTCGTATACATAAAATAAATAAATCTTTAAAAAAAAAAAAAAAAAAAGTAGGACCAGGAAGAGGGTGATAAGAAATGATTCAGGGGGCCAGAGAGATGGCTCAGCAGTTAAGAGCACTGATTGCTCTTCCAAAGGTCCTGAGTTCCATTCCCAGCAACCACATGGTGGCTCACAACCATCTGTAATGGGATCTGATGCCCTCTTCTGGGGTGTCTAAAGAGAGCAACAGTGTAGTCATATAAATATAATAAATAAAATCTTTAAAAAAAAAAAAAAAAGAAATGATTCAGAAAGAGTCTAACAGCGAGTGCTTCATTTCCCCTTTCTGCATCTTCTGGTTGCTTTGCAGGCCCCTTTTGGATATGTGCCACGTTGGTCTTTGCCATAGCAATTAGTGGGAACCTTTCTAACTTCTTAATCCATCTGGGAGAGAAGACATACCATTATGTGCCCGAATTCCAGAAAGGTAGGTGAATAGCTTGACTACATGCTTTGAATGCGGCCTTTGACTGCACGCTTTCATCCCCTGAGCGCATTGTCCAGTCTCTCTCACTGCATCTCTGCTCTCAAATTCAGCCGCTACCTCAGAGTTCTCCACCAGCCATCTGTGTAAACCCACAGTCCTCCCCTCCACGGCAACGTTCTATTGCATACAACTGTATCCTAAGTGTATATTGCTCAGTGGCATGCTATATTCATAGTGTTGTAAATCTATATTATTTTTTAGGGAAGCTGATGGGCTGAGTACTGATTGGAGTTTATTCTAAAAAGATACGGTGTGTTTAAAGTGTTGATCGTAGCAGTGTTTTCATTATGCAGCGATTAGAAACAACAGAGGCATTGTTCTTTAAGTTCTGATGGCTCAGCTGGCTGAGATGCCTGTAACCACTAATTATAAAGCACCTAGAGCATTGTGGGAAACCAGTAACTCGGCCAGCCGGGGGCCTGTGATGTTGGCAGTTTTGCTAATAACAAATCTGCAGTAGTCAAGACTTGGAAAGGACCACACGGAACGTGACCCCAGTGACCCCAGTTGGAGCTTTTAATGACATTCTTGCTTAATAGTGTCCTTCCTTATTTTACCTCGTGTGTGTGTGTGTGTGTGTGTGTGTGTGTGTGTGTGTGTGTGTGTGTGAGAGAGAGAGAGAGAGAGAGAGAGAGAGAGAGAGAGAGAGAGAGAGAGAGAGAGATGTGTGTATATGTATGTGAGGTGTGTGTATAAGAGAGAGAGAGAGAGAGAGAGAGAGCATGTATCCCTCTTTTCCTCCCTTTTTACCCTCTTCTCTTCTGTCCCTTTTCAGCATGGAGTTAGACATAGATAAAGTCCTGTTTATTAAAAATATTCATTTGAATGTAAACTTGAAACACATTCCCCGAGCATGGGCATTATGTTCAGGTAGCTCAGGGGTTACCAGAACAGGACAGTGACTGTGTCGCTGTAAGTAGTTAACTTGCACATTGCAGGTCTGCGTAGAGC
Organism: Uromys caudimaculatus; assembly: GCA_028551405.1. NCBI lineage: Eukaryota > Metazoa > Chordata > Mammalia > Rodentia > Muridae > Uromys > Uromys caudimaculatus. The sequence continues at coordinate 100,242,455 of CM052702.1, forward strand.
GCAGAAGAGCGACCTGCCCTGCCTGGGGACAGAGCTGGGACACAGGAAGGTCCTTCTCTGTTGTTATCCCTTAAGCTGGGCATTCTAGCCATGATGCTTTATAGACCAGTAAGACAATCATCGCTCTGTCCACGAACATTTTCTCATCTCACATAAAGAGTATGAGTCCTAGGCCTGCAGTCGGCTCGGTTGGTAAAAGTGCTTGTCACACACACCGGACACTTTGAGTTTAATCTTCAGAAACTACAGTGGAAAGTGAGGACTGACTCCTGAGAGTTTATGTGTGTGAACGGGGTTTTGCCTGCATGTATGTCTGTATACCACTGGTTTGCCCGTTGCCCTAAGGGGTCAGAGGAGGGAATCATATCAGTTCTTGGAATTGAACCTGGGTTCTGTGGAAGAGCAGCTAGTGTTCTTAACTGCCGAGCCATCTCCAGCCCCCATATCTAACTCTTGAATGTGTATTGTATGTCAATCACTGCTTAGAATAGTTCGTACCTGTGTTTACTTGTTTGATTCTCCTAAGAGACTCATAAGGTAATCTTCCTTCCATTTGCACACAGGGAAACTGAAACAGGAAGGTTATACAATTCCCCACCCAAAGTTGTTTGTCTAGGATTAGAACCTATGGCCTGAAGCCGGGCAGTGGTGGCGCACTTGGGAGGCAGAGACAGGCGGATTTCTGAGTTCGAGGCCAGCCTGGTCTACAGAGGGAGTTCCAGGACAGCCAGGGCTACACAGAGAAACCCTGTCTCGAAAACCAAAAAAAAAAAAAAAAACCTATGGCCTGGAATATGCTTTGTCTCAGGTACTACATTGCCTCGCACTAAAGCTCTGAGTGCAGTGTCTGATATCTAACCAGTGCTTAATAAGCAGTGGGTACAGCCAAGGTAGAATTTCCTTCCCCTTCCTTACGTACCGAAGGAAAAGGAATCATGTCAGCAAAGCTACATGTGGCTCAATAAGGCCTTTCCAACCATGAGAAAAAAAAGACTTGTCGAGCCTCCAGGGGTTCTGGGCAACATGCTTTAATCAGAGTCGACTGTAATTACTAGGAGGGGCCTGTTTTTGCAGGAAACGCAAATTGAATTATTTGTCAGTTTTCACGTTGGAAGGGCAGGTGCCTTGGTTTAGCGTGCTCTAAGATTGTCACTCCAGAAGGAAGACAGTCCCGGGAATGCTGCTCTTCAGGAAAGGACAGAAGACCAGGAGAGCATCCAGCAATGGTTCCCAGGAGCCGCTAACGAGCGCTTCTACCGCCGACACAGAGTTATTTATGTGGGAAGAAACTAGTGTGGAGATATTTCAGGGGCCTCTGAGCTGGAACTCCGTATTTTAGAGACAGATCACTAGATGGCATGCAGAGCGGGTTAATCTGCACCCAGGGCATTTTAATACATTTGCTAAAGAAATCAGTGTCAGCTCTTGTTTTGCTAGGGAGGAAAAACGTGTTCTTCCAAGGGGGTAGTTGGATTTTATTTGATCCAAAAGCTAAGTATATTTAGACACTTTTAGTATTGCTCTCTGAAGTATTTCAGTTACATAATTCAGTTGTTTCTATTAGAAGTTTTTAGCCACCAAGTCCATTATAAAACCATATGGGAGACACTAGTCACTACTGCAAAGACACATGCTAAGTGTTCATTAGATTAACAAATGTTCATAAAACACCTACTGTGTGCTGGGCCCAGGAAATACGGAGCAGTAAAAGTGTGTGAAGCACCCTGACAGTGAGCTTGCTAAAGGTGTGATGGAGATGGAACGGCCCTGTCATCCACAGTGTCCATTGCGGCGACGGTCATCTACGCCTACGCCTGGCTGGTCCCTCTGGCCCTCTGGGGCTTCCTCCTGTGGAGAAACAGCAAAGTGATGAGCATCGTTTCCTATTCATTTCTGGAGATCGTGTGTGTCTACGGCTACTCGCTCTTCATTTATATCCCCACAGCAGTAAGCATCACGTGGATGAGTAGGCAGAGCCATGCTGTTTGGGTGGAAAATTAGAAAATTCAACAAAGTATTCCACTGGGCCTTGTTATTTCCAGCCTAATGCTCCCTGCCCCTGGAGGTTCCTTTTGAATTTAAATTGCAGGATGAATGGGGTGCTGGGAAGGGGAGGGCTTTGGCTGTTGGGAGGCCTTGGTTAGGCCAGCATCCATCTGCAAGGCCACATGGCAGTGCATGCCCAAGGCTGACTATGGCTCAGGAGCTCAGGGAACACACGTGCTGGGAATGGGCAGACATCTCTGAGGAACTCGCCTCACGCTCTCTCCTTTCCCAGGTACTGTGGATCATTCCCCAGAGAGTTGTTCGTTGGGTCCTTGTCATGATTGCCCTGGGCATCTCAGGGTCTGTGTTGACAATGACATTTTGGCCAGCTGTTCGTGAGGACAATCGGCGTGTCGCCTTGGCCACCATTGCGACAATCGTGTTGCTTCATGTGCTGCTCTCTGTGGGATGCTTGGTATGTTCTTACTGTACCTGCTTGGTACTGTGCTTATTTATTTATCTTGTATGTACAAGTGTAGGCACGTGCAAGCCACAGCTCACGGGTGGAGGTCGGAGGACACCTTTCAGGAGTCAGTTCTTTGTTTCCGTCATGTGGGTTCTGGAATGAAGCTCATGTCACCAGGCTGCCCTGCAAGCACCTCTACCTTCTGAGCTACCTCTCCGACACTGTGCATGTGTATCATACACAAATGGCAACACTTATTTTTCAAAATCCTTAAGCTTATTATTCACAGTGGTGCTTTTAAAACTGATCCTATGAACTAAACATCAAGACTGTCCTAGGAGGGGAGGTGGTAAAAGTGTGAGGATTTGGTCGTAATGTCTGATTTTCCTTGTTTCTGTGATGTGGTTAAGATTCAGTGTTTGAACCAGCAGTCATAGTACATGGCTTTAATCCCAGTGCTCTGGAGGTAGAGGACTCTGAGTTCAAGGCCAGCCTGGTCTACAGAGTGAGTTCCAGGACAGCTACACAGAGAAACTCTGTCTTGAAAAACAAAACAAACAAAAAAAGGATTCAGTGCCAAAGAGGTGGCCATGTCTCTGTATGAGGCTGAGGAGCACGATGTGGCTCTGTCTGCTGGTGCCTTTTTGGTTTCCAGTTCACGCCTAGATAGATGTTGGACATTTAAAAGTTCCCAGCTGGTTAAAATGAAGAAGAAAAAAGATTTCCTGGGTGGAAAGCTTAAGATTGGAGTCAATCATAGACACCTGGGCTGTTTTTAAGGCGCATACTATGTGAAGGTTATTTGAGTCCCTGTGCCTGGGAACCATTTTGGAGGCCATGTGCTTTTGAGTCATGCAGACCCAGTAGGAGGCCAGCTTTGTCAAGTGGTGGCTGTGTGAGCTCTGCTGTGTCTCTGTGCTTCATCTGTCATGTGATTGGCATCTTCCTGCCACAGGTTGATCCCAGAATCAAACAAAGCAAGGTACAGGAAGCATGTGATAGGGAACACATCCACTGACTGCCGAGAGATGTGTCCAAGCCTGGGGATGCTGCAGTGTCCTTTATAGCTCCTTCTGTTCCTAGAGGAGCATCCTTTCCTTCGCCAGTAACTGCCTAGCAGTACTGCCTCCCCTGACACCTCCCCGCCTCCTCTGGGTTATTAACACTGTTCGGTAGTCTGAGAAGGTAAGGAGGAAGAGGAGGAAGAGGAGGAAGAGGAGGAGGACGAGGAGGAGGAAGAGGAAGAGGAAGCAGAAGGGAAGGCCGGTTTTTAATCAGTGAAGACTAGACTAGAGAGGAGCAGGGCTCATTGAGTAGGGAAGCAGGGACCTGGCATCAGGGATAACATCATCGTTACTATGAACCCATTTCGGGAGGTGGAGAGATGGCTCTGCTGTTAGCACTTGTTGCTCTTTCAGAGGACCTGGTTCAGTTCCTAGCACCCACATGGAGGCTCACAACCATCGGTAACTTCAGTTCCAGGGGGTTCAATACCCTCTTCTGACCTCCCTGAGTACCAGGCACACTTGTGGTTCACATACAGTCATACAGGTGAAAACCTTTACACATGCAATAAATAAACAAGGAAAAAAGAAGAAGAACCCATTTCGGAGGAATAGGGATATGGCCTAATGAGTAAACTCACTTGCTCTACAAGCATGAACACCTGAGTTTGAATTCCCGGCACCCACATAAAAAGCTAGGGATGGGACTGGAGAGATGGTTCAGCGGTTAAGAGCACTGACTGCTCTTCCAGAGGTCCTGAGTTCAATTCCCAGCAACCACATGGTGGCTCACAACCATCTCTAATGGGATATGATGCTCTTTTCTGGTGTGTCTGAAGACAGCTACCATGTACTCATATACATAAAATAAATAAATCTTTAAAAAAAAAATCTAGGGATGTGGGCATGGTGGGTATGGTGGGTACACACCTTGAGTCTCAGATCTTGGGAGGCTGAGGCAAGCAGATCTCTGTGAATTCCAAGTCAGCCAGAGCTACATAATGAGACCCTGACTCATAAGGAGGAAAAAAAAAGTTGGGCGTGGCCACATGTGTCTGTCACTCTAGCACTGGGGGTGGGAGGCAGGTTGATCCTGGGAGCTCACTGGCCAGTCAGATTTGCTGAATAGCAAACTTATAGTTCAGGGAGGGACCCTATCTCAAACCGGTAAGGTGGAAGGTACATGATGTTCTGCATGTCTCTGCATGGACCATAGCATGCATGAATCTGAATTCTCTCTCTCTCTCTCTCTCTCTCTCTCTCTCTCTCTCTCTCTCTCTCACACACACACACACACACACACACACACACACACACATACACACACACAAACACACACACTACCCAAATAAAGTCAAGATAAAATTGAAAAAGACCCTGTTTTGGGGTTGGGGATGTGGCTCTGCTGATGCAGCTGAGAGTCCTGGGTTTGTTTCCTGGTATCACATGAACTGGGTGTTGTACATACCTGTAATTCTCTTGTTTGGGAAGTAGAGGCATGTGGAGGCAAAGTTCATCATCGTTCTCAGCTACCTAAGGAGGTGGAGGCTAGCCCAGGCTAGAGACCTTACATAAAACAAATAAAAATAGAAATTACATGGCACCTGTGTCAGGACCTTTGGGATCTCCCTATGACATGCCAGGACACCACTGAGGGCAGGGTCTGCCCATGACACATCAGGACACCACTGAAGGCAGAACTTTCCTGTCCATCGTGCCGCTCGGGAATTTTCTGGAAGAGAGCCAATGAGATGAGATGACTTAGTAGTTAGAGGTCCTGAGTTCAGTCTCCAGGACCCACACGATGGAAGGAGAGAACCAAATTCTTTTACATTGTTCTCTGATCTCCAAGCATACACTATGTTGTTTGTCATACACACACACACACACACACACACACACACACACACACACACACACACACATACGCACGCACGCACTAATAAATATAATTTAAAAATAAAATAAATAATTCTCTAGAAGAGAGTATTATTATGAAGCAGAACAAACCCTGACCTGGGAGGTGCTCAGTGGTAAACTGAGGCACCATAACTATCACAACAGTTTCGTTTCTTTCCGGGCTTCTGTGATAGTTGGCATATGACCATGGAAACCCCTCCTTTATTGTGGGTCCTTTAGGTCAGAAGTGTAAGCAGAAGTTCCAGGGCCACTCTGCTGCAATTTATAACCTAAGATCACATAGCTCAAAAATGGACCAAGACTCTTGTGTCAGACTGTGACTGTGCCCTTCACTCTCCCTGGACTGTCTCTGACCTGACCTTTTCACATTGTATAATTGGCCGAGGAGCTGGTGGAGAGGCAGACGTAGAAGAAAGGCACCTTCCTTCCATCTCTGAAAAGTCTCCTAATCAGGGCACGCTGCGCTCTGGGCCAGAAGCAGCTGCTGGGAAAAAGGCTCTTCTTGAGGAGAAAGCCACTGAGTTCTCCTGAGCAGAGGGAGCCCGTGATAGCCAGATGTTAAGCCAGAGCCCTGTGTCTGAACTGTCTCCTCTGTGTTGGACACAGCTTCTCCTTTCTCTTCTGAAGGAGGGGTAATCAAAATAGAGGAGGCAGGGATCCTGTCCAGCTTGCACACCCATGCTCTGGTTGTTACTATGGACACCTTTCTCTTTCCTTAGATAAAGGGACTGACCATGCACATCGTAGCACTATCTGTCCTCTTGGAAGGATCAGATAAGTTTGCAGCATGAAAATTATGACAGGCTAGCTGTGTCAGGTGTCTCACATCTGTCATCCCAGTTCTCTGGAGGCTGAGGCAAGAAGGTTTCCACAAGCGTATGGCCTGCCCGGGTCTCATAGTGAGTTCCAGGCCATTCAGAGGTATAAAGCAAGACTTTGACTTATGAGCAGGGGGTACTGGGAGGACAGCTCAGCTGGTAAAGTGCTTTCAGGGGACCCTAGTTCCGTCTCCAGAGCCCACATAAAAGGAGTTGGGTATGGTGCATGCTTGTAACCCCAGAACTGGGGAGTTGGAGACAGGTGAGGTTCACTGTTAGCCAGCCTAGCCTATGTGTGAGGGGACCTGGTGTGATTTTCAGGAGGTGGAGGAGGAGGAGGAGGAGGAGGAGGAGGAGGAGGAGGAGGAGGGAGAGGAGGAGGAAGAAGAAGAGGAAGAAAGAAGAAGAGGAGGAGGATAGTGTCAGAGGAATACACTTGAGGTTGTGCTCTGGCTTGCACACACATGTACACGTGTACCTACACACCACATACAGGTGATCACACATATAGGCACACACAGAAAAAGGGAAAAAACCTCCATTCCTATAATCAGAAGATATTATTATTGGAAAGTGGTGGGAGGAGTTGGTCAGGGAGTCATTCGAGCTGAGGGCACCAGCTGAGCCAGACAGCCTAGCCTGGCTTTCTCCATCACCCCGGGGAACTGAGGATTAGTACTTTGGGTTCAGTGCAGTGATGAGTGTGGCAGCCTCACATCTGCTGAGGTCCCTTGGTGACTGCACTGGAAAATGATCTCCAGGTCTTCACAACACACCTGGCAGGCAGGGACAGTGAAGGAAGCACAGAGCGTGGGTCCTTGGTGGATTGTTGAGAGTCAGACAAGCCTACGTTTGAATGATTACCACCGGGCTCAGAGAGAATAGTGCCTACTGGCCATGATGCTTCAGGATGGGCTGGGCCGAGCACAGACCCTGTGCCACATCACAGGCTGTGCAGAGACTAGAAGAAAAGGCCTTTTAGAGACTTTTTTTTTCCCCCAATTTTACAGACAAAACTGAGGAGGTGGAGAGGCCTGTCTAGAGGCACAGTGTTAGTAGCCAGTGCAGATGGGGAACTAAGACCACTCAGCTCTGAGACCCATGGCGTCCTGAAGAGCCTTTCCTCAGGTGGCCTGGAAGAGAGCCACTCTGTCACTGGTGGTCCCACTCAGTGCCCCTGAGGAGCCAAGGATGATATGGACACTCTGGCCTCTGTCTCACCCATGACCCCCAAGTAGAGGAATTCCCTTCCTTTGTGCCAAAAAAAAACAGCTGCAAGAAAAACCTTTAAAAGTAGGTTTGCTCTGGGGCTGTGATAAGCTAGAGGGAGTTTATGGGGAAAAGCAAAGAGAAGCTAAAGAAAGAGATCTATTAAGTGTGAAGGGTGGAACAGGCTGGGAAGCCGAGCGTGTTGTGTTGGCGCCCTCTTATGGCTAATACAGGCAGAGCTACTGAAAATGGTTCTTCGCTTTTTACCTTTGCACGTTCCTGAGCCACCAATGCCAAGGGAGTCCTGAGTATCTAGTGGCCCTTGGTATAGTAACAGCTTCACCCTCCCTTTGAAGGGGGAGCCCAAGGCTAACAAGACTGGTGTTTTTCTGGGGTAACATTAGTGTCCCAGGAGGGAAGCTCTTCCTTGCCACCTCCTCTGTCCCACCCCCTCCTCCTGGTTCCTGGCAGCTAAGACCTGTCAAGATGCTGGTAAAACAGAGGCAGAGGCAGAGACAGTCCCCTGTGACTGTCCTGTGTGACACAGTAATTGCTAGTGTGAGCTTTGTAGTCAGATGAGCCCTGGCTCCACTGCTCATGCGCCACGCTCACTTATCCAGGGACAGTCCCTGTGAGCCTCAGCTTCTGCACATGCCCAGTGAGATCATTGTAACAGCCCCTCAAGGACGTTGGGAAGAGTCAGGCATGCAACATAGCACGTCCAGTGAATGGGAGCTAAGTTTTAAAAGGTTGAGTCAGGGAGAAACACAGAGAGGTGGCTACAGTTTGGTGTGTTAACAAAGACTATTAACACGCCCCTCATGTGTCTCTTTTCCTGCAGGCTTACTTCTTTGATGCTCCAGAGATGGACCATCTCCCAGCGACTATAACCACTCCCAACCAGACAGTAGCAACGGCCAAATCCAGCTAATGGGAAAGCAGGTGGTGGCATTTCATCTTGCGTGGGATGTCACAAATGGGAAGGTGCATCAGCTCTGCATTAGCGCCAGGGACCAAAGGCTAGCCCCGTGTCTTTCTGCACAGCATTTCTATGCTGGCATTTCATTCCTCAGTCCACGTGCCTCTACCCTTGCAGCGTTGAGAAGCATGAACTGGTAGATCCCGGGGTACCGGGGTCCCTGTTCTGATCATCACACCCACCTTCTCTACTCCCACTATGTTGTCCGGTGGCACAGGAGGGTTTCTTCCATTTCCTAATTGTCCCAGCGATCTTTCTGCATTCTATGACGTCTCAGGCTGGCCTCTGAAACCGGTGTTGCCCTCTCTTGAAGGACCCCTGGATTTCTCTGAAGGCTTCTGGATTTTTGTGCTTCATGTGTTCAGAGCCTTTGAGTTCCTCTATGAGTGGTTAGCTGAGCGGGTTAGAGTGCAAGACAAAGATCCAGCTTCACAACTTATTCCTTCCCTCCTGCTCTTCTTTCTTAGTGCCTTTTTTTTTGGGTGACAAGTTCTCATGTAGCCCAGGCTAGCCTCCAATTCACTGTGTACCCGAGGATGACCCTGAACTTGAACTCTTGCACTTACTTCATCCTCCTGCCTCTGGTTCTCAAATGCTGGTGTTCCTTTTCTCCCTTTCCCTGTGGGTGAGGACTGATCCTGAACCGAGGGCCTGCACAAGCTAAGCAAGTCCTTTCTCATACACGCCATGGTGAACTTTGCTGGGGAGGGACACTTACTGATTATGTTATGGGTCCCTGTGCCAAGCATCTCTGCGTCTACACCTCGATTTTAGTTTTGCCAGCAACGCACATTGGTGAAGGGTGAGGGAGGCCGAGAATGCCCACGCAGGGTTTTGTCTGTTGCTTACCGTTAGCATTTGGTTGAGCTTTTCCATGTTTAGTGACTTTTCTATCCAGCACTGTGCTGCCTTATTCCAGAAGACAAAACAAGATGGAAGAATTCCCAGGTTTTTTTTTTTTTTTTTTTTTACTCCCTACTGGAGAGCCAGAGATAAATGTGTTGTCAGTGCCATTTACACACTTTCTGAAGAGAATTAAACCTTCAGTCGAGAGGAACATTTGAAAGATATCAAAAAGAAAAGATAAGTCTGTGACTGGCACCTTCTAAGCCTATAAAGTGCAGTTCTGTTGTCTGGAATGCTCTTCCCTTCCCACGGTCATCAGCTTCCTGGTGACCCTGACCCTCTCTGTACTATGCTCTACTCTTGTGCTCAGAGCACCTACTGTCTGCATGTCCATCTGCCTGTCTGTTAATATGTTCAGTCATTTAGCCATCCATTTGTCCTCTGTGTATCAGTGTGACTCCCCGGTTAGACAAGGGGTGGATTTCTTTGTCTATTGCATACCCTGGTATACAGTGAGTGCTCAGTAAATGTTTGTATGGGAAATACTCTTGAGCTCACTGTGTGACGAGAGCCTTTCCTATGCTCTGTGAAGACTGGCCGTCCTGTCTCTCAGGGCATAGGGGATGTGACCAGCTAGAAGGAGAATGAAAGCTATTCCTGCCTGGTACTTACAAGGTGCTTTTGAGCCATAGGTAACTTGTCTATAAAATAAGGACACAGCCCATATGAGAAGATTGTAGTCACTCTTAGAGACAGTGGCAAGTAGGCACTGGGAGGTAAAATGAAAGCTACCACCCCACTGACAATGGCTGCTCATTTATATTGAAATGTGGTAGTCCCGGTTGACTCTGCTTTGATATTTTAGTTCCTTTTTGTAAAACGTGGGGATTTTCCTTTTTTCACTGAGGAATTCTAGTTGTAAGCCCTTCAAGTTAACAAGATGTGATCATTAAAGGTGCCTCCTGTGACCTTGGGAACATCTCCCTGGCTGACACTGTCCTTTCTTCTCAAAGACGGCCAGAGTAGGCTGGGTCTTCCTCCTCATCTGTGTGAATGGAGCTACAGCCAAGAGAGTACAGTTCCTTGTTCACAGCCACCCAAGTTTGGTGGCAAACACACACCTATCACACTCTATTGCCCAGAGTGCCCCCCAGCTCGCTCTTACATCTCCTCCCAGCCTTGTCCACCTGCTTGCGTAGATGAGGAGGGTGGCTGTGTAGTTGATTATGGTCATCTGCTGCTGAGAAGCAGAACTGGGACTTGAACCCAGGTCTCAGAGGGCCAGCCTCCATCTTTACCCATCCTCCCCAATTTTTGAGGTGTCATTCTTTCTACCTCTGAAACCTGTGGGCCACACTGCTGCCATTCAGAATTTTTGTGGTGCCCTCTTGTCTGGTCTAGAGAGCTGTAGTTCAAAGCATCTGCTTCTTCTTGATCCTGTGTCTGTTGCTGCCTCCCCCAAGTTTCTGTGGGCTGGGGAATCTCCTGACTTTCTGGTCCTCTTACAAGGCTGTGGCTATGTGCAGGCTGGAGCTGGGGCTCATCCAGAAGCCAGACTTGGGGAAGAGCTTTACTCCTAGGATCACTGGTGGGGTTTAGTTCCTTGTGGCTGATGAGGGTGAGGGAGCCTTGCAAGCTGTCATCTGGAGGCCACCATCAGCTCCTTGTCATATAGGTCTCTTCATGTGATTGCATACTTCATCAAAGCCAGAGTGGCTAGGCAATGGTGGCGCATGCCTTTAATCCCAGCACTTGGGAGGCAGAGGCAGGCGAATTTCTGAGTTCGAGGCCAGCCTGGTCTACAGACTGAGTTCCAGGACAGCCAAGGCTATACAGAGAAAAAAACCCGAAAAAAACCCAAAGCCAAAAGTGGACAAGGGGTCAATAAAAGTCTGTTAGCAAGATGGAAGTGATTGTCTTAGATAGCATAGACCTGAAAGTGAGGATTTCCCTTGCTTTATTCTGTGGTTAGAAGCAAGTCACAGGTCTAGCCCACACTAAGCAGGGAGAGAGTTATACAAGGGCAAGGGACAGCCAGCATTGAGTCCCTTTTCCGTTCCTTACCCAGTGCAAGCCAGTGATGTGTGCTTTACATATTTGCACTACTGTTGTCAATTCATATGGTAACTATTGAAACTTAAGTTTTTGTGGAAATGTAAATAGAGGTTCTAGTATTTTCTTTTCACTTCTTCAATGGGTTTGTGTGGCTCCCTTAGCATGGACATGCATCATGTCACTCATTCTGCAGATGGATTCCTCTGATGTTGATGGAGACAGCCTTACAGGGCAGGACCTGTCCTTAGACCAAAGTTCTTGGGGATGGGACAGAGTCTTATTTGACTTGGCCTCTGTAGTGACAGACCTGGGGCCTGGCTGGTATGAACAGCACATGTGAGCAGTGCATGCTGGGAGGATAAACCAGCCTTTGTGAGGTGAGGGCATGCATAGATTAGGGTACACAGGGATGGCGGTTTCTACACTGAGCTCAGACCTTCACTGCCTCTAATACCCTCACTGGGGCAGTTCTATGTGACCTAGAAAGCCAGATCTGGCCTTTGTCTCAAGGAGCCAGTCCAGCCTTACAGGTCACACTACGTGGTGTGAGAGAGTAGTTACTGAAGTAGGTTGTCAGCTGAGCCCTATAGGGTACAGGAGGGAGTGACGCAGGCTTCACAGGAATTTGAATTGGGTTCTGACAGTAAGTACAAGCAACTAGTTACTCAGTTCTGAAAGAGCTGTCCACTTCTCACGACTTGGGGAAGGGGACGATCTGGGCTGTTCAGTGGGACATGGTGGTCCCTGAAAGAAGACACTGAGTCCATCTAGAGAGGGACAGAGCGAACACAGGCAGCCACTGTCTGTCGCCTTGGCCTAGACCACCCAACATCAAGCTCATGAGGGCTCTGTTGATTGACTCTTCAGGAGGGACTTAAGGCTCTTTTTTGCATTTTTGCATTTTAGTACAAAGGAGCTGGACACACTGCTCCTGGTTCTGTGACCCTCTAGATAGTTGGTGTGGGGTCTGGGAAGAAATTTCCAATCTGGTCTGCACAGAGCTGGCACCTCTGGGTTGTGCACAGATCTGTGAGCTGGGGCGGCTCCATTTAGGTGTCAAGTCTCCAAATGAGATAGTGATGAACAGCTTCTTTGCAGCCTCCCCGGCAGAGCGTCCATCGCTTTGCCAATAAGAGGGGCTGTTCAGAGGCCTGGGCACTGTGGATTTACGAGCTGGCTATGCCTTCTACTGTAAGCTCTGGACTCCTAGCTTTCACTGAAGAAAAATGGCTTCGAATCTCAACAGTAACCTTCCCTGCATAAATCTGTGCATGGGAGCGGCTCAGCCGGAATGGGTTCTTGTGAGAGCATTAGCCTCTCCTCTCCCAGGAGCACTGGTCTCCTAGGGGAGCCTCTAATTTCTGGTAAGCAGGAAGCTGCCCCAGAGTAAGTCACTGAAGCAGGGAGCAGAGGGTCTACATCTGTCCTTTCCTGTGCACTGTCTTCTCACCTGGGCTCAGTGCTGCTCTTCTTGTGTCGAGACGCTGAGGAGGTCCAGAAGCTATGTGGGAAGGTCTGCTTTGGCTTGTGGGATTATAGGAAAGACCACATCCAGGCCGAGGCACCGCCCACGGACAGTGACAAGTACCAGTGCACAGAGGAAAGCATCTAGCACACAGTCAGACTGCAATGTGATGAGGGCTTTAATAAGAGGTGAGCAAAGGGTTTCTGGAGAGGCCTTTGTACGGAAAATCCTCCTGACCAGATATGTGTGTTTTTAAGCTGCCGTCCCTCCTCTCGCCCATGCCATGAGCACTTTAAGCATGCGTGCATGTAGGTATGTGTGTGTATGCATTTGTTCATGTGTGTGAGTGTGTATGTGTGTGTGTGTGTGTGCATATGTGTGTGTATGTGGATGTATGTGTATGAGTGTGTATGTGTGTAAGTGTGTGTGGGTGTGAGATGGCAAGTGTGGGAGGCCAGAGGACATCCCAAGGGAGTTGCTTCTCTCCTTCTACCGTGTAGGTTCTGGGAATTGAACTGAGAAAGGCAACAAGTTCCTTTGTCCTCAGAGCCATCTTGCTGGCCCAAGAGTTCTTATTTCATAAGTTAAAGTACAAACCATTTCCCCAGGTTTCCATACTTTAGTTCTTTTATTATGAAATCAGCTTTGACTTTGTACTGCAAGCTGTCCCCCTCCCATTTAAAAAAATATGGTGTGTGTGTGAGTGTGTGTATATGTGCGAGTGTGTGTGTGTGTGTGTGTGTGTGTGTATGTGTGTGTGTTGGTGTGTGCCTTTAATGCAAGCATTTAGGGGGCGGAGGCAGGCAGATATCTGTGAGTTCAAGACCAGCCTGGTCTATGTAGCAAGTTCCATGTCGGCTAGAACTACATATCGAGACCCTTTCTTGACAATAAATTACTATTTTATATTGTTTTAATTGATTCCTTGAGAATGTATACATTTATACAGTGTGCTTTGATCGCATTCACCCTTCGGTGCCTCCCTAGCCCCCCTCAGGTCTACTCTCCATGAATCTCCCGTTCTGTCCTCTAGCCTGCATGGTTTCACCCCATCACCCCCACTGTATCCTGTCATTTCCACACCAGACATGTTAGTGGTGGCCTTCCCAGTCTCTGGACTGCGCTGTCCTCAGTTTTGTTCTCTGTTCCCTCTTTGTGGTAGACTGGAGGACCTGGGATGACTGAGAGATTGAACAGGTAGCTGTGGATCTCCGGCCTGACAGGACAGTTACTGTCTTGAAGTCAGAACAGTTGTAATTATCTGCACTCATAAGGTTGGACGCGCTAAAAATCCCATGCAGAGGGGAGTGGGACTCACAAGGCTCCACCCCTCACAAAGAATATCTAAGCAACCAACAGTGGCTCACAGGACATTCTCCTCCATGCTACAACTAGCTGGCTGTCCGCTGCCCACATTTCTGTAAGTAACCTGGCTAAAACCACTGGTTCACCCAACTAGAATTGGGGTGGAGTTGCTTCTTTTTTTCATTTTTGTTGTTTTTCGGGACAGGGTTTCTCTGTGTAGCCCTGGCTGTCCTGAAACTCACTCTGTAGACCAGGCTGGCCTTGAACTCAGAGATCCACCTACTTCTGCCTCCCAAGTGCTAGGATTAAAAAACTTACTCCACCACTGCCTGGCTCATTTGTTATATATCTATATTTATCTTTATGGTGCTGGAGAGAGCTCAGCAGTAAAGAGCACTGGCTTCTACATTCTAACTTCATATCACACATCACACAGAGCAAAGCCCTTCTAAATTAAAGAGACAGATTGGTGGAGGCCTCTGATTGGAACACTGCAGGCCAGGCAGTGGTGGTGTGGGTCAGATTCAGTCTCTAACGTGGTCTAGTCCAGTACAGACAACTGAACATGACACTGCCCTGGGAAGCCCTCCATGGAGGTTTGGTCTCTTCATCTGAGAAGAAGGCGGTGCATTTGAAACACTTCCTGCTACGTGCCCTCCTCTGTTGTGCAGCTGTCTCGAGCTTTCCTTCCCCTCTTTCACAAATCCCCAGTGAGGTGCCTCAACTTTGCTGCCTCTTGAGCTAAAGTGGTTCTCCAGGATACTAGTGGCCCGGTATTCTTCCCTGCTATGACATATGGCATTACCATTCACACTTGCCTCTGACTTCATACAAGGGCAGAGTCCTTGCTGTGCCCTATCTCAGTCATTTATAGTTGTAATTAATTAAGAGACACTGTGTGAGTTTGTCTGTTCTGTTCCTTCTTCCGCTAGGCTAACTTTCTTGAGAGTGGAGACCATATTCATTGTTGTGCCTGTGGTCTGGGACAGGACCTAGCGCATGGGTCTTCAATAAGATTAAGAAATCCATACATAGAAGCTGGACATGGTAGAGCACACCTTTAATCCTAGCACTCAGGAGGCAGAGGCAGTGGGTCTTTGAGTTTGAGGCCAGCTTTGTCTAGAGTGAGCTCCAGGACAGCTAAGGCTACACAGAGCTATGGCCTTGCCTTGGGGGAAAAAAACAAAAACAAAACAAAACAAAATCAGACAAAACAAAAATCCATTCATAGGTCTGCGATTTCATCTCAGTATCAATAAAACAAAACAGAAACTACACAGTCACCAGGCTTGGTGGAGCAGGCTATCCCAGTTACTCAAGTAGTGGAGGTAGGAAGAGTACAGTGTCAAAGACACAGCCTGGGCAGCTTTGTGAGAAATTGAGAGAAGTTAAAAAGGAAAAAAGGCTGGATATATATAGCTCAGTGGCCGAGGACTTGTCTTATATACACAATGCTCTAAATTTAATCCCAGATGGAAAGGAGGAGGTAGAGGAGGAGGAAACCCACCCTTCAGTCACTGTGACGGTTGTCAGCTTGGTGGGATTTAGAGTCACCTTGGAAACAAAAATCTGGGCATGCCTGACCATCTAGATTAGGGTCCTTGTGGGCAGTACTGTCCCATCGTGCACAGTACTGTCCCTTGAGTTGGGGTCCTGGACTGCATAAAAAGCAGAAAGCAAGCTGGGTACCAGCATTTCTCTTTCCCAGCATCCTGCCTGAGGATGCAGGATGCAGTACAACCTGCCAAATATTGTTTTGTCACCATCCCTGTCTTGCCAGGGTGGACCGTATGCTCTAGAACTGTAAGCCAATATAAACCCGGCCTCCCTTAGGTTACACTGTCTGGTATTTTGTTACAGCAACAAGACAAAGAACTAAGACAGTCGGCCAGGCTAGAAATCCCAACACTAATATACATCCTTCCCCTGATCCTCCCATTGTCTCACTAGGCAAGCACAATCCCAGTCTTTCTCAAAACACACCCACCCACACCACTTTTGAAAATACAAGCTCCCTGGTTTGTCATGATGTGCCTTAGTCTTTGTGTCCTTCCTCATGCCCTTACGTTTAACCTCTTGTTTCAACTACCACAGTTAGCTTTCCAGGCCTGTCTTGTGTCACTATTCCTGGGAGACATGAATAAATGTCTACTCACCCCAGAGAGGGAACCAACAACAGATCAAAGAAATGATACCTCTCAAGTGTACTTCGGAGAACTACTGCATTTGTTGGGTTTATTTATGGGAGTATGGGTGAGGGGTTACTTACAGCAACAGAAACAACTCAAAGACAGCTGTATCACCAGAAGTATCACCAAAAGCCCACCATGCGTAATAGCTCAAAACAGCTGGAGGCCTGGAGCTCATGCACAACTTGGCAGGCAGCTTGACAGGTTGGAAAGTGTCTCTTCCAGGCAGCTCAGCTGGTCTGAGAGTTTTTCTCAACAGTCTCAAGTCCTTCTTTCAACTTGGGGAGAGAGGGACTAGTAAATCTGGTCAGTTTCAGGAATTTCCTGAAGCTTTTGAGTTGTTTACTTCCCTGCAGGAGGGAATGTTTCATCTTCATTTAGATCATCCTGAGTCTAAGGAGCTTCCCTCCAACAAGTTCCCAGATCATTTTCTTTGTGTGTATATATGTTCACATGTGTGTGGGTGTGGGTGTGGTGGTGGGTGTTTGCACACATGTATAGGCATGCAGAGGCCAGAGGCTGAAATCAGGTGTCTTCTATCATTTTCCACCTCCTTTGCTGAGGCCACATCTCTTGCTGAATCTGGAGCTCACTGATTTGGCTAGTTCACCTAGCTGGCTTGCCCTGGGGTATCCCTTATTTCTTCCTGCTGGGATCTGGGGCTACAAGCAAGGTCACCACATCCACATGGCTTTTATGTAGGTTCTGGAGATCTAAACTCCAATCCTCATGGCTGTTCGGCAAGCACTTCATCCATTGGGCCATCTCCCTGGCCCTAATCTCAGATCTTTTTAAGTCCCTCCATATCTTATCATGCCTCCGCCTTAATACAGTGGTGCTACACGGAAGTGGGTGGAAGAGGGGTGAACAAATCTTGGGGGTCCAGGTCGGAGAAGGTCAACTGGGTTTCCAGGAAAGTAGAGGAAAAGCTTAGGAATCGCCATACCCTAATGCTCTGCACTGAGTGTAAGTCCAGGATCTAAGGCTTGGGGGTGGCAGGAGCCCTGATACCGAAGTGGAAGATCCTTTCTGCTCCTTAGCTCCGGGATCTTCATCCTAAACTTCACTTCTTTTATTTTTTCCAGCTCTCTAACTGTTGGGGGTTGTGGCTCTTCTGGACACAACATCCACTACTGGAAAGCAGAGTGGGCAGCATCATCAGGAAACTGATTGTCATCACACTGAAGCCTCATCACCCATTTAACAAGAATTAAGTGTTGGTCTGGGGTGTCGGGCACGTGACAGAACACTTGCCTCCATATGTGAGGCCCTGAAAATAAAGTGCGGTGATAATGCTTAGCTTGTGTCCTTCCGCTCTTTCTTCCTGCGCACTGACCATCAAGGTGACTAAAAACAACTGGGGATGAAAGGTGAGGGTGGGGCAGGCAAGGGGAGGGCTCGGTGAGGGTCACTGAATCTAGGAGTTGGAGGCCAGTCTGGGCAGCATGGTAAGACTTGGATGCCCAGGTAGTTAATCTCCTAACCCCATAGCAATGTATACACAGGACACGCTTCATACCTGGGGAAACCCTCACAGAAATAAGCACTTAGAGGCTGGAGAGGTGAATCAGCGGGTAAGAGCACTGACTGCTCTTCCGGAGGTCCTGAGTTCAATTCCCAGCAACCACATGGTGGCTCACAACCATCTGTAATGGGATCTGAT
>CM052702.1:100260459-100361295 GCA_028551405.1 Uromys caudimaculatus
CTCCTCCTCCTCCTCCTCCTCCTCCTCCTCCTCCTTCTTCTTCTTCTTCTTCTTCAAGACAGGGTTTCTCTGTATAGCCCTGGCTGTCCTGGAACTCACTCTGTAGACCCGGCTGGCCTCGAACTCAGAAATCCACCTGCCTCTGCCTCCCAAGTGCTGGGATTAAAGGTGTGCGCCACCACTGCCCGGCAACCTGTGTTCTTCTTGTTTCAGCCTCCCAAGTACTGTGATTACAGATGAGTTCCATGTACCCAGTTGAAAGTACGGGATTTCCTAGTAAAATCCACCTTCAGCAGAGTCATAAAGGGATTTGGTGGTAGAGTCCACCGTGAGCAGAGGCATAAGAACAGAAAACGACATGTTTAGGGGATAGTAAGGGGTCTGTGGGGAGGGGGTCTATAAACAGGTAAGTTTTAGGGTCTTTAAAAAAATGTTTAGAGTTTTCTGTGTATGAATGAATCTTGCCTGTATGTCTGTCTGTACACCATGTGTGTACCTGGTGCCCTCAGTGGTCAGAAGAGGGTGTTGGATTCCCTGGAACTGGAGTTACAAACCAGTTGTGAGCCCCGATATGGGTACTGGGAATTGAACCTAGGTCTTCTGGAAGAGTAGCCAGTGCTCTTAACCACTAAGCATCTCTCCAGCCCCCAGTGTCAGTTCCATAGACCTCTGCTTCCTGACTTAGTCCGGTGCCCAAGAACAACATGTAAGCAGAACACTAGTAACCAGTTCTTCCAGGCATGCTGGTTGAATACCCATGAGGACAGAGAGTGGCTAAGCAAAAAGCTTGAATACCAGACAGAAGCATCTAGCACAGTCCCTGGCTCTACTCTTCGTGGGTGCTGGTGGATTAAATGAGCAAAGCGGTACCGACAACAGGGTTTTCAAGGACCTGGACCAGCAGGCTGCTGCTCAGTGACAGGTTCCTGAGAGGGAGGGCCAGGGAATCAGACACTGAAGAGATAGGACAGTTCAGGATTGAGAGGTCTTCCATGAGCTATGTGTTATGCTCAGCAAGTTCACTAGGAAGTACAGCACCTTATATACAGTAGGGGTGGGGGGGATGGGACAGAGTCAGCAGAAAGCGATCCTACAGTGAGATGAAGTCAGCAGGCAGCTGGTCAAGCAATGTTACATCATGGACAGAGCACAGTGGCCTTGGGACTAATAGTTCTGGTCTCTTCATGGAAAAAAGCCAGGTTCCCAGAACCCAAAATCTATTTCCTTCAAGGCCCTACCCCCAGTCCCAGACTGGAGTTTGCCAAGTCTACCCCCAGACAAGGACACAGATCTACTTCTATTTGTCCTTTCCTCGGGGCCTCTGAGACAGCCTTATGCTATACAGATGGCTCTGTGTCTTTATTATTAGCACCTCAAGTGGGACCTGAAAGCCCCAAAATAAGGTGTCTGACACCCTCATATAGACATACATGTAGGCCAAACCCCTATTTACATGAAATGTAAATAAGTAAGTGCATAAGTAAATAAATAAGTAGAAAGAGCAGTCTTCTCTCTGGGAAGGACTGAGCCTGAAGCTAACTACATAGGCAGAATGAAGGGTTCTTTGCCACCCCAAGCATGTCTATTTTACTAGTTATAAAATATAAAAATCCATATCATTGAATTTGAAATCAATGATTTAGAACATTTTTAATATTTTTAAAATATCAGAGCAATTTTAAAACAAAAAGAAATCCCCACATTTCTATGTGTGATTGGGTGGCTTAACCTGAGGACCCAGGAGCCCCGCTATCCCGAAGTTGGATAGTTTTGCCTAACTTCTCTGTTGGCCACTTTTACTTATTTTCCATACACTCTTCTGTAAAAATTAGTTACTTAAAAACCTAAAATATTTATTTATAGATATATTTGTTCTGCAACCATGTCTGTGTACCATGTGTGTACAGTGACCTTAGAGGCCGGAAGAGGGCGTTGGATCCCCTGGAACTGGAGTTACAGTTGGTCCTGAGCCACCAGGTAGGTGCTGGGGATCAAACCCTGATCCTTTGGAAGAGCAGCCAGTGCTCGTCACCACTGAACCATCTCTCCGGGCCTCTCTTCGTCACTTTGTTTTTTTGTTTTTTTGCTATTAGTCACTTTTATACTGTTGGTTTTCAGCCTGCCCTTTAATGGCTGAGCCATCCCTCCAGTCTCCTGCCAGTCACTTTTTAAAAATCCTTTTTGCTTCTTTATTTTTTATGACCAAAAATCCTTTTGCTGTTGTGTTTTTTAGCCCTTGAATTCCTTCTAGTTCAACTCCCATTTGTGACTTTTTTATTTTTATTTTTGTCTAAATTCTATAATTACTGAGTTTTTAAAACACTCAGTGGTATTGATTCATTCACCTCACATGTTAATCTTGTTCTGTTTTGCCTTTTTGCTTTTTTTTTTTTTTGGTGGTGGTGGGGTTATAGTTTCATGTGTCTTGTGAACATTTTCTGAATCCCTGTTTAGTTTTCACAGGCAGAGAAAGAGGAAGTGACTTAACAGCTTCTGAGTGGCAGGGGAGTTAGTTACAACACGGTTACCTGACCAAGAGCCCGCAACTTCCTATAATGTACCAGATAATTTCTGAGCAAAACCTCATTCAATACAGCAGTTTACAAATGGTCCCATCATTGGCAAGGAAACTGGAGCTCACACAGTGACTGCAGATGCTGTGTGCACTTGTGGCCATTTTACCGCTTCAGGGCACTAACTCCTCAGTTTCTGCCCGATAGCTGTAGTGAGCAGTAGCTGTGGTAAGCTGTTAGCATCTTCCTCATCTCCCTCTGAAACCTGGCCCTGAACATGGATTGTCTCACTGGGTGTGTGCTGGGAAGCAGTGGCCTCCTCTATGTGGGCAGTAACTCTCCCACTCGCTCCTGCAATCTGTTCTTTGCCTGCTGTGTTCTTTCAGCTTTCGACACTTTGGGCAGTTTTCCACATTACACATTTCTTTGAACTAGATATCAAAAGTCATTCCGGATGGACATTCTCTGATATACTTAATTTCTTTTGTCTTCTTCATTATTTTGTCCGTTAAATAAGCATTCTTAGACTTTTGTTAATGTGACAAGCACTCTGGAAACAATAAGCAGCAAGACAGAGTCAGACAAAAAGGATAAACAGATACTTTCAAACGATGACTTAAGACTATGATAAACAGGGCACTCTGTCCAGGCCTGGAATCCTAGTACTGAGGTAAGCTGAGGCTAGTCTGGACTAACAGCAAGACCCTGCCTCAAAAGTCCAAGCAAAGCAAAGCAATGTGAGAAATTCTATAAAAAGTAAACTGTCTTGACCCTGAAGACTTCATCTTTCTTGTGTAAATTAACTGAGGAGGTGAAGGCAGGTTCCTTAGGACTGCTGTGGTTGCTGTAAATACCGGTTTCCTTTAAGCTCAATGGTTTATTTTTCCACAGTTGTGACCCTCTTCCTGTGGTGTAATATGGCCCTAGTCCCCAACCACACCCTGAATCCTGGCAGATGAATGGAGGGAGGGATTAAGAGGTGAAGACTGAAGCAGTGGTGATGAATTACTTTTATTCAGCAGAGGCAGAGATAGGCCGATCTCTGTGAGTTCAAGGTCAGCCTGGTCTACAAAGTGAGTTTCAGAACAGCCAGGGCTACTAGAAATCTGGTCCCCCCAAAACAAAAACAAACAAACAAAATAGGAGACCAAGTACTGATTCATTTAGCTCCATGACTGAGAAGCTGCTATGCAGCAATTAGAGAGGGGAAGTTGAGCCAGTGAGAAGCTGTGTGTATGTGTGCATGTTTGTGTGTGTGTGTGTGTGTGTGTGTGTGTGTGTGTGTGTGCATATGGGTGTGGAAGCCAGAGATCTACTTCGTGTGTTGTTCCTCCGGCTCCCTCCACCTTGTTTCTCACAGTGGCCTACAGCTCACCGAGTAGGCTTGGCTCACTGGCTGTAAGCCCCACAGAGCTCCCTATCTCTACCTGCCTGCACCTGCCTGTACCTGCCCAGCACCATGTCCAGGTTTCCACCTGGGGTCTGGGTACCGAATGCTGGTCTTCTTGCTTATGTAGTAAGCACTTTGCTGAGCTACCTCTCCATCTATGGGAATCTTCTTTTTGGAGACAGCTGTTTCATATATTCCAGACTAGTCTCAAACTCACTAGCTAAGGATGGCTTTGAGCTTTAGATCTTCCTGAAAGACCCCCCAAGTCGGGGAGACCCTCACTCAAGTCTCGGGACGGCGCAACCCCCCAAGAACTCACGAAAGACCGTCCTTGCTGCAATCACACGAGGTT
The DNA here is from genome assembly GCA_028551405.1 of Uromys caudimaculatus. Classification (NCBI taxonomy): domain Eukaryota; kingdom Metazoa; phylum Chordata; class Mammalia; order Rodentia; family Muridae; genus Uromys; species Uromys caudimaculatus. Next base: position 100,264,715 of record CM052702.1, read on the forward strand.
TAATTCGGGGGGCGGGGTGGTGAGAAGACCAGTGCACTGGGGTCGAACCCGTAACCTACGCAGAGGCAGAGGGGTTCGGCCCCAGCAGCTGAAGTCAGGGGTATTTAAAGGAAGAAAGAACCCCGAGGCAAGGAAGGAATCACAACTCAGGAAAAGGATCATAAAACAAAGAAAATTCACAAAGCAAGGGGTGGGGAACGGAAAGAATTTGCATTATGGGGAAGTAAGGATTGTTCTAAGTTATTCACAGGTTAGTTGCACAAACATTTCTGGTTCCTGAAACGTTTTGCCTCTGGTCCTGAAGCTAGGTCAAAGTCACCCGTAGGAATGTAGCTGGGTGGGATTTTTGCCCGGGCATGCAGTTTCTAATCGTGACTCTAAGTTCGCTAGGGGCCTTTGCCTTCCTCATAAAAGGGCCAGGTCTTACACTCCTGCCTCAGTTTCTTGAGTGCTGCTATGTTTTGGGAGGTGCTGTAGATCAAACCTAGGGTTTGGTACACACCAGCAAAGCATTCTCCCACTCAGACACACTCCAGCCTTCAATGGTTGTCTTATAGCATAGTACTCACATCTTCACCCCATCAACAGGATGTTGTGTTTTTATCCTTATTTTACACTTGACGAAATAGAGGCTCAAAGAGGATCAAGATATTAACAAGTATAACAGCTGAAGCTAAAAACCAAAACGTGGCTTTCTTATCAATAAAACACCCATTTTTAATAGAAAGAATTCAGTGAAATTACTGAGTATTAAGACGGCTTTAGTATCCTGTGATTTCACTTTTAGAAAGATGGCATTCTGAAAAAAGAGTGAAAAATCACATTTTCAATTCTAAATGTGTAACATCCTTCCTCACTCCCAGTGGCTATTACAGCTTTAGTTTTAAAAAAAAAAAAAAAGAAAAGAAAGGGAGGGGCTGGAGAGATGAGTCATCCCGTCAGAGCACTAACTGCTCCTCTGGGGTATCCCGGTTCAATTCTCAGTAACCACATAGCAGCTAACAAGTCTAACTCCAGTTCTAGGACACCCACCCCAGCATGCTTCACGTTACACCTCGAGCCTGTACTTTGGAACTCCAAGTTCCAGAATGCAACGCTCCTCTTCCCCTTGGGTCTCAGGGGTCGTCGAGACTACAGTTCCCAGCATGCAGCACCGTCGCCCTTTGTTTTTGACGCCCCGATGGACCCTGCTTCGGAAGGACTTTTTGGACTCCAGAGGACGGTTCCTTGAGTCACAGCCCACCTGGGGTCATGTGGCTACGGGGAAGTCCTGGCCAGTTGAGTCTGTTGAGGCGAAGCTGCGGAGAGATGGTCTGGCTGCTTTGCAGGACTCTGCCCAGGCAGCGTTCTGGACAGCCCCAGTTGGGTCCTCCCGGGGCCTTCCTGCCTTTGAACAGTGGTGGCGGGCGGGCACTCTGTTCCCGGCACGCTTGAGAGCGGGGACCGCCATCTCCATGGCCACGGCTGCGAGCGGGCCCTGCGCCGGCGGATCGCCGCGGGACATCCTTTGGCGCGTGAGTTAGCGCGCTGTGGCGCTCTCTGTGTCTCTGGAGGGGTGGATAGGCTCTGGCGGTGCCTGCGCGCTTGGCTAAAGGGGCCTGTCTTGGGGCGGTTTAGGAATAGCGCGTAGAGACCTGAGCTCCTCGGGAATTGGGTACAAGAGTGTGTGGGCGTCCCTGAGTGAAAGTTAGATCTGGGGTGTTGAGCTTGAGTCCGAAGTGGAAGTTTGTCAGCATGGATGGGGTGACCCGAATGGAAATTTGGACCGGGTTGAAAAGCTGTAGAGCAAAAGGTTAGTGATTCTAGCTGCTGCATAGTAAATGGCTTGATTCCTTGGGGTAGGAAATGGGAAGGGGTGCTCTGTGTTGAAAGAATGTGGCCTTAGCAGACGCTGGGGTTGGGGAGACGCTAAACCAGCATATATTCTTGGTTTATTTAAGGCTGCCTACTCGAGGCTTCAGCTAGGGAGATCTCACCCCCCTGCATCCATTCTGTGTTTGGACAGGTGCTAAGAGAGAAGTAAAGATTATTTTTCAAATGCAAATAGTAGTGGTTAATGTTAATAGCCTAAATGAAGAAGCAGAATTTGCATGGCTAAGTTAGAGTAACTGACTTCGTGATTGAGGAGTTGTGTTTAATTTTAGGTTTTGGGTTGGAGGATAGTTACCAGCATCGTTTGGTCAGTACTGCTTCTACCCGTCTGCATCACAGCCTTTATAGTCTTCAGCAGCATCGATTTATTCCACCCTATACAGTGGCTGTCAGGTAAGTGGTAATTATTTTCAATTACTGTCAGTATTGACATTAAAACATTCACTTTGAGATTACGAAAAGGCACTCACTCCCTGCACTTTTGCACTAACAGAACTGCCATTTTTGTTATATAAAACCAACAGGTGTGTCAGAGATTATGTATGATGACAGGACAGACAGATCATTAGAAGACTACAGAAACAGCTAGGTGTGATGTCCTGGCCCAGTGTCACAGGAGGCAGAGGCAGGATGACTTGAGTTCAAGGCCAACCTGGGCCATATAATAAGACCCTAGATACACAGTAAAAGAGAAAAGGAAGCCACACAAATATTTGTCTTTTCCTTAAAAAAAAGAAAAGATGATTTATTTTTATTTTTTGTATGTATAAATATTTTACTTGCATGTATGTATGTTTATCATGTGCATACCTGGTGCCTGTGGATCCCCCTGAAAGAGTTGCAGATGGTTGTGAGCCACCATGTGGGTACTGGGAACTGAACCCAGGTCCTCTGAAAGAGCCATCTGCTGAGCCATCTCTCCAGTCCCCCAGTTCCCTCTTTTTTTTTTTGTCTTTCCTTTCCCTGTCATCCATTTAAAATTGTAGATGGAAATTGTGACCCGTATTTAAAAAAAAAAAAAAAAAATGTCTAAGCTAGCTAGTTGTGTAGCACAGTCCTGTAATCCAACTCTTAGGAGACTGCAGCAGGAGGCTCTAGAGTTCCTGGCCAGCCTGGAATAGAGAGAGAGAAACGATTTCAAAAACAATAAGAAAAAGCTATACAAATATTTAAAGAATACTTTATTCTTATGTTGTAGCCAACAAAGGTAAGAGTGGCCAAAAAATAAAGAATGTCAGGGAAGACTTAATACAAAGTCTGCTGAGGAAGAGGAGATGGAAGCAGGCTGTTTATTGGAATCTTTGGATGTAAAAATAAACTTATGATGTTCAGGAGCTGGAACGATGCTGAGAGGGTGCAGTGCTGGCTGCTCGAGTTTGAGGGCCTGAATTTAGATTCACAGCACACACCAAAGCCAGCTGTGTGATGTGTGTCATAGCCCCAGTGTCGTGGGGGAGCTCACTGGTCAGCCAGCTGCTGAGCTCTAGGTTCAGTGAGAGATTCTAGCTCAAAAAGTTAGATGGAGAGCCACAGAGGGAGAGCTGGTGTCACTGTGGCCTTCACATGTGTGTGCATGAGCAAGCACACTCACACACTCACACAAAAGTAGTTAAGATCCATGAGTTCATTGAAACATAATTACTGTCTTATGTCAGTGGTAGCCATTACTGTGTACCAGGCCCTGAGTACCTTATGTATATTACCTCTTTCCTGTAATACCACTTAATAAGGTACTATTATAGTTGCTTTGTAAATGTTATACTAAGGTTCAGGTTAAGATGATCTGTTCACAGCATTCAGGTGGTGAGTAACTGAAATCTCCGTCTTCAGATTTTGTTTACCCACAGTATGACCTAATAGATAATTTTTTTTAAAAAATTAAGAAGTCATAAAGGTACAGAATAGATTTTGAAGTCTTGAAAATATTCCCTAAGATTAAAAAACACAAATTACTTTGGGAATTTTTTTCCCTTAATAATTACTCCTTTATTTTTCTTATAAGAAAGTGTAGGTCATCAAGGAGTTAGAATTTGTTGTTGTTGTTGTTGTTGTTGTGGTTTGGCCTTTGGAGTATTGCTACTAAGCAACACAGTCGTGCTTTGGCTGTTATGTGTCATCTTTGCTAAATCATGCAGGACTGATGAAATTTACCCATAAGCCAGTGCAGACATGGCAGATGATTAATTGTGGAGGCTTAGGAAATCTGTGATTAATTTTGGTTTCTGAATTCTACTTTGAAAATAATTGCTTTCATTATTAAGTGAGTCTATTCAGCCAACATGTCCCATGTCTCTTTCTTTTGTTCACATCTTTAGATAGTAACATACACATAGTTTAAACTTGGAAGCATGTTGGGTGTTGAGTGTTTTAGTTTTCATGGGCACCTCACTGGTTTTTGTTGTTTAGACCAGCCCTTTAGAGGACTGATAAATTACACTGTTTCCACGTTACTTTTACTTAGCTGTAGGGACTAATTGCATTTACTACATAAAGTTTAAAAATACTGTTTACATTTTGAAAAGAAACTTGGTATGTCACTCTGGTAGCTTTCCCATGATGACATGTTTGCATATGGTTGTATTTTCTCTGTTACTAACATCTGTGTGATTTAAAAGAAATTCTAATACCATTTCCCAATCAAAGTCTGAATAACTAACTCACTTTGGAGTTCTTGTGTTGATGTCCTATTGGACCTGACAGCAGCATACAAGTAAACTCTTAAAAAAAAGAAGACAAGACTCTGAAAGTTAAAATTATAGTTGTAGAGTTTGTTGAGATGGCTCAGTGGTTAGGGCTGTTTGCTGTGTAAGTGTGGGGACGAGGGCTTGGATCTCAACACTCACAGAACAAACCAGGTATCCCATAGATGCCTGTAATGCCAGCTGCGAGTGATCTAGTGGCCTCTCAGTCCTGTGCTGTGTCTATACTTACGTTCACAAATACATCCGTATACACAAATAAATGAAGTTAAAAACACCATAGTTGTATTTCAGACTCGTTGTGTTGCAATGTGCTGAACACAACTGAAAGACTGAATGAGCATCACTAATTCATTTCTCTTGTGTTTAGATTCTCTCAATGACTTCTATAGTTCCCAAGTAATCTTCTACCTCCTGCTGCTGGCAGTGGTCATTATAATAATAAGTATTTTCAATGTGGAATTCTATACAGGTAGGTTTCAGAATTTTAATCTTTTTAAAAGTTTGAGCATCAGATGTGGTGGCACATGCTTATAATCCTAGCACTGAGGAGGGTCACCAGAAGTTTGAGGCTGGCTTCAGCCATGTCGAAGTTAGACAGCCTAGGTTAGATGGCAGACTTTGTCTCAAACGAAACAAAACAAAAATAATTCACCTCACCTAGGTCAGAATTTAAGAAACGTGTGCATAGCCGTATTCTGTTGTCCTTTCGGTTGTACTTACAGTTATTTTGGTGTTTCTCTTCTGAAGAGACATTTAGATCTTTCATGATAGACGTTTATGAGTCTGCTTTTGGAAGCTGGGTATATAGAGAGGTCAAGTCAAAACAGAGTGGAGTGTTGGTGCCAGGGGCTGCAGACAGAGGGGAGGGGGTCTGGGGCAGTGTGAATGTCCTCCTGTGTCACAACTGCATTTAAAAATTATTCAAAGGTAAATTTTATTTTATATTTTGCCACAATGAAAAAATAAATGTAAACCTTTTAATAGTTCACAGATAGTGTTAAAGCTGTGAGCTAGCAAATGAATTCTTAGATAATTCCTTGTAAGGTAGGGGACCATATCTGGACTGACCTCAAAGTTATAATACTCCTGCCTCAGCCTCCTGGATACTGGGATTGCAAGCCTATGCCACTGCATTTGTGGATGATTATTTATTTGTTTGTTCTTTCCCCAAATAATAAAGTCTGGTTTTATAATATTTAATTTTAAAAATTGGTCTTTTCCTTGGGAGCATTCTGGATTCCAGAGCAGTTCCCACTTGATTTGTTCCTTTCCTCCCTTTTCAGATTCCTGAGTTGGTCACTTAAGTTTTTTTCTGATTATTTACTTACTTATTCATGTATTCCATTTACTTATATTTTTTGCTGTAATATCTTTTAGCTCTTTAATATTAAAAGAATTCTATATTTAAAAATAGTATGTAAAATTTTAAGTCCATACTGGATATTGTACTATGTATCGTTTTTCTTTGCTTTCTTAGTGCTTTCTTGGTGCTAGGTGTCTGTGAGTCCAGCCCTGTTCACTCCTCCTTGGCTGTAGCCTGTGCTCTTTCCCCCTCTCCTATGCTCCTGGGCCTTCTCTATGTAGGGCCAGATGAGGGCGCTCGAGTCAGGATGTTTATTTTACTTTATTTTTATATTTTGAGATCAGTTTTCTCTGTGTAGCCCTGGCTGTCTTAGAAATCACTCAGTAGACCAGGCTGGCTTTAAAGTCAGAGTGTCTGAGTTTGCCTCTGCCTCCTGAGTGCAGGCAGTAAAGGCCTACCCTGGTGTTTTTAAAGCCTCGCTGGTCACTTGGCTCGGCCTGTAGGAGTAGGCCCTATATGTATGTACTATGTGCCATGCATCGTGTGCTCCCAACTTGCTCCTGAAGATCGGTAAAGTGTACACTGACCCAGCATGGCAGCTTCCTAGAGGAGCTGGTGGCTGATCATACTTTGAAGTAGGAGCTGTATAAGCAGACAAAAAAGAGAAGTGATTTTTCTAGAGAGAAGTTGGAGCTTGAAAGAACATTGAGTGACATGGCAGGGTTTGTCATGCTAGGAAGTCAGTCACATAATTGGCTTTGGGACATTTTTGGTGGGAAGAAGAGGTGTTGGCCACTTCTTTCCTAAAATGCCAAGTGTTTGAGCCCTTGTCCCACACTTGGCTGTTGCCCACACTGCCATTGCTTTTCCTCCTGTGTACTAAAAGGTTACTGCGAGTCTGAGTCAGGGAGCCTAGGGCTGCGGCTCTCGGGCATAAACACCCTTTATTCCTTTCCCACAGCTGTCCACCACGTTCTTCCAAAGAACTTTTTTGGATTGATGGAGAGGTCCTAAGAATAACTGTTAAGAGCAGTACGGAGGCTCCGTGGGTTAAGGAGAGCTAGTTCTAACCTCTGCACATACCTCCCTGCGAACGAATGGCTTAATGTGATCAAAATACCTATCAGAGTTGGGTGTAGTGGCACACACGTTTGTGATAACTCTACAAGCATTTGATAATCATTATTGTGATTTGTGTCTTTGTGTCTTTTTTTTCACAGATGTACTCTTAATGAATCTCAAATGTTGAAGTAAAGGCGATTTGGAGCTATCTAAATTATTTTATGTCTCTTAGGAAAATGTCAGAGTTGACATGATATTAACTATCAGGGAATACTAATATAAAGAAATGGGAAGGCCAGTCGTATGAGGACATCTGTAATAGGAGACAGGCGGGAGAATATCAGTAGTTCAGATGCATCCTCTAATGTACAATCAGCTTGAGGCCAGCCTGGGCAACATGAGCCCTTGTCTATAAGACAAACAAAAACAAAAATGAAAACAAGAAAGTTGAAATATGTTAATTATGTCCCTTCAAGGCCCTATTTCTAGATTCCCTAGTTTTTCTTGTATGTGTATTTCTTTATTACTTTTTTTCAAGAGTTTTAAAGTTAGGGTAATTAGTTTGAGTTTTCTGTCCTGCATTCCATTGATTGGGTGTGTGTCTATGGTAAGAGGGAAAGCACTGGCCCTCGAGTGTCAGGTGCCACCGTTAGACCCATGCTATGCTCTCTCTGCAGTCGTGCCCTCCATCCCTGGCTCCCGACTGGCCCTGATAGCGCGGATCCTTCACCCTCAGCAGCTCACGCACTCCTTCATACACACTGCGATGGGAATGGCGGTGGCTTGGTGTGCGGCCATCATGACCAAGGGCCAGTACAGTTCTCTCGTGCTTCCCTGCACTGGAACTGAGAGGTATGGGAACGTCTTCTTTTCTTCCTAGGAAGCCTGTTTCCTTGCCAAGTCAAAGGAGACCTATGGAGATCTCTAGTGTAGCACCCTGTTTTCCAAACTCTCCCAGGAATTCCTGTCTCTGTGTATCAAGTTGTTAAGTGATAGTTTATGTTTGAGAAAATTAGCAAAATTCTCAAGATATTGTGTGTGGAAGGTGCTGTGTAGGCACTGTTGGCTTCTTGAGAATGATTCAGGGACAGGCTCTAAGCTGCCTGAGAGTTGAGAGTGCTGTGACATGGCTGCAGAGAGAGATCTAGGGAGAAGGTAACACGGTCCACGTGAGTCAGGCCTGGGCTGTCCGGATTTAGAGGCTAGTGCTCCCCAGGGCTGCTATCTTCCCAGGCACCCGGAGGCCCTGAGAAGGCTGTCTGGTTAGGAGAGACTCGAGAAGCTCAGAGTTCCAGCACCTCCTTTAGGTACTTGCAGATTATTTATAGTTCCTTATCAGATGAAGTCAACTTGCCTTGGAAGCAAGATGACTGTTGTACACATTCTTACCTCAGATTTCCAAGGAAACAGAGCAATAGTGAGAATCCCATGCGTCAGGGGAAAATGCTTCATTATTTGTTTGCTCCTGTTTACCAAAAGTGAGTCATTTGGTTAGGATTTGGGGCATTTCTTAAGTTATTAGCTTGGAATTCTGCCTTCTGGCAAATAGCCTTAAAACAATGATGATGTGTTTTCAACTATTAATAGCTTAACTTTTCCCTTCAGCTTAGATAGCCCTGCTGCTCAGACCTGCCTGAATGAATATCATCTGTTTTTCCTCCTGTCTGGAGCATTCATGGGCTATAGCTATAGTCTTCTGTATTTCATTAACAACATGAATTATCTTCCGTTTCCTATTATACAGGTAAGATACAATTTGAGCATTTCCTAGCTATAATTTGGTAGTATCAACACTGCCCTGTCTGCATATGGCTGGCCTCATCTGATTACTTAGATTTGATCAGTAAAATTAAAATGGCTCTGTGGGTAAAATTGCCTGACAGCCAAGTTCAGGTCCCATGAAAGCGCAGTAGCACAGGTGTCTGTAATCCCAGTTTGCTTGGAGGACCTCTCAAAGCTCTGAGGTCAACTAGCTTGGGGGTAGCAGTGGAGAGACCCTACCTTAAACACAACTTAACTTAAGACATGTGTGTCTGTGAGACTTGAGTGTGTTTAAGAGCTAAGCTGTGCTTTCCTGCTGCTCCCTCTTTCCTTTCCTGGTCAGTAGTTACACTTGCTGTGACGGAGCAGGCTGGAGGAGGAGAACAGGACCTTTGACGGGAAGTGTTGTGTAGCCACCTGCTTAGGGATGTGTAAGTGATTTACAAACACTCAATTATTGTCTCAGACCCTTTTCAGAACAAGACATGGATATGTAAATAAAACTGCCTCAGCTTCCCAAGTGTTAGTTACAGGCATGTGCTACCATACCTAGCTTTAAAATTTAACATTTGACCAAAATATATATTTGGGACATCTCTTGTAGCTGCACAGATGTAGTCATCTGCTCAGGTGGGTGCTGTCCTCCGAAGACTGCTGGGCAGGACAGTGGAGTTGGAGAAGTGAGGACTGGGTGGGTGGTTGAAGTGATGGACTTGCCTGTCCTCATCAGCGAGTCTCCTGAAGGTGAATACAGAGGGGGATTGATAGGGAAGAAATAGATGTGAGCAGACAGGCCACTCCCTTCCCTTGAGCTGAGCCTCTAAGGACTGCTGGGTTACACACACACACACACACACACACACACACACACACACACACACACACACACACACACACACACACACACACACATCTACCTGCCTTTGCCTTCCAAGTGCTAGGATTAAAGGTTTAAGCCATTATGCTTGGCCTACTTACTTATTTTTTAGACAGGATCTCATTATGTACCCATGACTGTCCCAGAGTTAGCTCTGTAGGCCAGGCTGACCTTGGACTTGTTATCTTTCTACCTCTGCTTGCTAACTGCTGAGGTCACTGGTTATATACCACTACCTTCTTGGCATAGCCATCTCAATTTCACAGCCAAACTCAACAGAAAAGAGACATAACAGTTTGAAAAAAATGAGTTCATTTATTTATGGTGTTCCTGTGTTTGTGTGTGTCCGTCTATGTCCATGTGTCCATGTGTGTCTGTACACATGTATGTGCCATGGAATGTACATGGAGTCAGAGGATAACTGAGGATAACTTTCTCCCACTGGGTGGGTTCCAGGGATTGAACTCAGGGTGTCAGGTTTGGCAACAAGCTCCTTTATCTACTAAAGCCTCTCACCAGTCCTGTGCCCCCTCCTTCTTTAACAAGTGAAAATAACCATTATTATTATCATCATTGTCGTAATTAGTTTTGGTGCTGCCAGTCAGCCAGCTTCCTAAGAATAATAGAGTTTACATATATAGCTTCATGTTTTACATATCATTTAGTATTTTTTAATGTAACCTATGAGAAATCCGATTAGCCCATTAGTTATTTTGCTTTAAGTTTGCTTAATACAATTAAAATGCTCATGTCAGATAATTTATTTATTTTTATTATTATTACTCTGACCACCACTACTACTATTAGACAGGGTTTCCCTGGATTCCCTGCAACTTGATATATAGACCAGGCTGGCCTTGAAACTCACGGAGAACTGCCTGCCTTTGCCTCCCGACTTCTGGTTAAAGTTGTTCACCATCACACCCTGCCTAGATTCCTTTTTTTTTTTTTTTAAAGGTTGATTTTTTTTTAAATGAATGTGTTTGTGAGCAGGTATGTGTATTTTCATACAGGAGCCCTGAAGAACCTGGAAAATCCTTGGGATTTGAGTGACAGTCAGTTGTGAGCTGCCTGGTGTGGGTTCTGGGAACTGAGCTTAAGTTTTCTGCAAAGCAGTAAGAAAGAGCTCTAAACCACTGAACTGTCTCTCTAGCCCCCTCTAATGACAAGAGTGATAGGGGAAAGATTCCTGATGTTAATATTGACAAAGATGTGAGCTGCTCTACCAACAGGCTTTTGTGCAGGCATTCAGCAGATGAAAACTGTGGAGCATCAGTGTAGCATCTAGTATTGTATGGATTAAGTAGCCAAGGCCCTCTGAAACCTAACTGAAAAACATTTGCACTTGGGAGCAAGTGGAGGTATGGTGGGTGCTCTCTCTCTGTACCTTGGTAGTGATGCTAAGAGCTGCTGTAGAGACTGTTCTTCCTGTTGTAAGGTGATGGGGTGGGAGCACAGTGGCTACGTGGGGGATACAGTTTCATGCCTGTACTTTGAAGTCTTTGACTGCACCAATACAGTGGAAGCTGTACAGTTTGTGACCACATATCCATGCTACAATCATGGTAACAAAATAGTTTCCATCTGTTATTACAATTCTTTGCTTTTCTTTAGCTTCTAAAATCCCTTAAAGAGGGTCAGTCCCAATATCAGGGTTCCATTAGCATTTTGGGAGTGAATGGTGGGAAGGAGAGGAAGCAGTTAGCCAATGTTTCTGAAGTACGGTTTTTTTGTTTTTTTTTTTTAAATTTGGTAATTTTTTGTTGTTTATTAGAATTGGCAAATAATAAGGGACTACTTTTATTTAGCAAATGTGTTGATTTTGCAGATAAATAGAGCAATGTGACGTGCTCAGGGTTGCAGCGTACAGGAGGCTACACATGCTGATGCCTGGGCTGGTACTACCAGGTGCCTACAGGCTCGGCACAGAGCGGTCTGTAAGGGGTTGGACTCTCAGGCTGGCCCGCTGGGATCCATAATCCAGACGTGCCTTTGGCTAGCCATTTGGATTGGTTTTTTACACTCTTCATTCCTCGGTTTTGTCATCTCTAAGATAAGACCAGTGATCCATTTCCCTTTAGAGGGCTGTGAGGTGTAAATGACTTAAACACGATCAGAACAACCTGGGACATAGTTAGTGCCAGAAAAACATTCCCTGCTGTTGTCTTCTTCCCTTCATTCATGGATTTGATTTCTGCAATTTTATTCTCAGTAGTTAATCACAATCTGACTATAGTGAATAGAAAATTCCACATATAGTAAATTTTAATCAAGAACTAGATACTAGTATTTTATTTTTATTAGATATTATTGTTATTTTACTACAACATTTTTATCATAAGTATGTTTTATATGTAGGAACAAGTACAGTATATATAGGGTTTGGCACTCCTGGCATCTGCTAGGTCTTGGGATATATTCTCCATAGAAAAGAGGGGGTTACTGAGCTATTATATTTTCTTATACGTTCCTGATCAATAGTTCTTAGCATCATGTGGATTGATATTGTTCTCAATTTTCTTATTTCTGATCTTAGTTGTATAGTGTAAAAGTTGGTAAATTATTTAAGTGTCAGAATAGTTTGTCTTTTTGTACAGTTTTAAGGTATAAATTACATTTCTGTGTGTGTGTGCATGTGTGTCCATATCTTCTGATCTCACGTGGGATAGAGCTCAGACTCAGGCTTGGCAGCAGGCGCCTCTGTCCACTGAGCCCCCTCGCAGGCTTTCCTTTAGGTTTGACTTTTGGTGGTGGGGATTGACCCGGGCCTCACATATGCTAGGCAAGCTGCTGCATCAAGCTGCAGCCCTAGCTCTTAATGCCTGTGTCTCAGCTGCCTGTGCTTGTCGCTCTTCACCCAGGATGATGCTGAATGTGTCACTTGACTTTTTTCTTGTTGTTTTTCACAGCAGTACAAATTTTTGCGTTTCCGGAGATCTCTCCTCTTACTAGTTAAACATAGCTGTGTGGAATCCCTGTTCATGGTCAGAAATTTCTGCATTATGTATTATTTTTTTGGTAAGAATTTCTACTTTCTAATATAGTTTATTATTAGCTCATAGTGTAAAAAATGTCAGTCACAAAGTTACTGAATTAGGGTTTTTTTGTTTGTTTGTTTTTTGTGCTTGATCAGCCCAACTGATTTCATTGTTTGGGTTGTTAGGAACTTTTTATGAAAGGAAATGTGGTGTGTGTGTGTGTGTGTGTGTGTGTGTGTGTGTGTGTGTGTGTGTGTGTATAAAATACTCTTCAAACAAATCTCTTGTGTTGTAGTACAAGGTAAGTTGTGCAGTTACGTTCACTTCAGGAAAACAGGCTGCTCAACTCAGAACAGAAGAGCTGTTGTGAAGGCCGAGAGCAGGGCAAAGGGGAGCTGCTCAGGGCCAAGTGTTCAGTCATGCATGGTGAGAAACAACAGTTGGAGCTGCACCATTCAAGATGGTAAACATGTCAGAGCCCGAGAGCAGCTGCAAGAGTTGGTTCTTTCCTGTCGTGTGGGTTCTGGGAATTGAACTCAGGTTGTTAGACTTGTGCTGAGCTCTTTTACCTGCTGAGCCATCTTACCAGCCTTGAAGCTCCACAGCTCCGTGCTTTGCTCTCTGCATGAGCGAGAGGCAGGGATGAGTGACTCCTCACCTGTAGCTTGAGACAGTAATGGAATTGGTCACAGTCGGTGATGCACATCTGTTATCCACATGCTTTGTGCGCTGAAAAGCGGGAAGTGCTGCACACAGCCCATCATAGTTGTCCTGCTTTATTTTGTTTTAATAATGATGATGACTATGACATGTTTATGTCAGAATCGAACAAGAAAAGACTTCCAGGATTTAGAAATTATTTTCTCTATTCCTAATCAGACGGCCTAGCATTTTAGCTGAGGTCTCCCTGTGTACTTGAACCTAGTAGTTTAAAACATGTTAAAGAGTTGTTTTACTAACTTCTCGTGTTCTCTCTTGGTTTTGTTCCCCCAGGCCATATTCCCAAAGCATGGATTAGCACTGCTCTGGATCTTCACACAGATGAGTGAGTCAAGTCTGATTTGACCTCTGTTTCCTTCCTTTTAAATTTCACTACTTTCTAGCTGCTTTGTTTAGGTTTATGCTTTAACTTCTTTTAATTGAAAAAAGAAGCAACAGAAGAGAGGGAGTTACTTGGTATGACAAGAGGTGCCGGCTCCTGCCCCTGCCCATCCTGCTTGTAGGTTGAAAACTCCATTCTGCTGCTCACTCCTTAGCTGCTGTGGGGTCAGGTCTGTCCTGCGATGGACTTATTAGCTTCCCATGCTTAGTTAAGTTTGGGTGTTGAATGCCATATGCTCTGTGCCTTAGTCTGCTTCACTTTAGCTACCAATGATGCCAGAAGGTGGGTCATCTTACAATGTATGTTTGAAAATCACTGAAGTTTTTAAGTCATGCACCTGTATGAACAAAGATGTGTATGTATGCATACATACAGTTCTCAGAGGAAAAAAATGCACTTATTTTTAATGCATGTAGCTTTCACAGTTTAAAAATCTAAAGGCTTCTAAAAGAGCACATCGCTTTAACCTTAGAATGAGAGCAGATGCAGGAGACTGGCTAGCCTGATCTATATAGTAAGTTTTAGGTTAGCCAAGGCTACATAGTGAGACCTTGCCTCAAAAAACACAAAACCAAAAACAAAACAAGAGAGCAGGAGATAGCCTCCCGCCTATTTCCACTCACTCAGACCCTCTCCCTGATACAGAAATAGTAATCCATTTTGTTGCTGTGCTGCTAGTTACCTTTTATACTAAAGAAAGGTGAGCTTTCTGAGCTGCATGCCCCATGTCTTTGTCATTTATTATATGTCAGAATTTATCCTGTTGATCCTATCTTTGGTTTATTAAGAAATAAATGTAATTTTTTTTAAAGCTGGGTTGTGGTGGCAGATGCCTTTAATCCCAGCACTTGGGAGGCAAAAGCAGTCAGGTCTGTTGAGTTCTACAGAGCCACTTCCAGGACAGCCAGAGCTATACAGGGAATCCCTGTCTTTAAAAAAAAACACAACTAACTAACTAAATAAATGCAATTTTTTTCTCATAGAATTTTTACCTTTATATATTTACTTATTTAGTGTGTGTTTGTGTAGCCATCAGAGGCCATCTTGTGGTGGTTCTCTCCTTCCACTCTGTTCTCTCCTTTTACCATGTGGGTCCTGGAGATTAAACTCAGGTCGTCAGACTTGGCAGCAATATCTTTACCCACTGAGCCCTAGCACCGGCTCTCTCATAGAACTGTTGATGATGTAGTGATGGTTTAATTGTCAGATTAATACTGAAAACATTTGCACACTAGTAACATGTCATTCCTCTGCCCTTGCCTGTGAGGTGTTCGTATGGTGAAGGTGCAGTCAGGTGGATGCCTGGAGGGTACTGATTCTGTTACCTCACTCACTGTGTGCTTTGCACACAGCTGAAATAAAGCTGCACGGAGCTGCATTCCTGCAGCCCTAGGACTAGTGAGGCTGAGGCAGGAGGATCATGAGTTCAAGGTGTAAGACAGGACTATAAGAAAGATGCTGTTTCAAATAAACAAAAAGGGGCTAACCTGTATTTGCTGGATAAGATGGGTTTCCTTTGATGTGTATACTTTTCATTGTTTGGTGACTTCACTGTGAGACTTGTATCATATGTGGAATTCACCAGGTTCAGTTTTAGATAGTTGGGATTTTGGCATATCTGGATATTTTAGAGATGCTGTAGATTTCAATTATTTTGAAAGTTTCTAGGTAAAATTTAGTTATGTCCTCTGCTTAGTTATTAGATGAGAAGCCAAATGCCTGGGGGCATCTATTCAGTTAGCTTATCTTTCGAACTGGGTCAAATGGACCGAGGAAAACAATATTTGATAGAAATTTAAGTTTTTGTTCTTAAACTAAAAAAAAAAAAATTACACACTATGGCTAAGTGCCTAATATTCTTGCATCATGCAAGCCAAGCCCTCAGTCAGTATTTACTTAGAAGCTGAACATACTTCTATCATTTATTGGCCTTCCCCACGGATTCCGAGCACTGCGTGGACAATACTGTTATAAGCTGATTTAAATCTCACGAGAGCCTGAAAAGTTTGAATGAAGAGAGCATCGTCTGTCCTCTGGATAAGGGAGTGGAGATGACCATAGGTGGTGACTTCCCTAACAGTGGCACATAGGCAGCAGGCAGATCCAAGTCCTAGTCTGTATAGTTGCTAGTTTTGTGATTTAGGATTTATAGCAGTACTAGCTGAATTACTCGAGGATTTGTAGGGTGTGAATTTTTAGCTTAACATTCTAATAGTTTCTTTAAAAATAGTTTCTAAAAATTGTTTAAAAAGCAGAGACCACTGTTTTTGTAGCGTGCGTAATACCCTGAAACTGTCTGTATGGCACACATGAAGCTGATGTCTGATCCATAAGTCCTAATCCTGTTTTTGAGACTGTGCTGGCCTTGAACTTGAGATCCTCTTGCCTCTCTTCCTTTCTTATGTGCTGGATGACACACGTGAGCTACCATACCCTGCTCCCTATGTGTTCAATATGTTTAAAGAATAGCCATGAATTTGCAGTCATAAACTTTTACCTGTCCTAAGTAGTTAGGCCTGTAGACGTTGCTCTGGTTTCCACAGTACATGGCACTGCAGGCCAGTCCCTGCCTGAGGTTTCCCCTCAGCTTCCCTACATAGCTCTGAGGAGTGTTAGGGAAGGAGCTCCAAAGGTACCAGCAAATAGGGTGTGCCTCTCAGCCAGAATTCTTGTCTTTGCTGCTTTCATAGGCAGGCTCACAGGCCTCTTGACACGATAGGCGGCCTCCTGAACGTCTCATTGCTCTACCATGTCTGGCTGTGCGGCGTCTTCCTCTTGACGACTTGGTATATCTCATGGATTCTCTTCAAAATCTATGCCACCGAGGTCAGTATTGGAGTCTTTGCCACTGCTGTTGTGTTTGAGAAGATAGAAAGTTGTGCTTTCAACAGAGGCTTCTCAAAGCCATGCCACTCAGTTGGTTTTCAGTCTCATCACTCACTCTGTGTCTGAGGGATGGAGTATCTGCAAGTTAAACTGGGTGGTATTGACTGTGCTTGGCTTTCTTTTTGGGATTTTGAGTACAAGGTAGTTCTGGATTTTAAATTAATTTTTTATGCTATTAAAATAGACACTATCAATATATAAATATGTGGTTATACAATATTTGCTTTTTGAAAAACATCTTGAAATTTATGCTAAAGAAATGATTCTGAAAAATGAATTAATAAGGACAGTTTTATGTGTATGGGTATTTTGCCTACACACACACACACACACACACACACACACACACACACCCACCCCACATGCATGCCTGTTGGTAAGGATCCCCTGAAACTGGAGTTAATATGCAATTATGAACTGCCAAGTGGGTGCTGAGACTTGAACCTGGGTCCTCTACAGGAGCAACAAGTACTCCAAACTGCTGAGCCATTTCTCCAGCCCCACAAAAGTATTTTTTAAGGGAAGAATTGCCTTTTTTTTTTTAAATGATGTCGATGTGTTTGTCATAGAAGTGTTTTATTTGATCTTACCATCTTTGTGGTAATTTTCAGTTGTTTCACAGGATTTCTGTTCCTGGACTTTATTTCTATTAATAGATGTCAGCTTAATAAAATTGGGACAGTGACACTTTAGAAAGTATATTAATTTTTATTTAAAACTTCATGTGTTTGAGTGTTATGCCTACATGTGTATCTGTGTATCACATGAGTGCCTGGTGTCTGGAGGCCAGAAGAGACCATTGGGTCTCCTGGACTAGAGTTAAAGACACTTACACCTTTGCTCTGCATGAGCTGAGAATCAAACCTAGGTCCTCTGCAAGAGCAGCCAGTGCTTTTGACTGCTGAGCCGTCCTCCAGCCACGCGGTAGCACTTCTTTTTTAAAAAGTGCTTTTACGAGGAGCACTGAAGATGTTGATTTGATTGTATTTGTTTCTTTATAATGTCTGCCAGTGCTTACTGACTATCCCAAGGTCAGGAGCAGAATTCATGTCACATTCTTTGTTTCTGGTTGTATCTGACAGGCTTATGTGTTTCCTGTTCAGCCACCATTTGCGGAAGAATCAGATGAATGCCTTCCTAAAGTCTTAAATAGCAATCCCCCACTGATCATAAAGGTACCACAGTGTGCATTTTATGGCTTTACAGTTATCTTGGACTTACCTTACAGAATTGGAGGTCATAATTAGCATAGTTAGGCATTTCGCTATATTTTTTGAGGGCCTAAAAGAGTGATTTTCAGCTTGTAGGTTGTGACCCTTTGGGGAGTCAAATGTCCCTTTCACAGAGGCTGCCTCAGACCGTCTGAAAACACAGATATTTACATTACAGTTTATAACAGTAGCAAATTACAGTTAGGAAATAGCAATGAAAATGTTTTATGGTTGGAGGTCACTACAACACGAGGAACTGTATTAAAGGGTCGCAGCATTAGGAAAGTTGAGAACTACTAGTCTAGAATCTTCTAGTATTGGTATTGTAAAAATTACCTACTTGCTAGTCTGTTTTTTTTTTTTTTTTTTTAAATTCAAGTGGTTAAATATGAAAGTAAAATACCCTGTGTATGCACCAGCTATGAATGTATGTTTCCCAGGATGGCTTTGAACTCTTGGATTCATATTGTCCTTCTGTCTCAGCTTCCTGAGTAGTACAGCCCACCGGCACGTGCTGCCACACTAGCTAAGCCGGCTCTGTCCATAGAAGGCATGTATAAGGTGCACACCCCTCAACATAAGGTGCAGTGGTAGCCAACTAAGCGCAAACTTTGACGAACCGCTCCTGCTAATGCAGCAGAAACACTGTGTTTTTAAATTGCTGGATCAGGACATGCTTTATTTATGTAGTGTTTGTGGTCAAAGGTAGTGTGCTTAGTTGTGCATTGATATACAAGTTACTGGTAATTCTAAAACAAATCATAATCATAAAAGTTAAAGAAGTTTACAAATCAAGCTAAAAGAGAAAACTTTGTTTTGATTCAGATTACAATTTGAAATTGTAAAGGAAATCTGAATATAACAGGATATGTCTTACCCTGTTAAAAGATCATAGTGCCTTATTTATTTTATTTTTTTTTTGTTTTTGAGACAGGATCCTGCTATGTAGGCCAGGTTGGACTTGATTTTGCAATTCTGCCTAAGCCACATTCTCAGTGCTAAGATAAGAGGCATGTTCTGACATGACCAGCTGGATTAGTACTTTAAAATTAGTTAAAAGAAATGATTGGAACCCAATGTTTTTGACACAGTTTAGAGAAGCGTAAACAAGTAGGAAAATGAGCCATTGGAGCACTAATTGCTAGTAAGTGTTAGCTGCTCATTTGGCCACTTACTGAATCTTTCTTAGAAGGTTAGTGTCAGGTACTGTGGGTTGTGTTGGGTAGGACAATGGCTAAGACACAGGACAGCGACAGTGCTAAGTTTCTACTGGCAAGAGCAGTGGCACTACCGACTCCCCGTGGTCCCAGTACCAGACTGCTTAGGACTAATGCTTTGAAGAAGGAAAGAGGCTTGCCAGGGAGAAGGTAGGTTTTAGGAAAGAGCAATAGTTGTGTGTTTTGTCTGTTAGGCTCTGCCTTTGGATGTAGCAGTAGTGAGCAAGGCGCTGTCCCTGTTCCTGTGGGCCTCACACTGCTGAGTAGAAGCAGATGAAGCAGCAGGTGTGCTTCAACCCAGAGCTGTGAGTGTGTGTAGGAGGACAGGAAGTTACAGGAGGAAGGGATATTGGAGTAAACCCTACAGACCTGAAAAAAATACAGAGCGAGCCTACAATGTGTAGGGAGGTAGAGGCAGGAGGTCTAGAAGGGAAGGTTGTGGTTCTGAAAAACTCTTTTTTCCTTGAATATTTAATGAGTTTAGTTTTTATGTATGATTTTGTTAAAGCTTTAACCGTCTTTCTTTCTTTGTTCCTTTTAGTATTTGGCCTTACAGGACCTGATGTTGCTTTCTCAATATTCTCCTTCTCGAAGGCAAGAAGTTTTCAGCCTCAGCCAACCAGGTATTGCTGAGAGTCATAGACTTAATTGGGCTTGTGTGTGCTCAGAGCGCCCAGAGCCTTTGGAAGAGAGATATGGTTTATCCACACCTCATACCCTGAGTCCTTAGACACTGGACTGCGTCTTGCATGGCCCAAGTGGTGACACTGCTGTGAGTAGGATTTATGTCACCAGGAAAAGCATTGATTTGTGGATATTCATTTTTTTTTTTCAGCTCCTTAAATACCTGAACCTGAAGAAATTGTGTAGTAAGTGTCTTATCAGAAAAACTCAGCCTAAGAATCTTAGCTCTGGTAATGCTGTTGAGGACCTTAAAAGCCAAGTGGCTTTATCCCTAGGTGGGAGTAAGGACTGGAGTCAGATTTACCTTTTGACTCCATGATCATAGCTCTCTGCTCCTGCTGGGTTACACTGCCTCCCTTAGAAGAAAAGTTAGGCAGAAACTGGATTTGATAATGGCTGAGGGTGACTTTGGCAGGCAGGCCCCGCATTCTCTACTGTACTTGGCCAAGACAGTACAAGCTCAAGACCGACTTGCCAGAACTCTCACCATGTTCCTGGCGTGGAACTGGCCCAGCCCTCTTCCTATCCCCAGTGGGAAAGAGCCTGGGTAGCCTTTCATCTGCTTTCTAATTAGCTCTCAATCATTTGCAAAGCTCACCAATTCCCATACTGTAAAAAGATCGTCTGCAGTTAAATGTGATGTGGAAATGCAACCCAGTTATATAAAAATATAATTGGTCAGAGCTGCTTTCTTTTTAGTGGTGAGAAATCCAGTGCTGGTACTGTGGAGAAAAAGTGGCTGCTGTGCTTTTCTGTCACACTTGAGCTCATCTTCTGCACTTTGTTATTCAAGCAACTGACAAAATAGTATGTGCTTTGCCAGAGAACTGTTCTGGGGCATGTAATTAAACTTTAATTAGAATATTCTACAGCTCCTAGTTGTCCTGAGTTACATCTCAGTCTGATGATATCGTGTGTGTGCTCGCTGGTCAGGTGATGGTCCCGTACGTGGTGCTGAAGGAGTGTGTTTCAGAGGGGTTGTGTGATGACAGAATGGGTGATGTGAGGTGGGAAGAATTACAGCACCTTCTGCTGTTCTTAACCCAAGATGGCGCATGTGGCAACTCTAGTAGGCAAAGGTCTTGGAAAATCAAAGACAGATGAGGGTTTTTTTGTTGTTTTTTCTTTAAAAATGAGAACTATTAGTTCATGTTAAATAACATAACGGCATATATATAAAATCTCCAAGTATGAAGAATTGAGTTGTAGAGTTGTATGTGCTTAATTTTGGTGTATAAATTTTCTTTTGCCTTTTTTTTTAATATGCTAAAGTTTAAAATAGATTTTAACAATTTAAAAAAAAGTAAAGATCATTATCAAACAGCCAAGTAACTCCTGGAGTGACAGTATATGTAATATAATAGCAGACCTTGGCTTTTTTTGTTTTTTTTTAAATTTTTGAGACAGTGTTCCCCTGTGTAGCCATGGCTGTCCTGGAATTAGTTCAAGGCTGGCCTTGAACTCAGAGATCCACCTGCTGCACCAGCACATCCAGTATGGATACTGGCTCTTACACATGATCTCTCCCTTATCTATGGAACATATTCCAAGATTCTCAATGGTGCTTAAAACTGTGGATGGTGGTGAACCCTCTATCTGGTGCTTCCCAATGCATATATATCTGTATACGTATATATATACCTGTATACGTATGGTAAAATGTGTGAATTAAACACCATAAGGCATGAGCAGCAATAAGAAGAAAATAGGACAGTTGTAATAATATACTATGATGAAGTTGTACCATCTCTACTCGGTGCAGTGGGGCCGTTACTGAATAAAGCAGGAATGTTTGAAAACAAGCGTTTTGATGCTGTGACCTAGAGGGTTATAGTGACTGCTAGCATGAGTGTGCTGGGTGTGAGGGTGGTCAATGTCCTGAGCAGTCAGTTACGGAAGGGCACTGGATTAAGTAATGCTATTCAGAATAGCCTGTTTAAAATGTAAGAATTACTTATTTTTGGGTGACTCTGCTTGTTGTTTTTGGATCATGATTGACTGGGGAATGCAGAGTGCAGCTGTTACTTGGGAGGAGCTCCGGTAAGTGGAAATGTAAGGGAGCACTGTGAATAGACAGGTAGGGTAGCATCCCCTGGAGGAGTTGTTACACACCCTGGCTTCCACTGCCCTAGTTCATGTTTCACAGACTTAACGATCTTAAGCATTGCTAGTAAAGTAACTCTGGTCTTAAAAAACATGGCCTAGTCCTTGGCTTAATTTTGGCAACCAATTTATGAGCTTTTTAAGGGTGAAATTCAGATTTTTGCTTGCAGGCTTTTGAGGAAATTGATTCAGCCAAGTAGTTTTTTTTTTTTTTTTCCAAGACAGGGTTTCTCTGTGTAGCCCTGGCTGTCCTGGAACTCACTCTGTAGACCAGGCTGGCCTCAAACTCAGAAATCCACCTGCCTCTGCCTCCCAAGTGCTGGGATTATAGGCGTGCGCCACCACTGCCCAGCAGCCAAGTAGTTCTTAAATTGCTCTGTCAGATGGCATGAGTAACAGTAATAGCCTAACTGAGAAGAGTGGGTCATGGTGCAAAGTGTAATGGCACTTTTCTTGTTGACCGCCCTACCCCAAGCTTTGGGACGAGAGTAGGGTTTTGTTTTGTTTTATATTTTAATAGGTGGTGTTTGGCTACCGTAGGTGGACATCCCCACAATTGGACTGCTATTTCGAGGGAGTGTTTGAATCTTTTAAATGATATGACTCAGAAGCTGGTTCTCTACCAAGAAGCTGCTGCTACAAATGGGAGGATGTATTCATCATACTCGGTGGAACCCAAGAAACTGAGTTCTCCAGGTGACTCCTAGTCCTAAGCAGAAGGGAAAAGGTATCTGTTTCCTAGGAAAGTGACAGTAGTTAGTTCCTGGCTAATTACATGTGTGAGGTAGATATGTTTAGCATTTTTTCTCCCTGCCCATCTTTTCCATGAGTTTGATGTGTTTAGTTAGTAGTTAAA
The DNA here is from genome assembly GCA_028551405.1 of Uromys caudimaculatus. Taxonomy (NCBI): domain Eukaryota; kingdom Metazoa; phylum Chordata; class Mammalia; order Rodentia; family Muridae; genus Uromys; species Uromys caudimaculatus. The sequence continues at coordinate 100,287,329 of CM052702.1, forward strand.
ATAGGAACATAGAGCCAAACTGGGTAGGCTGATGCAGTAAAGTGCAAATGGTGAGCTCAGCTGACAGTGCTCAGAGAAATGAGCCTTGGAAATCAAGTTGCTGCTGGAAGGGAATGAAGCCACAAAATCTGACAGAAAACCAAGGTGTCCTCAGGCTGGTGATGTGATGTGACACAGCAGCTGAAGGGTCTCGCTCTGCAAGCCTGTCAGTCTGGCTTTGGTCCTGGAGCCCACAGTAGAAGGAGAGAGCCACCTCCTAAAAGCTGTTCCATGGCCTCTCTACATGTGCCTACTCCTAAGCACATGGTCACAGTAATAGTGCATAAAACAAACACATCTAAAACTCTCTGAGTGGTTCCTGGATTACAAAAATAGAACCTGGACATTGGGGTTAAATCTAAATGGAAGCCATCTACTGTGCTTTGGTTTAGTGCCTTAAAGGGGGTGGGGTGTAGAGGTTGAACCCTTGTGTGCTGCCTGCCTGGGCCAGGCTTCCTTATCAGCACTGCGTATGTTCTGTTACAGAAGAAACTGCTTTTCAGACTCCAAAACCTAGCCAAACGCCTTCCATGCCACCATTAGTTAAAACTTCACTGTTTTCTCCAAAATTACCTACACCTGATGTTTCAAGTCCTTTTGGGACCCCATTTGGCTCCAGCGTAGTGAACCGAATGGCTGGAATTTTTGATGTAAACACCTGCTATGGATCTCCCCAGAGTCCTCAGCTCATAAGAAGAGGGCCGAGATTGTGGACTCACACTTCTGGTAAGGGCTGTTTACTTTACAGATTTGAAGTCTCAGAGTTGGAGATTAGACAGTTATGTCCTCACCTTATCATTTCTCTTCTCCAGATCAGCAAGTGTCTGCAATTTCTAATCCATCTCCTTGTGCTTCTGTTATTGCTGAGGGTAAGACAGTGAGACAGCCCAATGTCATCTACTCGTGGATTCAGAATAAACGTGAACAGGTAGGAGGACACATTTGTGGTTTCACATTTATATGGACCATTGGGAGGCCAAGGTCCTCACAGCAGTAGCTTTTTATTTGTTTTATGCTTCCGGTGTCAGACTGACTAATGAAATCACCCACAGTTGAGTGTTGTGAATTATATTGCATTTCACATGACTTAATTCTTGAAGAGATAGTTGAGTTTTAGGCTCTGGGCTAAACAGCAAGTAAAACAAAGCCCTTTCCCATATGTTTATATCTTAGTAGGGGAAGTAGATGAGTAAGCAAGTATATTACTCAAAAGAAGAGAATTTTAATGTGTTAAATGTTATATAGGAAAAGTAGAGCAGGTCAGAAAGACAGTGCCTAAAGGAAGGTTAGCGTTCTGCGTGTACTCGGAGAAGTCTCACGGGAAAGCTGACCCTGAGACCCGCAGGGCGGGTGGGAGGTGCACACACCCACAGGAGGGAGTGTTCTCTGCCTGTGAGAGGAGCTGCGGAAACTAGTGTGTCTCGAGCTCAGTGAGGGACAGTGCTTGGTAGGGGGTGACCTCAGAGAGGTGTCAGGAACCAGAGTTCAGGCAGCACTGGATGGTGCCGAAACTGGCCTTTTCCTGCGGTGAGGTGGAAAGCCGCCATACTGTTAGACCTTAGGATGCTATAATGTTACTTATATTGTGGAGGAGCTTTTCTAAAGCAGGGTTGAGGTGAGACTTGCCCTATCTGAAGTCTGAATCCTAAGCAGCGGGAAGCTGAGAGCCAGTTTTAAAGCTGCTGCAGTCATGCAGTGGGAGTGGTGGGTGTGATATGGGGATTGTGATGGCAGCTGTAAGGTACGATCAAGGTCAGGATACATGTGTTCATACCCACGCCACAGGATTTGCTTATAACTTGCTTTTGGTATTAGGAGAAAGTTCCAGTGTTTCCTCTAAGGGTTTTGACCTGAGACATGGGACTAACATATTTGCAGTTGATTTGGGCAATTTACCAGAGTCTGAAGGCATTGACAGTGGTGAAGTGGAGAGCTGAACTTTGATCTTGGGCATGGCAAATCTGAGATACCTGTGTAGAAAGCAGGTGAAGATTAGATGTGTGTGGGACATATTTGGAAGCCATGAGGTTCAGACAGTATTCAAAGCCATGAGACTTGGTGCTGTTGAGTGTGGCTACAGCAGGAAAGAGCTCTAAGCTGGACCCTCCACTCATTAAGGGTCAAAGAGACAAGAGGCAATAGCAAAGGGTTCTAAGAAGCAGCAACTGAGGTGAGAAAAGAATATGTTTCCCAGAGCAGGACAGTGGCAGAAGTAGCAACAGCATGGGTGCGAGCGACACTTCGGCCTGGGCGCAGGATGGTGTCACCAGGTCTACTGTTGGGAATGGATCCCAGGGTCAGGTACACACAGGCACGCATTCTACCAGTGAGCTGCATCCTAGTCCGTTTTTATTTTATTTTGGGTCAGGATCTCCTCAGTTGCCCAGGTTGGCCTCAAGACTTTCTCTGTAGCTTAGCCAGGCAGTCTTTGAACCCCAATTTCTGAGGTTATAGGCCTGAGCCATCTTGCCTTTGTTTTACAAAGTCTGTGACAGGAGCTCTTGGGTGGAGGAGGCTGGATCAGGAGGAATTAGGAGAGGAAATGGAACTCCAAAGAAGCCGTCTCTCAAGGGCTTTTGCTTTAAATGCAGAGAAGATGGCCTGTACCTGTTAGCAGTTGAGGGGTCAAGGACTTTAAAGAATCTTACTTTTTTAAGTGGGAGAAATAGATACCTGTTAGTTTTTGTGTAGTGACTAGGCAGTTCAGCCTTCTACATCCCTGTGGGCGACAGGAGAGCAAGTCAGCGGGCTTGCAGGCTGATATAGAAAACTTATTTTCTGTAAATGTCACCTTGTAGGAAATGTCTTAGGGAGGTTGGGGGTGTTAAAGGGCCAGCGTTTGTATCGAATTGAGAAAAAAAATAGGTTTTTAAAAACAAATAAACTACCCATACAGCTTAGATTTCCTTTTATTATGTAAGGATCTAATTGGGTGTCCAGTGTATGTGCATGGGAACACAGTCAAGGTAAGATGACGGCTCATCGTGGCTATCCAGTCGGTAGCATAGAGGTATTTACTTACTTAGTTTATGGTAAATATTGTTCATTGCTACATTTTAATTCTTCTCCAAGAAGAACTTAGAAATGTATACTACACTTGAGTAGGCTTGAAAGTATAACTATGTTCATTCCTTTTTTCCAACTCAGATTAAGAATTTCTTGTCAAAACGGGTGCTGATAATGTACTTTTTCAGTAAGGTAAGACTAAAATTACAGCCTTGAGAATGGGAGGGGGAGACTGGTGTGAGAAGGAAGATGGGATCTGACTTAGAAGACTTTATAGACACTCCCTGCAAGCCATGCTGGCATCACTGCCCTCTCCCTACACACACATGCCGCCGTGGTCCCTGGGCTTTGCCTCGGTGGGGTTCCCCTGAGACTGCTGGCAGCTCTGTGCTGATTTCAGCTTTGACCCTTCCATGCTGGCTGGTGAGCAGTCCAGCTTTTAGGTGCTTGATGACTCATTTTCCTGCTTGTATCTTTGTGGCCTGTTAAAAAGGGAGGAGACGGGGCTGGAGAGATAGCTCAGTGGTTAAGAGCACTGTACTCATCTTCCAGAGGTCCTGAGTTCAATTCTCAGCAACCACATGGTGGCTCACAACCATCTGTAATGGAATCTGATGCCCTCTTCTGGTGTGTCTGAAGACAGCAACAATGTACTCATATACATAAATAAAATAAATAATTCTTTAAAAAAAAGGGGGAAAGGAGACTAAATTTAGATGATAGATGTTGAATTTTTGATGGATTAAAAAGTTGTATTTCAGGCCACAAAGTTGTATTATGTACCAGCATGGTGGCTTAACGTGTAATCCCAGCACTCTAGGTGCTGAGGCAGGAAGATGGAGAGTTTGAAGTAAGACCTGGCAACTTATGAAATCCTGTCCCAAGAAACCCAAACACCGACCCCCCCAACCCCCCCCAAAAAATCCCAAACAAACAACCCTTTCAGCTGGCTTACCACTTGTTTGAGCTGTCTCTGGGCAGTAAATCTAAGTTGTAGAAATTACAGATTTATTTGTGTTTTCAGTTAGATGTAGCGGTTTTGTGTCAATCCTTTCTCAAGCAGAACACTTTTGCCCTTAGTGCTCACGCCCTGCCTCTTCCGTGTGCACCGCAGTGTTAGTGACTGGGCCGTGGAGCCAGCCTTCACACCCAAGCAAAGGATTCTGTTACTCATTTTACTCTGAAGCCAAACATCAGGGGAAAGAATTGAGCAGTCTTGATATGAACAGGCGAATATGCATGAGAGCCATTTCAGCTTCTTCCCGATGCTTTCTCATTCCAAGGGAAGGGAAAGTCTATCCTATGATCAGTTGCCTTTCTAAAACTAGTCTACCTAGGACCATCTTTAACAACAAGGGTCTCAGCCCTGACCAAGAAGATGAGAATTTTCTGAAGTTTACTGCATTCTTGGTCTCCACAGGGGAAAACAAACTTACTATGAGTGTCTTATGTATGTTGTGCACTTTCCCTTAAATTCCCCCCTATGATTCCAACACTGGTCCTCTCAGGTATGTCTTTGTTCCTCATTTTATGGAGAAGAAGAAAGTTTCTGCCCTGAGCAGAAAAATCTTTCCCTCTGTGAGTAAAAATCTACTTTGATTCTCATTCTGCAAGAGCTGTTGTGTGATGTAAGTGTAGACAATGCTGAGAAGCATTGTAGTAGCCAGCCCAGTCTTCAGTAGGTAGATACACAAAGCCAGTGTTCCTGTCTTTAGTTTGGGTTTGAAGGTGGTCTCAGTAAGTTGCTGTTGGTCTTGAATTCATTCTGCAGCCCTTGTAGGCCTTGAACTTCAGATCTTCCTGCCTTAGCTTCCCTAGTAACTGGGATTACAAGCCTGTGTAGCCCAGTGCTGCCAGCATTTGTTTAGATGGGCCAGTCGTTACTTCATAATGTCTAACCCAGGGCAGATTAAAGAAAGTCACGTGGGGTTTCTTTTTATTGGGTTGAAAGTAGTATAGTTATGAGACCTAACCCTAGTTAGGTAGTTCTTTTGTTTTCAAAAGAACTTTAATAACTCTCTCCTTGAGTGATCACTGTGCTGATTTCCTGAGCTGGGAACTCTTAACTTTAAATGAGTAAGTTTGGATGTTCTCTTGTACCTAATCTTTAGATAAGAAATTATTTCAGTTTAAAATTTGGGAGACAGCTGTGGACCTTGTTGTTACAGACCACACATCTGGTACAATGGCAGGTTTTGCACAGGGACTTTACTTAGAGATTTTTGTTCTATTTGTAGCACCCAGAGGCCTCCATTCAGGCTGTTTTTTCAGATGCCCAAATGCATATTTGGGCTTTAGAAGGTAAGTAGTATCTTTGAACTGTAATCTGTGACTGGGACTTTAATCAGTTAATTTTGAAGTCTGTTCATGATAGGTTAACTCTGGTATTGGGTTTTCAACCCTTGAATTTTCAGAAAATTTTTATCTTTGTTTTATATGGATGGCTTTCTTATCTCCTCCCTGGCTTGCCAGTCCTAGGCACAGAACTAGGGCCTCATAACTAACTGCTAGGCAAGCCCTTCTGCCGAGTCGCAGCTGTAAGCCTAGATAGGTTTTGATTGGGGTAGAATTTACATAAAGAAATTGAGGCCAAGAGTCTTCTATATCTTTCAATATAATTAAAGTGCAACCAATAGATAATCTTTACCTTATGGTTGCTTTCATGGAAATATGAAAGCTTGATTAGTAAAGAACTGTTTCACCTTATGAATACTGCCTTCGTGATACAGAGAGACCCAGGGAGGCCTTTTTGACCATGTTATGTAAATATCCTCACAGCTGTCAGGCCTTCTTTGTTTCCATGTTTTGTTATCTGAATGCTTCTTCGGGGCTTGTTCCATCTGTTGTCCATTTTTGTATTGTAGCTCTTCTTTATAATTCCCTTTATATCCAGACTATCAGCGTCTTCCCCAATACATGTATTCTAGATGGGTTTGTCTAATTTTAATTTTGCTTTTCTGTTTTCTTCCCCCCCCTGCCCCCCTTGAGGTCTGTCTCACTTAGTAGCAGCATCATTTACAGAAGATAGATTTGGAGTTGTCCAGACCACACTCCCAGCTATCCTTAATACTTTGTTGACTCTGCAGGAGGTAAGTGACATTGTTCAGTGTGAGTGCAGGCTATCCTCCAGTGCCCAGCATTTATTTCTCCAGTCTAATAAAAAAACATGTTGGAAATGAAAATCCTGTTCTGACCCTCAAGAAATTACAATCTAAAAGAGAGAACAAGAAAATCTTGACTTGCTTAAAACGTTTCCAGAAAGTGAAGAAGAAAGTATGCTAACCTTGTGTGCTAGGCTGCTGGAATTCGCTGCGATAGTCCAGGCTATTTTGTTCAAGTTCGGGTTCCTGTTTTTGAGACAGGAGCTCATGTATCTCATACTGGCCTTAAATTCTCTGTATGCCAAGGACAACCTTGACTTTCTGACCCTTCTGCCTTTATTGCCCAAGTGCTAGAGCACTGGGTGTAAGTCACTGCACTCCACTCTGTGTGTGTGTGTGTGTGTGTGTGTGTGTGTGTGTGTGTGTTATTGTTGTTTGGTTGTTTGGTTTTGAGATAGGATCTCACTGTAGTCCTGGCAGCCTCTAAGTGTTAGAGATGGAGCTGTCTGCCTCCTCAATGCTGGGACTTAAGACAAGGGCTGCCACACCCAGCCCTTTCTGAATTGAAGTGATTTGTTTTATTTTACCTTTTGTTATTGTGGCTATGGGAGGAATAAACAAGAATCTTGGAGCATATGGAAATAGTGTTTGAATGCAATTAATAGACTCTTTATTTGAAGTGCTAAGCTTGTCCCAAAGAGTACATTGTTGCATCTTTTGATCTGGGAACCATTTCGGAAAGGAGGAAGAAGCTTGCTCCATAGTTACTCTGTTTAGAATTTAGTTCATATCACCACTTACTCAATAAGACCAGTGATTTTTTTTTTCTTATCGTTTTTATTATTGTTGCTTTCAATATTTTAGTTTTGGGGTTTTTTTTGAGATGGGGTCTCATTAGGTAGCTCACATGACCCAATAAAGTCCCCTTGCCCTTGCCATCCAAGGCTGGCATTATAGTTATGCACCACCCACTCCCAGCCCAACACTGCCATACAGTAGAGCAGCTGGCACTCGAGCATGCTTTCTGTCCTTGGAGCTTCTTCTTTGCTACCTTGTAAAGTGAGCAGTCACTCCAATGACAGACGAGGAGGCTCACTAGTGCAGTGATGTAATCTGAATTTACACTCAAACCTCCAAGAGGGCAGTGTTAGGACTTGACCCTGGACCAGCTGCAGGGTGCTGACCGTGTAGTGGCCCTGGCAAGAACAGCAGATCACGTCCAGCGTCCTCCGTAACCTTGCCTACCATCCTGTCCAATCCACATAGGATTCTTGAATGATTCTGTCCTTGAAATGTTTTGGCTCATGATCTATATAGTATGTTATGTTCAACTCATGCGTGTGTGTGTGATAGAAACAAGATTCCTGGCCCAGTGCTTAACTTTGTTTGCAATGTGTTTTAATATTTTGTTGTTTAATTTCCTTAAAAAGTACCTACTAGAACTCATTGAAATTGAGTATATGATGCTGTGAGTGAACACAATGACCTCATTTACTGACTACATAAAGTTCTCTCTGCCCTACAAGTGTTCTGTGCTTCAGTTATTCTGGTCACACCTACCCCACCATCGGAATTCTAGAAGAAAAGCAGTCTACTTATATTTATTGCAGTTACTCATACCTTTGAGTGGGAAAATAAAATTTCAGATTTGTCAAAAAGTCAGTCCTTTCCTTGAAACACAAAGGAGTTTAGATGGAAATATTGAAGGGCATACTAGAGAGAGGCAAAGAGACTTGTGCTCTGCAGTTGAGAGTCAGGAACAGAGAATAGGACCAGGGGGCTGACACTTCACTTGTGTCCCTTTGTGAGGCTCTTGTATCCACAGATATCCTCAGGCCTTCACTCCAGCACTACTGCCTGCTGAGCTATCCTGTCAGTCCAGTAGTGTTCTTAAAGGCCCTAGGGCTAGGAAGGAAATCAGTTATATTGAGTTGTAGTTATCAAGATAGGAGATTATGCTACAGCACTCTTGTGCTTTCTGATTGTTTTAAGTAGGCTCTGTCCATGAGTTCATGCTTTGTCATTTTTGAAGCAGTTGAGTCATGGTATTTTGAGATAACTGTAACAGCAGTGATAGGATGTGAAGATAGTGGTGACTTCTTTAATACAGAAACTACAAATGTCACTGTGATTTGATGTCCCTATTCATAATTAAAGTCAACACTAAATTAAAATGTAGAGCTTTGGGAAGGTAAACGGAGTAAAGCCCAGACAGAGCCTTCCTCCAGGCGCAGCCTCTTTCTGTGCTCGTAGATTACAGGCCAGGTCTCTGGCACCTCAGGGTGCCTTTCAGCTTCACCCTTGGCTGAGAGTCTTTCCCTCTCCAGGTCAGGCCTTACAGTCGGTCACTACAACCACTTTAGTACTGCAGCCTATAGCTTTGTGCTTTTTAAGTTCCCCACTCCCAAACCCACAAAATTCCTGTATCTGCTGCCCATCCATTCTTTTATCAATTGTTCCTGAGTTTTATTCAGGCTTTTGTCATTCCTTAGTACTCACACCTCTCACCTGAGACCCCTCCCATTCTGACTAGACACTGCCATTTCTCCCTTGAGCCATCTGCTTTAAAGGTGCTGTAGATCATTCCATTTTCCCTCAAGTGTGACTTACATGACTGTTTCTTGTCTTGAATGTGCTTTTCTTTTTTCTGGCTCTGCTTTGTAATTCCCATGTCAACACTCAGTTAGTAGAACAGAGGCCAAGATCCATCTTCTCATTTTCTTACTCCTAGCATATGATGTGGTGCCTGGCTAGTGACAGGTACTTAGTAAATGCTTGTTGGATGCTTGCTGATCGACCTGCTGACTGGATAGGCAAGTGGAGCCATCTCTTCTGGGTGTTGAATTGAGTGGCAGTAGTGACGCCATGGGCTGATTATAATGACTGCTACTTACTTGGAGGAGCAGAGACATGGTGCCAATCACATTAGTTCTGTTTTATGTCTTTGGTTTTATGTTCTATGATCTTGAAGGGAGAGCAGCTCACAGTGAAGAGAGTAATTTGTATCTCAGTAATTCAAGGCTAGTTGTGTAGTATTAGCTTTTGGCTGGTTACTATGGGGTCATTTGTGAGGTACTAGTCTGTTTGCTTGTTTGTTTTACTTCTCAGTGGCAATAGCAGCAGTCATTTAGCTGTGAGCCTTTAAAGGCAAAATGGAAAGGACTAGGAGACTCTCACCCTTTAAGCGATTCGAGGGCAAGGAATGAAGAGATGGTTATCCCCAGGTTGTTCCTGCTGGCGGCCAGGTCATCTGTATTCTAACAGGTATCCAGCTACTTCTCCTAGGTTTTGATTAGTCAAAATAGAAATTCATTTGAGAGCATTGCTGAATTTATGGCAGTTAATTCATCATCAGCGGGTAGGGAACCACTGCCATCTTGTTTAATTTCAGTCATTGTTGTCTTTAAAGAGGCCCTTAGAGGTAAAAAGTTGTGGGCCAAGAGGTTTTTTGTTGGTGTACCCCCCACCCCCAAGACAGTGTTTCTTTATGCAGCCCTGGCTGCCCTGGAACTTGCTCTATAGACCAGGCTGGCCTCAAACTCACAGAGATGCACCTGCCTCTGCCTCCTGAGTGCTGGGATTAAAGGTATGTGCCACCATCACCTGGCCATGAATTTTAAGTTATATGTGTATATGTATGTATGTGTGTGTGTATGTATGTACACACATACATACACACACACACACAATTAATAATATTAAACATTTTTATTTTGAGTCCAGGTATGATGGTACACATTTTTTAATTTTAGCATTCTGAAGGCAGAGGCAGATGGATCCATGAGTTCAAGGGCAGCCTGGTTATATTGTAAGGTCTAGAACAGCCAAAACTACATAGTGAGACCCTGTCTTTAAAATTTTTTTCCTTCCTTTCTTCCTTCCTTCCTTCCTTCCTTCCTTCCTTCCTTCCTTCCTTCCTTCCCTCCCTCCCTCCCTCCCTCCCTGCTTGCTTGCTTTTTCTTTCTTTCTATTTTTGGCCTAATGGTGCAGACATAAAATCTCAGTTCTCTAGGAGGATGACATAGGAAAATTGCAGCATCATTCTTCATCTAGGCTATAAAATGAGTTCAAAGTTAGCCAGGGCAACTTAATGAGACCTAGTCTTAAAATAAAAGAGGATCAAGAGGGCTGAGGATTAGCTCACTGGTGGAGCACTTGCCTGTAGTATGCCCAAAGGCAAAGCCCTGGACTATAGTCTCTCGTAACGGGGAGAAACGTCACTGGACAGTCGTGTGGCCTAGGGTCTATTCATTTATCCTATGCAGCCCTCAGCACCATCAGCCCTGTTCATCTGGAGAGCATGGTACCTTAAATGAGTCAGGGGATCTGCCCTGTCTAGTTTTTGTCTCGTCATCTGCAAGTTAGATTTTGATCTTGGAACATTGAAATTGAATCTATTCACAGATTCACCCATCCAACAAATACTTGGCTATCCAGGAGTTGCCATGGAATGACTTACAGAGTAGGAACTACAGACATGATTATTGTCCAATAGGAGCCTGCAGACTAGAACTAATCACTGTTGTAGGAACTCAGTGCATGGGAATGCAGAATGATGACAGAACATAACAGATAATTAAACTGAGATTGTCGGGCATGTGCCTGTGGTGGAGGGCAGAGGACAATTGGCAGGAGTTGGTTTTCTGCCACCATATGTGTGTCCCAGGGATCAAATTCAGGGCATCGAGGTTGATAGCAATCATTGATAGTTGATCCATTAAACTGTCTTGATGACCCCAAACTAAGATAGTTTTGGGAATGAGAGGTAGAAGGGGCGCTTTGACCTGTAGCTTCCTTGAGGACAAAGAGGTTAGAAGGAAGTGGGGGGAGAAGAAATATTCTTGAGGGCCAGAGCTTTTAAGTTTGAAGGTGTGCTAGTTAATTTTTTCCTCAGTCTGACTATCTGACAAACAATGACTTAGGGGAGGAAGGGGTTCTGTGGGCTCAGAGGCAAACAGTACGTCATGGCAAAGAAGGCATGATGGTAGGAACAGCTGTGTCCATGCTACCAATCAAAAAGCAAGGAAGAGATTTCCAGTGATCGTACATCTCTCTCTTTGTCCTCCTTATTTAGTCTGGACATCACTGTGTCTCTGGCATGGGGTTACCCACATTCCAGGGAAGTGTTCTTACTCTGGAAACTCCCTCATGTAAAAGTTAACTATTGGCCTGATTGTCATTTCCAAGGCTTACTGCCCTAGTCTGCTAACCTTGGCCTAGTCCTGGAAGCTTCTAGCCTCCTACAATCTAATCTAGGCCTAGAATTTCAGCTTCTGAGACTTGCTGCTGAATAAGCTCACTCTTTCTTAGTTCTTTCTAACCTCTAGTTGGCTGACTCAACTCTGCTGTACTGGCTCAAACTCCTCTCCAACTGACTGATTCAATCTGCCTTCTCTCTCTCGGCCTCTCCTGAATTGCTTTGCTTAGCCTCATACTAACTTTGGCAATCTGTTCTAATCTTCTGGCTCCTTCTCATTCTCTGGTTCATTCTATCTCTACCTGTATCTAGCTTGTTCTCTCTTCAACCTGTCTCTGTGAAACTGCCTCCCCCTCTCCCCACTGCCCCATAAGTAGATTTCCTTTCCTCTCTCTTTTCATGAGAGTTGGGCATATCCTATTCTGTCAAATCTTTCTCTGATTCATCACTTTGTCTGCTACTCACTTAATCAGACATCACTTTCAAACATGGGTTCTTCCTTCTGCAAACTAATTTTACCTTTGTTGTTTGGGATTAAAGGTACCAAGGTCATGTCTGCCTTCTAGCCAGAGGGGATGGAAGGTGTTTGCTAAGGGCTGAGCCACATCACAACTAGAAACAGATTTTTTTCAGTAAATAACACAATCTCAGGGTTCACAATGTGATCAAATATCCTGTAACACCCTGATAGACATACACTGAGGTATGTCACCTAGGTGATTCTTAATCCCATCAAGTTGACAGTGAAATTGGCCTTCATAAAATCCCAGAGGGTTTTCGCCAGAATCCTGCAATCAGGGTGTACATCTCATTTCTCCAGAACTTTATGTAGTTTGACTTAACTTAGGTACAGTACTCAAAAGGAAATGCTTTATAAAAATGTAACAACTTGGGAAGTTAAAACAAGGCTTGTTTTGCATGACTGAATTTTTCTTGAAAGACTACATATTGCTATGATTTATTCAATCAAGATCATACCCAGTAAATGGTTGAGTCAGAATTGGAAACCAGGCTTTTGAACCCCAAGTCTCGAGCAGTTCCTGAATCAGGTTACCTCTTTAGAGCTTGGCAAAGGTGAACATTTCTTCACTTCTTTTCTTAAGAGGGAATGGTGGTCTGACACAAGTGCCAGAGTGTCAGATCTGGAGTCAAACAGAGTTGGGTTTTATTGGAAAAGAGGTTTGTTGCATTTCTTTGCATTCAAGATTCTATTAATTAGAAGCTGTATCTCCATGTCAGAAATTATGAACTGCACAAAAGGATACATTATAGGACCGATGTATATCTGAGTGCCCACATCTGGGTGATTGAGTAGTTCCCATCTCAGGAGGTGTGGAGGGTCAGATGTCTACCCTGGACAGCACTTGGGTTATCGGACCTCTTGGAAGTGGTTTTTAAGAACTTGTTCTCATGACTGTGCTGTCACCACTCCTATGCAGTGCAACAGAGCTTACATCAATGTCAAGATTTTCCCCTAAGATGTTTTTGGGAGTGCCACCAGCAAGCAGTCTAGGGCATGCAGCACTGGTCAGCTCCACATTCATATCCAGGCCTTACTGCTTTCAGAGATCACTGTCATATCCATAAAGTGGAAATACGTGTCAAGTGTCACCTCTGGAGTGCTTAGTACTGAAATGGTTTCAGATTCTGGGGACAGGGAGAATAGCTCAGTCAGTCAAGTGCTTCCACACAAGCATGAAGTCTCAGATGGTGATCCCTGGGGCCCACTGGTCAGCCTGTTTAACCTAGTAAGGGGCCTCATCTCATGGAACAGTGGCTGAGGAATGTCACCTGAGGTTGACTTCTGGCACCTGCACACATAGTGTTTTAGATTTTTTGAGGTTTTTAAGATTTGAGACTATTTGGGTAGACATTAGTAATTGAGGATCCCTCATCTGAAATATCTTGGAATCCATTTTGGAGCACTTCAGATTTCAAAAGCATTTTGGACTTCTAAAATTTTAGATTAGAATATTTATAATCCTGTATCTACAGAATTATGAGGTTTACCAGGGATAATTTAGCTAGAATGGTCTAGAATGGTTTCTTTGCCTGCTGAGAGTATGGTTAAATAGCAGGTGCTATTAACGTGAGCATAGCTTGTCATGCATGGCTGCTTTAGCCAATAGTTATTTGAGATGGAGCTTTGGAAGCACTTACCTCGGTTGCTGGCACACAGTAACTGTAGTCCCTTAGTTTAGTCAAGTCATCACTACTGAGAGTGCTTTCAACCACAAGTCATTTTGTCCCCTTGGAGACTGTCTTAGTTAGGGTTTTACTGCTGTGAACAGACACCATGACCAAGGCTGGCTTACAGGTTCAGAGGTTCAGTCCATCATCATCAAGGTAAGAGCATGGTAGCATCCAGGCAGACATGGTGCATGCAGAGCTGAGAGTTCTACATCTTCATCTGAAGGCCGCTAGTGGAAGACTGGCTACTAGGCAGCTAGGATGAGGGTCTTAAAGCCCACTCCAACAAGGCCACACCACTTAATAGTGCCACTCCCTGAGCCAAGCGTATACAAACCACTACAGGAACATTTAGCAATGTCTGAAGACACTTCTGATTGTCTTATATTTTATTTTGCTAATGTATGACTGTGGAAATATAAGTAGGCAGTTACTTTCATAATAGCAGCCTCTCTGTGGGCTTCCTTGGGCCCAGAGTGTATGTAAGTAGTGGTATTTGTCTATCAGTCTGCTGTTGGGTATCACTACTTACTCTTCATTTGAGATACTTGCTACTTATTCAAGATCCTCCTCGGGCATTTGGTCTGCATGGAGAGCAAGGACCACATGCAAGGGATGCTGGTGTGGAGTTGGCTGATAAGTGTTTTAGTTCTCCTAACTACAGGTACCACAATGGTTGTTAGAAACCACAGTTGCCTGTGTTGAGCCTGCTGATAAGCTACATTAAAAATCCTGACCTTCGCTGCTCCTTACCACATACTGTCATTGTCATAACCATAACTTAATCACTTGAACTTTTATCTGTGTAATATTTTAAGTCATTCATTTTAACTTAATTATGTAAAAGGAAACATAACTATTGTTAAAAGTTGAAATCTAGTTTGGCTTCTTGTAGCTAGAATATATGTTTAAGAGAGTATGGTATCTCAAACCTTATCATGTATTTTGAGAATTTAAATTAAAAATTCTTTTTTAATGATTTATTTGTTTTTACTTTATGTGCATTATTGTTTTGCCTGCATGTATGTCTAGGTGAAATCACCTGCAGCTGGAGTCACAGACAGTTGTGAGCTGTGTGGGTGCTGGGAATTAAACTTGGGTCCTCTTTCCAGTCCCTAAAGATTATTTTAAGTGTACCATTTTAGATTTATACATAAGCAAACTCTGTAGTGCTCCTTACAGTATCTGAGGGAGATCTCCTAAGAAGAAAAATGAATATTTTATCTCCTGTGACCCAGCTAAGCATGTGTAGTGGGTGGGTAAGGAGATGAGGACTGTAAATAACCTGGGTCGGGTCGGGTCAGGTTTTTCTGCCAGATGACGGAAGTTCAGGTCAGTTTTTGCCACCAGAGGAACTGTAAGAATTTTTAGTTGTCAGTGGTTTGTTGTTGTTGTTGTTGTTGTTGTTGGTTTTTTTCCAGAATTGGGGATAAGGCAGTTAAAATAAGAAAAGACAATGGGTTTAATTTCTCTGTAGATAGTATTGTTTGCTGAAGTCTCTGAACCTGAGACCTCCTTGTTCTTTGTTATGCACGGAAATTAGTGGGGATTAGAGAGATGGTGAGAATAATTGGTTCATTTATTTAACCCTGATGCATTTCTTTTTTGAGCAGTTTTAGCTGTGAAGATTGCTTTGGACTGGAGTAAATGTTTGCCCACTGTAAAATCTTTGGGTCCTGAATTTGGATCTTTAGGGCCCAGGAGAAAAGCCCAGCATGACTCATATGGCTGTAACCTCATCTTTGGTGGGGAGAGGATAAGGTAGGCAGATTTCTGAGGCCAGAATTTGCCTCAGAAAGATAGCAAGATGGAAAGCCACTGAGGGAAGATGTTGATGTTGACCCCAGGTCTCCACACGTATGCACACCTACATACTCCTGTGTACATGCCTCATACACACACGAGTTTGGTCCTTTTGTGGTTTTATTCTTAATTTGGAGCCTTTTGAAAAACAATTTACTTACAAAAGTTCAATAAAAGTCGGTCTCTTGTAGTTACACATTAGATGTAGTGGGTCCTTTTAAAATCCAAGGACAGGGCCCCCAGTGGTAGAGTAGACCTTTAATCCTAGCGCTCAGGAGTCAGAGGCTTAGAGGCCAGCTTGGTTTACAGAGGGAGTTCCAGACCAACCAGGGTTATACCGAGAAATCCCATCTCAAAAAAACAAAACAAATGGAAACAAAAATTCAAGGGCATGTGTTTTGTGAGAGCATGGTGATTTGACATTTCTAGTGGTTTGAACAATTTGTTGCCATCCTAAGAATTATTTCCTTATTAATAATTCTCCTCCCCCATTTCTGATAAAAGACTACTAATAAATAGAAGAATGTTAAAATCATGTGATATTTGTGCATTTCCAAGAAACAGTATATAAGGCGTTTGGACACAGGTCTTTGTGGTTATTATTCATAAAGGTTTTATTGAGGACAGTTGATAGTGCAGATCATAAGAACTGCTTTAGCTGAGTGTGTGGTTGCACGCCTTAAATCCCATCACATGTGAGGCAGAGGCAGGCAGGGTCTGCATAGCAAGTTCCAGCATAGCCAGAATCACATCGAGAGACTCCTCAAAAGCAAGCAAACCAACCCCCTGCATATGTATTTAAGTGTGTATGAGTGCTTTGCCTGCATGGGTATATGAGCACCGTGTGTAGCTGGTTGCCTGTGTAGGCCAAAAGAATGCTCAGAATGCCTAGAATTGGCGTAACAAATGATTGTGAGCTGCCATGTTGGTGCTGAGAACCAAACCTGGATCCTCTGCAAGAACAGCAAGTGTTTTTAATTGCTGAGCCATCGCCCTAGCCTTGAATTCAGTTGTTTTGTTTTGTTTTCTTTTGTCAAAACAACAAAAATCTTGTGCTGATGGCGGCAGAGGATGTGATGCTGCTCTGCTTAGCTTTGCTTAGACAAAGCAGGGGAGTGCAGAGCTGGGCCGCTGCGGCTCATCTCTGATGGTACATCAACAGTGTGGTTGTTAATAATTCGCATTTTATTTTAGTTAGCTCAGTCATCTTACTGTGATCAGTAGGCATTTGTTAATGAGAGATTTTGTATTCTTTTCTTCACACTGTCTTTGGAAATCCTATGTGTAGCTCACTGTACAGCTCATCTGAATTCAGTGGTGTTGCATTTCACGTGCTCAACAGCTATGTCTGACCAGTGGTTGAGTTCAGAAGCATGGTTCTAAAATTTGATGATTGTGACGTTGATTATCTTGTAAGATTTGGAAATCAAGCATGGCAGCACATGCCTGTAATCTACCTATGGGACTGCTCAGACAGAAGAAAGGCTCGCTAGAGGCCAGCCAGTACTACATGCACATTGGGATATAGACTTGCTTTAGAAACGTGCAAAGATTCGATATCTAAAAAACAGATAGGTCTAGAGAGATGGCTTTGTAAGGTATTTGCTGTGTAAGCATGTGGGTCTAGTTCAAACCCATGTAAAGCTGAGTATGGTAATGCATATTGTTTTTATAATTAAACATTAAAATTATTCTGTGTATGGGTATTTTGCCTACATGTAAGTCTGTACACCATTTGTGTGCTTGATGCCTACAGAGGCTGAAAGAGGCTGTTAGCTTCTCTGGAACTGGAGTTAAAAAGGTTGTGAGCTGCTGTGTGGGTGCTGGGATTAGAACATGGGTCCCAGAAGAGCAGCTAGTGCTCTTCACTGCTGAGCCATCTCTCTAGCCTCAGTGTACAGCTTTAATCTCATATGCCTATAGCAAAATGAGAGGCAGAGTCAGGAAAATTCCTGGAAGTCCATTGGCCATCTAGCTTGGCATATACGGTAACAAACTGTCTTAAGGTGGAAAGTGCAGTCTGACAGCTGACACTGTCCTCTGACCTGCACAAGTGTACTGTGTCATGTGTATTTAACAGATATGATAGTTTGGACAGAACAATATTCTGTATGTGTGTGTGTGTGTGTGTGTGTGTACACACATATGAATACACAAGCATGCTATATGCACATGCATGTATGCATGCGTGCCTGCAGAGGCCAGACTATATTCTTAGGTGCCAAACACTTTCTTCGTTGGCATGGATGGCCAGTGCGGCCCAGGAACCCATCTGTCTTCACAGGTATAAACTTGTCACTACAGGAACCCACCTGTCTTCACAGGTATAAACTCGTCACTATTCCTGGCTCTAGAACAAATTTTTTATTAAAATTTTTTTTTTATGTATATGTATCAAGTGTGCCTTTGCCACTTTGCCAGGGTGGTTATGAGAGTCACATTCGTTCATCAGGCTTGGCCGCAAGGTTTTTACTTGCTGCTCTATCTTGCCAGTCATAGGACAATCTATTAAGAAGAAAGAAAAATATATGTGGATTCTTACTAGTAAGTCACTCAGCAGCGAGAACAATATTTTATAGGGTCACCATCTATTCTTCAGAGACTATACATGGAGATTTCCCTTGATCTTTTATGGTATTTGTGCCCCAAACTTAATTTATGAGAGTATGGCAAGTAGTGGAGATGTTCAGATAAGAACAGGAACAGTGGTGAAGTGAATGTGGTCCTTGTATCAGTCCCTTGGTTTGTATTTATAAACCTGACAGTAAAACTGTTTGTAACTATATTACAAAGGAAATGTCTACGCTTTCTTCAACAAGATCCTGAAATTTTAAAAAGTAGTTGCATTTTGATTGTACAGACATAACAGAACTATTGGTGAGCGTGAACATATCAGGAATACATCTTCGGTTTTAAGTCAGTATTTACAGGTGAGCTGTGTTTCAGATTTGGCATGGCAGCTGTTGGGCAGCTAATTGCATACAGAGGATAATTCCCGTTTCAGTTGCTTCTTACCTTTCAACTGAAAAATGTGAGCCAGGTGTAGTAGCCCAGGCCTTTCATACCAGCAAACAGGAGACAGAAGCCAGGGGAATCTTTGAGATCAAGGTCAGCTTGGTCTACGCAACAAGTTCCAGGCCAGCCAGGATTACATAGTAATACCCTGGTTTGTTTTTGTTTTTATTTTTGTCTTTAGACTAAAACTGCAAAATGCTGGATAAAGGTTTGCAACTTTTATGTTCTGACTTACATTTGTAATAGTTATTTTACATTATCATGTCATTCTGTCAGTGTTTTGTAGGCTACTATATGTGTTTGTGCATGTGTGCATACATGCATGTGGATGTGTGGCACTAAGGGTGGAATCCAGAAGAGAATGTAACTTTAGACTATAAAAATCACAAGTTTAATGGATGCAGGTAGTAACTAATGATGGCTGAAAAAATTACAGCGAAAATAACATCTCCATTATGACTCAGGGTTACTTAATATTGTTCAAATATTTCTCTGAACACCACCTCCCATACTGCCTGAAAGTATTTCAAGTATGCCCCAGCCTCAGGAGATGCTCTAACAAGTGACTGTTGCAAAAGAACAAATGATTGGACTTGAGGTTAACATGGCAGACTTAACATATGCATTAAATTTTGTTCCTTTTCCAAAGTTCTACTATTGTTAAAATACATAAATCCATAAGCAGGGTTGGAATCAATAGCAGCACAGTTTGTGAAACTGGAAAGCAGATGTTGAGTTGATACGCTTAGCAGAGTCCAGAGGCAGGTCCTACGTTGGCAGTGGGAAAGCTCTGGGTACCTTTACAACCAAGGTTAGGCTCCAGAAGAGGGTGAATCAGAAACCAGTTGGCCTGTAGGTCTCTGCTGCCACCTGCTCTGTTCCCACTGCAGCCTGAGGTTCAACTTCTAGAGACCAGGACTTGGGCTTGGACTGGCAGAGGCCTGGCAGTGTGGGGATTATGCACAAGATGAGTTCACACAGGGTAGTAGGTGACTGTTCCCAGGGTGATCTAGGGACAAAGACTTCAAATGACTGCGGGTGGAGTTCACCTCAGAGTCCATGCTGATCACCTTCCAGGAAGCCTGTCTGCTCCTGGAAGCGTTAGTCAGTTTCTTGGGAGGTTCCACTTGCAGTCAGGAGCCAAGCATCACCAGATCTGAGGAGTCTCTAATATGGCTGATAGCAAAAGAAGCAAAGGAGGAAAGTATAAAAAAACAAAAAGAACTATCATCAAAATCCACAGGAATAGGGAATGTTTTATCCCTGAGCAAAAATAGGGTGCTAAAATAAGAAAGAACAACAAGATGCCACACAAGGGCTTGAGATTCCATCAGGATGGCTGGAGTCATTTCACTCCTGGTGGCTGTATCTTTGGTGTGAATAAAGTGTGTGTGATGTGCTCTCACTGAATTTCGTCCTGCCCTCAGAGGCTAACGTCCTTCAGCTTCGCTTTTCACTCCTCTTACTGTAATAGTTGTGTTATTTTTAAATTATATTATTTGTCCTTGGCCTTTTAAAGCTTTTGCTTCCTGTCGGTTTCACTGTGTACATTCTTTCTTGTCCTGTCTATCTGCTCACCAGCACCTGTTCTCTAGAACTGCAAAACCTAAGTTCAAATCAAAAGGAAAGAGAAAAGGAGCTAGTAATGGCCTTTCTTTATTAAAGGTTAATGTTTTGGTTCTTTTTGCTGAGATCGGGATAAAAGTCATCCCCTGTCACCAGTGATAAACAGAACATGGGGTCTTGGGGTCCTGCTGGGTCATGGAAACTTGAGATGTCCCTGAACAGATGTTTTGAAAGTATTGTGATTGTTTCACTAAAGAACACACATAACTTTGTAAATGTGTAGGTTGTCTGTAATATCAATTTCATTTGTTAGATTGACTTTTTAAAATTTTTTACTTAAAAATTGTTTTTTGCTTTCGTTTATTTTGTGGGTATGTGCATGCAGTGTGTGTGTAGAAGTCAGAGGACAGCTTTACGAGTCAGATCGCTCCTACGTGGGGTGTGGAGATTGAACTCTGGTGAAACCAGGTCATCTGGCTTTGCTGCATGTGTCTTTACCCACCAAGTCATCGCAGGCCTTCTTGCCTGCCCTCACTTTTGTGATAGTCTGAACTAATGTGTTTTCTTTCTTTCTGGTCTAGGCTGTTGACAAGTACTTCAAGCTGCCTCATGCTTCTAGTAAACCACCCCGAACTTCAGGAAGCCTTGTGGACACGTCCTACAAAACATTAAGATTTGCTTTCAGGGCTTCACTGAAAACCGCTATCTACCGTATAACCACCACGTTTGGTGAACATCTGAAGTAAGTTAACCCATCTGAGCACACTGATGGCCTACTCTCCGGAGTTCTCCAAGAGCTAATACAAGAAGGCTTGTGCATTGAAAGTTTTCTTCTAGGTCCTCGATGGGTCTCTGGGATTAAGAGCTTACATATGGATTTGGCATTTATATTTAAACTTTTTGTTTATGACTATCTTTGGGGATTTCTTGCAAATGACAAAGTTGTAAAATAGCAGATGTGGTATGTATATAATATATATTTTTTAAAGTCATCAAAGATCCTTAAAAGAGAGAAAAATCCTTGTGCCTTTCCAAAAAAGAATATCAAAAATAATTTTCTTGTTGCGTTTTGGTCAGGAAGCTAAGACTTGGGTACTTGGATGAGCAGAATATTCCATAAATGAGGCTGTGGCACTTAGTGAATCATGCTGGAAAAACACCGGCAGATCACAACACCTTCAGAAACTGAACCAGAGAGAAACCACAAACACCAGGCCTGTTTATATTTAGTTTCATTGATGTTTACTGCTTTGCTTTCATGAAATGATCTCGCTGGGCAGGACGAAGGATACTGGCTTCCTAACAAAGCTGTGTTTATTGTAATTAGAAATGAGCTCTAGAAGGCGTGAGGGGTTGTTGTGCCTTTCTGTGTGCAGGCAGGAAACAGAATTCTGCATACTGCCTGCTTTATTTTTTTCTACTTCCATAGCACAAGGCAGTAGTAACAGCAAACAGTCCAGGTACAGATCGATTGTGTGTGAGAATAGAACAAAACTGTAAATGATCCTGTATCATTGAGACATTTATTTAATTGCCTAAAAGGAAACAAAATTATGTATTAATGTCCAGAGTCATGCTGTCCAATACAATGACCATGGATTGTAGCTTTCTGTTTATTTTTCTCAACAATTTAGTAAGAGGCAGGGGTTATCCTAGTTGACACAGAGGTATGTCAGTGGAGACACAGAGCAGTGAAATCTTGTGTGAAAGCATGTTTGTGCTGGAACGTGAACCCAAAAGGAGGTCTTGCTTACTCTTAAAAAAATCTGTCCTTTTTCCAGGTACTGAGGGATAAGGATTTATTAGCTAGGAAAGGTGGTAGATGGCGGATTGAGGCTCTGCCTTTTTCCTTCCTCTGAGAAAAGCCATATTTTATTTAGCTGGCACCGATGAGCAGAGTCAGGACTGGTGGTACAATAGGAAAAGGCTTGGCTCCAGAGTTGCTCCAAATACGTACATGGGTTATATCTAGTTATAGGATTGGCTGTCTGGGGTTGTGGGGAAGTCACTGAAGCCTCTCAGCCAGGGCCAGGCTACACAGGTAGTCAGAGAGCCAGGATTCAGACCAGATGGTGCTAACTCTGATTCTAGCTGCAATGTCTGCACTTTTAACCAGTGAGCCACGTGGCCCCAAGCTCTGAACCTGTAGATGGTATTTAGGCTCTTACTTTGCTTTGTTTGGTGTTGATAGAGAAAAAAAAGGGACCATTCATGTCTAAAGCCTGGAATACATTTTGTTATGACTGTGTAATACCTAATTATTTACCTGGAGTTCTACCCTGAGAACCAGGTGCAGATGAGGTAAACTCTTTATTTTTTGAGACAGGGTCTCTCTATGTAGTCCTAGCTGTCCTTGAACTTGCCATGTAGGCCAGGCTAGCCTTGATCTCAGAGATCTGCCTGCCTCTTCCTCCTGAATGCAGGGATTACAGATGTGAGTCTTCATAGCCAGCTCTATTGGCTCAAAATTAGACAAATTTGGTTACTTCTGGCTTATAGCATCAAAATGTACTTGAGTAGTAGAGCTTAGAGCAATTCTCTACCTGCCAGCAGAGGAGAGAGTTACTGGGCATATTGATGGTTAGTGGCTCCATTGGAGGTTTCTTCATGGTGTCAGGAAACAGAGGTGATCGTGAGGCACTGTGGGATAATCTGTATCAAGGGCGTTAAAACAAGAATTTTGTGGTACTGAAAAGAGTGATCTTCAGCCGTCTGGAATTTTATCATTCAATGATAACTCTATTACTAATTAAGAACTAGAAAAATCAACATTTTTATTGTATTCAAGTTTTACCCCAAAAGTTTGCAAAGAAGTTGTATAGTATAGTACTTCGGAGGTGTATTTGCCTGCCTTCTGCCAAGGTAATATGCTTTTGTGACGGAGAGTGGAGGGAGAGCTTCGTTCCCCTCCATAGCATAGTGCATGTTCAAAGGGAGAAATAAATCCAAGCCACCAAGCAGTTACCTTTGAAAACGATTAATGGAATCTATTGTGTTTTAACCAAACATTTTAGTTTAAAGGATTTTATATTAAAGGCAATTCAAATACTCCACGATTCAAAGATAATGTTTGAATCTGGTTTGAATAAAATAATAAAATCCAGAAAATGTACTGCAGGGCCTGGAACTCTGCACAGCAGGTTCCATAGTAGAGCAGGTTAGAGCGATGCCTGCACTTGTCAGTCTGAATTTGCTCTGGTCTTTCAGAAGGTAGAAACATGCCATTGCCCGATGCAAGCTCTTGCCTTCATTAGATTAAAAAATGTTTTCATCCAGTTTTTTCAGAAGTACTAAATAAGTGAAGATTTCTATTCATTTTTAATTGTTTTGAAAAATATTGACTCTGCGCTCTGTGGTTCACTTAATATGCTTAATGTAGAATAAAGCTTATGCTTTGCATTTATGTTTCATTTAGTGCTGTGCAAGCATCTGCAGAACATCAGAAAAGACTTCAGCAGTTCTTGGAGTTCAAAGAATAGTTAAGTAATATAAACTGTGTTCATTACCCTGCTGATACAACTACAGATGGGACAGTAAATGTTCAGCATTCTTGGATCAGAAGAAAATGGACTAATTAGATGCTTCCTTTGTCGTGGTGCTCGCTTTGAAAACTATACTTTAATGGGAGAAATCATGGAAAGAAATTCTCAGCAGAATAACTGAAAACTGCCTTTTCTGTACCAAATGCTTTTTGTGTGTGTGGTATAATAAAATCTTTATTCAGTTTTACAGGAGCATCTATGGCAGCTGAACTGTCTCTTGCTCATATAGCTTGATAATAATTACTCAAAATTGTTTTTAGAATTTACTTTTGAGAAGAGTGGAGCCAGCTCAGAAGTTTTTAAAGCAGGGTGACTTGACGTCGTCTTTCCCAATCGCTCTAAGAGGTTAGCGCTTTATAAACTCAAAATACGTAAGCTTAAGATTAGTTTGTTTACTAAAGGATAAAAATGGTAACAGCAGAGAAAAACTCACAGTAAAAATGTCTACAGGACATATTTTGTTAATCTGTTAGGTTGTGTTTTTGTTTCCAGGGACAAATTAAATTTGCATGATTGTCCAAAAGAGTCTCGATTTACAGATGCTAACTGTATAAAGGAATGTAGAAAAATTGAAATCTTAAGGTACATGATTGAGCATTCCCATTTGGTTTTGAGGAATAATTTGAGCAGCATCTATGAGTTCATCGTATCATGCTAGTAAGGATGAGGACGCCTTGTCGTTTCCCAGCCAGCTTTGCTTTCTTTTTTGAAATAACATTAAACAATTGGCAGAGGTTTTCAAATGAGGGGAAAGAGAGGTTTTGTAAGAAGACCTGGAAGCCTCCCCTTCCCCTACTGTTTGTCTCTACCAGATCAAATTATGTTGTGATTCTAGTCTGTCTTCACATGGAGAGAGCAGCCTCTGCTTTGTTAACTGGCTAATTAAAGTATAATAGGACAAGCTTCAGAGCCAGAGGAAGCACATAGTCATCAAATAAGCAAGTGAAGCCGGAACGTCAGCGTGTCACTGTCCTCAGGAGCATGTCCGTCCCAACTGTGCATGTGCATGCGGTCGTTTTACGACTTCTTAGGTCATTTCTTTGGAGATGGAACACGGGAGGCCCTGCTGGCAGATATTCATTGGACTAGCTTTGGGCCAAGTCCTCCTTCATAAATCTTTTCCTGTTATCTTTTTTCTTTAAAGTCAGCACAGTATTGTTTATGAATCTTAAATGTGATGTGTATGCCTGGCCTTTGTCGGCTTCATTGACGGATCACATCTTTACAGTAGTGTATGTTAGCTCCAGATCTACTGCCCCTTCAACCAGCACATGGCAAATTATAAATGAATCCTGCTAGCCTTAAAAGTGTCCCTATGGGACAATTCCTCACCTTGATTGTTAAGTTTTGGGTCTTTTAAGTCCCCTCTCTACCTTGTGTATGAAGTTCTCTTGATCTTCTTTTCAGTGTGAAAGTTGGGTTTCTGGTGTGTTAGTTTCTTACAGATAACCAGAGAAGCCTAGCTAGAAAAGGGAGCACCATCATATTCCGTGAATTAAAGCCATAGGCCTTTTATCTTTGCTGGCTGCCTCTGACTGAAGCACTTCGGGAGACAAATCTTAATGTTGTGTTTTCATAAAGAACTGCGGCATGTGTGTTCCTCACTGAAAAGGGCATTCCTTTAAACTTGGACCTACTCCTGTTAAGGCCTGGTTCAGTTTAGGTTCTTACCGTTCCCACGTCCTCTGGGTGAAAGTATATTTGATAGCAATATGAATCTTTCTGGATATACTGCCATCCCCTCAGACCTGTATTGGCTTTGGAAGGCGAGGAGTCACTCTTTTTTTCCATTGTATATTGGTGGGGACCCTTTTTTAAAAAGGCACCCTTCCTCCTGCACGCAACCAGGACTTGAGGGAGGCCAGCAGGTGAGAAGCATTTGCTTTGGTGAAGTTGCAACCTGCTGACAAGCCTACTGAAATGGTGCCCTGAAATCAGTCTGTGAAAGCCTTTCTCTGGCTGTCACTACAACCACGGTTCTCTCAGCACCTGTGTTTGTGTCCCTAATGGGACATAAAAGCCACAAGCTGCTTTTGCAGAGTAGTGGGAACCTCGTAGACTCCACCTTATCCTGATGAGTGGACATGGAGAAGTCACCCTGGGTTCCTGTGCTTGATTTCTTCAGGGGTGTTTTGTGTGTCTTCCTATTAATATTTATGATAATCTGTTTACATCCTTTTGTATGTCATTGAAACTGAATTGGTAGAAAAATAAAGTGACAATTCCTAACTGGCACTGTTGATTGAACGCTGAGTCTCTGTGTGTTTCATTAACCACTGCCATTTGGCCTCCGAGTTTTTGCTTATGAAGCCTGCAGGGCTAACTTTAGAGTAACCAGCTTTTACCCTACACCAGACACATTTGGTGGATTATCTGTGTCTAGTAGTAATTTCTAAGAGCCTGAATTCTGAAATACACTCTCTCCCTCTCTTGTCTGTCTGTCTGTCTTGGCTCTTTTTTCCAAAACTAAATAAACAAAAACGGCAGGCGCTGAAAGCCATCTCTTAACAGAGGTTTCTTTTCTTGCCAGAATAGTATTTCTAAACAGATTGTATTCCCCAGGCTTACGGTTCTGTCAGCTTTATTTAGGTTAGTTTGAACCTCACCTTTAGGTGCTAAGGCTGTCTCTCTTGCTCTCCTAACCCATAGTCATCTTTAAAGTCAGTCACTTAAAACTTCCATCCCTGACCAGTCCAACCATTCCTAGCAAGTGTTTACTACCATTCTAATTGTTATGAATGTTTTAGCCTAATTAATTAGTTTAAAGGCAGAGCATTTTGTGTGGTCAGGGCCAGCTTCAAACCCATGGCAATTCTCCTGCTTCAGCCTCTTGAGTTCTAGGTTCTGTACAGGTATGTTTCACCATGCCTGGCTTCTGCTCATCACTTAAAAGTAATCTGAAGCTACAGGAAGGTGCCACTGTGCCCAGTGAGGTGAACTCAGCTCCTGAAAGAGTAGCAAGCTGCTGAGCTGTCTCTGCAGCCCCCACACTTCCAGTCCCAGCTCTTTAGAATGGGTTTATTTAGTCTTCCCACATATCCCCGAGTATTCCAGTGTGATCCCTCACCTGCCCCCAAATTGAATGGCCATTGAAATAGCCTAGTTGGCATTAAATCAAACTGAGCATGAATTTGCCTCCCCTTGAACCCTGTGAGCTCTACTACCATGGTTTCAGTCAGTACCCTTGGTAAGCTCTGCAATCCTGAAATGAAGGGATGATTTGTTTGGATCGTCTTTGTCAGCTGCAGCCTCCCAGAGTGTTTCATCATTAAATGGTATCCTTAGGTATGCGGGTGCTAGCCCACTCTGCTGTGTTTGCAACAGCTGTGTGGCTGCTGCTTTCCATTGGGTACTTAGGCTCCACCATGCTCACACCCACAGTTTTTACTGGATACTGAGGTATCCTGCAGGTAGTGTGGTTTTGGAAATCCTATGGGCTATCACTGGCAGAGACATGATTGGGAAATGGCTGCTCAGTCACAAACCTTTCACTTGATGGCTTTTTGAAGCCATGTTGACTCTTGATTGGTTTATTCTTTTGTCTCCATTGTGATAGAGTTCATTGATTCCCTCCTCACAGTGTCATCACTCCTAGCTACAGGACAGTTGCCACCCCCAAATGGTATAAAAACAGAGAGGAAAGTCGACCCCCAAGGCACAGGAAGTGTCTTGTCAGTGAGCCCCAGGATAGATCACATCTCGGCCCCAAGAGCTGAAGCACTGTCAGTATCTGGTTCTCTGCTTGCTTCTCGTGTCCTGCTGCCTGACTTTCTACTCCCTCAGCTGCCCTCTAGTTCCTGAGCTTACATGTAATGGAAACTGACCAGCTGCTTCTGAATGCCAGCCGAATTCCTGATGGAAGGACATTGGTCCAACTGGATCAAGTGTCCAATTATGCTTGAGGCAAGGTCGTAGGTCATGAGCATGCTAGTGTGGCTTCTGAGACGCCTACTACCTTTATTGATAAGAGCAAGGTTGAGACAGTACCCAGAGACTTTGGATGGTAGACAAAGTTTGGAACTCAGAGCCTTCAAAAAGGAACTTGTATGTCGTTTTGCAAAAGGATAACAAGGAAGACTGTAGTTAAGTTAAATTAAATGATCTCTACCAGCACCACCAGGTTCCAGAAGAAGCCATGAGTCCTCTGGAGGACAACAGCACCCTGATTACCACAAGCAACAGTTCAAACACACTGCTCACCGTTCAAAGTAACCAGGCACAGGAAGACAGATTGAGTAAGAACCAACAAAATCAACAGGCTGTCATAGGTGCGGGGGGGGGGGGGGGTCCCGATGGAGCTGTCAGACATACTAAAGTAAATAAGATTCCTCAATGAAATTAGAATTCAGTAGGGAACTAGAAACCATGGGAATACATAGAATTCACAGAATTCATTTTTGTTTATACAAACAAGATTTGGAAAAGCCACAAAAGTTCTAGGAAAGCAACAAAAAATTAGTCCTGGAAGGAGTTCACTAACCTAGAATTCATATTCAGCATTTTCTTTCTTTCTTTCTTTCTTTTTTTTTTTTTTTTTTTTTTGAGACAAGTAGCTTAGGATAGCCTACAACTCCTTGTCTGTTTATCTCTACCTCCTACTGCTGGGATTGCAGGCATCTGAGATCATGGAGTGTCTATGCGGTGCTAGGATTGAACCCAAGGCTTTGTGCTAGGCAAGCGCTCTACCAACTGAATTACTACATCTCCAGGACCCATACTCAGCATTTATTTTCAAACAGGGTGGGGTAAATGCATTTCAGACAACAGCCGAGAAGTTATTACAAGAACTCACCTAGGAAGTAGCTCCCCACCCCCACCCCCCGGGAAACCCCCAGGAAAATGGGAAGATAGTGAAGAAAGCAAGAAAAGTAGAGGAAGGCTAAGCATGAGCATTGACTTACAAAGCATCTCACAGGCTTTTAGTATGTAGAGAATTAGTGTGTACACACAGGTCAGCATTTGGGAGTGAAAGTGCTCTCAGGTCTTTCCATTGTAAGTCATACTGCATAAGTCGGGCTGCTTTCATGCTAAGTGCTGTGATCCTCAGCCTCTGCTACCATGTCCAGTGTGGTAGGCTTTGATAAGTTACAAGACGGGCACTGTAATTTAAGGATAACCACTAAAAGAATATAAACTAGAAAGAATGAAATTAAAAGACCATAAAGCAACCATAGTGCTTTTAGTCCCAGCACTCAGAAGGCAGAGACAGGTAGGTCTCAGAGTTCAAGGCTAATCTGGTCTACAGAGAGTTCCAGGACAGTCAGCTGCATGAAGAAATTCTGTCTCGAAAAGCAAACATCAACAAAAAGCAAAAAAAAAACTAAACAAACCAGAATTAAACAGTTTAAAAATCGGTTTGCTGTTAGCGAAAGACACATGCAAAAGTATGAAAGCTAGATATGCTGGAAATAAAAGGCTAGAAAAAGAGAAAAATGAGAACATTTATAAGTCTAAGTAAAAGTACTTCAAAAAAGATTCAGTTCCTCACAAAGACCTTAATGCACCTTAGTAACAGCCTCAAAATACCAAAAACATTAGCAAAGGTGAATTGGCCTTCAGAGCCCCCAGTTTATCTCATTGGCTCAAGGGAAGACAGGTGTTCAGCACTGTCATTAGGGAGCTGCAGCTTGAAACTGCACGAGAAACTTTACAGATCTGCCAGAGTAGGGCTGATCCATGGAGAAATAAAACAAAATCGGAAGGAATGAAAAACTAAGATCTCAGCCGGGCAGTGGTGGCGCACGCCTTTAATCCCAGCACTTGGGAGGCAGAGGCAGGAGGATTTCTGAGTTCGAGGCCAACCTGGTCTACAGAGTGAGTTCCAGGACAGTCAGGGCTACACAGAGAAACCCTGTCTCAAAAAACCAAAAAGAAAAAGAAAAAGAGAAAAAAACCTAAGATCTCTCCTAACACTAAACAGGGCTTTTCAGTTCCACAAACTAGTGCATGCCCAAGAATATAAAGGGCTTTACCTTCCAAAAGCTATCTCTACAAGATGCTTGTGACAGAATGTCCCCAATAGTCTCAAATGCAGGGTTTGAGTATGTAGCTCTGACTGGCCTCGAACTTGCTAAGTCAAGACTAACCTTAATTTGTAGTCATTGTCCTGCCTCTGCCTCTAGGCTGGATTATGGTCATGTGCCTGCCTGCCTTTCTCCTCCCTTCTTTTCTTCCTCTTTTTTTTTTTTCCCCTTTCTTTTTTATTTCTCTGTGTAGCCCTGGCTGTTCTGGAACTAACTTTGTAGACTGGGTTGACTTTGAACTCAGACCCACGTGCCTCTGCCTCCAGAGCGCCGGGATTAAAGGTGGGTATCACCACTACCCAACCCTTATTTCTTAAAAACACGATTTCCCTTTTTAGCTGAGGCTAGCTTAGAAAGTGCCATCCTGAGGTTATAGGTGTGTCACACTTTGTCAACTTATTGCTCAGTGCCAATAGTCATCCAAAGAGCAAGCTGCGTAACAGGGTGAAGGAAACATAGAGACAAGGAAACACGCCATGCCTCTGTACACATTTCAAGAGAGGGTGACAGTTCATGGTAACAGAAGTCAGGGTGGCCATAGGGAGAGTCTGAGTGCTGACTTGGAAAGGAATGAGACAACGTCTGAGCTTCTGGAGTGTCTTGATTTGGATCATGTGGGTGAATCTAGTACGTAAGATTTCTGTACTTTGGTGCACATAGTGCCTCAAGGGGGTAAAATACGTGGGGTCTAACAAAATTACAAGGAAAAAGGTAATTAGAACAAGACATTTTATATTTTCCAGTTCTAGACAGGACTAGACTTTAGAAGTCAAGATTTAGAATATTTGAGTGGTGTGATTGGCAGAGGACCTACTGTCCACACAAGGAGCGCCTGGAGAGGAGCAGCCATTGACATTTGTGTAGAATGTACACAAATCTGGCCAGATGCTGCTTCTAAAGCAAGTCTCAAGCAATGTCTCACCTGGTATGGTAGCACATGTCTTTAATCCCAGCACTCAGGAGGCAGAGGCAGACACATCTCTGTGAGTTCGAGGCCAACTTGGTCTACAGAGGACAGCCAGGGCTACACAGAGAAACCCTGTATCAAAGAACAAACAAGCAAACAAACAGAAGTATCTCAGTAAGGCAATCAAGGTAGATCCAAATGATAAGAGTTTTCGGTGTTTTGAAATTGGAAAAGATGTTTTTTTTTTTTTTTGGTTTTTTGAGACAGGGTTTCTCTATGTAGCCCCTGGCTGTCCTGGAACTCACTCTGTAGACCAGGCTGGCCTCGAACTCAGAAATCCACCTGTCTCTGCCTCCCAAGTGCTGGGATTAAAGGCGTGAGCCACCACTGCCCGGCTGGAAAGATGCTTTTAAATCACCCACAGCCCAAGAAGAAAATATAGGTAGATGTTAGGAAAATCCTTTTCAGTGGACAATTATGTTAAAACATTTAGATTTCTTTAAATGCATGTATTAGAAAAGAAAGGCAGGACATGATTGGGTGTGTATAACTTCAAAACCCTAGAGTCAGCATGCTCACTGCAGTCTACCACTGTTTGCGGTGCCTGTGCCTTGGTATGATCATAACGCCTCTCTTTTCTGGTCTGTGAGTTCCTCGGGTTCAGGGACCATGGCTAATTCATATCCCCAGTGCCTACTAAAGTACTTTTTACACGGTTGCTCCTTGTTCAGACCTAAACTCGGCATTGTCAGGGATGTTGCTGAGCCAGGGTCTCAGACTCGTGTTTAAGAATGTGAACACTTGGTGATAAGAAATCTAGTGAGGCTGATTGGGGGACACTGCTAACTGGGGTAAGGGGCACGGTCTGTTTCCCTTTTTGTTTACGAGAAGGCAGAAGGTTAAATTATGATATGAAATTTCCATTTTAACATGGCCAGAAACTAACTAAAAACAAACAAACAAACAAACAAAAAATACTAACACAGTGTATACCAAACCAAAGCAATAAGCCCTGTGAAGCAAGTTTACAGCTCCAGTTTGACCTCACACCTTAGGACATGGGTGTGTGGTTTATATGTAAACATCTCAGCCAACAGACTCTGCCTGAAGAAAGGGGTCCCCACTGCTTCCTAGCAGGGTTTCTGGCCCTGTGTGTAAGAGGGTTGCAAGGCCTTTACTTTAAAGCCTTGCCGTGAGCTGTTCACGCCGCCGAGTCAGATGTGCTCCCAGGGTTCTTCCTTCCTTTTGTAACTAACGCTTCTAATGATGCATTCTGACGTTTTTCACCGTTTTCTCCACATTTGTCACCACTTCTGCGCTTGGATCTTCATGCTGGAAAATCTGAGGCTTACATGGAAGATTGATTTTTAATGCCCCTTGTGTTGTTTTTCTGCTATAACATTTGCATGCAATTATGGTATTTTAAAAATAGGAGACCATGGAGTTTGAAAAAAAAAAAAAAAGAGTCTTCTGGGTGGATGAGCAAATGGAAAGGCTGGCCTTTAATTCTGTTAACATCGCAATTACATCGTGGTAACCCTTGTGAAGGTTTCTGTCCCTTGTAATGCAGCACCTGGTGTTTGTTCCAGCGACAGGGACTAGATCTTGGTAGACTCTTCCCTTTGCTCAATCATGGGAAGAGATACTTGGGAAACTTGTTTCCACTGGCCAGCAGAGGTCACTATTTCAGAGTTGTCAGAGCGAAATTTTTCCATAGTCCACATGCCTCTTTTGTTTGCAAGAGTGAACTTTTTTTTTTTAATTCATTTTTTTTCTCCCTGATTTCCAAGTATTTTACAAAGTGAGTTATTTATATATATTGTGTTGAAACATGGGGATGGCTTGAGAAGCCTTCTCTGGGCAACCGCTTGCACAGTGAGAATAGCTACCGCTTACCAAGCACCTACTGCACACTGGGCCTGTGCTCTGCCGGCTGTACACACATCTTTATGTATGTAGCCCGTCTGCCTTCCAGGGTTCTTGGGTGACTTTGGGGAAGCCAGTGGGGAGAAGTGAAATGATTTATGGTGTGGATCCGTATGCAGGGAGATCTGTGCTCAAAACTAAGCGCTTAACCTGTATGAGAACTATTTTACCAAAGGAATATTTCAGTGGCTTCAAACAACAACCCCACAGCACGCATAAGGTATGTATATTCTTTTTCCACTTTAAAAACACTTATTTTTATTTGTGTGTGTGTGTGTGTGTGTGTGTGTGTGTGTGTGTGTGTGTGTGTGTGTGTGTGGTGTGTGTGTGTACATGCTTTTGGAAGGTAGAAGAGAGCATCATATCCCCTGGAGCTGGAGTAGAAGCATTTGTGAATTGTCTGTTGTGGGAGGTGGGAATTGAAGTCAGTCAGGTCCCCTGGAAGAGCAGTAAGTGCTCTTAACCACTGAGCTATTACTCCAGCCCTTCACTTCAAAAAACAAAACCAAAACCAAAAATACCTGGTGATTAAAGGACCGTGTGCACGTTAGGTAAGCACTCTGTCACTGACTACATCCCCAGCCCTAGGTTTTGCTTATTTATTTTGTTGTGCATGTGTAGGGGGCATGTTTGTGTGGAAGTCAGAGGACAGAGGACAGCAGTGGCTGTCATCCTCAGGAACACCGTCCACTTCCTTTGTGATGGGGCATCTCTTTGGCCTGAGCTTACCGGTTAGGCTGAGCTGGGTGAGCTGGATGAATACATGTTTTTACATGGATTTGCTGGAACTCAGATCCTCATGCCTGTAAGACAAACACTTGGATGAAGGAGCCATTCTCCTGGTTCACTTTTAATTCTAAGACAGAGTCTCATTAAATTGCCGAGGCTGGCCTTAAATTGACTCTGTAATTTGGGCCAGCCTTGAACTTGGATTTCTCTTGTCTCAGCCTGCATCACCGGGCCTGGCTGAGAGGTGTGCATTCTTAATTTATTTTATTGTTGTTATCGTATGTGGTATGATTCTTGTGTGTGTGGTGTGTTTGATATGTGTATAGTGTGTGTGTATGTGGTATGTGTGCATGGTGTATATGGTATGTGTGTGTGTGTGTGTGTATGGTGTACATGTATGTGTGTGAATGGTGTATATGTATGTGGTGTGTGTGTATAGTGTGGGTATATGTGTGTGGTCTGTATAATGTGTATATGGTGTGTGTGTATGTGGTATGTGTGCATGGTGTGTATAATGTGTGTATGGTGTGTGTATGGTGTATATGTGTGTGGTGTGTGGGTATGTGTGTGTGTGGTGTGTATGATGTGTGTATGGTGTGTGTGTATGGTGTGGTATGTGTGCATGGTGTATATGGTGTGTATATGGTGTATATGTGTGTGGTGTGTGAATGTGTGTGTGTGTGTGCGTGTGTGTGTGTGTGTGTGCAAGCTTGTGCATGTGTACATGTGGAGGTCATTGTTTAGGAGTCATTCTCTCCTTGCACCATGGGTTCTGGGGATTGAACTCAGGTAGTCAGGTCTATGTGACAAGTGCTTTGACAAGCGGAGCCGTTTTCCAGGCTTCCATCTCACTGGCCCGAGAAGTATGCATTCTTGAAGCAAAACCATAGAAGTAACTTGACTTTGTATTTTCTTTTCAGGATCTTAAGGATTATTTATTCGAGCTTCCTACTTGAAAAGAAATTATTTGTAAATGAAGTGGAAAGACCAGTATACCCTAGTGGGCTTTATGTATTCATGTTGTAAAGTTAATCAGTTGGATGTTCCTTGAAGCTAAAGAGCCTATGAGGACAGCTGGGTCACCACTGGGTAGCACGTGGGCAGCTTGACCCTTTTCCTGAGAAAAAAGCTTTGGTAGCTCCTAAAATAGTGCTTTGGATTTCAGAATCTCCCGTATTGGCCTGGCACGCTGCTGGTCATTGGTCTTCAGATCTTTTTGTGTTTTGTGTTGCTGTTAGCCATTGAAGTTATTCTTAGAAAATAAAATTATACTGTCTTTTAGATTTTTAGACAAGGTCTTACTCTGTAGCCCAGGCTGTCCCTGAACTTGCTGGCAATCCTCCTGGCTTGGCCTCCTGCATTTCAGTTCTCGGCGAGAGAAGCAGCAGCTTTGGTCTCTTTTGGGGACAATGGGTGTGGCATGAAGGAGATGGAATTGTTAGTATTGACTCTAAGGTTTTGGCTGGCTTAGCTGGTTGAATGAATTCCCTTTTGCTGAGCTAAGGAACAGGTTTGCAGGGGGCAGGGTCGGGGGGCAAAGTGGGTCAGTCATCAGGTTTGCAGGGACAGGGTAAGGGGCAAAGTGGGTTAGTCATCTTTGGCTGCATATTCCTGAAGCAGCAACAACAAAATGGTGGTCTAAGGAACAGAAATTACATTTTTTTTAATTAAAAAAAAAATCAGGCTAGGTTATTGGTACTGTTATGAGATTCCCCGAGCTGTCCGGGGTTCAGGCTCCTTCTAAGTAAGAAGGAGAGTCTTCCTTTCCTAAGCAGGCCTGAAAAATCCATATGCTTACATTTTTATCTCATTGGCCATAGTGGAGTCACATGGCCATATTTGATGAAAGAGTCTGGGGAATGTCTTTTAGAGATTGTATGCCGTCCCTTAATGAAGTTGTGGTTTTATTACTGGAGAAGGCAGAAGAATGAACAAGGTGGGCACCAGCTCTCCTTCCTAGAACTCAGTTTTGAAAGTGAGTTCTGGTCTCATCTCTGGTGCTGGCTAGCTTTGTGACCTTGAGCTGAGATTCCCACTCCTTTAAACCTACATTTCAACAGCAAAATCAAGGAATTGGATTGAACAGCTGAAAGTTCGCTTTTAACTATAACACTATGAATCAGTCCTTGGACTCTGCATACAGAGAGCAGATACAGAGTTTATAAAAGAGATAAGTGTTGGAGAAAAAGTTTATGCAAGAAGATGTCTATCAAGCCATCGTGATGGCATGTGCCTGTAGTCCCAGTTGTGGGAAGGAAGGCCATGACAGAAGGATCACTCGACCTCATGAGTTTGAGGCCACTCTGGGCAACATAGCAAGGAGCTATTGGGGGCAGGGGGAAAAATAGTCTTTCAAATGCCTTAAAGCTGGTTTTGTAATAGATTTTGTAATTTGTAGTCAGACTTACTGTTCAATACAGTTTCGTTCTTGTTTTGAGAATGCTCTGTGCGTGCAGAGAGGACTAAGATGTGCCTGAATAAAGGTATAGGCACAGCAGTGCTGTGCGCTCTGTGTTAAGTAGATGCTCATTGTGTAAGTAAGAAGAGAACTGAGCAGGCGTGACTCATCTGGTCTGCTCGCTCACAGAGGCCTGGGTGCAGCCTCAGTGACCTACTTTTTGACCTCGTGAATCAGTTTGCTGTGTAGCTGCCATGTTACAGCAGCCTTGCCTCCAGGGGGGGTTGGTTTAGTATCAGTAACACAGTGAAGGAGCACACAGGTTTGTAACATGGCAGAAAGCAAGTATTCTTAGATGGCGGATGAGGAGAGAGTCCCAGAAAGGAGTAAGGGCAGAGGCAGTGTGTGCTTGACTCGAGGCTGGGATGCATTGGGAAGTGGCCATTAGGAGTCCTGGGGGTGGGGCAGCCCGTGGGAGTCATTCTAGGCCTGAGGATTCGAAGAGCCTATTTCAGCTGGAGACAGGGCATGATAGGAAGATCATAGTATGTTAGGTTCAAGCCCGCATTGGACTGAGCCGTGGCCTGCTGCTTTCTAGCTCTGAGTCTTAGGAGTGCTTTTTGCCATTGCACTGGCGTCTGGATTGAAGGTATTTAGTTATCTGCAGACGTCTGTGTGATGGTAACTGCCACAGGGCGGGGCTGCACCTTCACGGGCCCCCTTCTCCTTTATGGACACCTCTGATGTCCCTTGTAATTTTTCAAGCTGTCAAAACCTATTGTCTCTGTTAGCAGCATTTGATGTGCATTTTGCATTGTCTGTTTTCCTTGTGAATACAGTGGCTTGCTGAAAACTAATTAAAATTTCTATAGCAAAGCAGCAGCAAGTAATAAGCATGAGGAAGGGATCTGACTTGGTAGCCTGTTGGTTGTGACATCTTCTTTGCTTCTGAAAACCGCTATTAGGGATGAAGAACGCTTTGGGCCACCCAAGGGGTCTGTTTTTCCAGCCCCGCACCCTCTTTTCCCCTCTCCCCCACTGTCCAACGTGTCAAGTTTGCAGTCTAGAACTCAGCTGCTTTCCAGACCTGTCTCTCATCTCCCCCATCTCCCGGTGCCCAGTCCTGGCTCCTCAGTACCTCTCTTTGGCCTTCTGCCTACTCTTCCCACACCCACTCCTGCCTCTTTCTCTTGCCATTTTCTACACGACAGCTGGGCTACTATTTTCAGAACAGATCTGATGGTGTCTGTCTGCAGCCTCCAGTCCTGTGCCTTTAGGACCTGGCCACCTCCCTCCCCCAGTGTCATGTGTCCTCCTGCCCTTACTCCTCATTCCAGTCAACGCTGCTGTGCTTCTGCTGCCTGGAAGGGATCTGGTTCCCTGCACCTCAGGGCCTGTGGACGTGTTCTCTATGGAACTGGAAAGCTCCACAGTCTGTAGATTTTTGTTGTCAGAGGTTCTAGCTTAGCCCTCACCTCTATGGTGAAAACAGTCCTTTGCCCTTTAGATGGGGTTTCCCTCTCTGCCTTATATCTTCGCAGCATGGAACATTTCTCCCTCAGGTCTTACTGTGATTAGATATCCATTTGCATGACTAGCTGAATACCTGTGTGCACCATCAGTTGGAAACACTGTCAATCTCTGGAACCCAGGATGATGCTGGATGCTTAGGCGTCCAGAAAAGGCTTCCCAACATTGGGTGTCATTCTCCACTGCTGTTCACCTTAGTTTTTGAGGCAGGGCCTCTCGTTGAACCTGGAGCTCACTGATTAGCTGGACTGGTTGGCTATCAGGCTCTGGGTGCCTCCCACCTCCCCCTCTCTGCACTGGAATTACAGGTGTGTGTCATGCCCGGCTTCATATGTGGGTTCTGGGGATCAGAACTCATGTCCTTGTAAAAGTGTGGTGAGCACTTTACCCGTTTTACTCCCTAGCCCATGCAGGCTTCTTTTCTGAGATTCCATGGGATTTTCTGTGTAGACAGTCATGTGTGTCATCTGTCAATAGAGACTTGATTATTTTTTTTTCTATTCAACTTGACTACTTATATTTTTCCTTGCCTTGCTGTACTTGCTAGAACTCCCAGGATACTGCTGAAGAGGAATAATGGGGATCAATATCCTTGCCTGTTCCTGATCTTAGGGGAAAGTGTACAGTCTTTACACTAAGTACAGTCAGTGTTCGTGTGTGATTTTGGCTGTAGGTTTGGTGGGGTTTATTATTTGTTGGATCGTTTAATCAGAAAGTTCCCTTCTAGTCCTCAATTAGTTCTTAGTCTCTTATCATGTATACATATCTTTTATCTAAAACATCCTTAGTGGCATTTTATAACTGATTAATAAAGAGATGTTAGTTTTTTCTCCCCCCCCCGAGTGTATATGTGTGTATAGATCAATGTCAGTGTCTTCCTCTGTTACAGCCCCCCCCCCGTGTGTATGTGTGTGTGTGTGTGTGTGTGTGTGTGTGTAGGTCAATAAACATGTCTTCCTCTGTCACAGTTCCTCCCATGTGTGCGTGTGTATAGGTTAATATCAATGTCTTCCTCTGTTGCTCTCCATTTTGTCTTTTCAAACAAGGTAGCTCATTGAAGCTGGGACTTACTGATTGTCTAGACTGTCTAGACTAGTTGGTCAGCAAGCTCCTGCCTCCCTGCCCCTGGGGCTTCTCCCGTCTCAGCCTCCCTGGCATTGAGATCACAGGCCTACGCTGCATGTCCAACTTTTTAAGTGGATGCTAGGGGCCCAAACTCTTGTCTCCGTATGTGTACAGTGAGCACTTTACTACTGAGTCATCTTCCTGGTCCCGTATTTTATTTATAAAAGCATCTTTGGTGCTAGGGAAATGGCTCAGTGGCAAAGCCTATGCCGTACAAGAGGCCGTGCAAGCTTGGTGACCTCAGTTCAAACACCCAGAGCCCATGAGACTCCTGATGCAGCACTGTAAGCGTGTGCTAGTGCTTCTCGTGGGCAGAGACCACACACATGCACACATCTCTGTTAGATGGACTCTTGAGTGGCAGCAGTGTGATGGTGCCTTATTAATATTAACCAGCTCTCATCTTCTGCCTTGTTTATATTTTCTGCTTTTGCATAAAGTCTCTGGCAGCCCTGTGAGGTCAGATGTTGCCATCTCTCTTTGGCAGGGATAGCGTTCAGAAACTAGACATGGGCTTGTTCGTGTCCCTTGGTTAGCTGCTTTCACAGTCACAGCCACTGTAGAATCCTTGCTCTGGGCCATGCCCGCTAACTGCCCACAGTATGGTTAGTAATGGAAGCCCTGGCTTTGGACTCAGGCACATTTTATTTTTATTAACTTAAAAAAATTGGTTTAATTCAGTGTCATTCACATACCATAAAATTAGCTATTTAAAAGTGGACAGTTTAGTGGCATTTAATATATTCCTAGTGTTGTGAAATGTCACCTCTGTCTAGTTCAACATTTTTTTTTTAAATCCAAAAGAAACCCATGCCCACTAAGCAGACCCCATGACCCCATCTCCTTGCCCCTGACAGTCACCATAGGACTTTTTGTCTCCATAAAAAACCCTCACTGATTATTCCATGTAAGTGGAACCACAAAATTTAAGACCTCTTATGTCTAGTTTTTGTGCTTTGCATGTTTTTGAGGCTCACTCACAATTCGGAATAGATCCGTGTGTCTTTCCTTTGGAAAGTGAGTTATGCCCCAGTGTATGTATGTAGCAGTTTATCAGCACATGTTAATGAGCATTTGGGCAGTTCCCACCTTTGGCTGTCATGAAATGAGCTGCAGTGCACACGCATGTACGTGTGTTTGTGTTTTCAGGTCTTTCTGCTTATATCTCGAGTTGGAGTTACTGGGTTCCATAATAATTCTGTTAAGTCTTTGTTATCCATTGCGGCTGGACCATTTTACATTCCCTGTAGCAATGGATGAGGGCTCCTGGATCTCCACACCCTTCCTTCTCTCCTATCTCCCCTTTGCAGCCATTTTATCAGATTTAAAGTGATGTTCCGTTGTGGTTTTGCATTTTCCTAATGACTAATAATGTTGGGCATCTGTTAGCATCTTTGTGAATCTTTTTGATGAAATATCAATTCAGATCCTTGCCTGCCCCACCCCGTCCGTCCTAAGGACTGTGCCTATGGCCTTATGTGTGCTAGGCAAGCGCTTTACCACTGAGCTACATTCCCAGGAAAACCTTTTTCTCTTTTTTATTGTGAAACAGAGCCTCACGAAACTGTGTAAGCTGGCCTTGAACTCACTCTGTAGCAGGTGCAGTTCAAGTAGGCCTTGAACAGCACCTGCTATCCAAATGGTTGAGAATACAGTTCTGTGCCCTCAGGTCCAGCTTTGTGATTTATAAAAATTGGATTCAATTTGGACTTAAGGTTTTCTTCTCTCTTTCTTTGCAGGGCAGGTTTGTTTGAAATAGAATCTCAGTATGCAGCCCAGACTTGCATCAGATTCCTGGTCATTCTGCCCCAGCCTTCTATGGGCTGGGGTTCAAGGCCCATGCCACAAAGACATCTGCCACCACACACACCTGCCACCACACACACATGCTGTCACACACACCTATGGCCACACACACCTGCCACCACACACACCTGCCACCTCACACACCTGCCTCCTCACACACCTGCCACCTCACACACCTGCCTCCTCACACACCTGCCACCACACACACCTGCCACCACACACACCTACTATCACACACACCTACGGCCACACACACCTGCCACCACACATACCTGCCACCACACACACCTGCTGCCAAACACACCTGCCACCTCACACACCTGCCACCTCACACACCTGCCTCCTCACACACCTGCCACCACACACACCTGCCACCACACACACCTGCCACCATACACACCTGCCACCACACACCTGCCACCACACACACCTGCCGCCACACATACCTGCCACTACACACCTGCCACTACACACACCTGCTGCCACACACACCTGCCACCACACACACCTACGGCCACACAGACACCTACCCCCCCCCCACACCTATGGCCACCACACACACCCGCCATCACATACACCCACTGCCATACTTTTGTTTCTTTTTTGGCAGAGTTTCACTCTGTTGCCCAGGCTGGCCTGAACTCTGGAACTCAAGCAGTTCTTTTTGTCTCAGCCATGTGCAACAGCTCCCAGCTAAGCCATCTTTCCCCCTATCCTCTGATGCAGAAATGTTTTAATTGGGGATGAGTCCAGTTTACCTAATTTTTGATTCAGTTCTTATGTTTTTAGAGTCACATAAAAAAATACACTGGTGATTCCAAAGTAAAGGCTTATCCCTGTTCATTTCTGTTTAATGGTTTTCATTTAGGGTGCCGGTCCATCCTGAGTTACAGTTTGTAGATGGTTTGAGAAAGGGGTTCACTCTTCTGCACGTGGCTATCCTGTTAGCCTTTGAAGAGAGTAGTCTTTCTCCAATGAGTGACTATGGCATACTTCCTGAAAATCAATCGGCCACAGAGTCAGACACTTTGAACTATGAAAACTTTGATAAATGTCT
Organism: Uromys caudimaculatus; assembly: GCA_028551405.1. Lineage (NCBI taxonomy): Eukaryota > Metazoa > Chordata > Mammalia > Rodentia > Muridae > Uromys > Uromys caudimaculatus. The sequence continues at coordinate 100,328,289 of CM052702.1, forward strand.
TAACTTATTTCCTTACCTATAACCTTGTATCTCAGAGGCCTTGTCAGGACTTTGTGAGATTAGGCATGGGGCAAACAGCAGAGGCAGGGGAAACAGTGTCTGTCATCTGTGAGCTCCAGGGCAAGGGCTTTAGACATAGACCTTTTGTCCCATCCATTTTCTGAATGTAAGCTTGCACTCCTGGACAAAGCCAACGAGGGGGATAGGACAGCTCTTACAGGGAGGAGAAGCGCTCACTAGAAATGCAGGCACGAGCGAAACAGTGGTCTGTCCCTAATAATCCAGTTGCTCCATGCTGGCGTTGTGGGTGAAATGCTTCTAGTCTGGGGACGGACAGGCTGCAGACTACCTCAGCTGTTGCAGAGCTCACTCAGACTGGTAAACAAACAAGACAAAGCGGCATGGCCCCGAGTGTGTGCATGGAGAAGAAAATCCTAAGCAGGGGACTTGAGAAAGCCTTATAGAGGGTACAGCTGAAGTGGGTGCTCAATGACTTATGAGTAGAGATGTGTAACATGGATAAGAGGGGAGGGTGTTAGCTCAGGACACACACACGCACACAGGCATGCACACACACAGGCATGCACACACTAAATTGTTTTTAAGCCTTGATTTTGAGGTTGGAGAGATGGCTCAGTGGTTAGGAACACTGGCTGTTCTTGACGAGGACCTAGGTTCAGTTCCCAGTACCAACATAATGTCTCACAACTCTTGTAACTCTAATTCTAGGTCTGGAACCTTTTTCTGACTTCTGTGGGCACCAGGCACGCATATGGTACACAGACATACACGAAGAAGGCAAAACACTCATACACATACATTGGAAAACATCTTAACAAAACAACAACAATCTATTGATTTTATTTACATGGCCATTGGGAACCATTGGTGAGGCTTAAAGTGAGGAAGTACCAGGGCCAGATCTGCATTTCAGACTGATGGGGAGAGCACTGTCTTAATAAGATGGCTTATTAAGGGGAGGGGGATGGAGGCACCGAGGAGAACAGGAAGAAGCAGAGTGAGGATGGGGAAGAGGCGGGCTGAGTGGTAGGGCATTTGTGATCCCTCCAGGGGCCTGGGATAATGTTTCTTGTTTGGGTATTTGACAAGGGTCATTCACCTGGAGGGTGGCACGGTAGTAAAAGACAAATGAGTAGGAAAATGATGTTTGCTCTGGCAGATGGACCCTGATGCAGTAGGCAGATTGTGTCTAGGCCTGGCATATGAACTCGGCTAGTGTGAAAAGTATATTTACCTAGGTTGTGTAAATTTTTCTCTAGTGAAATAGGGCCATAAGTAGAAAGCTTTAAGAATCTCTGGTCTAGCCTGCTGATGTGAGTTTTGGTTTGCTCTTGTCTTGTTCTTTCTGACTAAAACATTAATGAGTTTTAATGTCAAAACTATGAAGAAGAAATATACCCCATAATCAGTTAACCCTTGTGGAAAGCTAAAGAGAACATATCTTGCATAGAAAATACTAACCTTGTTAGATTGTTAGAAAATCCTAATGTGTAGGAAAATATAAAAATCAAAAGTGCAGGCTTCCTGTGTCTTCTTGCTCCTTAATCACTGGTAACAGGTCCTTTTATTTCCTTCTAGGAAAACTGTGCACATCTGCGAATGGCTCCTACTGCACACTGTTTGAGCGGTCCATTGAATTGAGACCTCAGGCAGCCCACTACTTTGCCTGGCTGCCTGCTGTAGCAGATCTGTGAGCACTCATGAGGTCCCTGGTAGCTTCAAATACAAGGGCTGGTCAAAGGTAGTGACACAGTAAAGAATAAATAAATGAGTTGTTGAGAAATTTGGAGCGCTTTTGCCTGCTTGTCCTGTTGTTTAAGTGACTCATTTGGCAAATGTTTTCAGTCTGAACTAAATGTGCAGTGCTGTGTGTGTGTGTGTGTGTGTGTGTGTGTGTGTGTGTGTGTGCGCGCGCACACACACACACGAGTGCGCGCTCTCGCACGTGCGGGGGAGGGGGGCGGCAACAGAGTGCTCAGCTCGTGGCCTCACAGACGGCAGAATAGGCAAAGCTTTCTTGCTTCTTGAGGCATAAACTAAGCTTTCCAGCTTTCTTGCTTCTTGAGGCATAAACTAAGTAGGGCTATTTGTCTAAAGCCACATACCTGTTGGCCAGAGCCAGGACCTAAACTTCAGAAATGGGGTGGGGTGGAAGTGGAGAGGTTCAATTACTGGGTGGCCAGTTGGTTAGCTTCCTCCTTTCTACTCATAGCCACCCTGCCCTAAAAGTGACAATCCTCAATGACAAGTCCCTAGAAAGAGGCGAGACCTCTGAGATGCCTGTACATCCCTGGGCCTGTGAGTTACCTGCACAGGTCAGCTGACACCTGCCCCTGGTAATAATGGGAGGAAGAACATTGGCGTGGGAGTCGGAAGCCTGCTCTGCCACACCCTACCCTGTTGCTTCTGTCCATGAATGTGGGGGTGGGGTTAAGTAAAAGGTACTTCCAATTCCTTCTGCTGTTTTGTTTGTAAGTCTCCAAATAAGGTATAGGAAATTAAATCTTAACATTTTGTGACCGGAAAATCTTTGTTTTGCCAAGATTATGGGAAACTGCTTGGATTGTCTTCCTGTGTGGAAGAACCCCATTCTGTGAACCTGGCTGGTTGCAGAAACACATTTCCACAGTTTCAGACGAAGGCCCTCCATTCTCAAACACTTTGGGCAGGTTGGCACCAATGCATAGTGGAGGTGTTGACAGCATGCAGAGACATTTTGGGACTACCCTGGATCCTTCAGTAGATCCCAGAAAATCGGTCAGGGACCTGAACGAACACCCCATTTTGCATGCCTCAGAGATAGGGGGCTGACCCATTGCTTCTAGTCACTATGAAGCCTCATCAAGGGCTCTTCCTACAGTTGAGACTCTGTTGCCCAGAGCGCGGAGAAGGACAAAGCAAGGAATGGGTACGCTGAGATCCTCTCTCCCCTGGATGGACCCTTTCTAGAAAACAACACGAAAGTAAAGTAAGAAAGTGGGCTGAGGCCTGGGTTCGGATCCCGGCTTTGCTGTTACTTGCCGTGAAATCTGTGCGACTTCAAAATAGAGTCTGCAAAACCAAAACAACTTGTCAAGCACTTCTGTATTTGTTACCTCGGCTTAGCAGGTACCGCCATTCCCATTTATCCGGGAGAAAACGCGACCCGGGGAGGAGCAGGGTGCCGCCCGAGAGCGGACGAAGCCGGGTTGTGCAGGCTCTGCCTTCCGCTAGCCTCCTCCTCCCGCAGCCGCAGAGTCCGGCAGAGTCCCCTGCAGTCGGCGTGCCGGGCTCCGGCCGCTGTCAAAACCTCAGCCCCAGCGCGCGCCGCCCCGCCCAGGCCCCCAGGCGAGCGGCACGCCCTCGAGCCGCCATTGGCTTGGTCCGGCAGCCCCCAAGAGTCGCGGCCTGAGCGGCTGTGGGCAGCGGCGGGCCGCCCCGCCCCCGGGGTGTCGCCCCGTAGGACGCGGCGGCCGTGGCGGTGGCGGCGGCGGCTGCGGGGGCTGCGGCGCCAGAGGAGGCGCGCCGTGCTGTGCGCCCCGCGAGCGGCTGCGCCCGCGGCGAGGTGAGAAGGGGCGCGGCCGGCGCCGGGGACCCAGCGGCGTCCGAATCCGCGAGCTCTGGGGTGGCGCGGGGCTCGCCCAGGGGCGAGGCGAGTTTGGGGGCCCTGAGGCCTCGCTCTCGCGGGAGTGATGCTGGAAATGATGCGGAGGCTCCGGCGTGAGACTTGAGGCTGCCGGCGCCTCGGAATGTGAGCCGGTGAATGGGGTGTGTGGCATGGCTGGTCTCAGAGTGCGCATCGACTGGGCGCGAGGGTGCGTGGGAGCCGGCGTGCGTGGGCGACTCTGGCTGTGCGGGCTGCCGGGCGCCTGGTCTCCTGGATGTTCAGCTCTCGAGTGCGCTTTGTGGGCTCGCGCAGTGGCCGTGCGCGCTCATCTTCACTCGGGTGTCTGGCTAGTGGCGGGGCTCGCGGAAATTCTGCGTCTGCACCCCGCGGCGGTGCGTGTTCAGTGCCTGGGCTCTGCTCAGCCCGCCCCGGGGAACCTGGAGGCGCGCAGCTAGGGACCCATCTGAGTCTATCCCCGCTTTCCCGGGATCCTACTCTGGGAGTCAGGCTGCTGCCCTCTCCCTGTCCCTTTAGGGAATTCCGGACAGGAACTCCCATCCCATCCTAGTTTACTGCCCTCTCCCTGTCCCTTTAGGGAACTCCCATCCTATCCCTGGTCTTGGTTTTGCCATTCGTCTGAAGAGGGCTGACCCTGGGTGGAAGCGGATTAGAGTGGGAGGGCGCTGGGGCTTCTCCGGAACCTGCGGGGCTAGGGCGACAGCAGCGAGAGGGGGACGACCACGGTGCGCGGGGTCAGGTGGCTCAAGGATGGGGTCGGTGTGGTGACGCTATCTTCTTTTAGAGATCAGGACTAAATAGAACGTGACTGCTCAAACTGTGGTCCAGAGACGGAAGGCTCAGTTTCCCGCTTTTTAAAGCCCAGTGCTTTCTTCCCTCCGCAGGAGCCTGGCGCGACCCCCAGCCGTGCGCCCCGCCCCGGCGCCATGCATTGCGAGGTGGCCGAGGCACTTTCGGACAAGAGGCCAAAGGAGGCCCCTGGTGCTCCCGGCCCGGGCCGCGGGCCTGCCGGCCTGGGATCGCACATGGCCTTCAGGATTGCCGTGAGTGGCGGCGGCTGCGGGGACGGGAACCCGCGAGACCTGCTGCCTCGGCTGCCAGTGCCACCACCACGCGCCCACGATCTCCTTCGCCCCCGGAGCCCTCGAGACTACGGCGTGCCCAAGGCCGGCGGCGGCAAGGGTGAGTCTGAGCGCACCAGTGTGCTGACCGCGGGGATGCCGAGGTCAGGGCTGCGGTGCCGACGCCGCTGCCACTGACTCTGTAGGGATTCTCGGGAGAACTTCATGGAACTTCCTTAAGAGTTCCTTAGTGTCTCAGTATCTCTGTAGTTGATTGGGACTCGCCTGTCAGTCTGAACTGATGCCTGGAAGCATCCAATTTAAACCAAATAGGCATGTTTGAGAGGAGATGTGTATGTAGAAAGCTTACGTTACATAATTTTGCTTCTATATATTTCTGATGAAAGTCGTGTGAAACGTCAAATTTTTATTGTACGTTAGTGTATCAACTTCTGTGCCTAGTAATTGTTTCTAAGCAGCTGAAGGCATATTTTGAATTATCCCAGTCTCTCTAAGAAAGAAAGGAAGGAAGGAAGAAAGAACGAGAAGAAAACAAAACAAAACGGAGGATTTTGGCAGGACCTCTCCCTTAAGAACCTCTGTTTCCCCATCGGTCAAGTTAGGAATTTATTATGCCAAATGATTTTTCTGACTCCTGACATAAGTTCTTTTGAGTCTGTAATCCAGGCTGGGTCAAGTGTTGAGTTAGAAATGGTTTTTCTGTGCCTGGTGAAGCCAAGGCAAGCCCAGAACCCACTATGGGCAAATTCAGAGACAGGTGCTGGTATTCTCCTGAAAATATTCACCCAATCATAGTTAATTATTACCGACATGTTATTTATAGGTTTCGTGCTAACAGATAATTAACCAGACATTAGAGATTGTTAAGGGATGTGCCGATCTGCCCTTTCATTCCCCATTAGCCGAACCAGCAACTTTGGGGTTTGATCGCAGCAGCCCCAGGACCTCTTTTGGAGTGAAAGGCAGTGTTGTAGTTGTAGACACCTCTTACCGCCAGCTCAGCACCTTAGTGCCGCTTACTTCCAGTTTCCAGCCTGGTGGGAAGAAATAAACGTATGGAGGCGTCTCTTTGGCTTTGTAGGAGAGAGGCGCTTCTTGTCTTCTGTCTCTTCCTCAAGGAGAGATAATTCTTTAAGGAGAGCATGAATATGGGAAAAATGCTTCTTGGGTATTTTTGCTGGGATGCATATTTGAAGGCTCTTACCAGAGAGAGAGAGAGAAAAAGAGAGAGAGAGAGTTGTGTAGCAAGAGGTTAGTAATGATGGCTGCAGAGAGCTCCTCGACTTGCCGTGTTCCTTAAACAGTCTTTCTTACAGTCAGACCCATCGTCTGTGGATCAAGTCCTGCACAGTCCTAGCAATGGCTGTCCCTTGCACAGCATTCCATCAGATACTTTGTATATTCCCGCCTCTGTCCTTCTCACCCTCAGTTATGTTTTGCCCACCCGTTGACCCTGTATAAAAGGTCTTCACATCAGAACTTCATTTGGAGAGGACAGGGAAGGGAGATTCTTTGTACTCGAAGCTGGTCTTTCAGGCTACAGCCTCCCAGTGGCTTCTAAATTGGTTTTCTTCACAGTTGTGAGGCTATTGGGGTGGAGTAGATGGTGCCCATTTGAAAGGTGAGAAAACTGAGAGGTAGCATCTGCGGCCTTGAGAGCTGGAGCTCTGGATAATACGGGTTAGAGAGGGAAATCTGTCTGCATGGTCGTCAGTCAGACGAGGTCCTCAGACGCGGGAAGAGCAGTTTTCTCCCAGTCTTCTCAAGCTGCCTTCTTAGAAACGTCACTGATGGAAGGACACCTCCTCCGAGGCCTCTTCCCACCAAGAGTCCCTGGCTTCGCAGTCCTTTGAATGTGTGCCGTCCAACCCATCCACTCAGACTTATTGGAAACAGACCAGCAGAGATGCCGACTGAAGCATATTTATTGGCAGAGCTGGAAATGATAAGACATCTTGCTGCACTGGGTGGGACAGTTATTTCTCCCCTCTGAGCCTCAGGTCTCCTCCTTCAGACTGACTTAGACAAGAGCAGTTTAGGATTGAAACAGTGATGGGTTTGATGATCTTAGCTCTGGATTTTCATTTGCATGGAGGTGATGATGTCCACCACAGGGCCCATAAAACGGGAGGGGGGGTAAGGATGCAGAATTATATAAAATATATAAACTGAAAAGGTCACTTTTGTTAATACTTGCAGCGTACTGTGATAGGGACACCATATTGAAGCATGAGAAAGATTTAAAAATATTAAATGTGAGGGACTCTAATTCTGGTGCTGGCTAGGAGAGGCCAAGAGGTGCTGTGCCTTGGGTCTTTGGTGGCCTCTGTTAGCCAGTGAATGGAGAGAAGACGTCCGTACATGGTGTAGAGTTTAAATGATATATGCCTTCTGCTGAACTAATGTTCTGCACTGGGAGGGACTGCAGCCATCATTACTAACCTCTTCTGTTGAACTAAGGTCTGCACTGGGAGGGACTAGGCATGGTGTGATATCATGGACTAACGTCGTCATCAGTTTTGATAAGAATCACTATCTGTTTATGACCAAGTCCCATTTATCCAGATTCCAAACAGCTGACGAGGCCAAATTGCCAAATCCTGCATTTTTGAAATTATTATTAAACACCTGACAGTCTTTTGTAAGTCCTGACAAGGAAAGAAGGAAAACAGCTTGACTTTCCCTGGCGGACAGCTCTGTGGCCGTGCTGATGATGCTTACTCTGCCCAGGCCTTCACAGTGTTCGGAATGTGTGCACGCACATTCCTTCATCTGTCTTTGCCCACCTCGTGGGCCCTCCCGGGATGAGATAGAATGTGTGTATCAGGTAGGCAGACACTGGCTCTCGGGAAACTGACTCCTTTTTATTGGTTAACACACGGAGGTTCTAGGATTTGTCCAAAGCTATGGACAGTGAATGGCAGTTTCCAGGGCCTCTAGCTCCAGGTCGGTGTGGTTCTGAAACTTGTACCATCTCCGTGTGTTGCTTGAGTGTGAGAACTGGCATTCATAAGCAGGGCCTTCCCAACATCCCCAGAGAACTGAACTGCATTTGTTTTTGGTATGTCTCTTGTCTTAAATGTTTGGAAATTGGTAATCGTCTCTATGCCATGTCTAGAAGACTTTGTAGTTTACCAGATGATTCCATCTGTCCAAACCAGTTCATGATGTTACTGCTTAATTCATAGCAATTCAGTGTGCCTGGGCCCTTTTTACCATGTATCGTACACAATAAGCCAAAAGGGGAGATTGGCGATCGTCGCAGTTGTGAACTCTGCCATTAGCAAAAAACAGTCCCTGTAACGTGTTTGTAAATTTCCAAAAGTAGTCAGTCTTGTAGCTTAAAAAAAGAAAAGAAAAAGAAAAAGAAAAAGAGAAGCAAGCAAGCAATTATAGGCTGTGTGCCTGGGTGTCAGGCTGCTGGTGTGGAACAAGGCATGATGGTTGCAGTATGCTATCTGGGTGAGTTTTTTTTCATCAAAGCAGGAAGCTACTGCCATGTTCTGAGGAGGTCAGGAGAGGCCGCCACATCTGTAATAGGAAGGTATAAGTTATTTCTAAAGCATTTTCCCCTCTGGCTCTGGTGGGCAATTTGCTTGCATTTCATCCATTTTAAAGTACTGGTCCTGGGATCCGGAAATAATCAGATCCAAATTTTTTCAGTGCTTGAGGTTTCAAATAAGGGGGAGAAAAACCTGCTGGCCAAATGTCAGGCTCACTGAGACAAAGAGAAACAAGTACTGTGGGGGTATACAAATGAGGTAGGAACGTGTTGCGTCTGCAGTCATAAGAGTTACGAATCCAGCAAATCTTCTATAGCTGAGGAAGAGGTAACAGAAATGTAATTCCCAGAGATTCCCTTCGAATTTTGTGAAGCTAGAATTTCTCTCCCTTCTAAATTCTCTAGAAGTTAACGTTTGGTGGGCAGACTGGAAAGGGAACCATCACTTAGGATTGTGCCTTAGTTAGGGCCTTGTGGAGGCCCTTCAGTTTACCTGCAGTAGGCTTAGTAGGCCCAAGGTCTCCGACCCTCTTGGCTGTGTAATAGTGTGACGGGGTGTGTTGCTCTCAGTTGCTCATCTCCCATGTTTCTCGTTTGCATGAGAAGTGAAGTGAGCCCGCACGCTTATTTTTAAAGTGTGTTAAAATCCCATTATGGACATAAGTGCATGAATCATTTAAAAGCTATATTCTTATGTTCTTTGCTCTGAAGGTTGCATAATTATCATTTTCTTCGGTTTTATTTCATGGAGTTTGGCTAACATCCTAGAGGAGGAGAGAAACTCAAGTTTGGAATAGGGGTTTCAGTCCTTTTTTGGATAGGATTAGAAGGAAAAAGCAACAAACAAACTTTATTTGGATCGTCAGTAAGAGAATTTTCTCAAAAAATTTGAAGCTGATACAGGAGTACCCCCCCCCCCAGCACACACCAAATAAATGATTACCTGTGGTTTGCTAATATTTTTTTTTCCCCCAGACTAGATTTTAGTTGCAATTAATTTGGGCCTAAAGAGTCAGGCTGTGTCTTTAGGTAGGGCTAATTTATTTCTCTGTGTAGAAGCACAAACTGTCCAGTTTAAGAAGAAATCAAGCAAACTGCAGTGGGCTTTGAAAAGTTTGACTGAATAACACAAAAGCACAAACTGTAATTCTAGGCCAAGAACAAACAACCCCCACCCCCGACTTGTGAGGTATCTGTGCTGTCCCCCAGTGCTCATGATCCCCGCCGTTGGAAACGGAGTACTTGTTTATCAACAGCCGCTGCCCAAATTAATAGTTTACAATGAAAAAAAAAGTCTTCGTCCGGCATTGGAAGCAAAGTCCGGGCATTGACAGCTGAGTTACTGAGTAAGGAGAACAGAAGGGGAGGGGGCCGTCTTGTAGCTGCTTTGGTCTCCCAAAGCCTTATTTATAAGAAACCGAAAGAAAACAGAGGCTGCTGCTGTGCTGGGTGGGGGTGGAGAGAGTGCAGCCCTAACCCAGGGGTCTTACAGTTTCCAGTCACTGGATGCATCTGTTTTCTTCTTTCCTGTCTTTCCCCCTTAAACTCGAAAGCATTGTCCTTCGGAAGGTTCCGGCAGAGGCAGAGCCAGAGCGAGCTAGAGGATTGTGTTTGCATCAGGAGCTGTGTTTTAAGTCAGTGTTTTGAGTCAGATTTGTAGAGAGGAGCCTTCAGCTTGTGAACTGAAGGACACATTTCCTGTAGGGCCTGAGTTTGTTTGGCGATTATGGTTGAACTGCCTGGAGCATACATGTGCACCATAGCACAGCTTTGATGCACAGGGGTTGGGCTTTTTGCCTTGAGCCTCGGTTTCCCCTCTGTAGAATGGGGAGCAGTTTGATTGAATGATCCATATCCCTTTTCTGCTCTGAGAGTTGGGAGGATCCTAAGCATTGAGAGAGTCTATATTTATCTTTATGCCATGCTAGGGCTTTGACTGTTCCTTCTAAGTCTTAACTGTTAGGGGAGAATAAGGAAGGAACAGAGAAAGGGAGGCCCACTAACCTTTATTGAGCACCTATTGTGTCAGACATGGTATAGCTGTGAGTATATTTAATCACACCTGGCATCCCTGTGTAGAAAGTGAAGAAGCATTTTCTAAATTCTGCAGATGGCGAGATGAGCTGGGAAATAGGAAAGTGCCTTGTCCAAGTTGGGCAGGCAGTAAGTAGTGAGCCTGGCCTTTGAACCATATTGTCTGAAAGCAAGGCCAGTATAGTCCCATAAAGTGGGACAACTTACTAACACTTATGTCTGTGGTTGGCTGAGGACCCCAGTGTCCCCCTTACTGAGTCTCAGCTAGCAGGCCAAAGTGGGCTTTTGGGGGGGACCTCTTGGTGATGCATTACGCCCCACTTCCTGCTCCCCACTGCAACACAGGGAGGAGAGGGTTCCCTGGGTGGTTTGTATCCTCAGGAAGCTGGGGTCTTGTGAGGGCTCTTGGGCTGGCCATGGAGGCCCCCTTCTCTGAAGCAGGAGCAGGACTCCACCCTTCCACCCCACCCAGGGTTATTGCAGGTTACAGCCTTTGGCTGAGGCCATCTCCTGCTATGGAAGAATCCCTCGAAGAGGCCAGTGGCTCAGGGATCTATAAAATAGTGATTTTGTTTTTAGCACCTGGTAAGATAAAGGTAGGCTTGTCACTGTGGGCACACCAGGGACCTACTTACCTTGAGAATTTGTCTTAGAAATGGATCCTTTGTGTCAAGAGATGAGCTGGTCATAAGCCTAGAGGTCTCCTTCCAGACTGAGTCTGGCCTTGCACCATGTATCCAGAAGACTCCTGTACTTGTACACTCTGAAGGAGTCACACTTAATTCTCGAAACAGAACTGCAGGAGCCTTCCTGGTCCCCGTGTTGACACTGGTTTTGAAAGGGACCGTGTGAAGCAGCATGAGGGACGTGACCTGGGATCTTCCTATTTGTGCCTTTTAGCCACCACGTTACGTTTTTAGACGCAGTTGCTTTTGTTTTCAAATAACAGGCTTGCTGGAAAATAGAGCTTTAGAAAGAAACCAAGGACCATGAGCCTGACTTGAAAAAGACAGATCCCATTTGCTGTTTTAAGCTCTCAGGAGGGCCGGGGATTGGGTTTACTTTGGAACGCTGCTGGACCATATGAATTACTTCTCTGAGCGCTGGGTATTTAATACCTAGTAGAAGTTTGTATAAGAGCTGATGATGTATTTTGCCGACTTTCCAACCCTGTAAATAAATTACACGTGCCGGCAGAGGCTGCCAGGACCCACTGTGTCAATTGAAGCTTAATTTTTATCCCAAACCACTTAATACTTCTGTCCTAGTGAGGAGAGTAAGCTACAGCAGCAGCGGCAGCTCAGCTCGTCCCCAGATGAAGGAAGCAGCACAGGGCCGGGCCTCTGGGTTGGAGATTTTGCCATAGTTGTTGGTGATTAGGTGTTGTCCTTCCTGCTCTCAAGGCAGACAATGATAATATGATTTTAAATGTAGTATAAAACGAAACTAGGTGGCTTCCACTCCCGAAGCCTGGCTCACCTCCCTCTTCTAGAGGAAAGGGCTGAAATTGTGTCTTTATCTTAATCCTGCTGTGCGTTTTATCTCATTTGAGTGCAAAGACCAGGTAATATCGTTGGCATTTCCACCGCGAAACAAAATAGGGGTTCTAATTTGGACACACTATTAAATATTTCATGCTTCAACCAAACTCAATTCTTTTTTCCTATAATAAGTTTAAATATTAATTCTCTGGAATGTCAGATGCCTAAAGCGAGGCATTTAGTTTCAAGTGTCTCGAGGAAGGGTTATGAAACAAGATATTTCACTGGGAGGGATGAGTGGTGTGTTTCAGAGATATCTGAGTTCAAGGCAGCATCTTCTGATTTACTTTTTAAAGGGAAAAGGTCATAAAATCAGTTGCTTTATGTGCTGAAGGATTAAGTGGCTTAGGCTGAAATAACAGCAGGGACTTTACTGGTTTCCCCTGTTATATTTTAACAATGCTTTTTGGGGGAGGGGGTGGGTCATTTCCCCGCCTGCTTGTCTCCTCCTCTCCGGCCCCCCCTCAGCCAGATGGCTTTAATTCCAACCAAATCCCATGCTGAGGCCAAATGATTGATCAAACAGTCATTTGTACTTACGTAGCGCTTTGTGAGAATATGTCCGCGCTGCAGCTTCTCGTGGGGCAGGCTCTTCGTGGGGCCTTCAGAGGGGTGCTTGGAGGGGTGGGGGTCCAGGGATGGATGGAAAGCCAACATCCTGGACCGTGAATCCTTGGAACCACTTGTTTAAAACTTTTCTAATACTGCCAGGCCTAGGCAGCAAGGGGTATCCAAGTTTCCTAGGCGCAAGACTGTGCTCACAGTTAGACAGCTAGTACCTGCTAATGGAGGTGCTGCCCAGTGAGGTCTATGTGTCGCCGAATCTTAAGCACTCTTTTTAAGTTGGTTGGTGTTTTCCAGGCACAGCAACATAGGCACATGTCTGGGTGGACACAGATTGTCCTGTGGACTGTCCTTGTGTGTACTTTAGCGATCTTACCCGTCAGCCAGTGGGAGGACAGGACCCTTGCTGGCTAGTTTCTTGTCGGTACAGACTTTTGAGTGTGCTCCTCCTCTCTTCCTCTTCCTCTTCCTCCTCCTCTCTTCCTTCTCCTCTTTCCTCCTCTTCCTCCTCCTCTCTCTTCCTCTTCCTCCTCCTTTCCTCCTTCTCCTCTTCTTCCTCCTCCTTCTCTTCCTCCTCCTCCTTCTCCTCCTCTTCCTCCTCCTCTTTCTTGTTTTTATTTATTTCACATGCATTGGTATTTCTGCCTGCATGTATATCCGTATGAGGGTATTAGAACCCTTAGAACTGGCATGACAGATAGCTGGGATCGGCTATGTAGGTGTTGGGTATTGAGCCCAGGTCCTCTGGAAAAGCAGCCAGTGTCCTTAACCACTGAGACATCTCTCCAGCCCCCACAAATTTCTTTTTATTTATCATCGTATATCCTTAAATCATTTTGGGGGAACATGGGAGAAAACAGAGTATTAAGATGTGTCCAGCCCTAGGTCTGCTCCGAAGTGTTGTGAAGTGTATGAGGTATTGGTTGAGGATGTGGGAATGGAACATGGTACGGAATAGGCTACCAGGTTCAGATTGTGGCTTGGTGGCCTCAACACCCTCATCCATAAACTGGGGATAATAATCGTTAAAATTTCAACAGGCTGTGATGAGGGGTGAGGGCTAACACAAATATAAGTGCATCAAACCAGACGGCTCCCAGTGGATGCTCATGACTAGCTATGGTTGTTGTCACTGTGGCTTCTGCTGTAAATGGCAGGGGACCTCTGGGAAGGGCTTTCCTTCCTTCCTGTCTACGTCTACCATGTTGACCCTACTTAAATCTTTCCAACCAGCTTAAGAGCCACCTCATCCTAGAAGTCTCTTTTCCCCAGTCTACTTTCTGCCTCTGTGGCAGTTATTACTTAAGTGAATTTGAGGACCAGGATGGAGTGTCATTGTCGCTTTGTCCCAGATGCCTAAACACAGATATGATTCAGGATGGGTGACCACAAAATTGGGACATGGTGACCCACTTGCGGCCCTCAAGGGGCCTTGGGCTGTGAAGGAGAGTATTCGACAGTCCTGTTTTCTTCTCCAAGGAGAGGCTCTCTGTAAGAAGAAGGTACCAGATCCTCTGGAGCAGGAGTTAGAGGAGGCTGTGAGCTGCTATGTGGGTGCTGGGAACTGAACTGTGGTCCTCTGGAAGAACAGCCAGGGATCTTAGCTAACCAGTGAGCCATTTTCCCAACCCCCCAGCAAACGCGCCCTGCATTTTGGTGCTCTGGTGAAGTGCTGAATGATCTCCTTACGTAAACAATCATCTTTCCTCTCCAGCACTATCTTAGGGGCTTGTCTTGGCCTGTTGGGTGACCTTGGCAAGTCTTCTCATTCTTCTGGGCTACCCTTTCCCCTCCTTGGGAAGGGCTGACTTCAAGGGTGGCAGACTTTTATATTTAAGTTTCTGGAGCAGTCAAGCTACAGGCCAGGTAGAGGACTCCATTCTGTCAGGAACTCTTTAGTGAACTAGTCTTGCTCAATCAGTGAGAGACTCTGTCTCAAAAAATGAGGTGGAGAAAAGTTGAGGAGATACCCAATACGGATCTCTGGCCTCTACACACAAACATATGCATGCCCCCAAACATAAGCGTGAATGTACACGTATACACACACACACTCTCACTCACACACACACACACACACACACACACACACACACACACACACACACGTTGGCGGTTACTACACACGTGATCCTGATGTCACATGTGAGATAATTTCAGGTGTTAGAACTGAGACATGGCACTAGATGGTGGCGGCTGTCACACTGCCAGGGTGGATAAAGATTGATGTCCACACGGGAAGGTTAAGTCCAGTGCAGGCAAGGATTGGTAGAGCTCCCGGGATGATATTGGCTTCCTGGCCCCTCTCTGTGCACCACTGTGGACTTTATAGTCCCGTAAGTTTGAGAGGGGTCATATTACTTGGGCAAAGGTGTCCAAAGTTGTTGGGGCTTTCTGTTTAGAACTATACACTATGCAAAGTTCATTGTGCTCTGGGCCTCAGACTTTGTCTTCTGTTGAGTGGAGGCCATTTTTGTTTAGAGGGCAAGAAGTCTGTAGACCATGTGGAAGAGGGACTAGTTCGTGGTAGGTGCATCTGATGCAGTGCAGGTATGGGTTTGGGTCCCTCTGAGGGGCAGATCTGGGTTTAGTCCAGGGCTGGCCGATTGCTGCTGTCCCCTCCAGACTGCGGTGCTCCACCCTGCGGTGCTCCACCCTGCGGTGCTCCACACTGTTGTGCTCAACCATTTACTCCACTCTCTGTCTTCATTGGCACAACTAAGAGTCTGACTGGGGTTTGGATTCCAGCTACGGAGGAAGCAGATCTGGTTGGCTGGTATCTTGATTTTACAGAGGGGTGGGGAATGGTCAGAAACATCTGTCCTTTGTTGAGTTGGGTGTGTGTGGCATCAACTCAGCTTGTCACAGGTCCTGGTTGTGAGTGGGTCCAGAGGTGCCAACACCCCCCTGGTTTAATGGGCTGGGGATTGCTGTCTGGCTCCAGCATCCTGCTGAACTAACTTGGTTCTTCCTTTCAAGTTTAAGGCTCTCATTGCTGGGCTCCTCACAGCCCCGTGCAGCCTGCCTCTGTGGTCCTGTCAGGCTGGCATTTGTTCATTCTGCTGGGAGCAAGTATCCCTGAAGCTATTCAGTTTTCTCCATTTGCTTCTCGAGAGGTGGGTATCGTCATCCTCATTCTACAGAAAGGAAAGCAGGCCTCAAGGGGAGAGGGACCCAAAGCAGTGGAGGGGCAGCTGTAGTCTGACCTGCCTTTCTCCTCTCTTTGCCACCTCACCTGGCTTTCAGCTACAACCTGATTCATTCTTCATCTTCGGGAAACTTCCTCCTGTCAGCCAGCGTTAACCTTGACCTCCTTCGTGTCCTAATCAGTCTTTGGTACTTTCCTCCCAGGAAAAGGACGTCTTGTAGAGCTCCTGGCTTTCTTTCCCAGGGTGCTCCTGACTCATTGGTGGCTCAGAGGACAGAGGGAGGTGAAGGGACGTTTCCTGGAGGGTTCCTACGAGGATT
This sequence comes from Uromys caudimaculatus, assembly GCA_028551405.1. Lineage (NCBI taxonomy): Eukaryota > Metazoa > Chordata > Mammalia > Rodentia > Muridae > Uromys > Uromys caudimaculatus. The sequence continues at coordinate 100,344,105 of CM052702.1, forward strand.
TTCAGGTCCACATCTAGAGTGGCTTTGAACTTCTAAGCTTTACTCGTTCATTGAATACCCACTGTTCAGGTATCAGGTCTAGCCCTGGACACTATGGTGGACTAACAGAGCTCTTAGCCTGGCAGGCAGGTAGACGGTGGATGAATATTTCGAGATCTGTCCTTACACGGGATCCCAGGACTCCTGTGTGCACTCTCACCTAGGGCCTCTTTCTTAAGCAGACTCTCCAGTTCTCCAACTGCTATCAGCTAATGACCTCAGCCTTGACTTATTCAGTATGAAATGGACTTATTTGCTGGGTCTCCTAGTTGCAGTGGGGTCAGGGTTCAAGAGGTCAATAGGGAAGGGAGGCTTGACCTTAGAAGGAGCTCTCTGAAGACAAGTAGGGACTTGAATCTGCAGAATAGCTCTCTGCAGGATGCTGGAGGTGGAGCTCCCCTTGGACAGTCTGCCCTGGGTAGGGACTGTCTTGCCTCCTCTAACTTCTTCCTGGTTCCTGCTGTGTGGACTGCTTTCAGAGGTTCTTGCTGCTATGCACTGGGAATATAGAAGAAGTGTTTGCCAGGGTGCTAGCCACTGTTTGATATTGGCTAAGCATGCTCTGTGACCTCTGGAGACCCTCCTCATCATACCCAGCGTCTTCAGCACTCCAGAGCCATCGTTACTGGGTGGGCACTGCCAGCCACTCCGTCTCCCCCTTTAAAAAATGGATTCTCTAATTGAATGTCATGAGTATCCTGTAATGTACATTGATCCTTCCTTAAGAATAGTTATGGCCATTTGAATTCATTACCTAGAGTTAACAACTCAGTATTTGAATTGTTTTAACTACATTCCACATGCTCAGTAGGCCCTGGGTGAGTGGCCACACCATGGATAGCCATGTGAGAAGATTCTCATGTTTGCCGACAGTTCTGCTGGGCATCACTAGGGTTTCGTTCTTGAATTTTCTATCTCGTCTACTTCCTGATGCCCTCTCATGCTTATGGTTTAGTGCCCTTGGCCTCTACTTTGGGGAACAGTGGGCAGGGGACATACCAGCCTTGAGCAGCATGTTTACTAGGCCAGGCTCCTGTTGGGGACACAGACGTGAGTCCTAGGGTCTGCCTGCTCTCCTCTCAGAATCCTTGGAAGTGTAGTGAGGAGAGATCTGACTGGGCTTCCTGGAGAGGTGACTGAGTGGGCAGGTGGGTGGGAAGCAGCCCAGAGGGTGTGCTGGTCACAAGCCTGTCCCCAAGCTGAGACCATGCACAGGGTGACCTGTGCACACCTAGCAGTGGTGGGATCTGGTTTTATCCTTGTTGTGTCATGACTACTGACAAATGGCCCTACTCCTAATCCTTATTTGGGAGGTGACTGGCCCTGTGAAGATAATTTAATTCATTAATCCTTATTTTTCTGCTCATTTAAGTAATACAGACAGTTTGGAGGCTGTAGAAAGATGTTAAATAATTCTTGGCTTATAATCACACTCCTTGAAATGCCTGTTGCTTATGGTTTGGTATATTTCTTTTCAGTTTTGTTCATGTCTAATACATATTAATATGTCTTTATATTACTGAGGTATATATATCCTGAATATAGCCTTAAGCACCTATTTGTAAAGTTAACATTTTAACACAGTCATTTCCGTGTGATTAAAATTCTTGATAACCATCCAAAAATGTATAGAATTTCATTGGTTAGATTATTTTGAATAAGTCACACATTAAAATGGTTTCAAATTCAGAAGATCTAAAAGGAGTCCTTAGGGAGCCTCTATCTCTTTTCTTCTTCACCTGTGTCTGACACCCCATCCTCAAACTAGTGACGTCCAAGTTTGCCTAGCCTCTCAGAGATACTTTCTCTGTGTGAAACAAACATACATACGTGAGTTGCATATGCACAGTTGCATATGCGAATGCTAGTGGAGAGAGACAAAGCTGGAGTGTATGTCTTCCAGCAGCAGTCTTCGAGTGCGTCTCTTGGTATCTTCTCTGGGTGGGGTCGGCAGGGAGGGTGCTAGGCTACTGGGTGGTAATACTGAGTAGAGTAGATGGGACCCTTTAAGTTGAATCCGTTTTCACAGCCAGGCAGTGCCTTCTCAGAGAACACAGTGTCCTGCATCCTTACCTGGGCATCCCAAACCCTATCCTGATTTGAAGGTGAACCTGACAGCCGGTTATCTCTCTCATTTCGAGTGTGGTGGAACCTGCACTGAGTGTTGGTTCATAGTTCCCGTCTCTCTTGCCGAATATTTTGCTCTCTAATAGCGCTTGTCTAATACACCTGAGGCTCTGGGTTCGAGCCCCAGTACCACCAAAATAAATCAATAACTAAGCCTTCTGACATTAAGAGTGAGCCTGTCTTTACGTTGCTCTCTTCTCTGTGAGCCTGCTGCGTAAATGAGTTCTTTGTGATGCTTTGAAATGCATAAAAATCCCTTTTATAGTCGGATTGCCCGGATTTTCCATTTTCTTCGTGGGTCTGTTCTTTGCCACTCACCAGGTCCCTTTGTTTGTTGTTAATTGCTATTTGCAGTAACTTGTTTTATTAATGTTTTAAAATAAAGATTTTATTTTTAGAAAAGGCATGCCAAAACATAGCTTTTAAAATAAGCCAATGTGATAAAGAGAAGCTAGGTCTGCACAGCCACCACAAAGAGGCAGCCTCCAGCCAGGGTGTCAGTGAGGTCAGCCTCCCAGCCAGGGTGACAGTGAGGTCTGCCTCCAGGGGGCACCAGTTCTGGGAGCTTGTATGACATAGTGACCCTGCTTTGGATTCACTGAGTTATTTTCTAACCTTTTCTTCCATACACATCAGCTATAATAGTAAAACTATCAACAGCGAGCCCTCCCGTAGTGATTCGGCATATCCCACATACCGTTCCTTTAATCTGGCTAGCAGTCCTGTGGAGGTGTGTTTCATTATTCTGTGTATTTCATTAACCTGCAGGTGAAGAAGCAGACTAGAGAGGGAAAGGCAGCTTGTCCAGGGTTACGAGGCTGGCAAGGGGTGAGGAGGTGGTCTCTTTAGAACAGAGTTGCCTGTGGTATTGTCCTCACTGCCCAAGTCCTGCCACAACAGATGAAGATATAATTCTCTTAAACCCAGTCACCCATCTGCACGCACGGTCTTTACCTCCTCCCCCGTCTTGAGTCCCTGTGGTTGAACCAGTGTGCAGTTGGGGCTGTGCGAGATGAGAGGTTGTCTCTTTGGCTCTGGTAGGACCCTGAGACAGCAGGCATGATGGTGGTGCTGGCTGCTATGCTCTGAAGCTAGACTCTGCTCTGGTTTGAGAGGTTTGCTCGGCTTGCACCCAGAGGGGAGGAAGAGAGAGATGGAAGAGCCCAAGGAGAGGGTTTTCTCTGAAGAGCTGTGAGAGGCCGGGGAGTGTCTTTCTACTCATGCCAAGTGGCAGAAGGGATTACCTCTTCACGAAGCTTAAGAGACTAGCTTAACATGGCACGGCCAGGATGCCAGAGGAACAGAGCGACAGGTGGTGGAGCCATGAGTGACAGTGACGAGGAGGGAAGGCTCTGGTTGGGGCCACTGCCTGCTCCCAGAGTGAGGAGATGACCTCTAGAGGTCGTTGTTAAGACCACTGCACCCCAAGTGCTTCTCAGAAGAAGAGGCTGAAGTGTTAGTGGGACACGGAAGGGTAGTAGCTGCCTGCTGACCCCGGAACCCACGGAAGTAAGTATCCTAGCAGCACAGTAGATGCCCTGCCTCCTGTCTCGAAGACAACTCTGCCTGCTGCCCAGTGGACAGTCAGGGACTGGGAACAGCCCGTTCCCTGCCTGGCTTCATGGGAGGAGGATGGCTGTAAGTGGCATTTGGAGTTGAGATTATTAATCTGGATGGGACATCTTAATTGCTAAACCGGAGGCCGTTCTTAGGACTAAAAGTCCTTGGGACTGAAAGATGTTCTGAGATCTGAGAGTGACCTGGAGTGTCCAGGGAACTCCCAAACTCTCGTAGCTACAGGGTAGGGAACAGGGTGAGTCTGCAGATGGAATGTAGAGGAGCAGCAGTGGGGAGGGGTGAGCGGGACCCTTCGTTCTCACTGGGACATGGCAACCAAGCAGTCAAGTCATGCACCTTGGGAACCTTTCCTTTCTGACATGACCTTTCATTCTCCTCCCTGCCCGCCACCCTTTTCTATTTTGTTTCTTCATTTTAATTTCCTCGGTTTTCTATCTTCCCCTAATTACTTCATCAGCCTGTCAGATGCCTGTCTGCCAGGTGCCCGCTCCCTCCCTCTCTCCCTCCCCCTCTCTCTCCTGTATCCCAATCTGGTTTCAGTCTTCCCTAAGCAGGATCTTTACATCTTGGCTCCTCATCTGTCACATACCCTGGGAGATGAAGAGGAAAAGAGACTTTAATGTAAGGATGCGGCCGAGTGGGTCTCACAACGTCCTTCAAAGACTGAAGAGGGAGACTTGGTACCGCAGGCCCACTGCAGGCTGCCCAGTGGTGCACACTGCTGCAGGGAGAGAGCAGCAGCTGACGCTCATCTTGGCCGGGGATCTAAGTGTGGTTTAGAGTTCTCCTCCTCCAGCCGTGTTCTAGTCAAAGTGTGTGTGAGCGTGTGTGTGAGCATGTGTGTGAGCATGTGTGAGCGTGTGTGTGAGCGTGTGCGTGAGCATGTGTGTGAGCATGTGTGAGCGTGTGTGTGAGCGTGTGTGTGAGCGTGTGTGTGTGAGCGTGTGTGAGTGTGTGTGTGTGAGCGTGTGTGTGAGTGTGTGTGTGTGTGAGCGTGTGTGAGCATGTGTGTGTGTATGTGTGTGTGAGCATGTGTGAGCATGTGTGAGCGTGTGTGTATGAGCGTGTTTGAGCGTGTGTGTGAGCATGTGTGAGCGTGTGTGTGTGTGTGAGCGTGTGTGTGAGCGTGTGTGTATGTGTGAGCATGTGTGTGTGTGTGAGCATGTGTGAGCGTGTGTGAGTGTGTGTGTGTGTGAGCGTGTGTGTATGTGTGAGCATGTGTGTGTGTGTGTGTGAGCGTGTGTGAGCGGTGTGTGTGAGCGTGTGTGTGTGTGTGTGTGTGTGTGTGTGACAGTCAGAGACCAACTTTCAGGGAGCCAGTTCTCTTCTTCCATCATGTGGGTTTCTGACTTCAGATTATCAGGCTTGGTGGGAAGAACCCACTGAACCATATTACCTCTCCTAACCAGCATGCTCTGATCAGCATGTTGTCTGTGCGGTGGGAGGTGGGAAAGCAAGGGTAGTTTGTCGTTTGCCTTTTTGTAGTTTTAGACAAGGTTTCACTGTGTAGGTTGGGCCAGCTTTGAGCTTGAAATTCTGCCTCAGAGTGCTGCAATTACAGGTGTGTGTTATCGTGTCAGGCACAGTATTTAAATTTTTTTTTAACTTAAAAAATTTTCCTTGAACACCTGCTGTGAGGTACATATGCCTCTAGTTGCCAAGCTGCCAAAGAACAGGCTATGGCCCTGCGCATGGTTACAGAGCTTACATTCTACAGGGGAACGTGCACTCATCAAATAAGAAAGTTAAATAGGAAGTTTCCCAAATGGTCCATAGCAAGGGAGAGGCTTGGCTTGGGAGCCTGTTCTGTAGTGCAGTCAGGATAGGGAAGCGGACGTTGTTAGCTTCTCTGGGTTTTCAGCTTACAGAAGTGTGCATGTGTGTGCATGCACATGCTCCTTGGTGTGAACTGAGGGTTTCACCATATACAGTAGGTGAAGGAAGGTCTTCAGATACTAGACAGACAGACAGACAGACAGACAGACACACACACGGGCCATTTTTGTTGTGTTTCCCTTTTTTCTTGGTTTAACTCCACAGTTTGCTAGGCCATATTCTCCTGATATGTCTCTTAAAGGGCCTCACTTTTGATAGTGTTAGTGAGAGCTAACATTGCCAGCACTGCGTCTATGAATTTGCCTGAATTAATTCAGCCTCACAAACCCCAGAGGGAGGCAGGTTCAGCCATTACGTTGCCCATTTGACAGATGAGGAAACTGAGACCTAGTGATGTTAAATGGCCATGAAACCCAGGTTGTTTGGCTGCAGGGCTGATCCTGTGAATTTCAAAGATGCATAGATTCTATATGTCCCTCCTCTAGCCCTTCAGTCCACCCAGTCTGGTTTTTAGGTTTCTAAGAACTCCATGTATCTTTGGTTTGGGATTTCCCAATGATGTGCTTTGGTGTGGGCTTTTCTTTAACTGGGCTGGGTGCTTAGTGGGCCCTTTATTTCTGGATTGTCATGTCTTTCAATTTTAGTTTATTTGTCTTTTTAAAATTTTTTTCCAATACTTTGACTCTGTTGTCACTGTCTGGAACTCTAACCAATTATATAGTTTGCTTTTGTATTACTTTTAAAATTCTCCTCTCTTCCCTAGCACCTACCTCTTTGTCTTTTAAATCTTTTTTCTGAGAATTTCCTGGATCTTGTCTCCCATTTTAATTTTTCACTTACTTCAATTTGCAAACTCACTCGGTTGGTCTCATGTGGTCCCCATTTTCTATATTCCATCTGTTGATATGTACAATACTTAGGGGTTTTATTAAACTACCTTTTACCCTATTCTCTGCCTTCCTGTTTCCGCTTATATCATTTAGGTTCACTGATCATCACCTGGTCTCTGTCCAGGCTGAGGGCTTTCCTCATCTGCTCATGCCGCCTTCTGCTGGAGTGAAGATGAGGCTATCCTGACCTGCCACTTTGCAGCAGTCATGGCTCCCTTGAGTCTTTCCTTCCTCCGTTCTCAGTACCCATCTTTGTAATCCTGTTTGCTAACTACCCTCAGCCTCAGCACCCTGTCATATTCACGGTCAGGCCCCTGCCCTAGTTAGAACCAACCGAGTGTGTCACACAGTGCCAAGGAAGTGACCCCAAATGACCCAGTCTGAGTGAGTGAGCTCAGGGCTGCAGGCATCATCAAGACCTGGCTTTTCTGCCTTTGTGTGGTCACTCCTTTATCCACAGTGCCAGCATTCTGTCCTCACAGACACCTCTCTTCTCTCACAGGCTTTGTGCCCTTCACTGAATGTACCCCTCAGCATGCAGACATGTTAGGAACCGGCTGCTCCTTGTTGCATTCTGCTTGCTCCCCCCACCCCGCCCTGGCCTGTCCATGCGGTGGAACCTAGCTACATTAATCTCACTTGCTGGGAAAGACCTACTCAGGGTCACGGGCTGCTTCCTAGCCCATTTTCACTCAGTACCAGCAGCTCTTCTGAGTTCAGTTCTGACCCTAGGCACAGCTCTGTGTCTCTACCACCACCTTCTGGCTTGTGCGGCCCCAACACCTCTTACAGGGTCTCCCTGCTCTTGCTGCTTGGACTTCTCTGAACTCCATTCTAAGTTGCTCTTACGTGGTGATAGCACAGCATCTGTCTGTCTAGATTCCTGTGGCTGTTTTCTCTTCTGCTCTGGCCTGCAAGGCAGACCTGAAGTCCATCTCTGTCGTCTGCTTACTCTTCCTCTCTCACTGCCCCGGTGCTGAGATGGCCCTGCAGTTCCATGAGTCAGCAGAGAGTCTGGCCTCTTGGCAGGACCTTTACGCAGCCTCCTCTGCTGAGTGGGCTTTCAGCTCCCCTTCCCACGGCTGACTCAGGCTTATGTGTCACTTACTGGTGAGCCCCCTCCCCCTGCCACACACTCCTTTTCTGTTTGCTCCATTGGAATTCCCTTGTTGTGACTCAGTAGCTTGGTAGCTTGGTCATCCTTTACTCTCAGCAATGAGAACTCCACAAGCAGTTAGCTCTAGTAGGGCCCAGGGCAGTGTCTGCAGTAGTTGGCTTTGATCACCAGGTGGGTGGAGCCCAGTGACAGCCCTCTGTTCGTCTTGGCTGTGGTGGTGCTATATGTCCACCTCTATTTCCATCTCTACTGTCTTGGGCCAAGGACCTAGCATAGCACGAGAGGCTCGGCCACTGTTGCTAGGAATAGATGCATTTCGATTAATCTTGTGTGTGCCTTAGTTAGCATGGTGTAGGAGAAGGCTCTGGGGATGTCACAGAGATGTCACAGTCCTTTGTGGCCCTGAATTTTCACTCTTTTGAGGACTGAGGTGCTATGTAAGTATTCTTGTGCTAATCTGTGTCTGGACTCCGGTGAGGTCTGTGCTACATAAGGAAGGACTTTTAGAAACACAGCTGCGCTGGAGTATTAATGTAACCTGTGGTGCCCTTTGTGTATAGTGCCCCTAGTGGAGATCCTGGGTGCTGCACCCAACTGTGCTCTTCTGTTAATAGACCTCATTGAGCCTGCCTCCTGTCTTGCTGCTGAAGAGGCCGGCTTCCTGAAGATGAATGTCTTGCTGGCAGTGTTTGGCAGTTTTCTTAGGCACAGATCAGTCTCCTGCCAGCTTTAGACCTTGTTTATCTTCAGGGTGACAACAATAAAAAATCCAAATTGCTGTCTCCAGTTTATATTTTCTTACTTAGTAATTTTTTTTTTTTTTTTGCATCTCTGAGAATTTTATGCAATACACTGTAGCCATACTCACCTCTTCCCCAATCCTACACACCCAGCTTTGTGTCGTTAAAGAAAACAAAGCACCCATCCAGTCCAATACATATACTCTTGGATGTCTGGTCTTCCACTGGAGGGAGGTTGACCTACAGGGGGGTACATTAGTAAAGAAGACTCATCCTCCTACCCCCAGCATCTATCGCCTGTCAGTAGCTAGGCATCCTTAGCTAGGGATGGGGCTTCATGCCCACCTCCCTTCTTCAGGCTGGGTTTTTGTCTGGCGTGAGATTGTACAGGTCTTGTGCACACAGCTGCTGTGAGTTCACACGTGTGGCTGTCCGCTGTGCCTGGAAAACACTGCAGCCGTCTACCTCCTGTCCCACGATGATCCCTGAGCCTTTGGAGGAGGGGTGTGATGTGGCTGTCCTGACTAAGGCTGGACATTACGTAGTCTCTGCATCTTATTAGTTCTGAGTCTCTGTGTTAGCTACCATCTATGGAAGAGGAGGACTGAAGGATGCCCTGATCTAGGGGCATAAGGATAAGTCGCTGGAGGCACTTTGACACTCTGGCCGTTACTAGAGTAATAGTAGTAGGTTCTGCTCTGGGACTTAGGACCATTCAGAAAGTGGTTAGTCACTCCCATGTGCCCTTGCCACTATAGTTCCAGTGGGCTGGCAGTCATTGTAGCTTCAGGTTTCACAGCTGGGTAAGACTGACAGTGACTTTTCTCCTCTGGTGGTGTGCACAGCACCTTCCTGCACTGTGAAAGCTAGCTAACAGGGATGAAATTTCTAGATGAGTACCAGCTTGATTTCTCCATGTTTCACGACTCAAGTGTGTAGTATCTTCAACAATAGGGGTTTACCTCTCAGTAATTTTTACCTTGACTAGATCTTAAGCTGTGGGCTCACATAACTAAATGTGGGGGTTACAAAAGATAACAATAATAAGAGTTTCCTGAACATACAAGTGACCAAAACTTAGTTCAGAATCCAACATGTCACGAGTCTGAGGTGTTTGGGCAGCACACACCTGTACTGCTGCCTTGGATCTAAGCACACAGCACATGCATCCGTGGCACTATGTCATCATACCATGCGACACCAGTGAATGCTGCCCGAGACACCTCAGCTCAGATCCGAGACAGTTGTACGTTATAAAAGGCGGAGTCCTACTGTGCGTACAGTTTGGTTTTTGTTTTTTGCTTTTATAGAGGCAGAGTGGTTTAATTAAAGAAGAGAAAGACTTCAATACTTTCCTACTGTCATCCCTTAGCATGTACCAAATTATATATCTTTGGAGTATACTGTGTTTGAATGGTTTTCAAAATTGCTGTATAAATTACTGACATGAGTTTTGATTTAAAAAAAAATCAATAGATGAATCTTCACTTGGGATTAGGACAGAATTTCCAACCATTTATGAAATGGCTCTAAATATACTTCTGCCATTTTAAACTATATATTTGTGCGAAGTGGCATTTTCAGCATGGTCTATTATAAAATCAAAGTATAAATCAATTCTGGAACTTGTTGAACATGTTTATATAAAAACTCCTTATATAAAGACAAGCATATGCATCTCACTAGTATACAGACATACTTTCATCCTTGATAAATGGTTAGCTTATATGTAAACCAAAGAATTGTTTTTAAAATGAATTCCTTTATGATTTATTAACATTGTATGTTTGGTTTGTTTTTTAATTTATTTTTTCCTTTATTTTCATTTTATGTGCCTGCATGTATGTCTGTGCACCACATGTGTGCAATGCCCATGGAAGCATCAGATCCCCTGGGATTGGAGTTATCGATGACTATGAGCCATCATATGGGTGCTGGGAATTGAAGCTGGGTCCTCTGCAAGAGCAGCAAGTGCTCTTAACAACTGAGCCATCTCTCCAGCCCATTTATCAGTAAATGTCTGATTTGTGTCACTATTTTATATCTTTTTGTGTCTGGGATTGTGTAAAAATTTCTGAAGCAAAACCAAGTGGCAGATAGATGAAGTGTGAGAATTCCTGCCATAGGCAGTGAGTTGGGAAGGAGGGAGGAGGGAGGAGGGAGGAGGGAGGAGGGAGGGACCTTAGTTCCTCCTGGTCATGTTCTCTGTGGCTCAGGTGGCAGGCATGTCATGCAGAGGCTGCAGGGCTTCCAGACAAGGTATCCTTTTGTGGGAAAATCTTTCTCCTGTTGACGACTAGTCAAGGGCTTCCTAACCCTTCAGAGCTGGGCTCAGGCCAGCCCTACTGCTGAGGCCCCTGCTTTGTGGCAGGACTCATAAAGACTCTGCATCTCTAGCCTTCATAACTGGCAATCACCTGTCGCAGTATTGATGACAGTGAGCAGTCTCTAAGTGCATGTTCTCACCAAGACCTTCCAGAGAGCAGGGCCCAGCGTGGGACCCAGCACACAGGGCACAGGGTCAGGGTCAGTGAACGTCCCCTGAACCAGTGGTTCTCAACCTTCCTAATGCTGCCATCTTTAATACGGTTCCTCATGTTGTAATGACCTCTCAACCATAAAATTATTTCTATTCCTACTTCATAACTTTAATTTTGTTATTGTTATGAATAGTAATGTATCTGATATTCAGGATATCTGATATGGAACTCCTGTGGGGGTTGCAGTCCACAGGTTGGGAGCCATTACCCCAAGTAACTTAATCACTGGGATTTATCTCAGACCTGGCCAAGTGACTAAATCACTGGGATTTATCTCAGACCTGGCCAAGTGACTAAATCACTGGGATTTATCTCAGACCTGGCCACAGGACCAGGCAGTCAGATACAGGCCTGCCTCCTCCCCTGCCCAGGGCTTGGAACCTGCTACCTTGGGTGTGGCTTCGTAAATTGTGTGTGTGTGTGTGTGTGGGGGGGAGGTGGAGAGATCCACCATTGCAGCAGAGCTTCCAGACACACCACTGGAGGGAAGGGCAGATTCATGGCCTGGGAGTATGGGCCACTGTGCTGGACACTGGAAAAAATTAGGTGTTGCCAGCAGAGGTATGGCTGACCATAACTGGGACAGGCTGGGGGGGCGGGGGAAGATCATGCTTACCTTGGCCTTGAATGACCCACTGAGGATGAGAAATGGAGTTGGACCAGCCACTCAGGCTGTGTGAGTGAAGGTAGGCCACAGTTTTTCATTCAGTGAGGGGTACACAGGGACCCCAAAGAAACTAGCTTAAGGCCACACAGCAAATCAGAGGGGAGCCTGGACTGACATTATAAATGTCAGGTCTGGAACCAAGTGATTCCCTTAGGCCAGTGAAGCAGTTCATTTCCCAATGGGATCTCCGTTCACCAGGAGACAAAGACTCCAAGAGGTAAAAACACACGAGAGAGAGCTGAGCTGGGTGGGCTCTGTCCTTCTGCAGGCTTGACCACAAGTCCAGAACTCCAGCTGTGTTCCACACCTGGAGGGTAGGCAGGGCTGAGTGAGCCTCTGCCCGGAGCTGGAGGGATGCTCCCAGAGGAGAGCAAGCAACAGAATGGCGTGGTTAGGCTGGCTTCAGAGAGATTCCATTGGCACTCACTAAGCCCTTCCCTGGACCTGGATGGGAAGTCCTTCATTCCTTCCCTATTGGGTTTACATGAAGTTCTAGTAGATAGCCTGGAAGGTCCGTGCAGAGTCTGACTTTGTGTGTGTCATGCTGGATTGCAGAGGTGCTGGTGGGTGGCTCAGCCCTGAAACCACAGGTGTTTTCCTTTTGGCCTGTCTGTAATCGGGTGTGGGTAGTTTCCATGCTGGGGTGGGTGCAGCCCGAGAAACTTAGTGAAGGAAGCGGAGGGTGGGCGGTTGTGTTGGGGCGGGGACTGACCGGCCTCTCCAGCTTGGCCACCGCGGCTGGCTCCGCCCCACATGTGATTCTGATTAGGGGCCTGTGTAAAAGTTACCTAAACACCACTCTAATTACTCTGTTTAGGAACATTCGCATGTGTGGGAGGGTGCCTGGTACTGACTTCCCACATGTGCCGGGGATCTGCAGGAGGCACTGTGTTTGCACGAGCATGACCGGCACCAGCCATGGGGAGCCTGTGGGACAAGTCAGGGAGTCCTTCCCTGGGTTCTAGAGTTCTGGCAAGCCCTGAGTAGGACTGGCTGCTCTGTACTTCTTCTTGCTGGTAGGGGAGTGCATCAATGTTTATTGCTTTGTGCAGAAGCAAAAGTCTCTAATCCTCTGGGCTTAGAGACTTCCCTCACCTTTCAAATAGGTTCATCTGTATCAGCCCATCTTGCAGGCTTGCTATGAAGGCAAGTGAGCTGGAGCTCTCCAGAGTCTGTGAGTGTGCTGTGAGGACCAGGGTCTTCTACAGCTACCAATGCTACACACTGAGCAAACACTGAATGCAGAATAAGGGCGGTGGGCTGCTTCAGTTATATTGCAGGGGATGGATATACCTGCTTGCCACCCTAGAAAGAGAGCTGGTGTCTGGGAAGGGGGCAGCAGAGTGACCCCTGCCAGCTGAACTGCAGCTCTAGGGAGATGAACCATCTGACCTGGTCTGTAGTCATGGGAGAGCACCTTCCGCTTTTCTTTTGTCCGAGGACTCAAGCCTTTTCCCATCCTGTGTGCCTGTGGGTCGTATGTTTTTTATGTCTGCCTCCAGCCCCGCACCAGAGAGCCTGCCGTCTGTCCAGCCGCCACCTCTTTTAGCCTCCCAGCCTCACACATCTGTGTTCATACATGCTTGACACCCACTGTCTTTACCCACCTGCCCAGCCATTCTTCCACAGACTTTTTAAGTTTAAGATTTATATATTTTATTTCATGTATAAGATTGTTTGCCTGAATCTCTGTGCACCGTGGGCATGCCCGCCTTGTGCTCTGGACGGCTGTGAGCCTATGGGTGCTGGAAATCAAACCTGGGTCCTCTGCAAGAACAAGCACACTCAGCTACTGAACCATCGCTCTAGCTCCTGATCCACAGACTCACACCAGCATGTTACAGACGCAGCTCTGGTTCCACCTCAGAGCACACAGTAGTGGGCAGGAGCTGCCTTGTGCTGCGGTTCAAAAGTGAAGCTTTGTCTTTGATGCGAAGGAGGGCCTGGCAGCACCTCGGCCTTCCTTTAGTGATGACTCACGCCTCTCTGCGCTTGCTTATCATTCGTTCACTCAGTTACCCATGCTCCAGCTGCCTGACCTGCCTGCTCCTGCGTTAAGTACCGACCGATCTTGCTACCGATACAGCCCCCCCAGCTCCCCACCAGCTTGGTCACCCTCACATCAGCGTGGTGTTCAGGTGTGGGGCATGTGTTGGTTCTTGAACTTGATCTCCGAGACCCTTACTTTCCATTCTCTAATATGCAGAAGCATAAGGTGGAGGCCCGGTTCTCACTCATTCAGCAGATCCACCATGTTCCACAGTTACCGAGTGCACTGTGTGTTTGATGACCCTTTTCTGGCAAGGGGGTGCTGCTATTAGACAGTTTTCAGCATGAACTTTATGTTCTGCTAGAGACAGGATAAACACGTGAATAAATGACTGTTGATGTAGTAAATGCCTCTGTGTGCTGGGAGTGGGCCAGGCTGCCTCAGGGGAGATCCAGGCTAGACATGGGCAGAGGCGGGTGCCTAGACTCTGAGCTGGGTTCTAGGCTGGAACACACCTCAGTTGCAAGTAATATGGGCGGCTAGAGGGACAGCCGAGGAAGCCTTCCTGGGGAAGGGAAGCCAGCACTTGCCTCAGAGAATGGGCCAGGAAGAAGGTCGGGTCATAGTACTGGGGTCTTGCTAAAATATACATCTTGCCTTTTGTCCCTTACTACACTCTGATGGCTGGGCACTGAGTGGTGGCCCTGCTTCCAACCTGCTTGACAATGCCTGTGCTGAACACAGCACCACATCAGAAACAATTGTGCTACACAAGATAGGAAGTTTCCTGAACCATGACTCTGAGGTCTGCGAGTTTAATTAAAACAGGAGACATACCTATAGGCTGTGTTGTAATAGCATTCTAGAGTATACCACGTGAGAAATGAGCCCTGTACCAGTTCTGTATCTATCTGTAGTCCGCCTCCCTACTGTACCACACTGCCTCCAGCCTTTGCTTTCTACCTCAAGGTACAGGAAGAACTACCATGGGGGTGGGTGGATCAAGCATTGAAAAGCACCAACCCAGTGCATGAACCCTGTCTTTGTCAACCCATGGTCCTGAGTAGCAGAGCTGGGACTTGACTCTTAGACTCCCTGAGTCTCCAGACTTTCCCCTGTCTACACTTCAGGACTCTTGGGGAGCTACCGAGGAAGGGGTTTTGGAAAGAAAGCCCAAGGCCTTTATCATGCCATCTTCCCCTGTACCCTGTATGAGGAAGCAGGTAACAACCCTTCTCCTTAAGAGAGATGCTTCCAGACCACTCCTGGCCTTCTGCAGTGGGGGCAGCTGGGTACTGGTGAGTTAGGTGTGCTGGGATTTGACGGGTATCACCAGGTAGGTAGTCTTTTTGTTGAAGGGCTCCTTGCCAGCACTGTGCAAACAGACCGGTCCCACCTCCTGTTAATTATGAAGTCTTAGAGTGTTCCCAACTATCCCTTGGATTCCTGCTCATGAAACTGTGCAGGTCAGAGGCCACACATGTTTTGCTTTTCTTATTTGAGGTATTATGTGTTCAAGGTAGATTTATGCTACAACCTTTGTTTATTGACTTGTACTTTCCCCTGTGAACCTGATGGAACATGACAGACGATATTTACAAGGCACGTGTTTCCGATTAAATCATGTGAGACATTAAAGCCCGATAAATGAAAGCCCCTTTGAAAGGCCAAGTTCAGAGAAGGAGGCAATCCCTGGCGGGGCCTTGAAGGTGGAATCATCCCTTCAGCTGGCTGTAGAAAGTGCTGTCGAGGGCTGGCAGGCCCTTTGCCTGGATGGGGCCATTTGCCACTTTTTCCAAGCCAGTGACTAAGGCTGCTTAAAACTCTGAAGAGCCCTGCTCCCTTTCACCTACCTAGGATGGCAGGAGGGACAAGATGGTCCTTGAGTACCTACTGTGTGCTGGGCTCTGTTGCCTGAGTGAGGACTTTCCTGCAGTCTAGCAGGACAGCCCAGAAACTCTGAGGCTGTTGTCATTTAGGAGATGGAATAAGAGAGGAACGAGCCACATGTGACCACAGTCCACAGGATGCTCTGCTTACACTATCTGTGACCCTGGGCAAGTTTCTTAACTTTGTTTCTTAATCTTGGTTCCTGTGAATGGGGACAGTAATATTGTCTCTTTAGGTATGCTCCACGGTACCCCAGGCCCATGTAGTGTTCATGATTAAGACTACGCTTGCTTTCTGCAGACACTGAAGGCAGGCAGTTGTAGCTGCAGTCCAGGCCTTTTGACCACAGAGCTTTTCTCGAGTTACCTAGGTGGTTCTGCTAAGTGATACAGGGTAGTCAGTGGCTACCAAGTGCAGACCAAGAGCAGCTTGGCCGCCTGCTACACCGGGCTGTGGGACTTCCCTCAGCCTTGACAGACTTCCCTGGAGTGGTGATGGGACATCTCGGTAGGCAGGGTTGCCTACCGGAGTCTATCCATGGAGGTCAATTAAAGGATTTGAACAAATCTGCAAAGTGGAAACAGCTTTGGGTTGAAGCCACGCTCCTTCCTTCCCTTGCTCCCCTCTGCCTGTCTCCCTGTCTGTCACTGTGCCCTCGGGAGAAGTCTGACCACAGGGCTGCTATGGGCCCCGTAGGCCATTGGCTTCTTCTGGACAGCTGGTTGCAGGGGCCTATGAGCTACTGGAGTGGTTTCATACTTAAAGTTCCCGTTTAGGATTTTGGAAGTTTGGGAGTTGCTCTGTGGGAGCAGAGGGTGATGGAGAAGGGCAGGAGTCCTCCTGCCTCAGCCTCCCAGAGGAAGACCTTGTTTTGGAAACTGTCTGTGGAAGGGCCTTCATTTTCTCTCACCTGCCGTTTTCCTGGAACTTGGGCATTCAGTTCCCAAAGAAACCAGCATAGATTGAGTGAGGTGTCTGTGAGGTGGTAGGCAGTGGCTGTGGAGTCAGCTTGTATGGGTTCCCTTATACACGCTTCACCTTTTGTTACTGTGTTCCTGAGGCAGGTGGCATATCTGCCCCTGGGTTTTGTGTCCTGTTGTAATAGACAGCTGCTATGGCAGTAAGATGCAGTTGGATTGAAGGTTCTAGATTGACACCGACACCACATTAGGATCTGCTCATCTGCCCAGGGGTGAGCAAGGCCTGGGAACAGCCCCATGTAGCATGGCACCTCCTTCCTGTCCCCATGCACCCAGTGCCCCTTTGGGCAAATTTGGGGGGCTGCGTGACTTTGAATTCTAGGTGGTCACCTCCCTTCTGCAGCCTCTCTTTTTTTTTTTTATTATTATTATTATTTTTGATACTTTATATACATTTCCAATGTTTCCCCTTTTCTGAGTCTCCTCTTTGGATACTCCCCATCCCCTCCCCAACCCGCCTCTAGGAGGGAATTCCACCTCCCACCCCACACCCCCGGCCACCCATCCCCATATTCCCGCCTTGACATTCCCCTTTACTGAGGCCTCCAACATCCTCAGGCCCAAGGGCCTTTCCTCTCTCCCTGATGGCCATCGAGGTCATCCTCTGCCACATATGTGGTCCAAACCATAAGTCCATCAATGTGTATTCTTTGGTTGGTGGTCCAAACTCCAGGAGGACGGGGGGGGGGGGCGTCAGGCCCATTGACTCTCTTGCTCCCTCCATGGGGCTGCAAATTCCCTCAGCTCCTTCAGACCTTCCTCCAACTCCTCCATCTGGGACATGGCTCTCAGTCCAG
>CM052702.1:100361795-100417524 GCA_028551405.1 Uromys caudimaculatus
GTTCCTTCTTTTGTGACTGAGTTACCTCGCTCAAGATGATATTTTCAAGTTCCATCCATTTGCCTGCAAATTTCATTAAGTCATTGTTTTTAATAGCTGAGTAGTACTCCATTGTGTAGATGTACCACATTTTCTGTATCCATTCCTCTGATGAGGGACATCTGGGTTGTTTCCAGCTTCTGGCTATTATAAATATGGCCTGCAGCCTCTCTTACTTTGTCTGCAACATTGGGAAAGAAGCCCTCTCTGCTTGCCATGAGTTGTCATGCAAGGAAGCCCCGGGAAACTGCAGGTGTCAGGGTGCTGTTGATGAGCATGCTTGCTGTGTGTGGTCACAGCAGGTCACAGCATGCACTTAACTCCTTTACCCTCACTACAGCACTCCTGGGGTGCCATGGGTCTGCTCCTGCACTGCTTACAGGGAGAGACTCGGTTCTCTTAGGGGTTCAGTGCCTCTGGGTTCCACAGAGCTTGGGCCTCACCCTATCCTTGGAGAGACCTTGTCTCCTGGACATGGAATGATCTGTGAAGGCCCCTAAGTCAGTTCTTCTTCTCCTCCAACACCATCCGTTGTGATCTAAATAGAGTAGGGGTGTGGCTATGTAGAAGGAGAACGGGGAGTCCCCTGAGCAAAGGCAAGAGACTGGCTTGGCTTTCAGTGACTAACAAGCCTT
The DNA here is from genome assembly GCA_028551405.1 of Uromys caudimaculatus. NCBI lineage: Eukaryota > Metazoa > Chordata > Mammalia > Rodentia > Muridae > Uromys > Uromys caudimaculatus. The sequence continues at coordinate 100,362,470 of CM052702.1, forward strand.
GATGCTACATCTTGAAGTGGAAACTTAAGGGTTCTTTGGAGAGTCAGTTGTATTGGAAGGTGTTTTGTTGGGGCAAACACATAAAGGTGTGTTTTCCTGAAGTGGACACAGGTGAAAGGCTAAGGCAGACTCATGAAGGAACATTTCACTGAAGCAGACACAGGAGAGAGGATGTTCTGCTAAAGGAAACACATGAAAGGACACAGATGAAGGGTTCTTTGCTAACAAATGCATGTATTGGTCTGCCTTACATCATGTAGTTGAGCTCCATTACTGAAGCAAGACCTGTGCTGAGGCAAGACATGTGGAGGACAAGTGGTTTGGAGGGTGTAAACAGGACTCCACAGAGTGATGGAGACAGAGCTTGGCTGCTGGTGCAGTGAGCTGTGCAATGCTTGTTGGTCTCACTTCTTTGCTGATCTTCACTTTCCTGAGAGAGGCATAGTGGAGAATTTCTGGTGTCCCTCTGGGTTGCTCCTGCTGACTCGAGCCGAGGCTGAGGCCTGGCTGTCTCTGTGTTGCTAATCTGACTTTACTCCACTTCCCTCATATCCTTTCTTTTCCACTACCTCTGGTGGGTGGTGGGCTACAAGGGAGGTTAAAGTGTTAAGAACCGTCATTAAGAATAAAGGTTGAAAAGTTTGAAATTTGGTCGAGCCACTCTTCTTCTCTGTGCGTTGGTGTCTGTAACCATAAAATGAGATTGATAACACCTGCCCTGCTCCCGCTACACAGTTGCTGTAGGGGCTAAAAGCAGTGTTGGCTGAGAGAAGGCAAGAACTAGTTATAAGTGCTATTTATTGGACAAGGTTCTGTGGTGAGCATGGTGGGCTTGGGGGATTGCAGTGCCCTGCAGGGAGCAGACAGTTCCCCCAAGTGAGGAGAGGGTTTGTGAAGGCTGTGTGCTGCCTTCAGTGCATAGCGAACCAAGGACTAAGGGGGAAGAACTTATTTCTGTAGAAGGTAATGCTGATGCTTGGGACAAGCTAAACAAATCCCCCTTATTGAAGAATGTTGCTTGGGGCTGGGCCTGATTAAAATTGGAAAATCTAAGCGGCTTAACTGTGCGGTTTGGTCATGGACGGATCAAGCTTTGCCTTGCTCTGTAGCTCCCTGGCTCTGGTCATGGAGTCTGAGGCCACAGAGGGTCAGAGACAGTAATAGGCCCATTCAGCACCCTGTTTAGTTGGGAGGGGGCAGGGCTGGAAGGCCCCTCTGGCCAAGTAAAATTCAGAGCTTCTTGCTCAGAGCTCGGGTGGCTTTGAGCTGGGAAGTGATGTTGGGGGTTGTACAAGAACATGTTATGTGGACCCCCTTTTTCTCAGGGTCTCTAGTTCTGCCCCAGTTTGCTCCGAGAAAGGGCTTTTGGGCATCTGGGAGGTGTTTCCTGTCTACTCAGTGCTATCTCTTTCCCTGTCAAATGGGGTGCATCCTGTGCCTGGACTGTTACAGAGTGTGCACAGGACAGAGCTGAGTACAGGCGGTTGTTGGGCACATTGTCTCCTGTAAGCTCCACAGGACGGGATGGACACTGCTATTTATATCCAACTTGCAGGGTTGCAGAGGGGCAGTGTCTGTGGGGGCAGGCAGGTCACGCATCCAGGGTCCAGCTGACCTTGATGCCCAGAATGTCTGCTCTGTAGCAGGAGCTCCCATTCCACCTGGGTGACAAGCTATGGTGGTTTCTAGAGCCTTCATTCCCTTGTGGCATCAGATGGACAGTAACACCACACTGGCCAAGTCTCATTTGGGCATCTATGCCATTCAGAATACTTGTAGATACCCATGCTCTGTGACTCAGGACAATGGAAGGAGATACATGGCCCTTGGCTAGGAGAGTCAGGTCAGCCATGGCTCTCCCCTGGTCCTACCCATCAGTGAAGACTGCTATACTCTTGCTAAAACCCAGATATGTTCCTGACCTTGGCCCAGGGGTAGATTTATCCCCATTTTCCAGATAAGGACAGAGCCTCCATGTCCCCTGGCTAGGTGGTCAGTGGGAGACAAGTGCTTCTTAGAGTACGTGCCTCAAGTCCCGTCTCAGGTCAGCCCTTGTCTGGATGGGGAGGGAGACTTGTGAGGCAACCACTCAGGCAGATACAGGAAGGCTGGGCACTCCTAGGCTTCCTGACTGCTTCCCATAAACAGTAAGTGTTGACTGTGTGGCTGGCATAGATTGTGGGAAGGGCAAATTTCAGAGGATGCTGAACTCTCTGATGGCAGTGACAGCACACGGGGATACCAATTTAAAGTCAGCTATGTTTGCAGCAGTGCCTTTCCTGTCTGATGGTTCCCGGCCAGGGCTCTGGAGCTTGGGCTCTCTTTCCGCCTCTGCTATCCTAGCCACGTGGATCTGTTTCAATCCGTGCATCCCTACAGTGGGACAGTTATACAGCTTAGAAAGGACTTACTCCAACAACAGCTGTCAGTGAGGATGATAAGAAGGAACTGAGGGAAGCAGGTTCTGGGAGACTCTGGCCCCAGGGTTCTCTGGGAGGGAGAGAAGACAGTCTCAGACAGGAATTTTGATCTCTCCCAAGTGAGCTACCACTTCATACCACCCATATGGCTCTGGGTGCATCCATGGAGGGTGAGGAAGCTGATGGGGGTGTGGAGAACCTGGACCATGCTGCCCTCACACTGTCGGATGTAAAATGTGCTATTCCTCAAAAGGACAAACACATTTACCTTTGGAGCCAGCAGCTACAGCCCTAGGTCCATAGGAGGATGGAAGGTGTGTGTCTACACAAACTTGTTCACAAGTACGAATAGTTCTATTGCCCACCATAGCCACTTCATGGAGACAGCCAAAATGTTCCTTGGATGACCCACATATAAACAGACCTGGTGGAATGTCAGCTCAGCCATAAAGGTCATGCGGTGCTGGTACCTTTGACAGTGCGGATGTATGAACGTACTTTGGAAATCTCCCACTGTGTGAGAGATGCCAGACAAATAATGGGTGTATAGCATCAACACGGAATGTTCTGAGTGGACGTGCGCACAGGGACTGGGAGGAGGGCAGGTGTGGTGACTGCCACGGGGGTCCTGGGGCAGATGGTGGCGATGGGTGTCACCCTGACTATAGGGAATCCGCTAGAGTGCACTTTCAAGGAGAGTCTTGAGATGTGCATTACAGTTCAATTAACAACAAGGATGCTGGGTATGTAGCACAGGCCTGAAATCCTAGTACACAGGAGGCTGAAGCAGAATGACTGTTAGTTCTAGGATAGCTTGGGCTACATAATGAGACCTATCACAAATACCTGAAAAACAAAGTCCTCTGCTGAAGCTGTCCCCTGCCCCTCCCTGCACCCCAGGACCACTGTCTCCTGTCTCCAGGTCTGCTCCAGAGTGGGACTGGACTTATGATCTTGCCTGCTTTTCTTTTCTTTCCTTTTAGATGGGATTTTGCTCTATAGCCCAGGCTGGCCTATAGGAACTTGTGATCCTCCTGCCTCAGCCTCTGTAGTGCTTGCTATAACCCTACTCACCAGCTGGCTTCCTTTTTGACATGCTGCAGGCTAAGGAGCACCAGGCAGAGGGTCTAATGGGAAGAGATGGAGCTTGAAATCAAGTGCAAGTGAGAAACCAGGGCCTGTGGCTAACAGCTGTGAGGGAGAAGGTGCGGGGTGGGGGGGACATGGGAGGGAGGGAGAGAGGGGTGGAGGGAGGGGGTGGGGTGGAGAAAGTGGGGTAGGAGGAAATGAGGGCAGGAAGGAGGGGAGGGGGTGAAGGCAACGAGGGAATAGGAGGTGAGGGATGTTGGGAAGTAGGGGGTGTAGGGTTGAGACCCCGACTCCTCAGGCTGAGAGCCTTATGCCCGAATAGTGATCCAGATGGTCGGAATGTTGCCAGACCATGGCCCCGTGGCCTTGGCTGAGCATGTCACTGGGTGTCTTACGGTTTTACTGCTGTGAAGAGACACCATAACTGAGGCAGCTCTTCTAAAGGAAAACATTTAATTGGGGCTGGCTTACAGTTTCAGAGATTCAATCCATTTTCATCATGGCAGGAAACATGGTGGCACACAGGCAGACTTGGTGCTGGAGGGGTAGCTGAGAGTTCTACATCTGGATCAGCAGATAGCAGGAAGAGAGAGAGAGTGAGCCACTCGGCTTGGTGTGAGCCCACTGAGCCCCACCCCCAGTGATGCACTTTGTCCAACAAGGGCACACTCGCAACGATGCTATTCCCTGTAAGTCTATGGGGGCCATTTTCATTCAGACCACCACACTGGACTTTGTCCTCCCCCTTGCAGCAGCCTAGCTCGAGTCCTAGCTTTCAATCGAGAAGGTTTGGATTTGAATCCCAGCTCTTCTGGCTAGTGACTTTTGCTCACTGATCAGCCTCTTCATGTTAGTTCTCTTTCCGTGTGGGTTGTAGCAGGCATTGTCTGGGATGACTTGCTTCCTTCACCTAACCCCGTAATGAGATGGTTTCGAAGGTGGAACCTGAGGAGGTGATTGGGTTTGATGAGGTCACAAGGACAGATCACAGGGATTAGTGTCTCTAGGAGAGACACCAGACAACCCACTTGCTGTGTCCCTGTTTCACAAACTCGAGCAAGAAGGCAGCAACTACAATCTAGGAAACCTAGCAGAAACCTACCATGGTGCACCTTGATCGTCAACTTCTCAGCAACCAGATCCAGCTAAGCCTGTATCTGTGGTGTTTGCTGACTCAGTCTGCACTGGGCAAGCTAGGTGATCACTACAGCAGTGGAGGCAGCTAGGCCAGCATAGCACAGCATAAACCTGGCATACCTGCTATATTACGTGTGTATGTGTCTGTCTGTCTGTCTGTCTCCGTGTCTCCATGGATTTGATGGTCACTGTTGGCAGCAGGACCAGGGTACAGTCACTTCTTTCTCTAAATTCATGCCCTCTGAAACTAGGACTACAGTGCTGCCCACAAAGGCTGTGGCCAGTCTGATAGGAGGATCCAGGCCGAGGGGCTTTTAACCCCTGAGTTGGCATGTTTGTGACCCTTGAGATTTTTATGGTGTTGGCAGACAGCAGCGTGTGGGACAGAGTATGGGAAGCTTGCTGAGGATGCTACCAGGCAGAACGGACTGGGGTGCCCTGGTTGGGACGCTTTCCATGTGGCCTTCTAAGAAGGAGCAGTTTGGGCTGCAGGCCCTGGTACCTCCATCTGAGTGGCAGCTGCTGAACAGCGCTTCCAGGCTTGGTCCTGAGTTCAGATGTGGGCAGTGGGCTGGCCTAGTAGTGCTGGGAGGACAGGACTGACACCTGTGGCCAGAGTGATGGCTAGCTTTGCCCCTGAAAACCTTGGGCTACAGAGAAGGACTCATTTGCTCCTGCCCAGGCAGCACCCAGGATTTTCCAGACGGGAAAATCCCAGTCTGGAACACTTGATTCATCTTCTGGACAAGAGGATGCTGCTGTGGTATTGTCCACGGCTGAGGTCGTGGGCCCCTCAGACAGCTCACCAGCACCAGTGCGTGGGAGAGCATGCTTGGGAGAGTGCATGGGTTTTGCCGTGTGTCCTGTTTGTTTGCTGTCTGGTTTGGCCGGTATGTGGGCGGGGCAGCGAGTCCTTGGAATGCTGGCCTGGGCAGCACAGTGGCTTCGCTGGGGCGGAGAAGGGCAGATGTCAGAAATGTCTATAAAGCCTAGAGCCAGGAGGCTTCCAGACGTCAGAGGTTTGGTCACTAGAATAACTCAGTCCTGGCCCCTCCCTAGGTCTGCACTTAACAGAGGGTGTGGGCCCTAGTGATTAGAGCTACAGCTGAGGCCAGTTCATCGCTGTAGACCAGTCCTTAACCTCTCTGTTCCTCTGTTCTCTGTGAACTGTAACAGCAGTTGGAGGTGTCTGAGGGCGTTGCTGGGATGAACTAAGATGAGATGTACCCCTGTATTTGCCACAGTGCCCAGTAGAGTCAGTCGGTGCTCAGGACACCTTTGCTGGACAGGTGTGTGGTGTGGAAGACAGTTAGGCCTGCTAGAAAGCTGCTGCTGCATCCCCGACTTGATGCCGTCCAGGGCAGCTTTCCTGGCATGTCCTCAGCTGAGGGTAGAGTAGATTGTGAGCCTACCCCAGGAATATTCACAGACTTGGCTCAGGATTCAGGAACAGATGGTAGCTCCCTAGAGGGAGGCCTGCTAGGCTCACGTAGCACTGGACTTCTGTGAAGCGTGGATGGGGGGGTCCTGTGAGAGTCAGGAATTCTAGGCAGACTTAGGCCCTTGAATGCTGCAGAGGAGCACCCAGAGGATCTTGGGTGGGGTGACATGCCCACACTGGCATTACTGGCTCCCCTGATCCTCACTTGGGTATCCCTCATCATCCTCAGGGTTCTACTATGACCCCTGCCTGCTGTTTGGGTAATGTGCAAAGGTCCACGTACTGTCTCTTTTGCTCCCTTCCTTGTCTGGAGAGAAGGTGACCTCTAGGTCACCAATTCACCTATACACTCAACCTGCAAGTGGAGACATATCTCCGGAGAATGCTGAGGTTTGTGAGGTTAAGTAGAAGGGTATCCACAGCAGAGCTGTACGTGGATGGGACCAGGGTGCTCTGGTCCTGGCTTTATGGCTTTTTCCAGAGGCTGGCTCCAAAGGCGAAGAGAGGGAACCTGGATGGGGTATTGAAGGGAGTGGGGCCTTGGACCATAGGTGGGATGGGAATTCCAGGGGTGGAGCCAGCATGAGCATAGACACTGAAATGGGAAACAGGCAGCTACTGTGAGGAACAGAGCTCTGTCTGGCAGCACCTAAGGGTGCAGGGAGAGAGAATGAGAGACCTTCAGTACCCAGGTCATGGTGCAACAAGGAAGTTTGGGGACACACTTTGTAAGATTGGTGTTCACATTCTAGTGCCTCTGAGGAGCCAGAAGGACATTTGTCAGCATCCAGGAGGGGGCCAACAGTAGGTTCTGTGCTTGCAGAAGGGTAACCTGCTGTGTGAAACCACTGTAGAAATCCTCAAGAGATTCCTGCCGTTCTGCAGGAGGCAGTAGTTCTCCCTTAGCTGCATTAAACTTGGGCTTCAAGTGGAGAACAGCAGTGTGTAATTCATTTCTCCTGGTGCTTGGTCTACGCTCCCAAGGGAGAGAACAGGAAGGAATTAGTGAGCTCTATATTACAACTTAATTGCTTGAAGGAAAAATATTATTCTTTATTGTTAACCATTAGCTGCTTCCAGTTTTATTAAGCTCCAGGCTGCACGGAGCTCAGCATTAGCCTCTTGGAGCTGGCTGGCTCCTGAGGGCCGGGAAACCCTCAGAACTGTCCCACCTCATAAACAAGCCTTGAGAATTCTTATATCTGAGGCATCTGTACTTAGGGCAGCATCCCTGCCGTGGGTTCTGCCCCAGTGGTCCCAGGAAAGGCCTCTGCCCTGGGGCTAGGAGCCAGATCCTCTCTCGAGGTGGAAGATGCTGGTTCATGTTTTGTCATATGTGGGGCTGTGTGTGGGAGGGCAGTTTTCCTTCCACGGTACTTGCTAGTACTAGCTGAATACCCTGGTAGTTATCCACACATTTCTCTAGGCCACAGATTCTCCTTGTTTCCACTCTAAACTTGCTCTTGTGTTCCGGAGTGCTGTTTGAAGGGCTAGCCCTGCCTTGCCGTGCCCTGCCCGCCACCTTCCTTGGATAAGCAGGTCCTGGGCTTCCCAGGGTCCAGGGTCCAGGGTAGAAAAATGCTAGCAAGTCCTTTCCTCTTTTGATTGTCCTTCACTGCCGGGTCCACACCCAGGTCCCTGTCTTAGGGAAGGCCCAGCTGGACCTATGAAGAAGACATGACAACAAGCACAGTGCAGTGGCTGCTGTGTGCATCTTAGTCTGCCTGGAATGCTGGGACAGTAACTCTGAGTAACCTGTGTGTGGTAACTCCTGTCAACCTAAGTCCAGGGTCTGAGGCCACGGCGACACATCCAGAGGCAGAGCTGGCCTGTTTGAATCCCCTGACTGCCTGGGCTTTGTTCATGGGGATTCCTGCCTCTCTCGTGTGCCCTTAATAGAGCACAGTTAAGGGCTGGTCTCACTGGAGCCCCTGTGACTGGGCCATCAGGGCTCTACTGAGCTGGGGACCAGGTGGGACCAGTGGCTTACAGAACGGCCGAGTGGTGCTCTGAGTCTGGATTCTTTGTCATCATTATCGTTACTCTCTTTGCCTCATCTTGGCAACACTTACTGAGGGAGCATCAGATGTACATGTCCCCCTCACATGCCCATGCCGTTCCCTGCCTAGAGTGCCCATTCTTCTTCACTGGCTAACTCCTGAGGCCCATTTCATGGCCACCAGAATGCCCTGGCCCTCAGGCTAGGCCAGAGCCCCCTTTCAGTGTCTCAGACTCTGAAGTGTCTGTCTACACGTGTTAGCCACCCGTGTGGTCATTTCCTATGCTCTGTCTCACTCACAGGGCAATGGCCTGTGATGCTCCTTCCTGCATGGGACCCCAAGACCCAGGCTTGGGCCTGCCTGGGGCAGGCTCTCAAGGAAGGCTGGCTAAGAGGGGCGTAGCTGATTGTGCCTCCTCGTGTTTTAACCCCACCATGCTTCTCGAGCTGCTTCATGCCCATGCTGCTGAGCAGCCTAGCCATCTGCAGGCTAGGTAGCAGACAATAGGTATGTTTTTCAGAAGAGGAAACTGAAGCTCAAGGAGATGCCCACTCTGATGAGACCATGTCCCCAGCCTAGAGCTAGCCTGCAGCCAGCAGCCTTCCTCCTGTGGAGCTCATCTACTGAAGGAATGGAAAGTTGTGTCTGAGGTGGGGGTGAGAGGCTGCCATGGTTCTGACTGGAACATGGGTCCAGGAAGAGGTCAGAAGGCTGGAGGACCATGCTACACCTGGTTTAGCTAGCTATTCTGGCCTCACAGATGTCTGGGAACCATCCCAGTGGCTGACCAGAGTCGGCCACACAAATCTATGAGTCTTAGAGGTTGGAGAGTACTGTGGGGGAGGGGGGTGCCTGTGGGTCCGAGAAGTTTGGGATACTTTTTGGTACAATGAGGTGCCATTGGACCAGTCTGGCAATTTGAGACTAGGTTGGCCATTGTGGTGGCTTCCAAGACTGAATGTCTTTGAAAGGTGATACTAGTCTGCCTGGTGAGACCTGGGGCTGTGATAAACCATTACTCTTCTTTGCTTCCATTTTCATACGTGCTTCAATGGATAATAGTAGCTATGGAGGGGCTGATGGGAGGTGAGGTTGTAGAGTTTTGCCTAGAACATTCTGGGTACCACAGTTAGCATAGAGCTAACCTCCATCTTGCTTATCTCCTAGGCTACATAAGAGCCAAGGAAAGCACTCTGCATACACTCTGTAAAGTACTGTGCACCCATGCTGAGCGCACCTTCATTCAGAAGCAGGAGGCAGGTATTGAGGGATAGAGCCTGGCTCTAAGCGGCTCCCTCGGGGCAGAAGAGGTCTGCAGACCCCAAGGCCAAGCTGACAGCCAGGTCAGTCCATCCAGTCAGGGTACCTGGTCAGTGGGGTTGATGTAAAGAGAAATGGAGTGTTCTCAGGTGGCAGATCCTTCCTGGAGGTCCAGGTCCAGAGGGCCTTAGCATGCTTACCAAATGGTGGCAGCACACTGAGCAGCTCCAGAGCCTGGGAATGCCTACCTGGAAGGCTCGAGCTAGATGGTTCTTGACCTCCAACTTGTCCTCTCAGAATGACCTTGATCAAGGACAGTGATGTCAGGCAGGCTGTTAAGTGTTAGTGTGTTTACATCACAAAGATGATTGTCATTTTGAGATTTTTTTAAAAATCCCAGTCTCCATAATGCTGAATGGTCCAAACAAATCCCATGGACATTGACTCCCACTTGCTGGGCTGAGTGCTGTATTCTCCAGGCGGTGGGAAGCCAAGTGTTGGGGTTGGTGGATCTGGCAACACGTTCGAGCCTTGTTCTCTGATGCGGTCAACGTGCCTTCTGCCACTTCAGATAGGGCTCTTTCAGATCCCTTCCTCTTTAGCTGGTGGGAAAGAGAGATTAGATAAGAAGGAAAACCAAGTTTATGTTATGAAAAAGTCAGGCAGTTGAGGGTGTCAGGCATTTAATGGGAAGAACGGAGAGTGGGGTGCACACAGGCCAGGGCTTGCTGCACCCCTCCCCCCAACTCTGCCACATGACTTTTCTTGTGGAGTCTATTTCTGCTCACCCTAGATAGGGAAGGCAATGGCAGAAAATGAAAGGATTCCACCCAAGCCTAGCGTGGTGAGCCCATGGTTCACTGGTCCTCACAGGAGTGTGAATGGCTCAGAAGCAGCCTCATCATTGAGAAGTCCATCCCAGTGTGCGTGATGAGAGCTGCATCCCGGGAGTTCCTGGCTCTACTTGCAGGCAGCTCCACTGAAGAGTGTGCCTTCCCACCACAGTTTCCCACTTATATCACCTGATGGAGGGGCTTAGAGTCTGAGGAGTTTCTTACTAGTGGGCCTCCCTGCCTCCAGGGAACATTTCGGCCTAGCTGTAACAGCTGTACCACATCACCACACACAACCGCATATGGTAAGCCTTGGGGGTGCTGCTGTGGTGCCCCAGAGTAACCCAATATAGGTGATTTGAGAACAGGATCTCGGGATGAGGTGGCAACAGCAGAGGGGTGGAACTGACCAAGAAAGGACTGTTTAGAGAACTCAGATATTCAGTAATGGGCGGGGGGCTACGCAGAAATCAAGAGCTGTTTTTAGCAAATCTGATGCTCAGTGAGTATTTGATTTGGTGCTAGCCAAGAAGCCAGTGGAGATTCTGGAAACTGGAAGGGACAGGAAGCAGAAAGCCAAAGGAAGGGAGTGGGTTGGGTTGGAAGGGAGCTGGGTGTGTGTGTGTGTGTGCAGAACAAAAGTCCGTAGGTGGTACATGGTGAGAGATACTGGGCCTGAGCAACAAACAGTCCTGTACCTTACGGGTGCAGCGGTGTTGAGGTGGAAGGTAGGCTCTAGCCTGTGTGGCATACAGGGCCTGAATGGGAATGCGCATTTGGGGCAGTTTGTGATGACAGGAAATGAGGGCATGCAGGGATTCTCTCATTAGAGCCATCTGGGGTGTGAGACAGCTACAGCAGCAAGAAGACAAAGCCTTAGCAGAGCATTCACGAGACTAGTGTAGGTGGTGAGGGTTCTGTAGTGCAGCCAGGGTCAGAGTGCTGTGACAGATCCCCAAAGCCCAAGAGCTCCCTGTGGACCCATACCATGGCCTGCCATCAACTGTGAGCTCCTGGGGCCTCAGCTGACTTTTCTCTGGGTTCCTTGGCATCCAGTGCTGGCTGCAAAGGGTGAAGAACAGGTTGGCAATCCCCAGCAGGCTTAGCTAGGCAGATTAGCCTCACTCATGGCTGAGCCGCTTTGAACCACAAGGAAGTATCGTCAGGTCCAGGCAGGGAGGGGTACCTGATGGCACCATGCTGGACAAGGGTGACTGAGGGGCCCTGATAGGGCTTCAGCCATTCTTATCTGAGACATGGCAGGGTCTACTCCAGAATTAGTTCTCTGGTGATCTCCATATCCCAGTGACTCCCAAATCCTGAGAGAAAGATGGTACCTGAACACAGCAAACATCTCTAGCCTCAACTTCTGTGGCTGGAAATGAGCATGAGAGTACAATTGAGAGATACTGTGTGAGGGACAGTCAGGGACAGTCAGGGACAGTCTTCTGCGAGGCTAAGACAATGGGTCAGAAGTGATGCATTTGACTCCTGAGCAAGATGGTGAAAGGGGACCTGCCCAGATGGGACAGACATTGGGAACAGCACATGTACTTCCCCCAGCAGCTGGAAGACTGTGTGCCTCTTTACCAGGTCCTCATGTCTGCCTTTTAACACAGATACAGCTATTTCCCCTTCTGGGCGAGGTACTTTCCTGAGGCTGTCAAGCTAGCAGGTAAAGGAGCAGGCTTGTCACAGACCCAGGCTCCACGGCCCAATCCTTTGTTCACGCTAGGGCCCACAGTGCCTCTCACCTACTTCCCAGCATCCCATCCAACCTGTGACTGCTGGGAGAGCCAAGCAGCAGAATGCCCTTGAGCAGTCACTTTCTTGTCTGGAAAGCTCCTATGTATCAAAGTAGGAACCCACTTTGCATTCTTCAGTGCCTCCATCCTTCTTTCCCAGCCTATAATCCAGCCTAGTCTAGAACTCATGGCCTTCTTGCCTCCCAAATGCTGGCTTTTATCTTATGCATAATGTCACACCACACTTTCTTCCATCTTTTACCACAAAGTCACCCTGGTCAGGTTCAGACATTGTTACTCTGTCCTCTGTTTTCTCTGTCCCCTGGATTGCCTCCCCCCAAAGCCGAGCTTCCCAAGAAGAGGGCTGAGTGGTTCACCTGTGCCTGGCAGAGCGGGCTTGCATGGGCCTCACGCTACCATCTTTACCCATGTGGACTGAGCTGTAGGGCCCCACATGAGCCAAAGGACTTGCATGGGACAGTAGGAGCTAAGCAGGGTCAGCCCGGTGTGACAGTGACCTGGGGACATGTGAGTAAAGCAGATGCAAAGGCCATTTGAGACAGGGTGTTCCTATACAAGTGGTGTGTGAAAGAGTCATGGCTGGGGTCAGCAGAGAACAGCTCTTGGGCCAGGAGTAGCTCTGATGACACCTGACTGCATGTCGAAGATGAATGGGGGCAAGACAGGGGTCCCAATAATGGACAGGGCCTGGCTGGGTCCTGTTGGAGTCTGGACATGATGGATGGGGCATGCATGGAGGTGAGAGGGTGACCTGTCAGGCAGGAGGCCATAGCAGCCTTCTCAGAAAGGACTCGCTGGAAGAGCAGGGAGCACACAGGCTCTGTGGGACCTCTCCAGGGGTAATTTTGGCTTGGGTGGGATAGCCACTGAGCAGATTGTAAGTCAGGTGTGGTATCGCAGAGAGTGCAGCAGATCAAAGCCAGGGCGATTGGGCACTGATTAGACCCTGTGAGGAGGCCAGACTCATCACCGAGGAATGCACACAGGCCGGCCCACTGACGGGGATAATAACAGATCATGCTGGCCGCAGACACCGCGGCGCTCAGGACGCAGTCCTCTGTGGCAGGGCAGCCACAAGGAATGGCATGTTTGCAGGCTGCCATGGGAGTGGGGCTCAAGGGTGGGTGGCAGCATGCAGGTCAACTGCATGGCCAGTGCCCTTGGTGGTCTCCGCTGGCCTCTTTGTAGCCTGTGAGTGGGGACTGCTCTGCCAGCTGTACCTTGGCGGGGGTTGGCCCAGTAGCACCTCATCCCTTGTCACTTCTATGTGCCTGCCTGCTCATGGCCTTCCTCTACAGTGCTCCTGGCATGTTCTCTCCCAGGACTCTGCTCATCTCCTCCAGGAAGGGTCCTATGACTGTCCAGGCCCTGTTTCTCCTCTGGGTCCCATGGCCCCACCTTCCTCCCCACTGTGACTTCTTCAGAGACAGTTGGCTTCTCCATGTCTGCTCGGAGCACAGAGCAGATGTCCAGCTGGGTTCACAGATTTGGGCAGACCCATGTCCCTGGACCCACTATGTCAACAAAAAACAAAGATGGGCTCAGATTGGCTTCCTGCCCTGGGAGAAACCCCAGGACTTTTGTACAGAGAGGCCATCCAAGCGAGGAAAGACAGATGACTCCCCACCTTGCTGGTACGCAGGCTGCATGCAGAGGAAGAAGGAAGTGGTACCAGGTGGATGAGCCTGGACTTGATCCTGAGGGCACTAGAAGTTCTTGATCTGGGGGACCATCAGAGAATGGGCTGTCTGAGGGAGTCCTGAAGGTTCTGTGCTGGTGTTTCTGGTTGGCAGGGGAGGAGCAGTACCTTATGAACCGTCAGCTCCGCTGTGATGTGACGTGTACCAGTTATGTTTTGCAGTGCAGTGTGAGGTTCCTCCACAGTGGTCCCCATCTGGGTCCCCATGGCTGCATTTGATCTCCAGCCTCTTCAGCTCAGAGGTTAGGGGAGAGCAGGATGTCCCCTGGGGGTCTGTGACTCTCCATAGGTTGGGCTAGCCTGAAATCAAGCCAAACCTTTGATTCAGAAACACTGCAAACTCATATGCCTCAATGTTTTGGCTGGGTCTGGTACCAGCCTTCTTCCCAGGTCACTTCTCAGGACTGTAACATTCCTTGCCTGGGCCTCAGACTCACACTCCTGCCCTTTGCCAGGTTCCTGCTGGGGCTGGAGACCAGAACTGAGGGTGGCTCTCAATAGAATGGAGCTGGCTGACTTACAGGTATAACCCTGTTTCCCCATAAGAGGACTGCAGTAGGCATCTCCCTCATCCAGTCTAGAGAGGAGGACCTTGAGGACTCACCTGAGGTGGTACAGTAAAGAAGCGGCGGCTGGGGACTGAACCAGGGTCCTTTGATGCTTTAGTCTCTATTATGCAGAGGCCTCTGGTCTGTAGACTACCTGCCTGACAGAGGGCATCTTGGGTACCTAATGAGTATAAATCAGTGGTCATGGGTGAGCACCCAGGAAGGGTTAGGCTGCACATGGTAATACTGAGCTTTCCTGCCTGCCTTCCCTTCTGCCATGGTGCCTTTGCACTTAACCTGTCTACCCCCGCCCCCCCCCCCCCAGCAGGCTTTGCTCACTTAATATGCTTCAGGTTTCCTGTGCATTCCCTTCTCGCCTCTGATGGTTTTCAGTTTGCATGGAGGGTTCCCTGGTTACTCTCTGAGATGGGTCACACCTGAAATGCCCCCATAGCTCATGTATCAAACACTTGTTTCTCAGCTGGTAGCTCTGTTTTGGGAGGCCATGGAGTCTTTAAGAAGTAGGGGGCTAGCTGGAAATAGGTCACTGGGAGGGGTCTTTGAAGGTTATAGAGCCCAGATCCTCAGTCTGTCCTTTCTGTGTCTTCCTAACCCATTGTGGTGTGTACAGCTGCTGACAAATGCTCCTGTCGCTACGAACTCCAGGACCCGACTATTCCTAGCCACGATGGACTGAAACTGTGAGCCAAGATGATCTTTACTGTCTTTATTTCTGTCAAGCATTGTGGTCACAGCAATGCAAGAGTGACCATTAATAGTCTCTGACACATGTGGGTGCTAAGCTCAAGGGCCTATTATGAAAGGGGCATCCCTTTCCAGGCCTCAGTCCTCCTATCTGTAAAATGGCAGGTTTGTGGAGGGATCTTTTCTTTCTACCTGTGGTAGCTCAGCCAACTTTAGTTATGCCACTGAGAGAGATTCCGTGTCAACAACAGTGTTCTGCCCCTTCCTTCCTCAACTCGTATCTGGCTCTGCCCTTATCCTCTAGGAACCAGGTCACAGGGCAGTGATACATTCCAGTGAGTGAGGCCTGTTACCCTGTGCCTAAGGGGACCAGTACTTATGTCAATGACAGGGCCTTTGGCATCTCTAGTGAGCGGTATCCCCTGTGAGGACTTGTCCAGTAAGGAGCCTGCAGGGCACTCAAGGATGTGCAGTTCGTTTGGGCCTTGTATTAGAAAAGAGGTGACTAGCATAACCATTCCCCCAGCAGACTCTGAGCTCCTCCCATGGGGTAGAGGGACGGGTCCTGGTTCTGGTTCTGGTTCCAACACCATTTGTCTCAGGGCTGGTTCTGCTGGTACTGGCCGGCTGGCTGAAGAATGAATACAAGTTGGGGTGCTGAAGAGCTGAAGAGGAGACAGGAACCCCCGACCGACCGTCATGACAGGAGGTATCCACATTGGCCTGGGGTGTCCTGCTGACTATGCCAGTTTATTCCAAGCAGCACAGCAATTTCAAATGCCCTTTCTTCTCAGAGACTGGGGAATCCTGTGAAAGATTAAGAACGCTTGCTGAGCAGCCATCACGTAACTGAGTTAGTGTGTATAAACTCAACACGAGGTGGGAACAAAGGCTGGCAGATACATTTGGGTGCCAGAGACTCTATGAAGGAGACAGGAAGACCTGCCCCTGTGGGACTTGGAACCTCCATGGGGGAGGTAAGCTCCATCCTAAGTTCCCTGTTCTTGGAATGTTTGTGTGTATGTAGTATATGTGTGTGCAGGTGTACGTGCAGGTGTGTGCAGGTGTATGTGCAGGTGTGTGCAGGTGTGTGCAGGTGTATGCAGGTGTGTATACAGGTGTGTGCAGGTGTGTGCAGGTGTGTGAAGGTGTATGTGCAGGTGTGTGCAGGTGTGTGTAGGTGTGTGCACAGGTGTGTGTAGGTGTGTGCAGGTGTATGCAGGTGTGTATACAGGTGTGTGCAGGTGTGTGCAGGTGTGTGAAGGTGTATGTGCAGGTGTGTGCAGGTATGTGTAGGTGTGTGCACAGGTGTGTGTAGGTGTGTGCAGGTGTGTATACAGGTGTGTGCAGGTGTATATGCAAGTGTGTGCAGGTGTGTGCATGTGCTTGTAGAGGACAGAGAACAACTACTGTTCACCACCACTACCCTCCTACCCCCTCCTCCTCCTTTTCTTCCTCCTCTTCCTCCTCTTCTTCCTCCTCTTTCTCCTTCTCCTCCTCCTCCTCTTCCTCTGAAACAGTGTCTCTCAGTTGACTAGAGCTCACCATGCCCACTGATCTGACTGACTCCACTTCTCCAAGGCTGGTATTATAGGTACACCTTGCCCAGCGCTCTCTCATCTCTGTCTCTCTGTCTGTCTCTCTCTGTCTGTCTCTCTGTCTGTCTTTCTCTGTCTCTCTGTCTCTCTCTCTGTCTCTCTGTCTCTCTCTCTCTCTCTCCTCCTCTATTTCTCTCTACCTTATTATTTGAGACAGAGTCCCTCACTGAACCTGAGCTCACTGTTTCCACCAGACTGGCTGGCCAGGAAGCCCCTGAGCACCAACTGTCTTTGTCCCCAAGTGCTGAGTGGGTTGCCATGTGGTTGCTGGGGATCTGAATGAGGTCCTTAGTTCCCTAGGGAGCCATTGTCCCAGTCCCACACCATGGGTTTTGGGGATCAAACATGGGTCCTGTGCTTGCAGGGCAGGCACTTTGCTGTCTCCCCAGTCCACATTTTAAATTCTAAGGTGGCATGTGTTCCATGCACTTGAAGCAGTGTATGTGGGATGGGTAACAACTGCCTTAGCTCCTCCACTCCTTCTCATCTTGCCTTCCGCCCACCCCTCACCCACCCTTGGAAAGAAACCTCGCCCTGGAGCGTGGATGTTTCTGAAGTCCAGCCCTTCCTGTTGGTGCAAGCTATGCCTGCTCTTTGCTAGCTACCTGTGCTGGGTGGGACAGAGCTTACCCAGCTTGCATCCATTTCTCTTCTGCATACAGCTTTGCATGGATTCTTCCAAGTCCCTGTCACAGATCCGGGCCCATCTCCTGGTTCCTGTCAGTATAGTACATACACCTGCTGGCACCATCCTTGAGCAGCTAGGCACTGAGGGTATCACAACAGTCCAGTCAAGGAATGAGGAGGCCTTGCTCAGTCTTGGCTCACCATTCCTGGTTCTATGGTTTCAGGGATGCCTTGCAATTTCAGCTTAGAAGCTCTGGAGCTGGTGCTGGGAGCCAAGTCCTGCACACCACCTTCTGCCCAGGTATCAGTGTGCTCGATCCCAGACTTGGCAAGCACAACATGCTATGTCCTTGGTACAGATTATCTGGCCAGTGTCTGCCATAGGTAGATGTGGTAGAGGGCAGCAGATGTGTGTGCCACTTTTGAGAAGCAAAGGAAACTCTCTTGTCACAGTGGATCAGCATCCTCAGGTGGATGTCATCCAGCTTCCTCAGAGAGCAGGGAGTTCTGACTCCTCCCTGATGCTGTGCCATGGGGAGTTAGTCTTCAGAGACATTCGAATATCATCTGCTCATCCATTCATATCCATGCAGCCTGTCCTTGAAGCGTCTCATGCTAGCCCTGAGGGTGGGATTTGTGCGCTTACCGTGTGAGTTTCAGAGTCTTGTCTGGTACCAACTGGGTAGTATTTATGCTACTCCACGTTGTTTGCAGTTTACAGGGCGCTTTTCCTTTCTGTATCCTGAAGGTGAGGAGGTTTTATTACCCCTGAGTTGGAAGGGAAGGCAGGGGATTAGCTTCTTGTCCAAGGTGATACAGTTCCATCTGGGCAGAGGTCTGTGGCTGTCCCATGTTGTCCTGGTGCTCCAGTCTGGCGTTGGTGTCAGTGAGTGACAGACTGGGTACTCAGGCACTTCTTGCCCTGTAGTTGAGCATTGAGTGGTAGATTTTTTTTTCCCCCGTCTTTCTGGGCTCTGTGTTCTTATCTTTGCTTACAAGGACATGACTGTTTAATGATTTTTCTTTTAGATACATTAGATAACCTCTGAATGAAGTGGAAGCCTACTCCCTCCCTTCCTCCCTTCCTCCCTCCCTTCTTCTTCCCCTCTCTTTGGTAAGCTTGCCTCATACTAAACTATGGGCTGGACACTGAGAACCCAGAGAACCAATGTGTTCCTGCTTTTGGGGAGTTCAGAGACAGAGGTGGTTAAGGAAACGAATACTTTCTATCCTGGTGTTTTGTAAGTACATGAGGCCCTTCCTCAGGTAGAGCTGCTTCTGGCAGGAGTGAGGGTAGGAAATCCTCATCACTAAGGGTTCTCTCCCAGAAGAGATCAGCGCCTGGGAGAGCCGTGGAATGTGTGGGCTGGCATCCTCTGCTGAGCAGCATGTCCAGCGGTCCAGACCTCTCTGTACCCTGCTCTGCAGCAAAGGTGTGCTCAGGACTGCCGTGAGGCAGCTGGTCAGTGTACTGTGGCCTTCCCCAGGTGCACGTCTACGGGTTACACTCAGTCTGTGCTTCTGAAGCGCCGGTTCTTTCTGAGATGTAATGCCTCTCGTTGCTCAGGATGAGTACGGCTCTGACTCCTGGTGCCCACACAGAAGAGTTGGGCCATCTGTTGTTTGGGGTGCAGGGAGTCTGGGTCCTGGGGTCGTTATGAGTGGTTCTCTGCGTTGCCCCACTCCCAGTCTGCTGAGGCTCCTGCCCAAGCAGCAGATGCTGCAGTTCCGACATTTAGCCTCACATCTGCTTTCTCTCCTCCTTTCATCTGAAACTCAACCAGACTGTCTCAGTAAACAAACAGTAAATTCAACAATACGGTCTTTTTGAAATGCCTTGTAGTTATTTTAAGGCTATTTGGAGATTTATTTTAAAATAAATAATTGTGGGCCTTGCTTCCAGAGTCATCCAGCTGCTGGGGGCACCTGTGGCTGTTGCCTCTTGTCCATTCTCGTGAACCCTGTACCTCCCACCAGTGTCCTGCTGGCCTTCGGGGAGGTAAGGGGAGGTGGGCGATCACTCCTCCTATGTCCAAATGCCTGCTGCATCTGTGTCTCAACAGTGATGACTGCAAAGGCAAGAAACCCTGTGCCCTGAGGGGAAGACAGACTGGGAGGCAGAGTGGTCTAGTTTTCTTTCTGTTGCTGTGATAAAACACTCTGACCAAAAGCAACCTGGGAGAGGAAAGGGTGTTTGGCGTACCCTTGCATGTCACAGTCCGTTGTTGAGGGAAGTCAGGGCAAAGGCTCACGCAGGAGCTTGAAGCAGAAACCATGGACTAACCCTGTGTGCTGGCTCACTCACAGGCTCACGCTGAGCTAGCTTTCTTATACAGCCAGAGGTCATCTGCCCAGGGCCTGGTGCTGCACACAGTGAGCTGGGCCCTCCTACATCATTTCACAGTCAAGACAACCCCTTAGAGACATGCTCACAGGTCATCGTGGTCTGGACAACCCCTCAACTGAGACACGATTCTCATATAACTCTAAGTTATGTCACATTGATAGTTAAAGCCATCGCCCTTTCACACAAACTTTAGTTGTAACTTCTGGGTTCCTCATCCCCATCTCAGGTTAACATAATACAAAAAAACTTTAAAAGTTCCACAGTCTTTAAGAATTTCAGTTCTTTGGGTGTGAGGGTGATCTGGCTTGTGACATTGGTCACCCTGTTGATCTCCAGGATTGACTTGGCTGATCTAGCGGGCCTCTTCCTATGTGTTCCTCCTGAAGCTGCCCACTCGGTAGGACAGCCTTCCCTACATAGAAGACTGTCAGTGGTATACAGGCATCTGTGGTCCCTGGGAGAACCTCCAAAAAAAAGTTCTCAAGAATTTCAACATTTTTAAAGTCCAAGGTTTTGCAGGGTGTGGTGGTGCTCACCTTTAATCCCAGCACTCAGGAGGCAGAGGCCAGTAAATCTCTCAGAGTTCGAGGCCAGCTTCCATAGTGAGTTCCAGGCCAGCCACCGCTGCATGGTGAGATCCTAGCTCAAAAAACAAAATAAACAAAAAACCTCCCCCAAATTACCCATTGAGATATCTTTTAAAATCTGAAGTCTCTTAACTGTGGGCTCCTATGAAATAAGAAATAGGTTATATACTTACTCATTCTAAACAGGAAGAACTGGCATAAGATCAATCAGATTAAGGAAAGAACAAGCTCCAGGAGCAGATCTGCATTCTTACCTTGGCAAAGCATCTGGGATTCATGATCTTCTGGGCTCCAAAGGGCTTGGACAGTCACACTTTCTCAGCTCTTGTGTTCATAACACACAGCTTGTCTCAGGCGTAAACTTTGTACTGGGCCCCGTTTTTGGCAAATCTCCCATAGTCTCAGCATCTCCAATATCCTGGGGTCTCTATTACAGCTGAGGCTGTATCTTTACCAATGGCCTTTCCTGGCATCTCTTCAGGGATTCTGATTCTACCACAGAGTGCCAAGCCTCATCTTCTCTCCCTGACCCTGTCAATCCTGCGGGTTTTATGTCTTCAAAAAAAAGTACCATTAGAGTGACTCTTACACACTGCCAAGTTCAGCTGCCAGCTTGAGATGTAGCCTCCTCGTCACCTGCCAGGACAGTTTCTGTGTGCTGACCACTTCCCTGTTCCAGTGAAGCACAGATTTTACCTCAATGATGCTAATGTTTTATTAATCACACCTAATTATTTATCCCTAGCTGATCAGCACACACAGATTCTTAGTTTAAAATATTACACATGTGGTGCCTGCTCCGGTTCTGATAGGAGTCCCTGCTGCGTTCTCTCAACATTCTTCCAAGCTTCCATAAGAGTGGACCACTAGGGCTGGAGCAATGACTCGGCAGTTAAGAGCATTGACTGCTCTTCCAGAGGTCATGAGTTCAATTCCCAGCAACCACATGGAGGCTCACAATCATCTGTAATGGGATCTGATGCCCTCTTCTGGTGTCTGAAGACAGTGGCAGTGTACTCACACACATAAAATAAATAAACAAATCTTTAAAAAGAAAAGAAAAGAAAAAGTGGCCCACTAAGCTCTGCCTACAGTACTCAATGGTTTTCCCAGCCCAGAGTTCTAAGTATTTCATAAAAATTTAATGTCCAAGGCATAAAAGCCAGATAGTCAGGTTTGTCATGATACAGCCCACTTGACTGAACTACTTTCTGCGGTACTTGTGTTGCCGTGAGAAAACTCTGTGAGCAAAAGCACCTTAGGAGAGAAAAGGATTTATTTGGCTTAAACTTCTAGGTCATAGTCTGTCACTGATTGAACAGGAGCTCACGAAGGGACTTGACATGGAACTTGATGGAGTAACACCACAGTGCTGGCTCGCTTGCAGCCTCGTGCTTAGCTGGCTTTCTTAATCCTATCTGGCTGTGGGATTGTGCTGGCCACAGTGAGCTGGGCCCTTCTACATCAGTCAAGACAGCCTCCCACATGCTTGCACATAGGCCTGTGTGATTCAGAGAATTCATCTGGGGCTCTCTTCTCAGGTAAGTCTAGGCCGTGTCAATTTGACAGTGAGAACTAAGTCGGACAAATGAGTTTCCTGGCTCCAGAAGGTTGGGGAAGGAACAACAGGGCTTGTTTCAGATTTGCTCCCAGGAGCAGGGCCACAGACCCACCCACTGACAGAAAGAATCAGAAATAATCAGAAAGTTGGTTCCAAAGAGGCCAGATGGAATCTACTAACTGGGAGGGGTTTCTGGAGACCAACCCATCCACAATTTTCTCTCTACACTCCCTCTACAGCTGCCCTAGACCAAGGGGCCTCCTTCCCTTTTCTGCTTCTGCCTGACTTGTACCCACTCACTGAGGTCTCCCCCTGAGCTCCATGGCCCTGGAACCCAGAATTTCTAAGTTCTAGGAGAACTGCACCTAGGAAACTCTGGGCTGGTAGTCCTACCTTCATTACAAATGACAGATTATCCTCACAGACACAGACTAGAAAATACCCAAGACTGAGGCCTAGGTGGCACGCCTTTAATCCCAGCACTCGGGAGGCAGAGGCAGGCGGATTTCTGAGTTCGAGGCCAGCCTGGTCTACAGAGTGAGTTCCAGGACAGCCAGGGCTATACAGAGAAACCCTGTCTCGAAAAACAAAAAAGAAAAAAAAAAAAACTTTCTGGGTCTTGGCTTCCCTGTGTGGTGGGATGGACAGCAATGGCCTATTTCCAGGTGGTACTTCCTAGGTTCTGAGAACTGGGAGCTGCTGTTTCTATCGGAAGACCCCTGGCCAACTGTCTACCAATGGGACCCTTTAGGAGTCCTGTGCCGTGGGAGTGCCTGTGTTTCTCTGCCTCTGCCCAGTTCTGCCTGGGCTCCTGACCCTAAGCTGTCCACTCCATGTATTTCCCAAGGAGCTAGGGCCAGGAACAGTGGAGGAATCCCACACTAAGGGGGTGCTTTCTAAGTGCCAGGCCCTTCAGAGATGTTTATCCCCCTCCCAACTCTGGCACGAGGAGACCATTGTTCCCATTTCATACTTAAGGAGCCTAAGGCTAGCTTGGAAGGGACATGGGAGGCAAGGAGCAGAGGCCAGCTCCTCCCTTGAGAAGGAGGAAGACTGAGAACCTCGAGATGGGCAGTTCTTAGCACGGAGAGTTGTAGGCGGGGTGCAGGGATGGCGTGAGAGCAAGCGAGAGATGAGGGTGCTCCTGGCGGGTGCCTAGGCCTGGATCCAAACAGAGTGAGGCCCAGGCCTTGGGAGACGTCTGGTCTGGGTCCTTCTATTTATTTGCACATCACCAGATGTAAACTAATTTGTTTAGCAAGAAAAAACACATTTTTATTGCCTTTAAACTGGGCTGTTTCCCTCTGGCTGTCCATTCTGCCCTGGTGGACTGGCCAGGAATCAGAACTTTTGGGAACAGTCTGAGGTGAGGTTGAGGCTGCTATGTCTTGTGTGGGGTGTTTGTCCACAGCGGTTCCCTAGTGGCCCCTACTCTGCCACAGCAGTCCATGCATTTCGAGCAAGCTGCAGGCTGTGCTGTGGCCTCGTGTTCTCTTTGGGAGACTCAGGCTTGGACTCCCAAGAGGAAGCCTGTTTGGCTCCTCCCGCTTTGCTTATTTTGACAAGTGGTGGTGTCCATTGTTAACCATCCCACCATACGTCTTAGACAAACCACAGTCTTAGTCAGACTGTCAGCCCCTTATTTCTGTCTGGGCTCCTGTTTGGTGCAGCGGAAAGTGAAAGGCGCCTTAAAATAGGAGGGAGGAGCACTCAGGTTTCATGGTATTTACTGTGTATGCCTGCTGCTGGGTTAGGTCCTTGCTGTAGGTCCTGTCACTTTATCGTTAGGACTCTCAGAACAGGGATCACCATTCTCCCTTTGCAGACAATGCTCGCAGAGGCCAAGAGTGGAATGTGAAGGCTCCTTTGTGCATAGCCCACTCCTCTCCTGAAGCAAGTGCTCCAGAGCAAGTGCCTGAACTAGGAGGGTTTCTCAAAGCTCTAGGTGGAAAAGGTGGAGGGAGGAAGATGCCTTGCCTGGGCCCTAGAGGGTGCTAAAGGGTGTGCTGTGAGCTTAGAATGGGGGTTTGGGGTGAGAAGGAGGGTTGCTTCTGGCCCCAGGACCCAAGCCTGGCAAACTGGAAGGGCAGCAGCTCTGTGACTAGAAAAGGACCAGATTCCTGCTTGATCAGCTCTATTTTCCCTAAGGGACTGATCTATGACCAGGATGGTGCTTGAGCTTCTGCTCTGCTGGGCATGGGAGCCTTTCTCAGTGAGTGTCCCGGAAAGTACAGTGTGAGTGGTTTACAGCGGGATTGGTGCCCGGTGTCTAGGGATGCTGTTGAGTCTCTTGGGTATGAGGCTCCCAGCTGGGGTGCAATGCCAGGGTGTAGGGAAGGGGTTGAAAGAGGAAGAGAGGCTCAGAGAGGTGGGGAGCTTCGAGGGGAAGGGAGCTGTGACCAGCACTCAGCATACACAGAGGAGACCCAGCTGGCACAGAGAAGGCCTTCCACTCAGGCCTGGGTTGCTACTTGCCAGAGGGTGACCAGGAGTCTGGCCCCACCCAAGGGTCTTTTCCTATCCCATCCCTCAAGTGGAACCACAAAGCTTGCATGTCAGGTTTGTGGTGTGGGGTGTCCCAGATTGCTTCTTCCTGTAGGCTTGAGCTAAACCTCAGACCCCAAACCAGAGCAAATGGTGCTAATTTGCTGAATCCCAAACTGAACCCAAGGATTAATTTTTTGTACCTGAACCAAGTCTATGATTTCTTACTGAAAATAAAGAGAGAGGGTTCTATTTAATTTAAAGTCTTAACTGCCTTTTCTTCTCCTCTGCTGTCTCCTGGAGCTGCTTGGACAAGGTCCTGTTGGCTGTTGGCTCTGGGTGATTCTACAGACTGGGAGTGGGGGGAGGGGAGATACAGTCCCCACTGAGAGCTTTTGGGGGCAGGTTTAGGGGAAAAGGTGGTAGACAGTGTCAGCCCAACAGAAGCAGCCAGAGGGCTGGATGGAGTCTGGGTCTTTCTGTTCCCTGTCTGTGTAGTAAGCTCTCTGGAGATGCAGAGCTGGCCTGTTGCCTGGAGTGAGGGGAGTGGGGAGCAATCCTCTGGAGGTCTGTGCGTGAGGTCAGCCACACAAGCTGGTCTGAGGGATGCAGTACACTGGCAAGGCTTCTCTTTTAGTTATCCTCTTAGGCTTCCCCATAGACCAAGGGTAAGTTAGGGTGTCCCTGTCGGCTGTGGGGCATCTTGGTCCCCTCATTTGAGGCTGAACCAGGTACAAACCCAAGCTTCTGATACCGGCAAGCAGGGAGGGTACAGGTGGGATACAGGCATCTGTATCTGCTCCTCCTGTTTCTCTGTGTGCTGCAGGCAGGTCACTAAACTTCTCTGAGCCTCATCTTAGCTTGGAAAAGATGGCTTAGCGATTAAGGGCGTGCTCGAAGTCTTCCTCCAAAGCACCTAAGTTTGGTTCCCAGCACCCACATCCGGCAACTCCCAACCACTGTAACTCCAGGTCCAGGGACTTCCAATGCCTTCTGGCATCTGCAGGCACCCGAATGTGTGTAGTGCACATAAACTCACGCATCACACACATACATACATAAAAATAAATGAACTTTTTAAAAAACAGAGAAATAAGATCCTGAGGTACTAATTGGATTAGGGCCACCAGCATGGTAGCATACATAAGGTCTCAGAGAGCAATGATTGTGTCAATGTAGGAATGAGGGTCAGGCTCAGGGAAGAGGCTGTTTAGGGAATTCCAAGTTACTGAAGTTATGTAAACCCCACTGCTAACCCTAGTCCAGCAAAAGTGGGGGTGTCTGAAAACCAGCTGGTTACTAGATGATAAGCTTTGTGCCTCAGCCTGACCTTCAGCCTGTGGGAGCCCCTGGCCTGATGCTATCAAGCAGTACTGAGTTAGCAGTACTAGATCATCAGTACTGGGTCAGTAGTACCAAGTCAGCAGTACTACATGCTGACCCTATTACCATGGCCACAGTGAGGAGGGGTCTCAAAGTCTTTCTGCTTCAACTCCCCCTGGCTCCTGGAAGCTTGGCTTGCCACATTCTGCTGGGATTACCTCATTCTGCTGGGGTGATGACCTCAAACCTCAGTCTTCCTTCTTTAAAATAGAGCTGTCAGGCCCCTTCTAGTGCTATAGGGTTATGACTGGCATCCTTTAATGGAGTCAGCATTAATTCAGCCTCAGTGTGCTGTGCTGGAGCTCTAGGGTTTTGCTCATCTGCCTTCCCCGGCCACTTGAGCACTTCCTTACACATCTCTTGGAAGAGTGGTTCCCAACCTTCCTAATGATGCGACCCTTTACCACAGTTCCTCATGCTGTGGTGACCTCTAAACATAAAGTTGTTTCATTGCCACTCCAGAACTGTAAGTTTGCTGTTATGAATCATAGTGTCCATAGGTTGAGAACTGCTGTCTTAGAGGCCATGGACCTCTGTCCTGGACCTGGGCTGGGTATGCCATGGTGTCCCCCTCAGTGTTTCACAGGGCCATAGGGCTCTGGGTCAGACAGGTACCAGCTCTGCATGCCTTGGGAGCACAGTTACCTGGTTTCTGTCCCCAGAGGCAGAACCTGAGGCACCAGGAACTGAAGTGACTCCGGGCTATGGTGGCTGCCAAGGATTCTCACCTCCTAGGGCTGCAGGCTTGCTCACCCAGTTTCGGGCCCTGTCTCCATTGAGCCTCTACATAGAGCTAGGCAGGCCCTGAGAATTGTTCTTTCTGGCTGTTTCCAGGAGTATGGCAGTGTTGGCTGTGACCCACACTTTAGGTAGTGCCCGTCCAAATCACCTTGACCTAGGTACTTTGTAGTTTCTCTTCCCAAAGTTCCTTTCACTACATCCCTGCTGAGTAGCTGGCCACACAGGCTTCTGCGTATTCTTCAGATTGTCACTGTCCTGCTTGGTGGAGGGATATGTAGGGTAGAAGGGGGTTTCTTTTTTTTTTTTTTTCTGGGAAAAACTAGGCCCATGTAGTTGGATTTCATCCTTCTAAAAAAATATGTCTGTCTGTGCAATAAATGCTCACGTATGCCACTCTGTCCTAGCCCCTGAGCCAGGAGACAACTGAGAGGAAACCCAGTGTGTGGGGAGAGTAGAGGCTTCTAAGGAGTGGGTGTCCTCAGGGAGGGGCCTTGGCAGGCTCCCTGGAGGTATGCCTGAGAGGCAGAGTCGGGGACTGAAGCCAGGTTCCCACCTCTCTCTTGGGCTGCTTGGCTCACTGTCTCCCTGAAGCATACCGAGAAGAGTGGGCTGGTTTTCCTGAGCCAGGCCATTTTCTTGGAGGTGGTCCTGATGCCACTAAGGCTGTTTCAGAGCCATAGCATCCCAGCTCCATTGAAAGGTTGTCTAAGCCATGTCGGCGATGTAACAAGAAGCACTGTGCAGTGGCTGTGGGCGGAGTTGAAGCCGTAGGGTGACATGGTCCCAAATGGAGTGTGTGATTAGGGAGGCTCATGGGGATCCAGACGGAACGAGGCTTCCACGTTGCCGTTGGCGCCACTCGGCCTTTATAGGCAGGCAGTGGCAGGGAACACACAGCACTTGCCAGCTCGGGTGATAAGGGTCTAGTGCTGGAGTGGCATGCTGGGCTGTGTGCCTCAGCTGAGTGGGGTGGAGGGAGAAGAGCAGAACTGCTGCAGATCCACACCCTCTTGCTGCCCTGGGCGCACCCATTGATACTGAATCCAAGCTGCAGGGCTGCCTTGAGGGTCCGTAAGTTAGACTTTCAGGTGACCGTAACACACCTACCAGGCCAGGAGGGTCCAGCTCAGAAACCTGCAGCTGAACACATGGCATTTCTACCAGGCCCACGGCTAAGTAAATAGTCCAAGGAGAAGGGGCATTCTGGGTATGAGGGGAACAGGGTGACTTTTCTGCAAGAGGAATAAAAAGGAGCCAGGGAAAGCTTCCCGGAAAAGGTGACTTTCTTGATGGAACTTGAGAGAGGAACGGATGTGTAGGCATTCACAGGAAGGTAAGAGGCAGAGAAACAGCTCCATCTGCTGAGTGGGGCAGACAGATGCAATGGTTCCATTCTGTGCATGAAGGATGGTGGGGCTTGGCCGGGTGGAGCATCTTAGCCCCAGGTGATGGAGACCAGCTGTTTTAACTGCTCCAGCTGCTTCCCAAGACTCTCTTGGGGAAGCTGAGGCAGTGCCTTGAGCTTCTGTCCACTTAGCAACTGGAGCAGTGAAGATGCCTGGTAGGTGCATTAGAGTGGCCTTCATGCCCCCTCTCTCCAACCCCTCCCATGTTCCTCTCTACCTCCCTCAAATTCTCTCTCTCTCTCTCTCTCTCTCTCTCTCTCTCTCTCTCTCTCTCTCTCTCACACACACACACACACACACACACACACACTGCTGAGTCTTTTTAGTGTTACTTGTGTATATATATGATTTCAGGGCTGATCACTTGGTAGTGGATAACCAATTATGGGGCTCATTCTGGGGAAAGACTAATTCTCCCTCTTTTAGCAGTCATGATTTGCCTACAGTTCTTTGTCTAAGGATGGGGACCTATGAGATTCCCCCTTCCATGTTAGCGTGTCCATTGGTATTGTTGTTCGGGCCTTGTTTAGGCTGCTGCGCTGTTGAAGTATAATGGGTGTAGCTTCCTGGTTATTTGAAGGAGACAAAAACTCACAACACACTTCCTCATCCACTGGCTCTTACAGTCTCTTCATTCTTTCTTCTTCTATGTTCTCTGAGCCTCAGGTGCCAGAGTTGTATTGCAGATGTATCTGTTGCAGCTGGACATCCATGATCAGTCCATCTCTGTGTTTTGCCCAGTTGTGGCTCCAATTTTGTCTCTGCTGCAAAGAGAAGCTTCTTTGATTGAGGGGTGAAAGCTACACTTATCTGCGGGTGTAAATATTTAGACTGTCATTAGGAATTATACTGGTCTAGTAAAGAGGCAGCAATAGGTTCTTTTTAAGATTCCATGACGTCACTAGCCCCGATAGTTGGTTAGGTTTCCAGTAGCAGGCATGGTTTTCCCCCTTATAAGCAGGTCATAAATCCACTTAGACGGCTGTTGGTTACCACCAAGATGTGAGTGCCACTATTGCACCTTTAGGGGTGCTGGCCACTGCCGTGGTTCACAGGCATCACAGCTATGTAAGACTGTTCACTGCTTCCTTCCCTTGGCAACTTGCTCGGCACCTTCTGGCACTCTGAAAGCCAGTCCTTGGGGAGGAGGCTGATCATTCATTCTTCCTGCTGACGCAAAGGGCTGCTTTTTCAGGGGCATCAGCCAGGCCATCACTGGGTCTATTCTCATTGTGTGGGGTCCCCAGGTCCCTTTCCAGATATGGTTTCATATGACCCAGCCAGCTCAGCTGGGCTCTGCAGGATAGGTTTTTCACCTGGACATTTTTCTTCTAGTGAAAGTATTTTGAGAGCTCATTACCAGTTGACTCCAGGCATAGTGAGCATGTTGTCCTTCAGAGCCTTCTACTTGTTAGAAATATCTACAGCTGTAAAGAAACGTTCTACTCTCCTGATTTTGTGTAGTTTTAAACAAGTTCTCTGCTGGCAGCTGTCTAGCAATTCAGCAGTGACTAACTCAGACTGAGATACATTCTCTCACAAATTGCCCCCCACAGAGACAACACCAATTTCCCCTGCATGTGTTCTCTTCTGACCTTGTCCACATTCATGCTTTAAAGAGAGCTTGAGTCATTTGTAGATCTTGCTGGCCGGGTGATGTGTTGGGTGTCGGAGAGCAAAGATGCTCACCGCACCCTGGAAACAACACAGAGGGAAAAGCGTGTGCGAATGTGACTAGACCAAGTCAGGTTAGTCTTTTGGGAGCCCCACAGGGGCAGCAGCTCACTAAGAGGGCTCAGAGGCCAGCGTGGTGTCCAGCGTGGATCCAGGGGTGGACCTGATTGGGGCAGCGAGGGGATGCAGGAAAGACAAACATGTGCATATGAACTGGGAGGCTGGGATTGGGTGGATTGGGCTTTCTGATGGAGAAGCTATGGTGCTCTGCCTATCATGTTTAATATGTACAGTGGAATAGGGATGTGGGGTTGCTGTACGCAGCTGAATGAGGTGGGGCTACTATATGTACATACAAACATACATACAAACATACATACAAACATAGTACATACATAGTACATACAGGGAAGCATGGTTATGTATAGCTGAACAAGGAGACAGGTTTAGCTCATCTCATTAGGAGGTGCCTTTATAGGGGAGCAGTCTTCAGGCCTTCAATATCTGGGGAGAAAGCTATGGTGGATATTTTCTGTATACACTATCAACATCCACACATGGATTCCCCCAACCAAGGGAGACTTTGCCATCCCTCTGAGTCTCACCCCAGAGAGAAGGTTTTGCCACTCCTATGGGACTGAGGCATCGGAGTAGTTGGTGTGGCTGTACCCATGGCGACAGCACACAGCTCAGGATTTTGTTTATTCTCCTTTGCTACCCACGGAGGAGAATTTGGACATCGCTGTGGGCCTTGACACTTTTTCCTAGCAGATTTAATTTAGCTGGTGTCCTAGGATGAGCTGAAAAGGATCTTCCTTTCAGAAAATTAAGATACAGGACCATATAATGTTTTATTAACTATCGACTGTGTGTTGAAACCTGGGTGTCAGGAAGTGATGAGGGAGACCCTCCCTGGCTTTGAGTAACCAACAGCCCTCCTCTCAAGTCAGCATGGATGTCTGAGATGATTACATCAAGAGGTTACAGGGCTTAAAGGAGGGCATAGGATCTGGGTTTGTGGAGTTTTACTCTGGGAGATGGACGGTCCAGAGGTCACGGCCTCATCTGCAAACCTTATGCAACACAAGCCATTGTCTGACTGGGTGCTGTGGCCCCTCATTGAAGAGGTGAGTTCAGACTGGGGATCATCAAACGAGATTTATTTATTTTTGTGTGTATGTTTGTGTGTGTGTGTGTGCGTGCGTGCCCACATTCATTTATGTGCACCACATGTGTGCACTGAACCCTTTGGTCAGAACTGGTTTATCTCTGAATCTGAAGGTCTGGTCCCGAAATGGGATTCCTGTCTGTGCTGTGGCTGCTTGGCCACTTCTGTCTTAGGGCTGAGTCATTCGGTTAACAAATCAGACCAATAATCTCCACATGTTGTCATGGAGCCTGTACAGCATCAAGTGTCTGCCACAAATCAGACCAAATACTGTCAGCTGGCCCCACTGGGCCGTGAGCTGCTTGGTCATTGAATCTTTGGTGGACAGACAGCTTCCTTCCAGAGTCCATGCATAAGAAGACTGCTCTGCTCACATAACAGATGGCCCACTTGGGGCTAGGCTGGGACTAGCTGCTGGCTGCTGGCTGGGATGTATCCAGCTTGCTTTCTGACGCCTTAGCCCTCACACACTGCCTGCCACAGAGGAGATGCTCGGGTGGTATCTGTGAGATGAGGGGCTAAGAAGGAACTGGTCCATCCTGCACATATGGGTAGAGGGGCCAGGCTATCACCCAGCCTTATCAGGTAGAAAAAATTCCCCTTTCCATCTACCTGAGCCCCTGCTGGAGTCTTGATCCTGTGAGATGGGTTCATAGAGGGGCTCAGGTGACCACAGAGGGGCCATGCGGCTCTGTTTATACTGCCCCTTCTTGAGGGGGCTCTGTCTGTGCAGGACACACCTGTCCATGGCCATGCTTCCAAGATAGAGAGAAGTTCAGAACTCAGGTGAACATAAAGAGGTCTGGATGAAGGGCCCCAGCAGACTGAGGGAGATAGACTGATTTAGCTAAAGGCCATCTGAGGGGACATCCAGGCACAGTGCAGGGGCTTCCTAGTCTGCTATGTGGCCTTCAGCAGTGGACCTCCCTGGTGGATATGCCTTAGTGTTCACGAGGCATAGCCATACAGTATGAGTGTTAGGAAGGTCAGGTGGTCCTGAGAACCAACACCATGTGGGAGAAAATGGGCTAGAACCTCAAATCACAAATAAGAAAATGTCCCATAGGCCAGTTTAATGGGAACATTTTCTTGTTTGAGATTCCCTCTTTCCAAATGCCTCTAGGTTGTATCAAGTTGACATAAGACTAGCTTGCACCAGCAAATGAGCAAAGATATAAGCATTAGCCACACAGCTTATACCTCCTAGATATGCAACAGCCCGAGAAGCCCAGGGCCATCTTGGTTGAAGGTTGGTCCCCAGTTTTCAGGAGCACCTAGTGAGAAGGACAGAAGGAAAGACTACAGTGTGGGGCATCTGGAGGGAACAGACTCTAATCACTAGCCTGAAGCTCCCTGCATGGAAGGCCCACAGGTAGGAAGGGGTTTGGAAGGTGCTGCTGAGGGTATAGGGGTATACAGAACTGTTTCCTTGACCCAGGGCCCTCCCAGGCTTAGGCCTTTTTTGCTGAGTTTCAGAAGATTTGGGGGAAATATTCCAGGCTGGATCCTTAGGGAGGACCAGCGAAGTGGGAAGATGAGGTTGCACAGGAGACAGGCTGGACCCTGAGGGCCCTGAACTACGCCCGGCACCTAGGATCTTTGTCAGGCAGAGGCACTGGGGGACGTAAGTCATGGTGGCTGTGGCTGATGCAGAAACACAGCTTTCATCCCAAATGGGAGAATAGGTTATTCTGGAGCCAAAAATGAATGACCATGCCCCCAAAACACAGATCCAAGTCTCCCTAAATTCTGTGTTCCAACATGGTAACTGAGTGACAGGATTCTATGGTAACAGAACAAAGAAAGTCATGATTCAAGGCACTTTTAAAATACATTGATGGTCCTATTAGGCAGGTTAAGACCAAGTGGGGGGAAGCTCTGCCATAGGCTTCCAATGGCTCCGTCAAACTCTTGGTTGGTGGAAGCTAGTGGTCTGTTTATTCATTGCAAAAGATTTTATGTGTTAGTCACAAGGACATTAGGTCAGACACAGAGATGGGCAAGGAGTGTCTGTTAAAGGGGCTGGAGATAGCCCAAGGGAGACTGTAACTAGACTCTAGAACTGTAGCATCCCAGCGCCTCCACAGCCATTGAAGCTATAATCAGCCTTGCAAAAGGTCCAGTGTCAAGTTGGACCACTTTTGTTCACACTGGCCTGTCCCTGTATGAGCAAGTGTCCAGTCCAGTGGACTCAGTGTTATCCTGTCTAGGTGTCTGAGGCTTCAGACCTGGCTTCAGACACTGAGTCCATGTAAGAAGCATTCGGAGTCTCTTATACTGGTTAGGCAAAGAGCAGGCGAGCTGTAGAGACTGGGTAGTGTTGCTGTCAAGAGCGGCGTGTGAAGAGTGGGGTGCTCCGTGAGTGATGGGGTGCTCCTGGAGGGACGGTGCCGGAGTAGAATGGAGACCAGCCACCTGAAAGCCAGCTTTCTAGGGGGTCAGAGCTTAGCTTTCACATTCCCTGGCTGTGTAACCCCAAGCAGACCATAGCTGTCTTCTGTGAAATACATAACCGAGAAGTAGTTGCTGGGGCTGTTGGAAGGACTAACTGGCAACCCCCTCCTCTCCCCGAGTCTGTTTCACCAGGCTCCTGTCCTGAGCGTGTCACCAGAATGAAGGTCCCTCATTGTGTATGACCTTTCACCAGCGGAGGCCCAGATGCTCACACATGCTCTTTGACATGCAAACTTGGTTTGTGTTCAAGACATGTAGTCTCCTACTCCCTGGGAGCAGGTAGCATCCCCCCCCCCCCCCGCCTCCTCTTCAGCCTCCTTTCCACAGGGTCACGGGCTGCAAGGCTGCCATCCCTGTCTACAAGGCCCCTACTAAGGATCTTGGTCATATATTCATCTTTACATATAATTTGCTTAACACCCAATTTGTTTCTCCTCCTTTGGCCTCATCTCTGAACTACATACTTCTCTGACTTTTAATTGCATGTCTAGCAAATATCTCAAGCCTAACTCATCCTAATCAAGCCACCAGCACCCTAGCCTCATCTCTCTCTGTTCCTGCTATTTCCCCATGGCCCTGTCTTTGCTCTTCTATGCCTTACATCTGACTCACCCTGAAATCTTGTTGGCTCTACCTTGACAATAAGGGCAGGGTATGACTTTTTTTTTTTTTTTGGTCATTATCCTGACCAGGCCAGCATCATGCTGTCTTGGATAAGTTCCCTGTAATCTCCTGTTTAGTTTTCCTGCCTCCATCTTGGCTTCTCTGGGGCTGAGTCTTAGTCACACACCAACTCTTGCAGTGTGAGCCACAGTCCTTGCAGTAGTGGCAGCAGGCATGAGACAACCACGAGGCTGAGAGAGCTAACTTGTAATGGTGTGGAGTTTTGAAACCACAAAGCCTACCCCTTGGTGACACACCTCCTTCAAAGAGCCCACCATCCTAAACCTTCCCAGTTTTACCAACTGCTGACTAAGTCTGTGAGTCTGTGGGGGCCATTCTTATTCAGGCCACCACAGTGGGTGACATGAGTCACTGCAGGATGGCAGACGCATATCAAGATGTCTGCTTGCTGCATCTCTGCATCCCTTGGCCTCCCAGGTAGGTTGTGCTCAGATTGCGTCTCTGCAGCAGTTGCTGATCCCTGCCTGCTTAGGGGCTCAGCTGTGGTCTAGGCCTTAGAAACTGAAGAAAGAACAAGGCAGGCCCAAGACCCAAGAGCTCCTTACTCAGTGGTCAAGATAGACCAAGACTAGTGAGGAGCCAGCGGTCACTAAGGCAGAGTTGACTCTGCCATGGCCTCACCTTGGTTAGTAGCGGTGGTCACAGAGGCTAGAGGAGAGATGCAAGGACACTTGGGAGGTAGGAGAAGCAATGTACAGGTTTGTACTGCAAAAGGAACTTCAGGTTTAAACCCTGGCCATGTTGTTTGCCAGCTGTCACTGTGACCTTGACTGAAAGGTTGCTTAGCTTTTCTGTGCCTTAATGCCCTCATCTGTAAAATGGGGGTGTTGCAGAGTTTGCATGAGAGGACTTGGGGGTAGAAGAGCTGCTTTAAAGAGTAAGAATTATGTGAGCATGTGGTACAGCTCAGTAAACCATGGTCTCTGTCATGACTGGTGACTTACTGGATTGGGGAATGGACCAAAGGAATGTCTAGGATGATGCTCTAAGTACTTGGAGATGAGACAGGCCAACTTCAGGTGGGAGTGAGAGGACCAGCTCACTCAGTTGGGTCTGAGGATCCTGTAGAGCATCTGGTGGGACCACTGAAGCTTCTGCCTCCCACCTCCCTTCCCATCAGGAGGCAGGTAGCCCCACATGTCAGGGGGCAGGTAGCCCCACATGTCAGGAGGCAGGTAGCCCCACATGTCAGGGGGCAGGTAGCCCCACATGTCAGGGGGCAGGTAGCCCCACATATGATGAGTTTGGGAACCTGGATGGTTTACTGTGCATCTTGCTCCCCTCCCCCTCTGGAGGCAGGGGAGGGATACAAGGGCGGTTATCAGTGCCATCATCGTTGTGATAATGGCAGTGATAGTGACCCCCAATTGTGCCGAGACTCACATCTCATACAGAGTGTCCTCATGTCCTGTTACCTCACAGGAACACATGGTTCCAATAGTGGTGGAGGGCACATTTCTCTTGGGCCCTAGGAGGCCGCTCTTTGGGAAGTCTGTTTCA
Source organism: Uromys caudimaculatus (assembly GCA_028551405.1). Lineage (NCBI taxonomy): Eukaryota > Metazoa > Chordata > Mammalia > Rodentia > Muridae > Uromys > Uromys caudimaculatus. The sequence continues at coordinate 100,397,582 of CM052702.1, forward strand.
AATAACTGGGCCGTACATTTTTACAGCGCTTTGTGCTTTGCGGAGCATCTTCACGTTCTTACTCTTTTTTGGCCCTCACACTCCTTTCGTGGCCCATGGTCCAAGAAAGAACTTTGCATCTGACAAACAAAAACTGGAGGACCTGAGGGCTCTAGCCATTTCCAGGCTCAAGAGCCTTCATTTTCAGTTAGTGTTCGTGAGGGGAGGCTGTCCACCAAGCAGCAATGCAGCCACTTGGTGACACATCTTCAAGGACAAGGAAGCTCAGTGTCCCTGAGGAACAGAGGCTGCTGTCCCAATGCAAGGCTTCTTATCGGTCCTCATGCTGGGCCTGGCTCTTTGTTTAAAGGCACCCAGCCTGTCTGGGCACTCAGTACTGTCCTCCTCAGTGTGTAGCCCTGCCTGACTGGTCTCATGTGCTGCTCGTAACCCCTTGAGATCCCAGCCTGTCTATAGCACCTTCCTAAGTGCCAACCAGGCAGTCCTTAGTGTCCCCCAGCCACTCATGTTCCCAGACCTCCTTGGCCCTGTGTGGGGTGGTCTGGGGAGACCAGCTATCTGGAAGCATTTCACTGTTGGGAGATTGTTTCCACTGAGAGCTCACTGGGCATTTAGGAGAATTCCGTTTCAGGATGAAACCCAAATAGCATAGTATAGAATAAGCCATTGAGATGGCTGCCTTTGCCACTCCATATTGATGCCATCTCAGCCTGCCCCACTGCCTCCAGGAAGCCTTCCCAGCTGTCGTTACTTGGGAGAGGCTTTTATGGCTCCTACAGTGCAGGGCCTCTCTGCTTACCACCTTCTTACCTGCTTACGTCACAGTAGCAGCGGCCTACCATATCATGAGAAGCCTTAGCAACCTCACTGTTTCTTCTCCAGCTTGTTCTTCATGAGCCAGGTAGTGCCAACACACACATATGTACAAGTGTCTGCATCTTCCTCAGTCTTGCAGCCCTGTGGAGGACATTGCCCACGGCTATGTAGGGGAACAGGTCATAGATGAGTCCACTCAGATCTGTAGTACAGCTGCCTCCTGCAAATCTTTCATGAGAACAGACTGTAGCCACTATGCCCAGTAGCAGCTTAGCTGGGATTTCACTCAGATTGGCAATGACTGACTGCCCTTCCATTCTTCTAGGAGTCGGTGCTCCCCTAAAGTTCTGGGGACACATTGCCATCAACCTGAGCACCTCAGAGGTCGCCACATCCCAGTTCAGCTCGATGACAGGATCATTGTGGTCTGGTCTGAGTGCAGGGTCTGAAGCTGCATGTAGTCTCTCCTTCCTGCCCCAGCTGACCTGCACAGGGCTCGATACCTTCCACTGGATTGGCAGTCAGGTCTGGTGACTCTGCCTGGAGCTCCTCTTCCTCTGCCCTTCCTCAGCTTGGGGCCTGTGAAGAAGCTCAAGTGGCAAGTCCATTTTCTGACATGACCATGACCAGTGGCTGGCAATGTCTTCTCTCCAAGCTTGTTTCCTTGGGCACACATGGGGCACGCAATTCACAATCCCCGAATTGCTGTGACAGTTAGAGGAGATCCCATAGGTGAAGGCCTGGTACCCTGCCAGGCAGGCAGTAGTTAATGACTGAAGGGCGGATGTGTGGAGAGGGTAGACAAGACCAGAAGGACCACAAAAGTCAGGCAAATGGAAGAGACAGTGACCTGGCTGTGGTGAAGCCACAGCCTTCATGCTTTCAGATATTCCCTGCCTGAGAGCTTGGAGAAGTGTGTTCATCTTGCCAGGTGCTGATGAGACAAAGACCTGGAAAAGCCTACGTGGAAGTAGAATGTGAGTAGCCGGGACTCGTGTGATCTTGAGGGGCCTGGAGTGGCAGAGGCCTGTGTCTCTCCGTCACTTAGCCAGAGCAGGTCTGGATCCCTCCATTCTAGGTGCCTCTAAGGCTGGCAAAAGCCAGCTGCTGACTGTACTGGGCCCTCATCAAAGGCTGGCTCTGAGTCCTTGTTGTCTTCATTCACCTCCTGAATCCTCACCAAACCCTTTGAGGCTAGACCAACAACATCCCCTTCACAGAGGAGGGAACTGATGCTTGGCGCCGTCATAGCCTTTCCCAGAGTGGCACAGATGGTGAGTGTTGGTGCTACAGAACAGAACACTGTCGTGGCCTCTGTGGCAGGTGGGTAAGGTGTCTCCTTGGACCCTGGTCAGCAAGGGGCCTATATGGAGTGAGTGGTGTCATGGCTGGGAGGTGTCACCAGTTTATTATAGGACCTGACCCAAGTGCTTTGGCAGTTCTGGCTCCGGTTCCCCAAGATTATGTCAAAGGAGATTAAGAGGCCCTGTGGGCTGGTGTCTTCTCCTATGGGAGGCCACCAGCAGCTGACTTTTGTGATAGGCAGCCTCACCTTGTTGCCAATCTACCCTTGTACCAGGCAGCTCCCCTAGGTGGGCTTTGTGAGTGCTCCAGGGATTCTTCCCCTCCCCCACCACCCTCCTCTTGGGCTGAACTCTGGAAAGCTTCCCTCTGTTTCTTGGCCCATATCCAGCATTAGAAAAGATGCCGTTGGTGCTGGGCTCATCTCTGGTATCTCCCTGACTAGTGCAGGCCAGGTATTGGTCCACATCTGCCAGTTACAAATCACACCATCCTGTGATGGTCCCTGTTCATAGAAGAGGCATCTGCAGCGTTACTCAGCCAAGATGGAGGTAAAGAGTCCAGGCCTACGCAGCTCCATGGTGCACTACTCTTTGGTCCCTTTCATCTTCATTCGTGCATTCTGCTAACTGGCCTCATCATGCCAGCGTTGTGTAGTTCTTGGTGCTCTTCCTGTGCAGGTGTGATGCTGCGGTAGAAGTGGAGGTCAACTTGACTCCAGCCACTGGCTTAGCACCGTGGACACAGGAGGGGTGTCTAACTGGAGCACGCATGATGAGTCAGAGGAGGGCGGGGTCAGCCCCACCTCAGAGGACCCATAGTCTAGAGGAGACTGACATGGCCTCTGGTATGGCTTTCTCTTCCAAGAAGTCCTGTCTGTCTTCTCCTTCTTGGGTCTTGAACCCATGGTGGCCACTGGGAATTCTTTGCTAGTGCCCAGCCTTTCATCTTGTCCTTCTTAAAGGCTACTTGGGGCCATAACCTGTGTTGAGCTTCCTATATTATACATTTGTTATTTTACTAACAAGGCGGACAAACCTCAAGAGCCCCTGTCCCCTCCTCAGGCAGCTTCCCATTGTATGGTTGTCATGTGGGGTGGTGAAGGCTAAGGGGGAGGAGGGACAGCAAATGTCCCGGATCTGAGAGGGGAACTGAAGGATGAGTAAGAGTTTATAGAGACCGGGTAACTGACAGGGCACGGCATGCCCAGCAGCGCACAGTCTGAGAGCACCATGGAGAAATGGTCAGCTTAGGGCCCAGAGAGGCATGGGACTAGAGGCTGGTTAAGGCCACACGGGCCTTTGGATCCCAGTGAAGAGGTGTGGGTATGACTAGGCCCTCAGCTTAGCATGATCAAGAAAGCCAACCGGACCAGCCAAGCGGCTGGGAACTCAGGCTGGGTGGGTCGTCCAGGAGGAGAGATTAGGTTGGTAGGAAACATAAAGAATGGGGACGGGGCAAAGATGGCCAGCCTACCTAACAAACTGACCCATTGGGAAAACCCCAAGGGGCCCAAATTGCTGAAAGTTTCATCATGTCCCACAATTTTATGGGTCAGGAATTTGGGGCCATGCTCCTCAGGCAAACCTTTGGCTCTGTGTGAGGTTCAGCTATCAGGTGTTCTGGTTGGGGGTACAGGACAGACTGGTTCATCAGATTCTGGCACACTGTGGGAAAAGGAAGGCTCCCCATTAGGCTCTTTCTGTTGTGTATGTTGTATTGTGTGATATCCATCAGGGAGGTCAGAGTTCTTGGAGGCTAAGCAGGGAAGGGGTGTCAGCCCCATAAAGTCAGACTCGTGGCCAGGGAACACTCTAGGAATTTGTTTGTTTGTTTGTTTGCTTTGTGGGTTTTTGTTGTTGTTGTTGTTGTTTGCCTTCAGACAAACACCATCTTGACCTTTCTTGAAGAAACTTGTGCCCCTCCAAGGCCAGGAGTAAGATGGTATAGGGCATGCTACAGAGACTGGAGCCTAGCTTTGTGAGGGAGACACTTAACCTATTGCATAGTTTGGGATATCTAATCTATCAATACTGACTTCAACTACAGATGCACCCACACACACCTGCAACACTGTCTGCTTGGTGGACCTCAGGCTCCTGCAGGGCTCAAGCGTATTTACTAATGCCCAAGTGTGTATTGGTCCTCCAGCCATCAGCACGCAGCACGAGGTTCTGTGTGTAGCCAAGGGCAGTGTGCCTGTGTGCTCTAAACCCGGCTTGGCTACCTGCCAGTGCTAGCTGTTGTTAAACTGAAAAGAAGCCGGAGCTCAGCAGGCCAGAGATGGTTTGATCTGTTACTGAGATCTGCTTTGTTAAGGTGTGGGGGCTGACCACATCACTGTCTTTGTCCGTGGCTTCTCAATCCTCATGGCATCTCTCAGGCTGTGGCCATTATTAGGGCCTGTCCATAAACACAGTGTCCTCCAGAGCACCAGTGATGCACATACCTGCCCCTATGGAAGTCTGCCCACATACCCTTCCCCTGGTTCCTTGACACAGAGCTGGGCCTCTGAAATGATGTGCTTGGGTGTCAGTCAGCTGAGCTGGATTGCCATGTTCACCCCTGCGGCAGCCAGCCTGTACCTGAGCCAGGCCAGCACTGGCTCTGGAGTGCTGACACCAGCCCTTATCAGACTCACACCACATGCTGTCACTTCACCATCTCCTGCTTGCCCCTTCGACCCCGTTCTTCACCACGGAAGGTTTAATTGTTGCAAATGGAATCCGTGTTCTACAGAAGTCCAATAAATCTGCAGTCTGTCTTCCTGGTAATCCATCACAGATTGCAAATCGCACGAGGAGAAGTCTATAAGATATGTTCTTCATGTCTAGCATGTTGGGTTATTTTCATGTCTTGTGGTTTGCATTTGGCCACTGTCATTTTAGAGGAATTTCCTGCCATCTGCGTTCAATTGAATTTTCTCACAGATTTGTGCTTGCTTGTAAATACTCAGAGCCGGCAGAAAAGGGAGCTTTGTTCTTGGTGACATTTCAAAAAGCTGTTCATGCAGCCTCACCAGCCGATCTGCAGCGGTCATGAGAGTGGGGTGAGAGGTGCCCCTGGGCCTTGGGATGAGATGTGCTCCCCTGCAGGGCAGCTAGCCAGGTCAGCTCTCTACCCTTCTTGCACCCAACTGCTTCCTTCAGCGCTGCAGCCAGTTGTGTTGGGTGTATGCATTCCTTGGCTCTGTGTCCTTCCTCTGTAGGAAGACAGTTGGGCTGAGACAGTTCTGGACCCTAGTGTCCAGATTCCGTCTGTTCTAGTTCAGCCCCTGGTGATGGGAAAGGTCCCAGCTCTGTGTGACTGTAGAGAAGTCATTTGCTCCTCAGTGCCTCAGGGTCTCTCACGGGCCTTGGTTACTTATATGGCTTGAGTAGCCTGCACCATGCAGCTGGGCCTCCCTAGCTGGCAGGTCCTCCTTCTAGCTGAAGTTGATCATCTGCCTGCTTTGTGCCCAGCCTTCTGCTTGGGCATAGGAAATAAGAGGATGCAGAAAAAAGAATGGATCTTGTCTGTGAGGGCCAGCGAAAGCTCAGGTGATCATGACCATCCCACGGCAGGGCGGGAGGAAACCTCTCACTCTGTTCTAATAATAATGCCAGTGACAAGCCTGCGGCCAGGTGCTCGTTGAGAGCTGCATGTGATTGTAATTTATTTGTTCTTCCACTCACTTTCACAGACAGGTGTTTTCTTATCCACCATTGTATGGATGAGGAAGCTGAGGTTTAGATGTTACCAGGCCACTCTCTAAGGGAGCACACTTTCTCCTGAGGGATCTAAGGTATAAAAGTGTAGGGACTGCTATCCAGAGTAATGACTGTCACATTCTTGTGTGCACAGGCTTTGGGGTAGACTCTTGCCCCTCTCCCCATAAAAAGAAGAAGACTGAGTGACGGACAAGGAAGGGAACTTATGGGAGACCGATCTTGGAGTTTAGGCAGCCATCTTTGTCTTAGTTTTCTCAGCAGAAGAATGAGGACAAGCCCCTAACCAGCTGGCCTCCAGGCATGAGTTGGGCCTGCGCACAGGTTCCTCACCTGCTGGAGGACAGACTTCCTGCAGTCACCTGCTCCTGTGTCATCAGCATCATTCCTGTCTCCAGGGAAGCAGGCAGAGAAGCAGGCTAATTTCCCCCCTAGTAGAAGTCCCTCCCCTCCTCAGAGCCATACTGTCCTGCCCTCCCCTTCTAAGCAGACTGTCTGAGAAGAAACAGCGGGTGCTTTTCTTCCATTTCCCAGCCTCCCTTTCTTCTAAGCCCACTCTTGGCCTTCAAGTACTTGGCTATGCCTCCGCTGCTCTCCCAGAGCCAGCAAAAGCTACCATGTCACCATGGCCACTGCATTAGTGCCTGATCTTCTCTGCCGTTGAGTGTGCTAACTTCTTCCTCATGGACACAGCTCTGTGGTGTTTTAAAGACACCACATTCTTCTCTAGCCCCCAGTGGGTTCTGCCTTACCTCAGTGGCTGTTGGTACTCTCCTGATCCTGAGTGGCTTGAGCTCATTTAAGGCCTTCCTTGTGTCTTCCCAAAAACGGGGAGGTAGCATTCTCGGATTTAATGGGTTCTGAACAGAGCTGAGAATGTCCTAGCTGCAGTTCGACCCTCCTTGGTCCACTCCTAGGTGGAGACCTTTTTGGCCACTGCTCTGTCTCCAGTGCCTAAAGCTGTGCTGGGCACTGAGATGAATGGATGCATAGGTGAACAGGGACCTTGGAAACTGTGACGTGCCATGCTTACTGCGGCAGGAGAGCAACAGTGTTCTCTCTCTGAGGTTCTTGATCTCATTGTCAAGCCAGATGGAGTTTAACCTATCCGTCACTGAGCCATCTGTGTCTGTCCCCTAGAATGGTAGAAGACTTTGGCTAGGAGCCCTTTAGTGGAAACTAAGACTAATGGTCCCAAGATCCCCGTGTCTGAGGACCTGACCCAGGCAGGAAGCTCTAACATGGGATCCCTCTATCCTCTTCTTCCCTGCCGGCAGCCAGGAGGGTTGGCCATTGGAGAATGGTACTAGAACACCAGCTTCTGTACACCATCCGTGACCTGGTCGCAGCTGGCTTCAGGCCACACCTCCTTGTCATCGAGGATGTCTGTTTCACCCTGATGGTCTCATCAGTTACTACAGTATCTCCCTGGGTAGAACATCTGCAGGCACACCTGTGCTGGTGGAAGCGAGGCAGTCACAAAGGAAGCTGTCAGGCGGGGGGTGGGGGAAAGGAGGGAGAGGAAGGAGGAGTGGAGATAGAGAAGGTTGACAACAGAAAGAGGCCATGAAAGTCTTCTAACTTTGTCCTGTGGTTCGACAGGTTCTCCTGTGGAACGACACCAAAGGACACAGTGGAGACGGACCGCAGGGAGACCGGGGTAGGGGTCTTTAAACTACCATCTTGCTCCTTTGCCGCACTTCTGCTGGGGGTGGACACAGGAAGAATGGGTGCAGGAGTGAGTCTGTTGGCGACTAGGAACAGCATACTCCCTCTGCAGGAGGAGGGAGAGCCAAAACCTTGAGGTCTGACTCTTTACACACTCATTTGCCCTCATTCATAGGTTAAGCTTGTCTGCCTTCTCTCAGTTGAGCATTGGCTGTACTCCCCACCAGGACAGGCACTTCTCTCATTCATCTTTGCTCCCTACCTGTCATGGCTGGCTGGAGAGATGCTCTGATCCTCCATCACCTGCAGTCTAGTCTCTAGCCTGGCTTGTCCCCATGGCCCTAGGGTGTTGCCACAGTCGGTGTGCCTTCAGTGTGCGAGCTGTAGAGAGAGGGACCTGGTGAACTGCCACAGGCTACCCTTCCTTTCTCCCACTGTTTGTGGTCCTCTAGGGACCTGGGGGTGGGAACTGCTATTTCATGCCCACTGGAAGCTCAGTGTTGTCGCTTGATGACCTGTATGTAGCTATGTGGCCAGGGTGGAGTGGTTTTTGGATGGTCCTTTTGGTAGCCGTAAGTGGTCTTTGTGTCATTTCTGGACACAAAGTCCCTCTTTGTCACTTTGGAGCTCAGTTTTAAGAGGGGTTAACCCAAGAGGCTTGGGCCAGAATCAAGAAACCCCAGGACACATGCACCACTGGAGTCTCATTTTCTTGCTCCCTGGTTGATCTGTCCTTTGGCTGGGCCCTGAGGATTCAAATGAGTCTGACCTTGTCCCTGTACTTAGGGGGATGTGTGGTCACAGGGCCTGGGGACTGAGGCACATACTCCATCCGGCCTAGGATGGTTTGGGCCTTCTAGAGAGGGCCCGACCGGTGTCCTCTCTGTTGTCATTGCTAGTATGAATAGCTAGTGGTTGAGGATTCGGTTTCAGGCAAGAAGATGGAGGCTTGACCCTAGTCTACTTTAGACTCGAGCCCCTTCCCCCAGCCCTGGGCACACGGTGCTCAGCTTGCTGACATCCCCAGCACAGAGCTGGCTCAGATATGACCACCTGTAGTATTCCAGGAACTTGGCAGCTTCACTGTTGCAGGGCTATGGTGGACTCACAGATCAAGCTCACTTCACAGAAACCAAGATCACTGTGCCCTTACCTCGTTTGCCCTCAGTCCCTCCTAGGCCTCAGTATTCAGATGGAGCCCAGGACCTGCTGTCCCCAATTGTTGGCTGGCTTTGAACAGATTGGGTGACAGCATGTAATTCACTGGTCCACAGGAGCCAGCCTGTCCTGCCCAAGCCCACCCCTAGACAGTGCACAGGGATTTGGAACGTGAGATCCGCTGGGTCTGCATAGGCCTCCTGTTTCATTTAAGGAAGAGTACTAGCAATTGTTCTTGGAAATTATGTGGTTAACTTTGTGTTTCTGTTTAGGCAGGGATGGGAGTGGGGGCCTTATTAGTATCAGTTTGGGGAAAATACTGAGGCATTCACGGCCAACTGCTTAATAGTTTTCATTGAATTAATTTTAAAATGAGAACCTTGTTTTCCTTATTTAATAGTAGAAAACAACTTCCACATTCTGCCCAGTAACAAGCTCGGTTATGGGCTCTGCACACACGATGCACACATTAAAGGCGCTGCGCTGCCCTTGTGTGGACTGAAGAATAAGTGCAAACTACTTATTATAAGCACACGATGCACTTAGCTCTTTTTTTTTTTTTTAATTTTTATTTTTTACTGTTGTGGTGACAGATCCAGCCCAGAGCCGAGCTGTTAAATGGCACAGACATTGGCTTTTTCAGTCTGTGGGGAAAAAAATAGAGTAACATTTTAGAAACACCACAGGGCTAGAAGGAGATTGTTAGTTCATTCGGCCCAACATCCAGAGCTCCCTGGGCCAGTGCTCGCTGCCTAGGAGAGGGTGGCTACAGGGATTTCATGGAGGCTTGGTAGCCAACTCATGCTAGCTCAAATAAGCACAGGCCTTGGAGGGAGGGGTGCCAGCAATGGACCCGGCTCTGGGGTCAGGGCACAGCCTGCTCCATCCCCCTTGGAGGGAGGGGTGCCAGCAATGGACCTGGCTCTGGGGCCAGGGCACAGCCTGCCCCATCTCCCTTGGAGGGAGGGGTGCCAGCAATGGACCTGGCTCTGGGGCCAGGGCACAGCCTGCCCCATCTCCCTTGGAGGGAGGGGTGCCAGCAATGGACCTGGCTCTGGGGCCAGGGCACAGCTTGCCCCATCCCCCACTTAATTCACCTGTCCCTTCCTCTGCTGGGGCAGTCAGGAAAATAATTTTATCTTAGTATTGATGGAACTTTATATTGATTGGTTGTCTCAGGGTCCTGGTAGGTGGGTGGTGCTATTCTATGTTCATTGATCTCTTCTGGGTGTGTGGGCCTTTATATATTTATGGTTTATTTTAAAGATTTGTTTTTCTTTTATGTGTATGAGTGTTTTATCTGCGCACGCGCACACACACACACACACACACACACACACACACACACACACACACACACACACCACACACACCATGGGCATGCCTCATGTTCACAGAGGCCAGAAGAGGTTATCAGGTCCCTTGGGACTGGAGTTACAGATGGTTGGGAGCTGACATGTGGATGCTGGGAACCAGACATAGGCTCTTCGGCAGAGCAGCCAGTGCTCTTCACCACTGAGCCACCTCTACAGCCTTTTTATTTGTGTTTTTAATGGGAAATGCATAGAGTTTGATTGAGCACAATTATTAGCTTGTGTCGGGTTTTCTTTGGTTCATTAGTGTGCCTGATTGTCTCCATGTCTCCACCCCTCCTTTTCCATCACAGCGTAATGAACTACCCAAACCATGACGTCAGACACTTAACAACCTGCACTTGCCTGCCGGCTCGCTTCTATCTAGTCTCCCTGCCTCTATTTGGAAGTGATCATTTTACTAAATTCTGTCCCCATTTCTCAGTTTAGATTATGCTTCTTGCTGAGATAAATTATACAGGTAGAGGTGTGCACACCAGTGTATACTCTGGTGAATATTACAGTGATTGAAACCACAATGGACTGTTACGGTTACCCCAGTGAGCCCCATTCTTGCTGCCCCATTTTTTAGGGAACCACAGGCTGAGTGGATTAGTTCTAGAACTATAGATTAGTTCTTTTGAACTCTGTGGCTAGGGTCATACGGACTTTACTCTTGACTGGCTTCTTTCCCTTAGCGCTGTCTCTGACACCTCTTTGTGTCACAATGCAGTAGAAAGAGAGCAGGGATGGGAGATGGGTAGTACTTAAAAGGGTTCCTGGCATGTAGTCAGTGTGCCTGGGGACACCTTGGTATTTGTGTGATGCATAAGACACGGGCACAGAATGAAACTGCTGTGGCTGGGGCTTTTAGTGCTCAGTCAGTCGCTGGCATTTCCTGGGCTCTTATTTATGTCCAGCTCATTCTATACCCTGAGGAGGGCTCAGTGATAAACTAGGTGTTACCTGGATCTCATGTTCCTGTGGGAGACACAAACCATGAAGCAACAAATAGGCCAGGCAGTTTCTGTTAGCCCTCAAGTGACTTCCTATAGGTCTGATGTGTTGTTTCTTTGCTGTTTATACTTGCTATTGCGAAATGCCCCTGTGTCACTTAGAGCAGGAGCCTGTGTCCTCAGTGGCCTGAGTGTGACTCTGAGGCCTGGAGCCATCATGTGCCTCCTCCTCCTCTTCCTCACCTGTTTGACTGTTGGTTATTCGTGCTTCCCTGCTGTGAGGATGTTCTAGGAGAGCAGAGACTTCTGTCTGTTCAGTCCAGTGTCATCTCCCAGACCTCGATGGCAGAGGCTTAAGAAGGCTGATTTACTAACTTCTTCAGCAAGATTGTGCTTGCTAGTGTGCTAAGTGGTGATGAGAAGTGCCAGGCAGGAGAGTTGGGCGTGGTGACACACATTCGTAATTCTAACACTGAGGCCGAAAGCTCAAGTGTGCTTGAGGTCAGCCTGCCCGCACAGTGAGCTTAAGCTCAGTCTGGCCTACATGGTGAGACCTTGTCTCAAAACAAGCAGATACAAAGACAGAGCAGGTGAGAGGATGGTGAGGGTGATGGCGAGGGGACACTTCTTGCTGGGTCATCATGGGCTCCCTGGGCAGTGTCGTCTGGGCAGAGGCTGAGCGCGTGTGGGGTGCTTTGTGGGAGGGAGCCATGATTGAGTGGCAATAGAGGGGAAGGGAGGTAGGTTAGCTAAATAACTCAGACGATCAGTTATCCTCTTGGCGAGTGTAAAGCCAGCACGTAACCAGGAGATGGAAGCGTGGAGAGACATTGATCACCTGCAGCAGAGAGAGCAGCAGGGCAACTTCCAAAGCAGCTTCTTTCTTCAGGAAGGGAGTGTGGGGCTTCAGTCATGGCATTTATGCACATTTATACCAGAGAGTAGGTGTGTTTCTGAGCATGCTCAATGTAATGTCATAGGTCAAGAAGGAAAGAGTTACATATTTCTGGGTATGCTCAGCTTAAAGTAATGTCACGCGTGTTTAAAAGGGGAAGATGGCTGAGAGGGATGCTTCGGGCATGTTCAAGTCAATATTATAATGAGCTAAATATTCTCAAAGTTGCCTAAAAGAATGAGTCAGAGTGGCTAGGAGCCTTTGGCTACCGACTCACAAGTCCCTCTAAAGTCTTAACTGAAAGAAAATAAGAAATAAAAAAGGATAACACAGGGCAGGTGGTACTGCTAGAGTTTACCCCTGTGTGCCTGCTGCACTCTGGGCTAACAGGATGGCACCTTTCTCTGTTTGTCAGCTAGTCCTAAGGAGGATACAGCTGTCTCCCCCAACTTTCTCCTTTCTTCTCAAAACTAGCTGGCTTAGGATCATGCAGGAACTCCTGGCTAGCATCTAGACTCCAAGGCTGGGCTCCCAGATCACTGAGTTAGAGGCAGGTGAGCCTTCCTTCCCTAACCTCTCAGTCCTCATATGTGACCTGGGGACGGACAGCTTTGAGGTCTTACTAGCTCATGTGTGCGTGCATGCATGCATGCGTGCGTGTGTGCATGTGTGTGTGTGAGAGCTGTCTCATTTGTGTATGTGTGAGCTGTTTCATTCATCTGGCAGCTGAGGGTGGACAGACCCAGGAGCTCACTATGTGCCACCTCCCTCCCAGTGGTTGTCATAGACTCAAGGAGTCTGAGGCCTTGACAGAATTAACTTGTCAAATCCATACTACCTATGTGTGATAGAGTCTGAACTAGTACCCTGTCCCAGCTGGTGCCCCCTGCAGCCTTGACTTCAGGTAGAAATCAGGTAACCCCACCAGGGTTACAAGAGCACTTGGGACAAGCCCCTACCCTAGTTGTAATGGGCTGTTTCCTGTTATTCTGAAGGTTTGCCCCTAAGACTTGCTGGGGTAAGGTTGAAACTTCACAGAACTGGGAAGAAGAAACCCGAGTGTAAATCAGGTTTATGGCTGGGATAATGAAGTCTCAGTTCCTCGGCCTTCTTGATTCCTTCCATATGAAGCCCTCTGCTTTTGGTCACAGTAGAACATAGTGGTTTCATGTGTCCAGTCCCTGGAGCCTGGAAGGCAGGACATTCAGATGTGTCTGTGAGCACTGATCAGCAGCCCTGCGCCTAATAGATGATGACATTCTTTACACCTTCTCTGCCTGTTTGGGACTGGGCCTGTGCCCAACACAGGTAACAGCGCTTTCAGGGTTGAGTAGGTCACAGGTGTGCCAAAATGATAGCGGCAAGACCTGCAGACCAGGCAGGCTGGTGGACAGTTGGGGAGGGTTACCCAGGGGAGCTGACCCAAGAGCGACAAGGAAGTCAGAGGAGGGTAAGCTGCAGAATGGTGTACCAGGCAGAGGAACAGGCATATGAGCATTGAGAGGGGAGAGAGACTGGAGAGGCAAGTCCTCTATATGGAGGAAGGGGGGCGTTCCTGTGTGGCACACTTGGCTCTCCTGGATGAGGTGTCACTTTGTCAGCTCCCACAGGAGATCTGCCGAACAAAGACCTGGGCAAGCGGCAGGAGAGGCAGTGATAGTGATGGACGGCCTGTGTGCTGTACTCCATCCGGTGGTCCTAACAGGCACTGGAGAGGTGATACGTGCAGCCGTACATGCTGCTTGCCCTCCATCCAAGCACGGAGGCTTAGTTCTGGGCCGCTGTGTTGCTGGTGTTTGTGATTACTGTGGCAACAGGACCATGCTCATCAGGCTGCTGATTGAGCAGGGGGCACCAGTCCTGGTAATGGGGAACAGAAACAGGGCGCCATATTGCTTGGGGGATCTTAAGCGAGTACAGAGTCTCTGGCCCTGCTGGGACACTGAGGTGTCCTGGCTCTGACTAGCTGTCTTCATCTTCCTGTACCTGGCAGTGCCTGATTATTGGGCTAGGAGTGCATAGACACCCTGACAGGGATTCACACAGGGTGGGTGGCATAGAAGGTGCAGGTCCTGGGATGGGCTGCTTCCAGCGATGAGCCAGGCCACGTGCCTCACACTGTGGACCTTCCTCAGGGCTGGAGTTGCAGGCGGTGCTGACGGCAGTTCCTCATCCAGAGCACTTACACTGTTCACTCCCTGGCACTTTCTGAGACCAACTCTTCCTTCCCAGAAGCTCAAGAAGTAGCATTGTGTCAGAAAGATGTGCCAAGGATGCCACTAGCCCTCTGCTACCAAGGCCCCACCTCTCTGGGGCTTTATCGTCACCCCAGCTCTCATCCTCAAGAGTCATTATGACAATGCCACCCCCAGGGGCCAGAATTGTCCACCCATGTCTTTTCAGATGAGGATCCCAAGGACCAGAGAGGGGTCACCCAGTTGGACACCCAGCCCCCCTTCCCTGATTCCTGAATATTGCAAGACCTCAGAGCTCTAACAGCAGGCAATGAGATTCTGCATTGAAAAAACCATCCCTTCACTGAGGCAGCTCATGCGTAGGAGCCATTGTCCACAGTGTAGAAGGAAGAGAGGCCAGACCAGGGATGGGGAGAACATGCTGGAAGACAGCAGTGGAGTCCACTGCTGGGCCAGGTTGTGTTCTGAAAAGAGAAGGACTTACCATTCAGGGACAGCCATGCAGAATGGGGAGCCAGCCTCTGCTGAGAGCAGTAGCATTGCCTACTTGGGGAGGGACAGCTAGCATTTCCCAGGACTGCTTTATAACATGGTGAGTGGATGGGTCCTGGGAAGGGACACTCACAGCCAGGGCTGGGTACAAATCAGGGACACTAAGTAGGCAAGTGACTTTGCCTCATTCCTCAGCTCCCTGGCCCGAGGGTTGGGAATTGACACGGGACAGTCTGAACTGCCCATGCCAAGTCCAGCACTGGGTTGGATTGTCCCAGCACTGGGGTGCTGGGAGCTGAGGGCCTTTGGATTTAGGCTTCTATGTGGAGAGGGAGCAGTGATATTTGCTTCTGAGCTGCTGCAAAGAAAAGCTGTTACAAAATGGTTCATGTTGGGTAAGGATTAACAGGGCCTGAGCTGGGGGGTGCTTTTGACTTGGCAGGGAGAAGAGGTAGAGGAGATGCCACCAGTATGCTACAACGTGGGGAGAGAGTCCCGGGGACCAGTCCCTGTAAGTTGCTTACAGAAATTCTACACTACAGTCTTGTGTTAAATCACTACTGTCCTGGAAAGCTACGAGCACCTTGAGAGGCAGGCAGCCAAGGGCAGAGCAAGCATTGGGGGAGGCAGCCTAGATGTGACTCTTGACCTGGCCTTCCCATGTGGTTCCAAATGTGCCTTTTGAGAGTCCTTCACCCCTGCCTGTCCCTCCATCTGTCCAACGGCCTGTGTCACTCTGTACTCACATAGCAAGGGCGACCCTCTGGAGCCAGGCTGCTGCTGGCTGCGGAGGCCCAGCTGGGCTGCTGATTGTTCTGAAGAGCTGAGGGCTCTTTCAAGGGAAACTGCAGTCAATTAGTGGAGAGTGGAATTTGAAAGGCCCAAATCCCTTTTTAACCCAAACTTCAAATCTGGTTTTCGTCAGTGGCTTTGAAAACAAATACCAAAAGAACCCTTTTTTCGAAAATTATTTTTTTCCTTCTCCTCTTTTCCCACCCCTCCCTTGCATTCTCTTGTTTCCTGGCCTTTTATCTCTTTGAACCGTCGTTTTGGTAGCCTGGTCTGGCTCTACTATGATGGTGGAGCAGGTGGGTGTGTGACTGTGACAGACCCCACCCTCCCAGTGCGTGCCTGAGCCTTGCCTCCTCTTGGCAGTAGGTGGCTGGTGGGGAAGCCATGTGGACACTCTCTGCATGCCGAGTTGTTCTGATTCACTTCTCTGTGCCCTGGGCTCAGCCCAGAATGGGTGTTGGAACAGGTGCCCTGCAATAGGGAAGGGAAGGGAGGCGGATGGCAAGGTGCTCCTGGAGAACAAAGACAGCTTAACTGTGGGCAGGCACAGGCTTGGCCTCACAGAGTTACCCACGCCGATGTTACCCATTGTTGAGCTGTTCTCTCATTCATACTGTGAATATCCCCTGAACATCTGCTCTGGGCTAGACCTGATTCTGAGGGTCCCAAGGCAAACTGTCCTAACATCAGCCCCAAGCAGCCTGGAGTCTAGTCAGAAGAGGGCAACAGCTGTGGGGAGAACCAGGCACCAGAGGAACAGAGAAGGTCCTGGCCATTTGTAGTAGTCAGCAGAAGCTGTGACAGGTGGCTGGCCATTGGACTGGCTTCTGATGGGCAAGAAAGAGCTTGCCAAGGAAAGGGCTGGAGAAGGGCATTTAGCAGAGTGAGAGAGCTGAGTCCAAGGTGGTCAGATGCTAGCCCAAGGCAGGTTGTGGTGTAAGGTAGTCAGAGGCTAGCCCAAAGCAAGTTGTGGTATGAGGTGGTCAGATGCTAGCCCAAGGCAGGTTGTGGTGTGAGGTGGTCAGAGGCTAGCCCACATCTCACCACAAGACATATAACACATGGTGTCTTGATGTCCCATGAGTTCCCAGGGTAGGCACTGTGTCCTCTGGACAACTCTGAGGTAGAGGGTTCATGCTTCATGTCACAGATGAGCAGATAGGCTCACAGAGAGGAAAGCCCAAGGGCCACAGGTGCTCAACTGGGGATTAGATATGGGGGGTAGAGAGCCAATTAACTGGCTCCCTAGAGGCTGCCAGCAGACAACTAGCATCTAGGGATCCCTCTACGGACAAAGGGGTAGAGCTTGTATGTAGAAGTGTCAGTGGATACTCAGCAGAAATGTCAGACTTGGGATTTGAACCTAGGACAAAAGCAATAAAGCCACAGCATTCACAAGCACATCCTCTTGCTTTCTCAGTGGGCCCTTGAAGCCCTGCTGAGCGCATCCTCTGCTCTGCCTTTGCCTCCTCTCCTCATGCTGTAGTCTTGCTGCCCTTAGTCAGCTGAGCGCAATCTCTGGGAGCTGCCTGAGCACACACAGGACTACGTGTGTGATGCGGGTGTACAAGTGTGTAAGAGAGGGACAGCCGAGTAGCGTCAGCCTGGTTTCAGATCCTGGTTCTACCTTGACAACCCTGTTACTTATTCTCTTCTTTTGAAGGAGCACAGTGGCAGGGCTCCTTCCTTCTGGGGCTGTGCTGAGGAGTAAAGAGACTAAGTCAAATGCTCAGCGTTGTTCATACCTAGCACGTGCTCAGCCAATGGCTGTGTCACTGTAGGATTCCAGACACTCACGTAACAGCAGGTTTAGACCTAGACGCTGTCCAGCAGAGAGCTGGGGACCCCAGAAAGCCTGCCACCTACCCCTGGGTCTGTGGTGACAAGCAGAAACCTAAGCTGGGTGGTGGAATATGCACCTAAAGCCAGTACTCAGCGGAGAAATGGGAGGGTTTGTCATGCGTTTGAGGCCGTCCTGAGCCTCAGAGTAAAATCTTGTCTCAAAAACTCGAAGGAGGAAACAAACCAACCAGCCTGAGACCCAGGAGGGGCAGGGTAGGACCATCCATCAAAGAGCTGTAGAAGACCTGCGTCTTTGAACCAGCCTCCCAGGTTATCCACTCCTCTCATTTAGAACTAGCAAAAGCGCTGACATCACTGCCCTGTCATGCCCCATACTTGGATGTCCTCATCCTTACTGGGCCATCTTCAGGAAGAGCTGGAGCCTTCTGACCCTTTGCCTGTCTGGAGCCTTCTGACCCTTTGCCTGCCTGAGGGCTGATACTTGGCCCTGATCTCCATTCTGACCTCGTGGGGCATGGCTACCTGTGTCCCTTCTGAAGCACTCCTAACAGTACATTGATATCAGCAATTTACCAGATGATTAAAGCGTGCTGAGTCCTAAACATTTCATAGACATTAGTTTAACTCTGACATCAGGACTTCTTAAATTTTTGGTTTCTGCCCCCATTTTGCAGAAATAACAGCTGAGGTTTGGCAAAGTATCAGGCTTGAAAATTTGAACCCAGAGCCAAAGGTAGCAATGTCACAGTCTTCAGCTATGTCTATAGTCTCTTGCTTCCTCCATGGTCTGGCTGTGAGGCTAGAGGGGTTCTGGGGAGAGTGCTGTGTCCTGTGGAACCCCCCCAGTGGGGGAACTTCTGAAGTCCTTGTTGCTGGCTTCCTGATCCTGGGGTCTATAAATATTCACGGAGTAAACCTGCATTGCATTGGCCCCGTATAGAGGGCTGGAAAAATTCCTGCCCTGTCTCCAAAGTAAGACAGGAAAGAAAATATTATCGTCACCCTCTGGTGGAACCAGCTCCAGGCCTCTGTCCCACTGAATCACCTGAGGGTCGGGTCACACCACAGCCACAGAAAGGAGCTGGGTTTCCAACCAAAACAACTCGTGCATCTGCCTGGAATTTAGTGATTGATTTATGGGGTGCCTCCTGCCAGCACTGAGGAGATGGACTGGCCTTCTCCAAGCATGGCTGAGAACAGCCTCCCAGGGAAGAGGGAAGCCCTTGGGGACCGGGGCACAAATGAATATGAGAGCTGACAGTCTGGTATGATGCAGTCAGACTCACAACTAAGAGGTCATACCAGGCTTTCAAGGGCTTGGCGTTCCATGGCCTCTCTGGACACCCTCTCCTGCCTTTCGAGGGCTCCATCAGAGTGACTAGCGACTTTCAGCTTCTCTGTGTCCTCTGGTGCAGTTTAATTTCCAGATTAATCCTGTGGGGCAGGTGACACTCCATGTTAAAGCTGAGGAGCCCAGGGTTCTCTGAAATGGGATCTGGTCACAGTTCCCAGCAGCAGATTCTGCCTTTCAGCCTTTGCCTTGACCACCTCTGCAGAGCTGTAAGGTCTAAGGAGCCCTGCCTGCCTCTGCCTTCACTCCCTGCCCTGTGTGGATGCAGCCAGGCCTGCTGAGGGCCTGAGAGTTTGAAGTGACTGTAGTGTCCCAAGAGTGGGCATTCTTGTGCAGGTTGCCTTTCTGTCTGCTCACACCTCTCCCTGTGGCCTTCCTGCCCACTCCCTCCTGGGCTCACTCCCTGATCCTTGTCCACTGGACAAACTCCTTTGGGTTTGGGTCCTAGAAGATCCCAGGATTGGAAAGGGCTCCTTGTGAGGTGAGCTAGGCAGGACCCCATATGTAATTGGGACATGGACAGGAGACTGCCTGCTGCGGATTCCCTGCTCAGTGCCATTGCTCCACTGTGTCCCAGTGGCTCTGCTAGGGCTGGGTGGCAGGCAGGTCGGGGAGAGAGAGGACGTACCCGTTCATATCCAGCTGGTCAGGTCTGCACTCTTGATTTGCAGTGTCTCCTGGTTAACCCTGTCTGTGGAGGAGGACATGACTGTCTGACCATGGAGGACTGAACCCATCTAGAGGAAGCCAGTCCCTTTGGATAGCAATCTATTTTGCCCACCTTCTCCTGCAGCTGCCCCATTAGACAGCTCTAGTATCCATACTTTATGCAAAGTGCGAATGTTTCAGACTTCTTAGGCTTGGAAACACCTACATAGGCAAAACCACTTGAGCATCTCTAATCAGAAATCAGAAATGTCCCAGAATTAAAAGTGATTCATCAACACTCAAGAAATGCTGGATTTTACTGCACTGAGGGTTTCTGATGTCTCTGCATGTGTTTGTGCGTGTCTCTCTGTGTGTGTCTGTGTGTTCGTTCAGAAGATGACATTGGAGCCCCTAGAGTTACAGGTCATTGTGGGGCTTCTGATGGGGATGCTGGGAACCAAACCTGGGTCCTTTGGAAGATCAAGACCTACTCTTAACTACTGAGCCATCTCTCCAACCCCAAAGCTTCTAGTTTGGGGTTACAGATGCTCAACCTATAGTTGCTGTGAAGACAGCCAACTGGGGGGCTTCCTGGCCCCTTGGCCTTTTTGATCCAGCACCACCAACCAGTTAAGCTATGATTATCACCTGTCAAAATGAAAAGGGAGAGAGGCCATCCCTGCTTCCACCCTGCACACACTGTCCCCAGCACACTCCCCAGGTACAGACCCATCTTCTCACCCAGTAGACAGGTCCTCCCTCCCTCCCTCCCTCCCTCCCTCCCTCCCTCCCTCCCTCCCTCCCTCCC
>CM052702.1:100417624-100520669 GCA_028551405.1 Uromys caudimaculatus
TTGACTCTTGACTGCTGGCCGCTGACAGCGAGTCTCTTGGTAACTGTGGCGTGCTTACATGGTGATAGTAATATACCTTCCAAAGATGGGGTCACGCTGTATCTGCTGTTGGGTGTGCTGTGCCCAGTGACACCAGCCAAGGCCTATGGGGACTTCACACATCATATACATAGTATCTGACTCATCCATGAGATTAGCTTAAATCCAGACTGAGGTCCAGGGAAGAGTGGACAGCAAATGAGCCTCCCTGAGATCAGAGAGCTACTTCTCTTGATTCATATGGATCTTCCTCCAGACACCCATTCGAGGTCCCCTGCCCTGGCACATAAAATGGTTTCATTTTTATAGCACCAACTCTGCTGTTCTTGAAGCGCTAAGCAGAGGTTTCTCCCCCGGAACCCTCCTTTGCCCTTACTTGTGGGTTTAGAGATCTTGCCCCCAGAGCCCCTGTCAGTCCAATAGAGAGCAGCTGGGTCTCCGTGGCCACCAGTGAGGGCCAGCAAAGAGTAGCTGCTTGTAGCATGCTGGGGCAGTGGGTAAGCCTGCCATGCTGCTGCACTCCCAGGCCATTCATCCCTTCCCTCATTTAATAGACGCTCCCTGGGATCTGATGTGCTGAGGGGCCAGGACCAGAAGGGAATCTGACCCAGTCCTTCCTGCAAGGCCCCAACAGAGCCAATGTGGGGATGCTGTGCACACCCAAATGCTGCCCATTGGGAAGGAGCTAGAAATGCATCATCACAGGTGGAGGGCCGTGAGAGAGGAAAGATGCCAGGATCCTGAGTGGGATCCCAGAAGGCCCTGAGTGGCTGAGTAAGGAAGCCGGTGGGGAGCTGGAGACAGGTGGGTGTGGGTGAGCAGCCGGAGCTCCTGTGTGCTGAGGTCAGGAAAGCCTGGCTCTGGAATCAGCCTATGTTGGTTGGTTTTCTGTTGCTATGATAGCATACCCAAGGCGGAGTAACTTAAAAAGAAAAGTGTACTTTGGCTCAAGCTCCTGGTGGACAGAAAGTCCAACAGCAGGCGTCCACACCTGGGGAGATTCTTGGGCTGCTTCAGCTCAGGACAGGAAGTAGAAAGTGGGTAGACATGTGCAGAAGTGTGGCTGGGAGGCTGGCATGTAGCTCAGGGTGGACCGCGTGCTCAGCGTGTGCAAGCTCTGGGTTAGATTCCCAGTATCACAGAAAACACTAGAACAGCAGCATTCCCAGAGTTAGGGGCCAGAGGATCAGGAGTCCAATGTGTGGCAAGTTTGAGGTCAGTTCAGGCTATAGGAAAACCTGCCTCAAGTAAAGAAAAGAGGAAGAGGTGAAGGCAGCCTGAACTCGCTACAGTTGGCCCATTTCCTGGAGAAAGGCATGACTGTTCTGGGTACCTCATGCCTCCCCCCCCCCCCCAACACTGTCAAGCTGAGAAATTAAGATTTTAACACATGTACTTTTGGGGGAGAAACAAGCCAGTCTTTAATCTTGGCGTTTATCTTGGGGCTGCCCACCCTGGCTGGTGCTTCGCGGGTAGTGTCCGGTGTGGTCATGGAGAGTACCCATACTTCCCATTGCCCTTCCAGTTAGAGGATGCTTTCACTGTCTAAGACAGCGACATTTCCTGTTGGCCTTCTGTAAATACCTTTTGCCACATTAGTTTCTCTTCTTTCCAGGTTGGCTGTTTCCTTTTAAAATTGAGTGGATTTTGAATTTTTTTTTAAGCTTTATTTATTTATTTATTTATTTATTTATTTATTATTTTATGTGTGCTTTATCTACATGTATACCTGTGTGTCAGAAGAGGGCATTGGATCCCATTACAGATGGTTGTGAACCACCATGTGGTTGCCGGGAACTGAACTCGGGACCTTTGGAAGAGCAGCCAGTGCTCTCTACCTCTGAGCCATCTCCAGCCCATAGGAACATTTTAAACATTAATCTGTCCTTAGCTATGGGCTTTTTCGGGTTTCCTAGTTTTCTTTTATTTGGTTTTGACAACTTATGTTTTCTTAGAGATTAGTCCATTTTGATAACTCAAAATCATTGGCCCACTCTGGTCTCTGGACAGTTCCTTGTCTGTGGCCTGCTTCTGTTGTCATTCCCGATGGGAGTTATTTGTTCCTCCTCTATCCTTACTGTGAAGGTCTTGCTCAGTTGCTTTGTCATTTTAGTCGTCTTGTTGGGACATCGATTGGAGATTGGTTCACTGATCTCTCCACTGTGCTGCGTGCAGGAGGGGTATGCTGCTGGTTTCTGCCTGTGTCTCTCTGAGTTCTCTGCACATTATTTTGGTTTCCTTAATACTGGTGGAGTCCCGATTTCTCTTTATACTGTGGCTCTGTTCATTTCAGTTCTGTGATGTTAGTGGAGCTTTGCTCCCAGGCCCAGTGCCTGGTCAGTTTTGTATGCACTGCTGAGGACCCTCTTGCATTTGCACAGAGGCAACTCTACTCTAGTGACTCCCCTGTCTTTTCCACAACAAGATTTGTCCCTTTCCAGACTGTCTCATCAACATAGGACCTACCTCATCATTACTTCTAATACGCTAAGAAAACCAAACCAAAGACCACCTCTGTGGACCATGGTGCATCTGCTGTGTCCTCCCATTGGTCTAAACGCAAGCAAGCGAGCTGCCCTGACAGCAGGGACTCTACTGTCCTTAGCAAGTGGTCTCAGGAGCCAGAATGAGAGGTAAGTGGTGAGACAAGACAGCAGGCCCCTCTCCCCTCCATCTCAGGGGACCTGAAACATTAGTCTCCACCACGTAGGGCTGGGCCTAGGAACTTGCATTTTGAATACTTGCTTGTCCTGCTTGCCAGGGGTAGGGACACTGCTTGGTGACCTCACCCAGAGCCCAGCCCCATGGAGGCAGCCTGCAGCTGGCTGTGGTGGCTCAATTAAGAGTATCAGAGAAGATGGCACAGGACACAGAGGATCCACGGATAGCTTTGTGCATTGTAAAGCTTTCTACCCACCTGTTTCTTCATAATGAGCTCCTTCCAGGCCTCCCCTTCATCTTGCTATCTCAGGCCTGGCTTTGGTTGTTCCATGAACAGTGGTAACACTGGGGACCAGATCATTCTCTGAGCCAGATCATTCTCTTCCCTCTCTTCTGAGTGTCTGGATGTCTAGCTCCACTTCTGCCTTGACTGCTTCTCCTTAACACAACCACTGAACATCGTGGGCCCACTTACCCTTCCTAGTGGTAACATCCCTGTCACTGCTTTCCAGACATCTGCTGTGGACGCAAAGGTTGCTTTCAGCCATGAGCTGGCCCTTCGGCTCCCAGGATTTCCCCTCTCTGAATCACAGTGGCTTTTTTCTTTTGACTTGCAAGGGTCTCACTATACAGCCCAGGCCTCAAACTCATAGGCTTTTGTATTCTTCCTACCTCATCCTCCCAAGGGCCAGGACCACAGGCAAATGGCACCACAGCCAGCTTCACCGTGGCCACTTAACTCGCCTTTGGCACATTGGCACAGGCACTGGGGTGATTCTGTCCTATCTTCTTCTGTTGGTTGACAGTTGGAGATTTTGTTATGTGGTGTGTGGGGACATGCTCACTATGAAGGTGCTGCTGTCATTTTGCAACGCATGAGCCAGCTCCCTAGAACAAAGAACTCTTCACTCTGAGAGTTCAGTAGTGCTGAGCTCGACAAACCTCATATGGAGACATAGCAATATGACTCTCCTTTTGAAAAAAATTTTATGTTTATGGGTGCTTTTCTAAATCTGTGTACCACATCTGTGCCTGGTACCCAAGGCCAAAGGCCAGAAGAGGCCATCAGATCCCCTGGGACTGGAGGCCAGAAGAAGCCATCAGATTCCCTAGGACTGGAGTTACTGATCGTTGTGAACTGCCATGTGGTGCTGGGCACTCAGGTCCTCTGGCAGAGCAGCCAGTGTCTTAGACCTCCGAGTTGTCTCTCCTGCCCCTATTGTTGCTTTTTAAAAATTCATCCAAACTGCATTTCATCCTGATGTGGAGGTAAAGCAAGACCTGTACAAAGCCTTCAGTGCCTTGTCTCTCAGTCTCTCTGTATGTCTCTTTCTCAGTCTCTCTCTCTCTCTCTCTCTCTCTCTCTCTCTCTCTCTTTCTCTGTGTCTATCTCTGTCTGTCTCTGTCTCTCTGTCTGCCCGTCTCTCTGTCTGCCTGTCTCTGTCTTTGTTTCTCTGCCTGTCTCTGTCTCTGCCTCTGTCTGTCTGTCTGCCCCCCCCCACTCTCTCTCTCTCACGTGTGCATGCACACACACTTCCTTATATTCCCATAGTGTCCTTTGTGCCCTCTGGCTTACTCCACTGCAGCTATGTTGGCTTCTAGCTGATCTAGGGGCTTAACCTCCACTGCCTCGGGGCCTTTGCACTGGCTGGTAGCATCTGCTCACCTGTCTCCACCCCCCACCTAGACTTCACACCATCCATCTTTCTCCTGCTTCAGATGATTACCTAAATTGACCTCCACCGTGAGGCCCTCCCCAACACCTGTATAAAAGTGTGCTTCTCCTTCAGTCGCCTCCTCCTTACTCCTTTCCTTTTTGGGTTTTCATCTGTCACTAACATTCTGGGGTGTGGGTGTGTGCGTGTGCGCGCACCACATGATACTGAGGACCATACCAGGCAAGCGCTTCATTAATGAGTTCTATCTCCAACCTGTAATTTACCTATTTTATCTTCTGTCCCCCAGAACATGAACCCCCATGAGAGCAGAAATTATTACTTATTTCATTCACAGCTACATTTCCAGCTCCGAGAGCAAGCCCTGGCCCGTGGCAGGTGCTCAGGAAGGAATGTGCTGAGCAGATGATGAACGGACAGTGCCGTGCAGAGCCCAGGCTCGTACACGTGATGTGTGTGATCATCGTTATTACTCTACACTCTGCCCAGAGAGATGTTGGAAACCCCGCCGCAGGATCTGGGAGAACGTAACACAGATGGGGACAATTGGTTAACTATTTGGGGGGAAAAAACCATAAAGTTAAATCTTCACCAACATCATCTCACAAAATCCATTCCAGATGGATTAAGGGGTGAAGTGTGAAAAATGAAGACACAAAAATTTAGGAGAGATTATAGGAGAATACTTAGCTGACATCTAGTTGGAAGAGGAATAGGTTTACGTAATGACTGACGAAGGGACTGTTGAAGTGCTTCAGGTTGTAAACATTTTTATATGTAAAACTTTGTCTTCTGCTAGGCGTGGTGTCCCATGCCTATAATCTCAGCATTGAGAAGCCGAGACAGGAGGATTGAAAGCTTAAGGCTAGCTGGGATACACAGTGAGACCTCATCTCAAAAATAACAAACAAACAAACAAACAAACAAATAAATAAATAAATAAATAAATAGGTATTTGCTTCAAGACCAAAGGTGATAGAGTTTATAAACAAAACAACCTATAAACTAAAAAGATCCCTAGACTAAAAACCAGGGAGAGGCAAGTGACTGAAGAAAATACAGAGTCCGACAGAATGCTCAGGTATTTGTCCCAGTCGTAACATCCAGGAAGAGGAAGTTGTGCTGCCCTTTGTCACCAGCAGGCTCACAGCCTCTGCTGGGCTACAGCAGGGGTGCTCTCGCGATGGCAACTTGACAGCGATGTTCCAGGAGCCTGGCAAACATCCATCCACTTTGGTCCAGGAATTCGTCTCCTTGGAAGTAATCCTGGGGAAGCATTTGGAGCTGTGGACAGTGATTTATGTGCAGGGGTGCTCATCCGGGTGTTATTTAATAAGAGCCAAAAATCGAAAGTGTCCGAAGTGCTTGGTGATGGGAGAGCCAAGTGAGCATTGCTGACGTGACCAGACATGTACTATTCAGAGGACGGCTTTGGGAGAATCCCCAGGAGTAAAGGGAAAGGCTCAGAATTTGATGGGTTTGTTGTTTATAACTAATACTGACAAATGTGACTCTGTATTAAGACTCAAAGTGTTTGTGCATGTGTATGTGCGCGCATAATCGCATACACGGTTGCAATGAAAGTGGATATCTCGTATTTTTCATCAGTCTAAGAGGTAGAATTTTTAAAAAGGTTTTCCCTAAGTCCACTAGAGATAAGCATGTGCAGCAGTCAGCTGTATGTGTCTCAGGGAAGGAAAGCCTAAAGTGCATGTATGGAGTGGTCTCATACATGTGTGCAGGAATGCTCTGGAAGGCTCTTGGCTTTGTAGATTTCCCTGAGTTAACAACTCTATAGCCCAGAGGCCCCAGCCTTCGTGGGTCCTGGGTTCGAGGGTACAGCTCAGCAGTGAGCAAATGTCTTAACTGCGTCCTGGGAAGGATGACAGCAGACAAGGCCCCGCACTGGATGTGTGATCCTAGGGACAAGAGACAGCCCAGTGCGCCCAGTGCACTGTCCTGCACGGATGAGGCAGCGAGTAGGCTGGCAGGGAGGTGGGCTCACTGTGTTTGGGCTGTGGAAGGAGGCTGGTGTGGTTGAAGCAGGAGGGAGTGAACAAGGTACCCATTGATGTGCCCCACCCCACCTCAGGATCCAGGCCTGTTCACACTGAAGCTGGTCTCAAGTTTCACGCATTCCTCGGGCATTGCATGCACTCTGTCATCAGGTAGTAAGCCAGGCAGCAAGGCTGAAAGGCTGGGTCAAGGACTCTGAGGAGTTCACAGTCCAGGAGCGGAACAGAAGAGCCATCAGTGGTACATGGTCTGACTCTTCTCTTGGCTTATTCATGGGACTTTGAACTGTAGATGTCGGGGGGCGGGGGGGCACCATCTGATCTGGGCTCTGGAGCATATGTAGGAGTGAATTTACCAAGCTGAAGTAGGCAGACTGGTAGTTGAGGCCACCATGAAACAGGAGGCACGGGCAGGGTTGCACAGCCAGAGTGTAATCAAGAATAGCATATGCCTCTAGTTGTCCGGTATGTGTGCATGATGGTACAGAGTCAAGTTACAGAGGGTCTGAGGCGCGCCTAGCTGAACGGTGAGACTTTTTTCAAATATGGTAGACTCATGCAAGGTAGGGCTGGTGCCAGGCTAGCTGCTATGGTGTCCCAGAGCTGCCAAGATTTTGTGTGAAATCTGGGGCAGGACCTGGAAATGTGTCTCAAGAGTTGCCTAAGAGGTTGTGATATGCAAGGGACCTGGGATATCTATGCAAGGTGTGAGTCGGGGAGAAGTAAAAACAGGCAGAGCCTTCCCCAGAGGCTGCCCCTTCTGTTTCTGGGAGCTGGGGTTTTTGTTTGTTTGTTTGTTTGTCCCAATACTTGAGCCTTGGTCATTAAGTTCCCCCTGTCTCCATCCTGTATTTTGTATCATGCTTTGAGTGTGATACTTAGCACACAGTGGACTGAGTTGACCTTGGATCTGCCGGACGATAATAAAATGGAAGTGGGGAGCCTTGACGGTAAAGGGGGTCCTGTGGTGGTGGGTGGCCGAGTGCACAGCCCACTTGATCCAGGCCAGGTTAGTTCATCTGCTGACCCTCAGGTTCCTGGTCTGTTCCTAGAGCTGACAGTTACGTCGGTGTATGGATGCCTGGTACTTTCAGTTCTGTCTTCAGAGTCACTACAGGGTGGGCACTGCGATGTGTGGGCTGAATCAGTGAGGTGCTCTGTACATATGAGCTTTCACCCTCACATCTTCTGCCTGCCCCAGTTTATTTGAGGAGGGCCCCCTGGGGATGAGGCAAATAAAATGCTCTCTTTGTCTTGGGCTAGGCCCAGGTCAGGTGCTGGCCCGAGTGTAAGCATAGGAAATGACCATGGGAGGTGTCCCAGAAACAGTACCTACAAGCCTCAAGGCCTGCACATGGAAGAACAGCGGTCTCTTAGGCCCTCCCACAAGCTGGGGCACTTGCTGCTACTGGTTCTTTAGCTCTCCCAAGTCCCCTAAGGTCCCCCTTTCACTATACTCTATTAGAGGACTTTGGAGTGAGTTGACCAGGAGATCTAGACTGGAATAGCACATCTTGAAGTCCTCATCCATAAAATGGGCACAATTCTGCCTCCACACATTCTGTACCTGGTCTATACAAGTTGTGTCAAGCTCGCAGACACGTCATTAGTGTTCAGTCTATGTCTCCGCTTCTTCCCTGGTCCACCTCTGCTCTAGGGGATGCTGGTAGTGGGTCCCCAGAGGGTCCCCAGCCAGGCCCCATTGGCCTTAAATTCTGCTATCTCTTCGAGATAATAAATAGAACAAAACCCAAATCCATTATTAGCTTCTTCTAGACTGCATGATTTATGGCTTCAAAGTGTCTCTAGTTAATCTGTCGAAAGGGATTTTAAATTTCATCCGTCTTCCCCGCTGGCAGCCCCTTCTACCTTGAATTCAGCTGTTTGACATGTCTAGTACCGGAGTCCCATTTTAAAAACATTTACAGTGGGTCGGTGGAAAAAAAATCAGAGCTGAACGGCAAGCATGAGGCTCAATTTGGCACATCTGCTTTGAATTCCACGCATCTCCACAAGTGCAAATAACTTGAAAGTTCGCCCTGGGAAGAGGTCTGCTGTGCCCACGAGGGCTGCCTTAGGTGACTTTAAAGGAGAGAGGGATAATTACTGAAAATGAATTGTCACTGAAATAGAAACCTCCCGACCAGTCTGCTGACCATCTGCTGCTCACATGTGCAGGCCGTCCGCACCTCCCCCTCCCCTCCCAGCTTTGGAATGCTGTGCTCCCTGGCTTTTAAATCTCTGCTTCCCAGGGCACTCAGGTGATGTTCCCGTCAAGACTAATGGAACCTGGGATAGAGCTGCTCCATTCCAGTCTATGGCTATGGGACCCAGAATCTGGGTAGAGGTGGAGATTGCCTAGGATTTGGTCCTGTGATATATGGGAAAGCCTCTGATGGTAGACCCTAGGGATATGGGGTTGGGGCTGGGGACAAGCAGGCACACACAAGAACGCACTTACGTGGGATATGATGTAGGTTAGGTGACAACTTGCAGGAGTCATTTCTTTCTTTCCACCACATGGAAAGTTCTAGGTACTTAACTCAGGTTATCAGGCTTTGTGCCTGTACCTACTGAGCCGTCTTACCAGACGTGACATGATTTTTAAAAAACGATTCATTCTCTCAGGACGGTAGTGTGGGATGATGTAGTTGGAAGATTTTCCAGGATGGTTGAAGAAGGCCTCCCTGGCGAGCTCAGAGTCCCTTGGGAGCATCAGCCTCAGGGTATGGAGGCCACAAGGAGAGGCTTTGCAGCAAGCCCAGCTGGAAGCACACTATCCATGCCTGAGGCTGCTGGCTGTCCAGGATAGGCGGGGAGGGAGCTCCCTGGCAGGGCTGTGGTGGCAGCCCCTTGGGAAGTTAGGGGTTGTCTGCTATTTATTTAACTTGTCTCTAACTGGATTAACAGCCCCACTAGCTGCAGCAGTGGGAACTTCAGTATTTGGCCAGGCTCTAGTCATACCAATGAGAGGTGTGGGCATGGAACAGAGGAGGCTGGACCTTTGGCGCTGAGTCCTGTCCGTCTCTTGCCATCCCCAGAACAGGCCTACTCCAGCCTGTGATCCTGCCAAGAGGCAGAGACAGTGCAGCCATTGTCACAAGCCTTTTAAGACGCCAGTCAGTGGTCACTGGGACCCCTCAGTCCTTCCAAAGTCACCTGGCTCTGGCATCTGGGGATGACCCAGACCTCTCTGAGGGAAGGCAGTTCCTCTGACTGCAGGCTGCTATGAACTCCTCTGAGATACCACCGTGACACCCCACAACCTGTGCAGGTCTCAAGGTCATGTCTTAGCCTGAACATGGATATGATTTCTGCACCCCTCTGAGTAAGAACTTTAAATTAAAACCAAGATTTTTAGTTTTTATTTATTTAGCCCAGTTGATCAGCTTGCTGTTGTTGTGTCTGTGTCTGTCCATGCACAGGTATGCATGGCTCTCTTGTGGATAGAGCACCTTAGATAGTTTCTTCAGCTGCTCTCCACCTGATTTTTAAAGACAGGTTCTTAACTACTGAGCCCTAGTAAGCCTCTCATCCCTGACTCCGCAGAGTTCGGATTACAGGTGCATGCTGCCAAGCCTGGCTTTTAAAAGTGGGTTCTGGGGTTCAAACGCTTGTACAGCAAGCACTTTACCCATGGAGCCATCTTCTCAGACTCTAATTTAGCAACTTTTTAAGTGTTTCCTGTTGGCTCTTTGTTTTGTTTTTCTGTTCTAAGAAAACTTCGCCTGTCCCAAGTGTGAAAGTATGGGAATCAGTTTCTTTCTGAACTGCTCCTGTGCTCATTTAGAATGTGTTGAGAAACATGAAGATTAAATAGTTATCGTGTAGCAATAGACCCATCTCCAAGTACACAGTAGGTGCCTGCTACAAAGTCGCAGGGCTAGGAATCAGGGTGCTGTCTGGGGTGGGGAGACAGGACCACGTATGTGCAGGCATTGTTTATTGAATCACTGAGTAGATGAAGAATGAGTAAATAATGAATGAATGAATAAATGAACAAATAAATGGTTTGCTTGTTAGCATTTGGTCTACTAGGGTCGGTCAGGAGAGGGACTCTGACTCCATCATGAGAGGCTGAAATGTAAGCTTATTGATGTAGCCTCCCAGGCCCCACCCACACTGGCAGCCCCTCCTCAACTTCTGTGCTTCCTGGACCCCATATGAAATACTTAAGAGACCCCAATATATCTATGATAGCCAGAGGCTGGCCTTGCTCTTGGGGGCTGTTCTTCTTCTTGCTTATCTTTTGGCAAACAGCCTTTCCAGATTTCTTGAGTCATCTCTTGGAGGGATTTGTCTCCGACCCCCTCCAGCTCATAAGCAAGAAAAGGTAGTCAGTGAAGCGGCAGCTTGCCAGCCGGGCCTGGGACTGCCAGCAGCTGTGCCTGGGGATTTGTTTCCTCTCAGAATGGACCCCTTTGTGACGAAGCGCTCTTCAGTCCTTTAGCGAACATTGGTCATGAGCCGTCAGACAAGCTGGGCCTGCCATTGTTCTTGATTTCTCTGAAGACTAAGTATAAAGCACCTGATGACTAAGTGCAAAGCATCTTCACACTCGCTTCGGTGCATTTCTTTATATGCATGGGTTCTGTTTGGGAAAGCGATTGCTCAGGTGTTGAGTTATTTTAAATTGTGTTGTTTGTCCTTTAATTATTAAGGTGCGAGAGTTCCTTGTATGTCCTTAACACAGATCTGATGGATTGAATGTACAGATTGGGAATTTCTCTCGTTTTCTGCCATGCCTTTTTACTTTACAGAGAAAGGGGGGTTTACATTTTGATTCCGTCAAATCTACTGATTTTTTACACACTTCCTGCTTTTTGTGTTCTAAAAATCTTTGCCTGTCTCAAGATGTGTTCTGATCTGTTACGGTTTTAGCTTGAAGATTAGGTCAGTTGTACACTGTGAGTTAAGTTCTGTGTGTGGTGTGAGGTGGAGTCAGTTCATCTTTTCCGTAGGCTGTCAGGTTTTCTAGCACCGTTTGTCGAAAATACCCTTCTCCACTTTGATGTATCTTTTTGAAAAACTTTATCCTAAAGTGCTGGGACTATGGCTCAGTCAGTAAAATGCCTGCAGTGCTGCAAGCCTGGGTTTGATCCCCAAACCATGTAAAAGTCACATACAGCCACCTGCATCTGTAAGCCCAGCGCTGGGTGTGGTGTGGCGTTAGAAACAGAGATCCCTGGAACTCATTGGCCAGACAGCCTAGCTTGGTTCAGTGAGTTCTAGGCAGTTAAAAGCACTGGCTGCTCTTCCAGAGGACCCAGTTTGAATCCTAGTAGCCACTGGTGGCTCTCAACTGTCTGTGCCTCCAGTTCCCAGGGATCTGATGTCCTCTTCTGATTCCACAGGCACCAGACACACCTGAAGTAAGCAGATATATATGCAGGCAAAACATCCATACACATAAAAGTAAATAAATAAAACTTTAAAAATATATAAGATAATTTAAAAAGAAAATAAAATGGAGAGCCATTGAAGAAGCCTTCCATTTCAGTCTTTGTCCTTCGTGTGTGTATGTACACATGTGTACTCATGCACCCTCATACACGCTTGCACACGTCTTTATGAAGGCATACACACCACATACGTGCCCAAAGAGCAGGGGTGAGGAATGCTGACCGCATTCCTGCAGGTTTATCTATAGACTTTAGCTTTTGGCAAGACCTTACACCCATACCACATTGTCTTAATCCCTGCAGTTTTACAGAAAATCCTGATGCAAGATAGTGCAAGTCCTGTCAGTTTCAATGTTATTTTGATTATCTAGGTCCCTCATGTTTTCATAGACACGTCTGAATCAACCTGTTATATTCTTACCAAAAAGTTGGTCCCTAGCATTACATTTCTAGGTCGGTTTGGATAGATTTGGTATCTTTCTTTAAATTCATTTTGTTTTTTAATCATGTGTATGAACACATGAGTGTGGGTGCCCTCAGGGATAAAGGTGTCAGAACCCCTGGAACATATGGCTGCTGGGAATCAGACCTGGGTCCTCTGGGAGATCAGCGCACGCTCTTAACCACTGAGCCATCTCTCCAGCCTCTAGACTTGACATTTTAATGATATTGACTGTTATGCCTATGAATATAGTGTCTCTCTCCATTTATTGGGTCTTCTTTAATTTCTCTTAGTAGTATTTTTTATTTTCCAGTGTAACAAAAGGTCACATACAACTTTTGTTAATTTTATTCATAAGTATTTTATGGGTTTTTTTTTTTTTGCTGATATAGATAGTATTTCTTTTAAATTCAATTTTTTATCATTTCCCCTATTGCAGAAAATTGCAGTTACATTGTACATGTTGACGTTATATCGGGGGACATGGCTGAGCTAATGTACTCTGTCTTTTGATTGATTGGGGAGTGTGTTAGGCTTTCATGTAAACCACCATGTCATCTAAGGTTGATGAGTTAAACTTCTTTCCTGATCTTTGTGCCTTTCTCTTTGCTTGCTCAATTGCATCAGCTATGGCCACTAACAGAATGTTAAGTAGACAGTACATGTGCCCTTCTGTGCCTCCTCCTAGTGCAGGGCCAAGCATCCTGTCCCTCACGTGGAGCGTCAGACTCGCTACGGTTTGTCATTATGGATTTATGCTTTATGGATTGAGGACAGTCTGCTGTGTTTGTAGTATGCCAAGAATGTCCATCATGGATGGCTTGCAGCCCCTGCATCTCCTGAGCTGATCATGGGGCTCTTCTGATTCTTTGGCTTCATGAGTTGTCTGTATTGATGTAGAATGTTGTTTTTTTGAGTTGACCTCACTAGATCATGAGTTTTCCTATATTATCACTGAATTTATTTTTTTGCATTTCTAAAGAGTAGGCAGCAGAATGTATGTATGTGTGTGCGCTATTCATATGAAATTGTAAAAAAAGTTAATAGCTGACTGTAAATCATAAACAGTCATCAGATGGATGACGTAATTAAGCTAAGAAGCAGGAAAGTATCTGCATCACAGCCATGCGTTAAAGCTAGAAGAAAGGTACGAAGTTTCTTGAGAAATTAGAAGAATCTCTTGAAAGTGGGTAGGCTGGCAACACAGAGGAAAGCACAAAATGCTGGCTGAAACCATGGCGGTGTGTTAGTGCGGTACAGCTGCTATGTCACAGCAGCACTGTGTATCGGTGCTGTAAGGCGCTGTATCACAGCAACACACACTTGGTAACTTAAATGCTGGCGATTGCAAACGGCACATGTTTAGTCTTGAACGGCCCTGGAGGCCAGGAGGCCAAAGTCAAGACATAACCGCTCCAGGCTTCCCGGGCTCCAGGAGAGAACCTGTTGCTTGCCTCTTTCTCCTTCAGCCTCCTAATCCCACTGCCTTTCTCCTTTTTGTGTTTGTCTCCTTAATGGGATGTAAGGCCCATTGAGATAATCCGGGATGTTCTTAACTTAAAACCCTTTAGTTTAAGGGCTGGAGAGATAGCTCGGTGGTTAAGAGCACTGGCTGCTTTTGCAGAGGACCCGGGTTCAGTTCCCAGCCTCTATGTTGGGCTGCCTAAAATTGTCTATAACCCCAGTGCCAGAGGATCTGACACCCTCTTTGGGACTTCATGGGCACCTGCTCTAAGGTGCACACACACACACGCACACACACACACACGCACGCACACACACACACACACACACACGCACACACACACTTAAAAAACAAAAACTTTAATTAATTACAAAGAGATTTCCCCCAGGCCCTGAGATGTGGTGTGAGGACCCTGCCTGCCTGCCTGCCTGCCTGCCTTCAGTCTAGCACATGGTAGAGCTTTAAGACTTTCTGTATGGTGCATTGGCATTTGATTACTGAGTCGGATGCCATAAAGCCCAATAGTAAATACTAAGAAGACTAAAGTTAGCCATCCAGGATCTTTAATTTTGACCAGCGTAGTAGTTTTTTCAATAGTGCTTGAACATGAAGTGAAAACGTATTAACTGAAACTAAACCGTCCCCTGCAACATAAATTGTTGTCAGCTTTTATAAATGGTTAAAATAAACAAGTTTAGTCTAACTGTTTATTTGGAAAATTTGGGAATGAAGCCACTTGGCAACGTAATTTGTAGCTAATTGGCTTTTGATGAAGTGGTCATTTGACACATTGATTTTTGGCCAGCTGGCTCTTGGAGAATCAACGTTCAGCCTGGGGCTTGATGCCTGGGGCTGGTATGAGGCCCATGGGGGGCACCAGGCAGGCTATATGCTGGGCCTAAGATCTAAAGGTCACCTTAGACCAGGAAAGGCCCAGAAGACCTACCCATCCCTCAGACCTGGCCAGGGCCTGCTTCCAACTAGGAGATATGAGACTTTGAGACTCAACTAATACCAACACTTTGTTGATTTTAGTGCCTGAGCTGAGTGCCTTGCGGTGGCTATTATCTCATTTAACTGCTGCCTATACAGCCCATGTGATCTTTGCTTTACAGGTAGAAGGAGCACAGGAAGGGTAGCTTACCTAGCTAAGAACCAGGAAGTAGCATTCACATTCGGGCCAGGTTGTCTCTCTCTCTTGCTCTTAGCCACGGGGCCCAAATGACCCTGCTCTTGTCCTTGCCCTTAGTCAGCTCTGATCTGCCAGTTCATTTGCTAAGGGCTCTATTACAGTGGCACCTGCTATTGATTCTCCACTTGAGGAAACTGAGGCAGGATTTGATGTGAGACTCAGCTAAGTTCTAGCATCACAGCTAAACAGAAGGGAGGCTGTTTCTGTTGCTTCCCACAGTTCTTCATCCTCCAGCCGGGGCTGGGGGCTACTGCAGCTTGGTTTCTCTGGCAGTGGGACTAACCCCCAGGCCCCGCCTTCTACCCCCAGCTCTCCTTGTTTATATCCCCGTTAATGGGCCCTTGCAGGCCAGCCCAGCTGCCGTGGGAGAGCCAGTGAGCCACCTGGAGCTGTGTCTGCTGCAGAATGTTTACGGTGCATGGAGCCAAAACGAAACAACATCCATCTTGCTGACTGGTCACAAACACTGCGCCCATTCATGGCTAGGCGGTGGATGGTCCCTTGCTTGGCAGTGAACTGACACAGCTCAGCAGCTTGCAGGACAGCAAGAGGGTGAGGAGAAGGCAGGTGGGCTTGGGTGAAATCATGCCCAAGGCCAGGCAGTCCTCTTTCCATTTTCTGTTCACCCATTCCTCTCACCAGATGTGTCGTAAGATAGTGCACTAAGAGTTGTCTGAAGAGAGTTCTCAGTCCCCGAGTTGACTTTAGAAGTATAGGTCAGCCCCAGCCACAGACCTCAGGAAGGCCTGAATGAAGTCATCTGTCCATGTGAGGTGCCACAGCATGTGACAGCTATCTGGCAGCCTACGAGAATTTTGCCTCTGATAGACTCAGCAGTTACACACTAGAGGACCAGTCTACACATTTACCGTAAAGAATTTCCATCCATTATAGCACTGTCTCCCATTTAAGGGTCCTGTGACTTAACAGAGGCCTCTGAGGGCAGCAGTAATGTCAGACACACCCTTGTGTTGGCGCATAGAGTTAAGCAGCAGGTGCATAAAGCTATCTTTGGCCCAGATCAGGGAAAGCTTTTAGGGCAGGCACCCAAGCCAGAACAGGAAGCCCCCTATTAGTAGTGAAGGTCCAGAGTTTTAGAGCTAGGAACAGGAGAAGGAAGCAGGGCCAGGCCCTTCAGGCCCCTCCTTTGGATCACAAAGCCTTTTGGTGTTTTCACAATGCTGGGATCAGAAGACACCAACACTGGGCAGCACCTGCAGTCTCTGTGATTTAAAGAAAGTAAATGAAGGCCCAAAGCTTGGGAGTTCACAGGCTGGAAAGGCCTAAGATACTGGCCTTGCTTTCCGCTCAGAGTCTCTCTGGACTCAACCTTACTTGTGGGGGTGGCTAGGTTCTATAGGCAAAGTTATAGAAACAGAGCAGAGAGCCCAACACCTTTCCTGTGGAGGCAAAGAAAGGCAAAGCTCTCTCCTCAACCCACCGCCCCTCAGCAGCCCATTGCTTCTTGCAGCCTGGGAAGTCAAGGCAGGGTCTGATTCACAGCCTATGCAACTGAGCACAGCTTCCAGACTTCTACGTTTGAGCCCACTTCTGCCTGCAGTGAAGATGTGCTCTGTGCAGGAGTGCTGGGTTTCTATCTTATCTCTTGAGGTTTCAGTGGCTCTCAGTGGAGCAAAGGAGTTGCCATGTGTTCTAAGCATCCTATGCCAGAAACAGAGATGAATGCATCAGTATCTTTCCACAATGCTGGGATTTATTGAATAACAATAAATTCAGAAGGTGCAGTGGTTTTAATAGCAACAGTTTGCTAGGTAATCCCACATACCTTAAAAATCTGGCCAAAGTGAATGCAGGTTCTTTTATCCCAATATTAGTAATATCAACTCCCACTGCACACAGGTAAATATCTGTATATATCTATATCAGTATTTGTATGTATATCTATATCTGTATATGTGTGAGTTACAGAATGTACACCTTAAAGAGCCTACAGCAGGCATCCAGAGGTTTCAGAAGCAGACTGACAGAAGAAATGCATTTAGAGTCTGTATTAATGAGCAACCCAAGCCAGCTGCAGGGAAGAAGCTGCTGCTGTGGAGATCCAGCCCCAGGAGAGTCAGGGTTGAGAGTGCAGATATGACCAGCTGTAGAGACAAGGGCGGAACAGGATCCAAAGTAGAATCAACAGGCCCATACATACACGCACACGCATGCACTATTGGTCTGGTACATTCAATACGTTCTTGGGTCTGGCTTCACTGGTATGATTTTAATATGCCCACATGCCCTTAAGGTCTCAATGCACCCCAACATGTTTATGTAGTAGTATCTTTTCTATTCTCAGAAATAAGTCATTTGTCAGTCTGTACTGCATGGATAGTGCCCGACAGAGGGTAGTGTTTATGGGTCTCCCCAGGCATCACCAAACACCCTCAAAATAAAGTCAAACACTATGTACAAAATGGAGCCTCTCAGGATAAGGGCCAGCTCCAGACTCTGTTTTATACAATATAGAATGACTTAACAGCAGAGATCAGGGCTTCCATGAGCCCTCATCCCCATTACCTGAAAGGCTTCGGAGCTGTCTTTCCTAACCTTCTTCTCTAGTCTCCGAGGCTCCATCTCCCTTGAGACCTAGCCCAGCCATCACGGGACATTGCTCCTTTCAGCATTCATCCCTTAGTCAGTGGCTCTCCCAGCAGATATTTGGTACCCTTACTTGCCAGGGGAACTCGGGGAGGAAGGGCTCACTCAGTAGGGGAAGAACAAGAGGAAGCAGAACAGGGCAGGTGTGGGGAGCTATGAACAGTCAGGCGCCATGTAAGCAAGGCGTGTGGCGGGAATTCCAGGGTAGGCTTCTGCACCGAGACCAGGCTGAAGGTCAGTCTCCCTTGGTTGGCTCAGATGCTATGTCCTTGGCAGTGGGAGGATCAGGAGTAAGATATGGCCACATCTGGGCCAGACTTTTGTTATTTAGAGATTGCCCTGGCTGTGGTAGAGTGATGGTCACATCTAGGGGGCAGAGGAGCCTGGTCCAGATGGAAGATAGTGCCTTAAAAGGGAGACAGAGCCGGTAAGGATGAGGGAAAGGAGGGACTGAAAGAGGGAAGAGCCGAGATGGGGTCAAGGCATGCATTGACGTCATCTCCAGGGCTCAGCCAGTGCCCAGTGCCTGCCAAGGTTCGTGGGGATAGCCTGGCAGGCCTCAGCACAGATCCAGACTGCCAGTTTCCCTTGCTGGGCAGCATATGTGCAACCATGTGCCCACCTTCCTGTAGATGCCTTCAAGTTCAAGACCTGGCCACAGACTCCAAGAACAGACCTTGGGACTCAGGGAAGTTAGACCCCGTCTTGTTCTCAGAGACCTCTGTGGGGTGGGGTGAGATACACTTGCACCAAATCCTGACCCTGCCATGCTTGCTCTTGTGACCTTGGGAAGACCTGGCTTTCCTTCTCTGAAGAATGAAGGCCTGGGTGAGAGGTTGCCTGCGGGGCATCTTTCTGACCTGGAATCCATCTATAATCTTCCCTGCCTGAGCTGCTGATTAGAAAAACTCCATATAGTGTTGTAATTGCAGTATAAAGAAGAGACAAAAGGGAGGTAGCCTATAAGCACCGAGCCCCCCGTGTGCATGCTCAGGCGCCGGGGGCTGGGGGAGGCGGTTGGTCGTTCACACCTGTGTGCATCATCCCGCAGCTTGATGGCTGCAGATGTACAAAGTCACAGGCAGAGTGGCTGAGGTGACGTGATTCTCTGAATTGGTGAGCAACCCTTGGGCAGCTTCCAAACAAAACACAGTACAGTCTTTCCCTAATTTACATGGTAGTTCCAGGCCTGGAAATTTTAGTGTATGCTACAGCCACGAAAAAAAGCGCTTTGTTTTCTGTGTAAAATGGACCTATGTTCTAGCTTCCACAACTGGGCTGCATGTTTACAGATATTTTGAATATCTGGCATGATATTAAACAGATTAGGACTGACCCACCCTTGGCAGTAAGTGGGGCCTATCCCACTAAATGACAGTGGCCCCCAGACACTGTGACCATCAGAAATTCCCCTCGTGATTTCCATTGTGTCCCTTGGAGTGGCCCTCTCCCAACCCTGTTGTAGTAATGCTTGAGCTGAGGGTGTAGCCTGGAGGACTTGGGGAGAGAGCGGGAAAGCAGCCAACCCCCCCCCCCCCAATCCCAGGGCATCCTGGGGGAGGACCCTCAGAGCCGGGGTGGAGCAAGGGGGATTTTTCAGATGCCAAAACTGTGCCTTGCCCTGCGGGCTTTCCTGGCCTTTGGACCAATCTGTGGAACAAGCAAACTTTTCCACAGGGTACAGAATTTCGAGCCTCTCTGAAGGCCATGCAACCCTTCCCATGTCTTCCTACCAGGCCCCATCTGCATTTGCATGCCGGTGCTTCCCAGGGGTGGAGATGCCCTCCTTCACCGGATGGTGGTAGGAGCACTTCTCTCCTTGGATAAGGGTGTGGTAAGTGGAAAGCATAGTATGTGTTTACTGTCACTAAGGTATGACATGGTAGAAGGAAGAGGAATGGCTTTTTAAAAAAAAATCACAATTCAAGTGTGGCTTCTGCCAAATGTGCATTGCTTTCCCTCCTCCCTGCCATCCTGACTTCAGATTCTGCCCGGGACTGAGGTGTCCTCTGGCTACTGATCCTTCTCAGATGGGAGGCATGGGTGCCACCATCCTCATCCCTACTTTTGAATTGTCTGGAGCTGGGTACCCTGAACCTCCCCTGCTGCCGGCCCATGTTCCTTCTTGTGTTTTATGTATTTTCCAGCAGTTGGAAGAAACATCACAGCAGTTGAGAGAAGAGCAAGCAAATGGGCGTAGGAGTTAACTAATGAGCTTGTTTCAAAGGAAGCTGAATTGTAAGGTTGTAAATATATACTTGTGTTAACACTCATGGCTCTGGTCTTGCTGTCCATCCTCAAGTCGTGTAGAACCCAACAGCGATTTTCTCTAGATTTCTTACCACCCTATTACTGTCTGTGCTTTCTGGGCTTGGATAAAAACAAGTGACTTTTGGTGACCGTGACTGACCTCTCTGTGTGATTTGGGCCAGGCAGGACTCCTGTGGGGTTCCAGAGTGTCCGAGGAAGTGAAGGTGGAAAAGGAGCCTGGTACCACGGCTCTCAGGCCTATCTTAATGGAGGTACTGAGCTCTGTGGACTGAGGCATCACGGTGTGAGAGGAACAGAGTGATAGGCTCCAGACGCATAGAGAGCTTGGCTTTCAGTTTTGGAACTGTGCAAGCCGAGAGTGTTAAGAAATGCCAGGATTTATTCACTGGGCTACCCTTCCTCACCCCTAGGAGGTTCTCAGATTCGCTGAGGACATGTTTTCTTTCCTTGGATCCCTGACACTCCAGAACCTTCATTGCCACAGAGAAGCACTTAGCATCTTCTCTACCCGAGCTGGTCAGTGCCCCTATAACAGGGACTGAGGGGGGTCCCTGAGGAAGAAAAGTCTCGGGCCCTGGGAAGCCCTAGCAATGTGTCTACCCCAGGAGCCAAATGTTTCAAGCTCCCTTTAGGCTGTGCTCTGGTATTCTTGTCTTTCGGTTGTTTGTGGCGGCCCAGAGGAGCAGGGGAAGTTTGCACACTGAGAAACCTGGAGGACAGCCATTGAGAAGCCAGGCAACAGGAATCTAATTTAAGCCCATTTTTTTATGTAGCCTTGAGAATTGTTTATTTATTTCAAAAACAGTGTGCAGTGTTTTAATATGTGTCATACAGAGATTATAACCTATTAGAATTTTTACACTGTACCGTTTACCTATGTTTGTGGACAGCTTTATGAGATGGGGCAGTGGCTAGCTCCGTGGTTCTCAACCTATAGGTCGAGACCAACTGGGGTCAAACAACCCTTTCACAGGGGTCACATATCAGATATCTTGCATATTAGATATTTACATATAATTTTATAACAGTGGCAAAATTACAGTATGAAGTAGCACTGAAATAATTTTATGGTTGGGGGTCACCATGACATGAGGAACTGCATTAAAGGGTCACAGCACCAGGAAGGTTGAGGACCACTGCACTAGAGTCACATTGCCTGTTTCCTCTGTCCTAAAGCCATACCTCTTCTGAAACCTCTCCTATGCAGAGTCAGACTGAACCCTGTGGCCCATCATATCTGCCATTTCCCTGCTCAGAATCCATGGCTTTCTGCCAGGACAGACTTGTCATCACTACCCACAGAGTCCTGCAGGACAGTCCCAGCCTCTCCTGTGGCCTCACCACAAACTTCTCCCTGTTGCTTGCTGGGCTTTTCTTCCTGAGCCTTCCTGCACCCCTTCTCTAGAGCGCACACTGGCCTCAGGGCCTTTGCTTACTATCTGTCCCCTCTGCCTAGAAAGCTTGTCCCTAGGTGGCATGTGGCTTCTGCCTTCCTTCCCCCTAGGCCCCTGCTCAGTCAGTCCCTCCCCGACCCTGACTGGCATGCTTCTCCTCACTCTCTAGCTTCTTGCCCTTTGTTTAACTCATAACCTATAGCATCTGCCTAATATTGCAGGGTTAATTTGTTTCTTGACCTTTGACATTATCTTCTCTCCTACCAGAATGCAAGCACCACGAGAGTGGAGATTTTTATTTTTGGTTCAGTACATCCATGGTGCCCAGGGCAGAA
Source organism: Uromys caudimaculatus (assembly GCA_028551405.1). NCBI lineage: Eukaryota > Metazoa > Chordata > Mammalia > Rodentia > Muridae > Uromys > Uromys caudimaculatus. Next base: position 100,439,124 of record CM052702.1, read on the forward strand.
GGAAACTGTATTTCTGGTGTCTTATCCTGGTGCACAGTTAGGTATACAGTGCATGTGTGTTAAGAGAACACATTAATTGTTAGCATCTGATGTAGCGACTCCTTTTCTGTTTTTTAAACCATCGAGACTTTGAATTTGTTTTTAAATACGTGGAATGTCAAATCCTGCCCTTTTCTGGTGTTTGTTTTTGTGGCATTATGGATTGAGCTTGGAGCCCTGGGTGTTCTAAGCATGTGCTCTACTACCAAGCTGTATCCCCATTGGCCTTTTCATTGGATGGAATTCTTAAAAATGTTTTCTCGTGATTTTTTATAAATCTAGAATAAATATGCTATGGTGCCTTGTGTTGAGGCGGACTCCTCTACTTTGTGTTTGCGATTGGCAACTGCTTGGTCCTGTGTCCAGCTCCTCCAAGTAGATGATGAAGGCCCTCTCTCTCACTGAGACTGGGCTGGCAGAGGGTATGGGAACCGACTCCCTCATAACCTGTGAGATGGTCTCAGTTCCTTGTTGATACATACTTGTGGTTAACAGGCCATTCAGTAAGTAACTCACATGAGTTGGGGGAGAAGCTACCAGAATATTATTCACAGATTGCATTTTTAAGCAACTGAGACTTTTGAGTCATGCTTGCTGCATCGTGGTGGCGTCTCACTGTGTAACCTCTATTGCCTATTAGATTTCTGTTCATGTTCTGTAGTTGACATAACCATTCTATCGGACACACAGAAAGCCTCCTGTTCTTTTCTGTTATAGGGGGCTCTAAACTGTTAATGTAACAGATTCTTATTTTGGGGTGGAGAGGAAGGGAGGGAGCGAGTCAGGCACGCACGTGGCACCGTGTGTGTATAGAGGCCACAGAGTCTCAGGAGTGTGTTCTCTCCTGCCGTGATGTCGGGTCAAATACAGGTTGTCAGGCTTACCCGGCAAACACTTGGCCCGCCAAGGATCTCCCAGGCTAACTAATGGGAACACCAAGAGTTACCTGCAGAGGAAACAGAGTTGCGGCTGGTGGCATAGGTGATAGAGCCTTTTTGGAGGGCAGTTTGGACGGTAAGTAGGACCGTGCTTAAAACTGTGCTTATCTTTGGACTCAGCAACCCCACATCCCGAAAGTTATCCTAAGGCTATAAATATGGATAAATATAAGACGAGTGAGCATAACCTGGCTGTTTCAGTTTTCTCTTTTCTAAACAATTTAGAATACTACTATAAGGAATAACGCATGTGCAGCCATGAAATAGGACACTGTACAGTCATTATAATTATTTGTTGGAAAAGTGTTTTCACATCTGGACTTAAACAAATTTAGCTTGTATCAGACTAAAGCTTCTGTCTTGGTCTGTTTTCTGTTTGTACCATTCATTGCCTGAGAATGGGTTACTGATCCTGAGTGGAATCTGCTGACTCATGGTTTGCAGGCTGGGAGCTGATAGTAAAGGGCCAGCCTCTGCAGATGCCTTCTTACTGCTTCATGTATGGTAGAAGGCAGGGCATAGCTGGCAGGTCAATAGAGGGCAAGAGAGAGGAAGAGAGAGGCAGACTCCCACCATGACAAAACCTACTCCCAGGAAAAGGCATTGCCCGTTCATAAGATATGGTGTAAAAATAAGTCCCTGTGAAATAAGCACCAACTAGAAACATCAGCTCATGATGCCACACAACAGGAATCAAATTTCAACATGGTGGGGGTTGGTAGGTAGGGTACATTTAATGCTTAAAGTCATTGAAGAGCTGCCAAGACAGCCAGGACTCCACATACACTGAGGTGACTGTGACGTTGGATGTCATAATTTCCTTTCAGGCATTTACCACTTGCCGAACTCAAGGGAGCTTTTTGCAGCCTTACTGTGCGTGTAGACTAGATTGGAGTTTAGGGCTATCAGGATAAGGCTGAGTTCCCAGGGAGACATGTGCTGGAATCTTACACTGTCGTTTCATGTTGCTTTTCCTGCCCACTCATATTTGCTGGTACAGACGTGGTACAGGCAAAAGATGCAGCTGTGAGCAGAGTCTGGCAGTCGGAGGATGAGAAGCGAGGTGAACTTTCAATGGCTTCAAGATCTAGGAAGACAGATATTGAAGTTCAGAGTCAAGAGGGAGGAGCCTGACATCCCATGCCTTCAACTGGAGCCCCCGAAGGGTGGCACCCTAGAAGAAAAGGATTTAGGACCAGGAGTGGGGAAACCCAACACAGATTCAGAAGTAGCCCAGGTGCTCCTGTTATTAGACACAGGAACATGGAATAGAATAACAGAATTAAAGTAAGGGGTGAATATGAATGAGATGTGCTGTGCTGGGGGTGGGGGCTGCTGGATGGAGTGGAGAGCCCTGCCCTCAAAGAAGTAGGGGAAAAACTAACCTATTAGACAGTACTATGTCAAGGTAACTTAAAAGTAGAGGAAGTTGTGTATGATAAGCTAACAGGCAGAGAACAGAATAATAAAAACCATTTAATCTGGACGAAGTTGAGAATGAAGAGGAAAAATATAGAATAGATGAGCCAAATAAATTGATAGTAAGATTATAGATTTAATTTAAAAATATGGTAATTATATTAAATATAAGTGGTGTAAATGGCCTAAATATTCACATTAGAAAGGTTACAGAGTGCATAACAGTGATTTCATAGAATACTGTATTAATAGGGTCGTTTTGTTGTGATGGGTGTTAAACACTATGGGGTGTTATCTCCCCACAAATGCTGAACATTGCTCGGCTGTTCTGCCCGAGGTGCCTGGTTTGCTGATACTGTCCTCACACCTACTCTCCCAGAGATATGATGGCTTCTCTTTAAACAAGATGACTTCATCTAGTTCCCAGAGCTACCCACTGCATGCAGGACAGCAGGGGATGCTCCCTCCTGGTCAGAAAGTAGAAGCTCCAGACTTCTGCCCTAAACCAACTTGTTATCTGTCTGTGCCAACCCCTAGCTGAGAAGACCAGATTCTGCTGGTTGGCACTGGTGTGAGGAGAACAGCAAGGGTAGGCTGGGTGCACAGCCAGCGCCTACTGCCCATCAGGCTCTATGGGCACCTCATATAGTGTGGTGCTGGTTTCAGCTCCATAAACCCTGCCATGGAGAAGAGAAAGCATGTGTTCTACACAAGGTCACAGGGCCCCTAAACAACAAAGCCAAGATGGAAACCTGGCCAGAATGGCCACAGAGTCCACATGACATCCTTCAGACTCTCCTATCTCATTTTTAAGCTCGATAAATAGGGCCATCTTCTTTCCTGTCTCTCAGCAAGGGGATGGGATGGATTGGATACTGGGGGACATGGACTGGGTGTGCTCTCTTTCTTAGGTTCACATGCTGAAGTCCTAACCCCCAGTGTGGGTGCCTTTGTGGTAGGGAAGTAATTGAGGTTAGATGGGCTCATAAGTGCAGGGTCCTGAGCAGCAGAGCTACTGCGTTCATAAGAAGACACCAGAGCGCTCCCTGCTCTCTGTGTGTGTGAGCATGCACCAAGGCCAGACCATGTGAGCCCATGTTGGGAAAGTAGTGTCTGCAAGCTGCAAAAACCAGCCTTCACTGGAACCCAAACTGCCTAGGACCTCAATCTAAGCCTTCTGGTCTCTAAACTTGAGAGAAAATAAACTGCAATTGTTCAACCACTCTGACTATGGTGCTTGTAACAGCCACAGGATACTCAACGCTGGGAGAGTGATGGGTGTGTCTCCCCCAAGCCCTCGATATGGAGCAGATCTCTGGGGATGATGGAGCTCACCTTGTATGCTCACAGTTGTTTATAGCGGCGTAACCATAGACACGTCCTGTACTCTGCTTCTGGAAAACAGGAGTTAGCATATGTCACAGATAGAGCCAAGGACACAGGACATGACATGTGACAGGCGTGTCATCTACTTTGGTATTTATCATTAGAAATGATTAGAAAAAGACAGGACAAGAGAGCGTTATTTTATCATCCTGGTTTTTACAAGTAAAAGCTGTGTGCAGAGACATCGGGAAGAACTACCAAGCTTTCTTTCTCTCTCTCTCCATGTCCATATGGCTCTCTGGTGGCCACTGACTACTTCACTATTGCCCTACCTTCATTTTCAATTTTTTTTTAATGTTTTGCAATTAGTATGTAACAATGTGAGGAAAGAATTGGCCCTTCTGTGTGTCTGGATACCAGCATGTTTATAGCCACATGTGTAGCCATCTTGGACTGTCCCATGGCCTTTCTGGCCTGGGACAGAGCTATGCGTTTGCTCTTGAGGTGTCGTCTTGAGGTGAGCTGGCTCAGGTTTTATTGGCCTGAGTCCCTGTAAATCTAGCTTAGCTTTAAGGAGGGATTTATGGGGTTCTTATGGTCTGGGATAAGAGACAGTGGGCAGCTTTAAGCCTGGTGCAAGAGCTCAGCATCAGGAGCTGCTGCTGTGGAGGCCTTGTCCAGGTTACAGGCCCCCTGGTAGCCGTGAATACCACAACACTCCAGAAAGTAAATGGGCCTCAGCTTCCCATCTTGCTAGGATTTGGGGTGCAGAAGACACCAGGCTACCCACCTCTTACCACCTCTCCTCTAGTAGCCCCAGCAGAACACCAGGCTTTGCTGTTTCCAGTGCTAGGAAAAAGAGGGTGCAGAAGTAGCCTGGTGAGGCAGGAATGGCCTGAGAAGCCTCTGTGTCCCTTTAAGTGAGTTATGGACTGGGCCTGGAATAGGAGGCATGGTGCCCTCTGAGCCCTGTGATCTCTGATGCCCCTGCTGCCAGAGCCTGGCACATGAAATTCAGTTCCCATGTTCCCAGTGCTCAGAGGGGAAAGTTGAGGCTTAGCATAGCCTATGTTCATACTACTGGGGAAGTGCTCCTGGCAGGGCACTCCTGGACGGAGGCTGTTCTTCGGTGGCCTGGGCACTCACTGCCCAGGAGATCGGGCTTTATCCCTATGCCTGTCAAGAGACCAAAACATAAGGCTCCTTTCAGAATGCCAGCTGCACCAGAAGCCATGCCAGGGGCTCTGTTTGCACTGTTTCCTTTCATGTGTACAGCCACCCCTGCAGCTGATATTCTACACCCCATTTTGCAGATGAATAAACTGAGGCTTAGAGGGGGGAAGATCACTCACTCTGGAGTCAGACATCCAAAAAGGCAATGGTGGACTTGGGCATTATCCTAGGTGCGTGCTGGAAGTTGTTTAGTTTCCCTAAATTACACCGTCTGGCATAGAGCAGGCATGAGTGTGAGCATGGTACAGTTCACAGACACACTCTCTGAGCATTCCAGCCATCTGCTGTGACCTAACTATGAGCTCTGAAGTGGGACATATCCTCAGGAAGGGGCGAGGGCGGCAGAGGTGTCTAGAGAACCTACCTGCTGGGTAAGATGGATAAGCCCCTGCTTTCTGTAAGGAGAAGTTTGGGCCTCACATCTGGAGCTAGATCTGCTAACTAGAGAGACTAAGATCTTTGTCCTGGGGCTATGGTGGGCCTTTGGGGGGGGGTAGGTGGAGCTTTTACTGTTCCCACAAGCCAGTGTGGCAGTTCAGTGGGGGTAGAGGGTGGGGAGTGGGTGGCAGTGATCCAACTCTGGTGATAGGGATGAGACATGACGCCTGGGCCTGGGCTGTGTGCACAGGACACCCAAGTAGCAATTGCCCCCAGGGCTGCTATGAGCTGCTGTGAGCTGAGTGGTGGGGAAACTCCTACAGGCTGAGACCAGGGAATGTTCTAGAGGAGAGGAACTTGCACAGGGCTCTAGATTGGTAAGGTCGTGCCTCAACAAAACACTGTGAGAATAGACTCACCCAGATGGATGGGTGAGCCCAGGCTGTGGGGCCCTAGAGACAGACTGGCACCCCATCTATCTGTATGCCCACCCCGCTGACCTTGTGCTGAGTGGTTGATGTTCCATTGTCAGTACCACCTGTAAATGTCTCCCCACTTTGTAGATGTAGGAGAGTATAACAGTTCCGGACTCTGAATCCCTGAATCCCTGGCTCCTTCAATGATCGTCAGACTGACAGCCATGGTTGTCTTTATCTTGTGATAAAATATCTGTTCAAAGTATCTTAAAGGAAGAAAGACTTATTTCAACTTATGTTCATGACTGAGACGGTATAGAGGCAGAAGCATCATGGCAGCAGAGAGCTTGGGCCAGAAGCCAGGTCTCAATGCAGCCCTCAAAAAGCCTGACAGCTTTGCCTCCTGTCCCAAATGTTTCACAACCTCCTAAAACTGCACCACCAGCTGGGGACCAAGTGTTCAAATACAGGGGCCTGTGAGGGACATTTCACATTCGAACTACCACATCCCAAGAGCCTGGAATCTGGTTTCCAATAAAGTCCTGTAGGAAGCACAGCCCCACCTGCTCTTATGTTGTTTTTGGTTCCTCTGGCAGAGCTAAAGAGTAGCTGTGACTTCTCAGCCAGCCACTGGCTGTCTGCTGGTTTGCCTTTTGCAGGAATTCTTTGCTGATTAGGGGGCTGAGTCGGGCATTTCTGAGCTCTACACTTGCTGTGTGGACTTGGGCAACTGACATGCTGCTCTGAGCTGCCTGCCTAGCCAGTTCCTGAGGGTTGTAACGAAACTCACAGGTGAGGACTGTGAAGTTTTTATAAACTCCGAAATGCTGTCGCCTGTTCCTGGCCTGATACCTGGTTGGTTCTGAAAATCTGCTGTGGGAAAACAGAGGTCAGTTACCTTGTTAGTTTTCCTGGTCCCCACGGGTGACTGCAAATGGCTATAGGAGGTGCCCCTGGGCCTTGGATGCTGAATGGCAGCAAGTTTCAGCACCAAACCGCATTCCTGTGGGAGTGACCTTGAGTGTGGTTCTATTTTATATTCAAGGCATTATAGTAACTTGCAAAGCTTCTGTGTATATAATGTGAGTCCTGTGTATATAATGTGAGTCATTTGCTTCAGGCTGGCTCGCTGGGACTTTGTTCAGGTGGCTGAGACCCGCATTTGGTGAACCCTAAGCCTGGGGGTTTGTCCTTCAGAGTCTGACTTTGGCCCCTGTGGACCCAGTCTGCCAGGGGATGGACTGCTTCTCCAACAGCCCCGCCTGAGCCCCAGGAAGCACAGACTAAGTAATAGCACCCCTCTTACTCTTTGAGTGCTCTGTCTGTACAAGCTAAGTCCCCACCATATGTACTCTAGTTTCTCCCTTGTCACTACCACCTATGATGTAGGTGTCAGCACCATTGTACAGACAAGAAAATGAGACCAGACCAGGAAATGAGACCAGTTTCTTACTTAGTTTCAGAAGTGCCAGTCCAAGCTCTGCTGTGAATATGCTATGTAGTGACACAGGCCTTTTCCTCTTAAAGCCTGTTTTCTTCATATACTGCAGAATACATGGCCAGTTCCAGCCCCGACTTTGTAAGATTTCTCACTAGTTGTCAGGGGGCTTCATGTGCTTGGAGAAAGCCAAGGTGTAAGGATCCGTTTTTGGCTTCCACGGCTCCTAGGAAGACACAGCATCCAGGTGCCCTGCCTCATCAGGATACCCCTATGTCGGGGCAGCAGGGTGCCAGGTGTACGCCTTTCATCCTCTCCTCTCCAAAGAAGATCCATCCTTCCTGGAGACGAGTATGAACAGAAGAAGGCCTGCTCTGGGTCTCATTGGTGCCCTTGGGGATGGAGAAAAAGACTCTGCTGAAGAGGAGACAAGGCCTATATTTGTCCCACAGACCTGCTGCATGGCAGGCAGGAGTGACTGTGTCTCTGGGGCATAGATTACAGCCTTTGGTTTGATGGCCAGCCTTCCAGGAAGTGGAGATGTGGGGCTGCTTGGCATGGACTACAACTCCAGCTGTGCCAGTGGTTGCTATGTGACCTTGGGTGACCAGTTGTCAGCTCTGGTGCTCAGCTCTGCCAAGTTCAGAGGTCAGACTCTCCCACAGGGCGGGGACAAGGACTTGAATAGGCTTTCAGCAGCAGCCAGTGCCAACTTTGACTTCAGAGCCTCGCCCCTCCTTTCTAACATCAGTTGTTTGTTTATTGTAGGGAAAGCTCTTGCTGTCTCCAGCAGAGAAGCAGCTAAAAGGCCCAAGCATTGATCTACTACTTGGTGCTGAGGACTCTAATCCCCTCAGGCTGTCTTTCCTGTGTAACCTTGGCAAAGTAGTTAACCCTTCTCTGCTTTCACTGGAGTCCTGGTTGGGAATGCTTGTTTGGGGGTATGGGGCTGCAGGGCAACACTCAAGTCTCAAAGTCCCATCTGGAAAAAAACTGCCCTCGGGTGGGTACCAGAAGCCTGAGGAGGAAGGGCTGAATAAGTGCTCCCTAGGTCAGTCACTGGTGCTCCTCAGGCTCATCACTGCACCCTGGGTCAGTCACTGGTACTCCCCAGGTCCACCACTGCTCCCTAGATCAGGCACTGGTGATCCCTGGATCTACCTTCCTTCTCTGCACTCTGCCTTGTTCTTGCAAGAGGAGGTACATGACCCAGAGAGCTCAAGAGGTCCTGGGAGGAAGCTTAGAACCACCATTACCTCCAGGATCTGGGAGAGGTTCTGACAGAACAGCCCCCTGTGATGCTCTCTGCTCCAAATGCCATTAATGGTCATAAAATTATCCACAGTTTTTTGGAGGCTGGTCCCATGGTTTGCCTCAATGGGACAATAAAACTGCACGCAGAAATGATCTGGAAAAGGCAAGGACAGCCAAGCAGAGCCGAGTTAAATGAGCTGCAGCCTGCTCTCATTAGCTCAGGCCATTCACATTTGTTACTAGGGATTTCTTTTTAATTAAAAAACAACCAAGTTATTATAGCATAACCCTAAGAAGGGCTAGCTGGGCAGCCGTCGAAGCCAGCAGAGTGAGCGGTCCGCGCAGCAGGACAGGCCACTGCCGCCAGGGAAATGACATGAAACACATGTTATTTTGAGCCCTCACCCAACCCAGGGCCTTGAAAGCTGTGCTTCTCATCTACACACTGTAAAGTGCCGTTCAAGGCTGGGAGAGTTGGTACTGTCTGTCCTCGGCACAGGGATAGATAGCCTGTGCTAAAGAGAGTGTCAGCTGAGCTAGGACTGCAGTCTTAAAAGGCCATTTCTTATCACACTCAGTGATAAGGGTCTGGCACACTATGTACAGGGGCCCAGCACAGATTTCTAGCTGGGTAATTTGCATGAGCCTGTTTCTCTGTGTATTAAGTGGAAACAAGCAGGCAGTAGGGAACCCATGGCTTGTTCCTACTGTGTCACATGTGGCCTCATTGCTGTCCTTGTCCTTAGCTGAGAGATTTACCATCCTCTTGCTCAATTGACAGTACCTGGACTACTTGGGCTTAGTAATGCTTTATTCCATCTCCAAAGCATTTTAAGGTTTCAAACTGCTGTATAACCTAGGAGTACTCGCCATTCCTGGGGCTCCTATGGGTGCTAGCACTGTGGCTCCCATGGTACCCAGAGGAGCACAGGGTCAGGCACACGTTGAGATGTGCCTGAGTTGTGGATTGGGTTCTGGGAAGTGAGGAAGCTCGTGCTGTGATCCCCAGGCCCAAAAGCATTACCCCTAAAGGTCTTAGAACAGACAGCCTAAAGGATATCTTCCAGATTAACTGCCCTTCCACAAAGAGGAGCAACTGTGGATGAGGGAAGATGGGAGAGGCTTACAGCAAGCCTGTCTGACAATATTATTCACTTTATGAGACTTTTAGAGCCGTCCTGTGTATACAGCCTCATCTGAGGCATTCACAGAGCCTATAGAAGCAGGTAGGAGTGTGGCGTATAGGGTAATTTGGTCATAGAGAACCATAGGACACAGAGATGGATAACCAGACTATCTATAGTGTGAACTGGGCAGCAGGACAGAGGGGGCTTTGGTACCAGTTGGCAGCAGATGCAGTTGGACTGTTACCTCCCCCTTGGCACATGTACCCAAAACATCTCCAGTTCCAGAACCCACTGGTGGAACATTGTTCATCTGACCATCGAGGTAGACCCAGGGCTGTACCCCAACCCCAAGTCCAGCACATCAGATACCAAACCCCTTCCTAGAGTCTGTGCGTGCTCAGTTCCCACCCTGAGGTGGTGTTTGTGAGCTTCAAGGAACCCTCAGGTTGGCTCACCAGTGTTTGCGCTCCTAGAGCAGTTATGTCGAAGTCACAGACATCCAGTGTCCACTAGTGGTCATATGAGCATTGGCCTACCTGTGTATACACACCGGAGAGCTGAGAGTCTTTATCACTGCCAAGTAGTCCTGCCAAGGCATTTTGGGAGTTAAATATGGTGTCCCCAACCCTCAAATGTGGGGTGCTCAGATGGCTACAGGGGCTCAGTCCCCTCTCTGTGCTCCCTACTAGCTTGACAACTCACCTCTCTCCTCTTTCCTGTTGTTTCGCCCTAGTGAACGGGAGCTACGGGCACAGCTCAGAGAAGAGCCTGCTGGACCTGGACCTGACTGAGGGTCCCAGCCCCTCCTGCCACCAGGGTCTGTTTCTTCCTGCAGGGACCCCACCACCTCGGGGTCACCCTCCTGTCTGTGAGAGGCTTCTGCATTTCCCCCACCCTAACAGGTATGTGCCCATTCCTGTCCACTGCACCTAGTCTGCTTGGCTAAGGGGACACACAGAGAAACTGAGACACAAGAAGGCCATGGACTTGTCCGAGTCTGTTACACAGAGGTGCCTAATGTAGGCTCTCCTTGTTTGACCAGGGGCTTCTAAAGGACACAAAGATGGCATAAGTGAAATGCATGCTCTTGTTTCACAAGCTGAGGTGGCTTCTCTCAGACAGAGCATCAGGAGCTTCCTCAGAGGAAGAAGGCTGTGGGGTGCTCAGATGGCTGCAGGAGCTCAGTCCCCTCCCTGTGCACCCTACTAACTTGACAACTCACCTGTTTCCTCTTTTCTGTTGTTTCACCCTAGTGAATGGGAGCTAGGAAAGGAAATCCAGCCAGTATTCACAGTGTTTACTGTGGAAACCTTTGCTAGGACCCACCCTCTCCACTTGCATGTCTCTGTGGAAGCACACTGCTCACCCTGGGGCAGCATGCCTAGAGCCTGCTTCCCAGGCTAGCAGATACTAGTTTGTACCCCACTGCTTCACCAGCCACGTTGTGCCTCCCCCCAGGCCATGTGCTGGACTGCAGCTGGAGTCCTTGGGGATGCAGGCAAGGCTCTCCATTGCAGGAGTGACGAACAGTGGGAGACGTTACTAGATAGGAAGACACTGAGAATTTAAACTCCCCATGGCCTTTTTTTGATATCACTTCTTTTTTGAAAGAGTATTTTGAAAGGCTTCTATTTTGAAAGAATATAGTCATTTGGTCAGACTGTCATAATAAATGTCATAGACTGTGTGGCTTAAATAAAAGAAATTTATTTCTCATAATTCTGGCAAGGCAGGAAGCCCAAGATCTAGGGGTTGACAGGTTTGGTTTCTCTTGGCCTGTCTCCTCGAAGGGCTGTGAGGCAGTCAGATGGCCATCCCTTTATCTGCATGGTCTGTACTCCTGTCTTATAAGGGAATCAGACATATTGGGGCCTTCAGAACCCCATTTAGCTTTAATTGTATCCTTAAAGGCCCTGTCTCCAAACACAGGCTTCCAACATATGAACTGGGAGAGGGCAGTCCAGTCTATAACAGGAATAAGTATCTTTCAGTCTTCAAGCTGCCTACTAGTTAATGACCGTCACATGTGTCTGTTGCCTGGCCCAGTCACTGAGACTCTGGCAGGACATTGTTTATTGGGTAGGAGTAGTGGAGATGCACTTTGTATTGGGCTGTGTCAGCCCAAGATGTGATTGTACTGAATAAAGAGTCTTCAACCCAGGTTATAAGCTTTAGGCCACAGAAGCGTGGACCCCACCACCCTCTGCTCCACAAGCTGATTCCTCAAGTTGAGCAGCTTTGCAAAGAGTCCAAGACAACGGTCAAAAGGAGGTTTATAATTTTGACTTAGAACATTGATGCCCTGAAGTAATGACATGGTTCTCAGAAAGTCATTTGGCAAATAGGATGCTGGCTTCCCAGTAATGGCATTGTGAGAGTGCTGGGATTCTGACTCATGAAGACCCAGGTGTCTGCACTTGGTCCATCACTGTGGCTTTGAAATATGAATCTGGGTAAAACAGGTATTTTTAAAGGTTTGGTCCTGTACCAAGTAGAACCTAGTGCCTGTTATTCCACTGTTAGAAGGAATTGCTCGGGGCTCGGAGGTACCTGGTGCATCCGGCTCTTAGCCTCTGTGCACTCAGGGCCCTGGGGTCACAATTTCTAGAGAAAATGTAGAACTTGGCCTCAAAGCAAACAAAACCATTTGTCAGGCCTCCCAGGGCAGGGAGAAAAGGCCAGGCCCAGCCACGCCCATGAGACCTCAGGCTGGGACCTCCCGCCCTTCCCATAGATACTATTCAGCCAACTGTCACTTATATTCCTAACTCAGCCAGCCACTGAGCCATTCCCCTTTCTTTGCTGATGTCAGTTCACTGACCTAGAGACATTTGCAAAAACTCCAAGCTGGTGTTTCCCTCTGCCCTCTCTGCCAGCCTGCCTCTGCCAGCGTGGTGCCCCGCTAAAGCAGCAGCTATGGTTTAATTTCCTTAAATTTACAAAGCCCCTACTTTCACATGGCCTCTTTTAGTAGGACTTGCTGCTGGCTGCGGCAGACCCAGTGTCCCTGCCTCTGGGGATGGGATGAACATTTGCTCCTTGGCAGAGATGCTGGGAAGGAAAAGAGCCCAGTGGACAGTTGCTTATGTCTACGAGACGCCATTTCTCTTGGGCTTCCATTCAAGGAGAGCTTGCAGTCAGTTCTGCACAGGAGATGGAAACTTGATTCCTGGTCCAGGCCTGGTGCTGACTTGCTACTGCTTGATGGCCCAGTGGCCCTCAAGCCTCAAGCTGACTCCCTCTACTGACTCAGCAGTGATACAGGGTCAGAGGCCAAGCTCTGAGTGCCTCAGACTTTCCTTCCTGCCCCTCCCCTTGCTTCCATTCCCTTCACCCATCCTCTAGAGCTGAGGGGGCAGGGGCTAGGCCTCTAGGCCATCTTGGAGAGCCCAGCTCTGGCTGTGAGAGCCATGGACCATGGTCCTACAGAAGCAGGAATAATGAATGGTATCACGCCTAGCCCTCTCCTTCCCAGGCTGACCCTTGACCCCAGCCATTACCCTCTTCTATATATACAGTTGTGGCTTTTGTCTTACAACTAAGGAAGCAGATCCAGACAGGGCATGCTCCTCAGGCTCTGAGCTTATAACCAGACCTCCAATTAGTTCCTGTAGCTATTGGCAAGGTAGTTCTGCCAGCACCACCCTCCACGTCTCTTGCATTTTGAGTCTTCTGATGACAGGGTAGCCCTGGTATTTCTACTTCCATCTTACCTTGTCACCGTCCACTGTGGTGGACAGGTCTGTGCAGGAATTCCCATCTCCTATTAGACAGGTGAAGGGTTCTCTTCCATGGCAAAGATGGCCTCTGTGGCCAGCCCTCCCTGCCATTCTTCCATTTTCACCGATGATGGGGCTAGAGACCCCAAACTTGCCCAGAACGAAGCGATTTGCCCCAGTTTGCCCATCTAGAACAGAGCTGACCCCAACCTCAGACCTGGTCTCCCAGCTCCCAGATGTTTCCCCCAAGAACGGCAGCTTCGCACACATCTGAGCTCAGACCAGTCACACCAACTACGGGAAGACAAGCTGGGTAGGGCCAGGTGTCACTAAATGAAGGAAAGAGGGTAGACATTAAAATGCTAAGGGGCATGTAAGTAGAATCTAAACCTGGCTGGGCCTGAGGGCGTCTGCAGCCTTTTGCCCACAGAACTCACTTAAAGGTCAGTGGGGAGGGTCAAGACTGACTCCAGGGAAGCTGGGGAGGCAGGATAGTGACAGAAGCAGTGGTGACTCGGGTCTGCAAGGGGTCCTGTCCTTCCTGGGCTCCTCATTCATGCCCTGGTTAGCCTTCAGCCTCCTCTGCCTCCTGCATCTCTCTCCAGGCCATGCCCCTCCTGCATCTGCTTCCTTTCTGTTCCCTGCCCTCGGCACAATCAGTTCTGGTCTTCCCTGTGTTCTGGTTCCTATCTTCCACTTCTCCCCAGACCCCTCTATATTTCTGCCCTCTGCTTCCCAGGAATCCTGCCTGACTTCTCCAGTAGAGAGTGCCTGCCTTTCATAATCTCTCTGGCCACTGTCTTCCAGGTCACCCAGACCTCAGGCTACATATGTGAATGGCAGCCTCCCAGCAGGTCAGCACATCAAGCAGGAAGCTCTACCCGACTACCAGGCCATGGTCAGCGCCCACACACCCCTGCCTACCCACTGCCGAGCCCCATCGTCCATGGGTCTGCACTCAGACCTGGACTTCCCAGGCCGAAGCCTCACCAACACTGCACCTTCCTGCTACCTTCTGGGCAATGAACCCATCTCAGGCCTGGGTCCCCAACCCGAGGCCCACCTCCCTGAGGGCAGCCTGAAACGCTGCTGTCTCCTGGGCCTGCCCTCCACCTCTTCAGCCTCCTCCTCACCCTGTGCCTCCTCAGATATCAATCCTGTCATCCACTCCTCCCAAACAGCTCTAGTTAGCTGTGTAAACGGACTCCGAAGCCCACCTCTGCCAGGAGACCTGGGGGGCCCTCCTAAGCGATCACGGCCTGGGCCTGGGCCTGTATCCAGTGATGGCCAGGAGGGCACCTTGCAGCTTGAAGCATGCCGGAAGTCAGGCTTCCTGAAGCAGGAGCCTATGGACGAGTTTTCAGAGCTCTTTGCTCCTCACCAGCAGGGTTTGCCACCTCCCTACCCCTTGCCTCAGTTGCCAACTGGCCCCAGCCTTGGAGGGCTAGGGCTAGGCCTGGCGGGCAGGATGGTGGCCGGTCGGCAGGCATGCCGCTGGGTGGACTGTTGCGCAGCCTATGAGCAGCAGGAGGAGCTGGTAAGGCACATCGAGAAGAGCCACATCGACCAGCGCAAGGGCGAAGACTTCACCTGCTTCTGGGCTGGTTGTGTGCGGCGCTACAAGCCCTTCAACGCCCGCTACAAGCTGCTCATCCACATGAGGGTACACTCGGGCGAGAAGCCCAACAAGTGCATGGTGAGTCCTGGGCTGCCAGGCCCTCTCTGTTTCCCATAGAGCTGTACCATCCACTGCATTCGAAAGACTCCCGTGGGAGCAAGGCAGAGCTCCCACGAAGTCCAGGGCTGTGGGTGTGGCCAGGGTATAAGCCGCGTGTGTTTCTGTCACTAGGAACCTTGGCAGGACTGCCTCATCCTTGCCAGGTGCCCTGTCCCCCACACTGAAGCGTTAGATGGATATTAGATGTCATTTAGCATGCCGTGCAGCCTGCCTGATCTCTGAACCTAAAGGAAGCCTGCCGAGACTTGTCTTTTCTATGTCACCTGATGGTGGCAGATGATGAGTAGAGAGTGTTCCCTCCTCCAGCACTGGCCTTTGTCCAGTGTACTTCCAAGAGAGGCTCCTAAGCCTTCGGAGTTTCCCACAGTGTTGGCTTCTGTAGAGAGGTACTGGGTCCCTAGGGCAGGCTTAGAGCTGAGGGCAAGACTTAGCATAAGGCTCTGCACAGCACCAACAATGTCTGGCTGAGGTTGAGACAGAGGGTTGTGGAGAAGGAATCCTGAGTGGGCATGCATGAGCGTGCATGCAGATTCACACAAGTTAGATGCAGGTACCCTGACCTCTGTCCCTTCTGGTTAGCCACACCCATGTTCGTGATCGCTGTGGTGGAAAGCCCTATGAGAGGCTAGGAGAGGGATCTTAGTCCCTGTACCCACCCTCCCCATCCAGAAGCAGCAGCCTGGGGGTGGAGGGCTGGGGCTTGAGGGTGCTACCCAACACAAACAATACAGACCACCCAGACCACACATGTCTCCCTCCCTAGCTACCAAGCATAGACTGAGTGTGCTCTCCAGTCTTGAAGATAAGCAATCTGTCAGTTCATAGACAGGCTCCAGGTGGACAGCCTTGAGAGAAGGAGGTAGAGGCTGGGGCTGAGGTGTGGGGGAAGGGCACTGAGCTAGCTGCTGGAGAATTTAACTTGATGTCTTTGGGCTGAGAGTATGCAGGCAGGAGGCTGTCGGCTGAGCTAGTCCCTGAAGATGGAGTCTGAAGACACATGGCCTAATGGAAGACATGCTTCTCCAAGATGGAGAAGATCAACAGGGCCATAGTCCAGGGTGGCAGGAAACAGACGTCTTTCCCCAAGGCACAGACCACAGCTGTCAATCACATCTTCTTCCTCTTGGGAACCCATGGTTTCTGTATGGATCTAGGGAGTAACCTGAGGTAGCCAACAGCCTTCTTGTGCTAGGGCCTTACGTGCAGACTCCCAGGATCCAGGAGTGGCTTGGGAGATGACCTGGGTCTTCCTGGGTCCAGTGGGGGCCTGGTTGCTCAAAGCAGCCTCAGGATCTTCCTGGTCAAGGTTTTCACTTGATTCTAGCCTCTGCATGACACTGGGGACCTAGACTTGGTTCTGTCATAGTCCTTGCCCTGAAGGACCACGCCTTTAGGGATGTGTTCTCAAGTCATCAGGGACCAGGCTGTGACATCCCTGGATGGGGTTTGAAGAGGCCCAGGAAGGGAGCCCAGAGGGCTTCATGGGGTTGGTATTTGATGCCTAAGAGGATGCGTTTAGTCTTTATCAGGGCTTTTATAATGGAGAATCAAAGGTCAGAGGTCAGATGAGTTTGGCCAGCTTCCCACACTCTTGGCACAGTGGTGACGTCACAGCTCCATGTGGTCTTCACCACAGTTCTGTAGATAGGTACTGCCTAGTTTTACAGATGAGAAAAGAGAGGCTCAGAGAGGTTGCACAATTGGCTCTAGGTCACACAGCTAGTAAGAGAAAATAATAGAAGCGACAAGATAACAGAGGCTAAGGATCAGAATGGTAGTAGTGATAATAAAAGCAAGTTGTCAAAACTGTACCACTGGTAACCACTGGAGTGGGATTGAACCCACATCCCTGTCCACTGCAGTACCCTTGGTAACTTAGAGATGCTTCACTGGGGCCTGCAGGCTGACGCAGTCAGGTGAGGCCATGTGCAGTGGAAGCCTCTGTGGAGCCCCACCCCAGGCTGCTCCCGCCCACAGTGTGTGAGTGCACTCCCGATGGTGGAGTAGGTAACCAGGGCAGCGTGCCAACCCCGGCCCACACCCAGGTGAATTGAACAGCTCCCATCCCTGTAAAATTATTAATTTCTCATGACAGGCCTGTGCTACTATGTCTGTAACAGACAAAGGAATCTTGGACCTGAGGCCTCTGGAGGACAGGAAATAGATGAGACATTTTGATTGAGGAATAAATGGCCCACTAAAATAGCAGTTAATCCTTTTAGTATCTTCCCAGCAGCATTTCCATGGCTTTCATGAGGTAAACTTCCCCTCACCCCATCTTAACTGCAACACCCTGTGCTGGCAGCTGGTTTAAATTTAGCCTGTGGAGCCTCTGCCCGATCGGGTACCAGGCAGCCTAGGTGTGGAGAGAGGAGACTGCTCTCCACCACTGCCCCTTAGTCCTGAACCCTGCTGGCCTCCAGGTAACCCCGCCCTCCCTTGGCCCTGTCCTGCCAGGCAGCCGGTTCAGTAGCAGGCAGCCTGAGGAAGCTTCTAGATCTCCCTGCAATATCCTGTTGTGGTTCATGTTGCTCCTGTTGTCTCAGTCTTATTAAATCTGGGGCTTCATCTGTGTTACCATAACAAGCCTATGTCCAACCCAAATACTCACAAGGCGCCTTCAAGACGTGGACTTTGAAAAGATTAGTCCCCTGCTTTCTTAGGTTGGTCCCACCAGACAGTCAGAATCCTCATTGTCTGAGCTGCAGAAGCCAGCAGCCAGCCGTGGGGCAGAGAGGGAAACAGTGGCTTCTCAGGATAGCCCTTCCCTGACGTGGGCTCTGTAAAATAACAGCAATGCCCAGAAAGGTCCTTGCTATGGTGAAGAATTTTAACAGCACTGTGACGCTGCATGGGGGGCATGAGCAGAGCCACAGAACCCGCCTAGAGTCCCACATGCCTGTCTCCCAACTTGACTCTGCCATTTGTCAGCTCTGTGACTCAGTCACGTGACTTTCCCTCTCTGAATCGTAGAATGCTTATTTATAAAATGAGGCATTAACAATATTTAACCTCCAGGGTTGTTGTTAGCAGGATGCAGAAAGAGTGCATGATTAACCCCTTCCTACCCCTCATGCACTGGTGCATTGATGTCTCTGCTGACGGGAGCAACCTTCTTGGTGTTGCTTTGAGCCTGACATAATCTGCACAGGACTGTCTTGTGCTGGTCACAGTGGAAATCAGACTGTTCCCATCCTGCCCAGCCCAGATCGGCCGCAGCCTTTTTTACCCTTTCTACCTCTCCTGCTTGCCAGTTGGGCCCAGGTGCATTTGAATGGTGGCCTTGGCACAGCTGAGCATTAGAGCCAGAGTGAACCAAGGAAGGCAAAACTCAGCCCCAAAGGCTTCTGGGAGGGAACACACACATACACACACACCCCAGAATTACATTTATACCTGCTCCTAGTCTCCTTGTCTCAGCCATGCCCCTCCCCGACAACAGATCTCTGGTGCTTGGGGAGGGAAGGTACAAAGGGTAGGGTATTCTGAGAGTCTCCTTCCTTTGCACAGACTCAGTGTGAGCCTCAGCTTAGAACAAAGCTGGGCAAACTACAAGGCCCTGAGGGGCTGGTCAGCCTCTAAGGGTCACAGTACATGGGAGGTCAAGGGGGAAAGGGGAACTGGTACCATCAGAGACCGGCACCAGCCAGCTCTCTCACAGTCACCTATTAGCCCCACCCATTACCTTGCACAGCCTCTTCCTTCAACAGCACTGTCCAGCCTAGGCAGGTAGAGTGCCTGGGTATATGTCCTGCTCCTTGCTTTTGAGCCCAGTTTTGAGGCTAACACTCCAACTAACTACAGCATCACAGCCTCATCTAGATGTCTAGATGGGCAGGTCTGTTGGTCCCATATGTGCAGACAGAATATAGGGGAGGTAGGGCCAGAGAGGGTTGCCAGGAGCCTGGAATTGCACAGCAGATGCATCAGGGTAAAACTGATAATCAAATACTAAGGAAAGTTTAGGCTGAGAAAGTGACCCTTCAACAAAGAGAGACCCACTCCCTGACACACTCACTTCTCTAAGTGGCAGGTTCTTAGTGAACCAGACTTCATGCTGGGAGCCACGTGAGGTGACTTGGGAATTCTGCCTTTGTGAAAAGCATGCTATCAAATGCTTGTAAGGGATAAGTCTTGCCGTATTCTCTAGGTGATAGGGATGAGAGGGAGCTGGAAGCTAAGGATGGAGAGCCAGGATAAGTGGTTCTCAACCCTCCTACTGCTGTCACCCTAATGCTGTGACAGTTCCTCATGCTGTGGTGACCCCAGCCATAAAATTATTCTCATTGCTACTTCATAACTGTAATTTTGCTGCTATCATGAATTATAATGTAAATATCTGTTTCCAATGGTTTAGTTGGCTGGTTGTCTGACTCCCAAAGGGGTAGTGACCCACAGGTTGAGAACTACTGGCCCAGAAGTATAGCCTAGTTTAAGCTGATCAAGAGGGTAGGACACTATAAATATCCTTGGGTATTTCTGAGGAAGTGGATCAGTGGGCAAAAGTCTTTACTCTGTGCAGACCTGAGTCCAGTGCTCCAGCAACATCAAAGCCCGGCAGGGCCACACACATCTGTAAGCCCAGTGCTGGGGACCAGCACGAGGTGCGGAAGCAGATCTCAGCAGCTCCCTGACAATCTAAAATGGTGAACCTCTAGGTATAGTGGAGAAGCAATTGAGGAAGATATTCTGATGTCAACCCCTGGCCTCCACATGCAACCACATAGGTACATGTATACACACACACACACACACACACACACACACACACACACACACACACACACTTTCACACATACCTACAGACAGACACACTCACACACACTCACACACATACACACACCCTCACACACATACACATATACACACCCCTACACTCACATACATATACACTTAACACACACATACATGCACCCTCACACACATATGCACACACCTACACACACATACACACTCAAACACACACTCACACACATACACACACTTACACACACACACACACTCACACACACACACCACCCCTATCCTTGGAGCATCCAGGGCACAGGGATCTCATCTCATTGTGCAGATAGGAAGAGCAGTGGGAACAGTAGTGTGGGGCAGGTTCACACTCAAGCTGGGACACCAGGAGTAGGATTTGAACCTAGATCTCAGCCTGACTCCAGATATGTCCTACCACAGCTCTGGATGGGGAATTAAGTAAATATCCAAACTTGAAACTTACTCCGTATGCTCTCAGGGGCCCTTGCCTGGGTCCTGGGGTCCTAGAGGGGAATCAACTAGCTTCAGGAGCCCTCAGCCAGATAGAGAGCCAGTTGGTGGGTTCTCTGTTCTCTCTGAAGGGACAAAAAAGTTGCCTGAGAGCAAGCCCCTGGCCCGGAGGTTGGAGTTCCTAGCCAGGTTTGAAGGCTGCGTAATGAAGCATACTTTAACACCTCTGCCCAGGGGACTCTACAGCAAGAAGTCCAGAGGAACCACACTGGTCCTCCATCTCAGGTCACCAAGTCCCACCCTGCTGTGGGAATGGGGCCTGAGTGTCACCTCATTCCAGGGTTGGGAGGTGCCTGAGTAAGGAGATGGCTTTGACCAAAGACAGCTTGTGAGCTGGTATCCAGAAGTGCCCATAGTGCTGTCCTCTCCTGGGGTCATGTCAGTTCCTTGTCCACCTCATTAGGGACAAGGGAGTCAAGGCCAGAGCAGGCATCAAGGCCTGAGCCACACAGAGAGTTCCAGAAGCCTTGTGAACTTGCCTCCTTCCCGTCCCTCAAGCCCTGCCTGGGCTCCCACTTCTTAGAGCCCCTAGGCCCTGGCTTCTGGTTTGTGTCTGCAATGTCTTTCCCAACTTGGCAGGCTCCTGTTTTTCCCTTACATCCCTGCTCAGTGCTTCCTGCCCAGCTCCTTCCTGAGCCTGCTGTTCTTCCCGGAGCTTCCTGGTGTGGCCAGTTGTCTCAGACTGCATTACCTTACCCATTGCTGCACAAAATGCTTGACAAAAATAATCTTAGGGATGAGTTTCCAGTTTGAAAAGGTATACAGTAATAATGTATATAATAATAATAACGTATACAGTAATAATCTTAGGGGGTGAGTTTCCAGTTTGAGACAGTATATAGTTGTTCACCATGGTGGGAAGACACGGTGGCAGCTGTTACACTGTGTTGAGATCAGGAAACTGAGAGATAAACATGCCGGTACCCACTTTGCTCATGCCTTTTTATTTCAGTCTAAGGCTGCAGCCCATGCCATGGTGCTGTACATTCAAGGTGGGTCTTTTTCAACATCACTAGGGGTGTGTTTCCATGGTGATTCTAAAGTCAGTCAGGATGATGATGAAGATTAACCCTCAGAGAGAGACTTTGGTGGCAGAAGAGCAGAGTCCTGGGCCTTTCTGCCCCAGGGCTGGGACAAGTTGTCCAGACAGTTCCCTATGAAGTCATAGCCCTGACAACACCCTAGTGCTGTCCCATCTGTCCTACACCTGTACCTGAAAGCTGCCAACAGCCTGTGACTGGTGCAAGCCTGACTAAACCCCTCAGCCTATGTTGTCTTACATGTGAAGGGAAGTGACCAGACTGTCATGTGGCTTCGGACAACAGCCCATGTTAACCCCAGGTTCAGATCTCTCTGAGCCTGGATGAAGGGAGGCATGTCATGAGGGTGAGATGGATTGGGTATATGGAGTGGGTACTGTGCCCTGCCACTATGAGAAGCTGGAGTACAGGAGCCCTAGTGCTTCCTAAGAAACCCCCTAACCCAGTTGCTCATGTTGACGAGAGTCCCTGGGAGCAGCAGACTCAAGGGACCCGGAACACCAGCCAAGTGCTGTGAGCTCAGCGCTGCACTGTGGAATATGAAAAACATTAAGGATTAAAAAAAACCACACACAACCTTCTGAATCGAATTTAAAATAACAAAAGAAAAACAGCTTTTGAATTTAATGTAAACGGAATTGAAATGATTCCCTTGTTGGAATGAGAATCAGATAAAATCAACAAGGACTCTGAGAAAGTGTCCAGACTGCCTTTTCCAAGGGATGTCATGGAGATGGCAAGCTCCACAGCGAAGCATTAAACGATCCTGTCTCTGGTGTGTGGCTGATGTCTGGACAGAGCTGGCATTGCCCTCGCAGGGACGGTGCGGGACAGACTTCACCAGGGCACAGTCCTGCCAAGTGGGAGCTGGGGCACTGGGTTCTCCCCAACGGAAGGTACTCCAGAGAAAGGATGGCTCCCCCTGAAGAGACTCCTTCCCTTCCCCAACCTCTCAGCACAGCTTTACTGATACTCTGGGCCAGGTTTAACTAGATCAGCAAGGGGACAGGATGGGGCACAGCAGATACAGAAAAGAGGATGAAGCCTTCCCCGGGGAGCCATGTGAAGTTGGCTCTGACAGGTTAGTAGGAACTTCTCAGGTACAGGGGCATTGTAGGGAAAGGGATGGTAGTCTTCACCCGTATGGTAGTGCTGCATTGAGTCTTGATACACGCACAATGTCTAGGAACAGAGTGGAGATTATAATTGAGCCTCAGTAATCGTCAGAGTCCAGTGAGCAACTTGACTCTACCCCAGGGGCAGTGGAGAGTCCCGAAGGGTCCTAAGTTGGAGAGTGGCATGAATTAACATCAAGAAAAGACATCCAGGTCTTTGAAGGGGAATGGTCCTAATCCAGAGCCCTTTTCTCGAGATCCTTCAGAGCAGCATGGCTGGGACTGTGCCCCAGAAGCAGGGCTTGGCTGTCAGCCAGTACTGGGCATCCTCTGGCTGGGCCCAGTTGGCTCAGCATCTGCACACAATTGGGCACTGGAGCCCAGTCCCCATTAGAAACAATGCCCGGCACATTTACCAGTGGGAAATGGAGAAGCATTTCCCATCACGTGGCTAGGTAACGTTTGTACAACTTGTCTTTGTTTTCTAATAGCCCCCACAATAAATCTTCCTCCACTGCCAGGATGGGGCCACGGAGGTCTGTGAGTGATTAGGGTGTGGCTCCACCTCCTTGCCCTGTATTCTCCCTGCATGGGTAGTGGTAGGATGTGCTATGTGGTCTTGCAAGGGTCTGGGAGATGAGCTATGGGGAGTCAGCTGCCTTTTGTCCCCTCTAACCATGGCAGGCTCCCTTGGTGGACCTGCTGTGTTACAGATATAAGCTCCAGGGAACAGAAGGCATGGTCAGGGTGTCCTTTGCATCTCTTAGGATGGAACATTTGGACCAGAGAGCTCTACAGCACTGTGCATCTAGGTAAGACCTGATGTGTCTGTGGACATGAACAAGGCTAGCTGAGCAATATTTGGTGGGAACTGCCTACCAGCCTTTGTTCTATAGGATCCATAAGGACCCAGGGCCTGGAAATGACATTCACACCTTCCCTGGCCGGGTTTTTGACGGGCAGTATCTGCTTGGGGAATGTGCAGGGCATGGGTAGATTCCCCTTCACAGTGGAAACACTAAACTCCACAGGGTTACAGCTCTGGCCAGGTTTCAGTTCTCCATGTCCTTCCTCAACTCTATCCTATGATCCTCCCATGACCTGTAGCTACGGTTACACCAGAACTGATCCGTCCAGCTACACATCACAGCATCCCTTGACCCATGTGGTTTGAGGATCCATTTGGTCTACAGCATCATTGCTGACAGACTTTGTTGCCAGGAAACATGGTTAGAACTCAAGGAGTCTTCTGTGTCCCCTGTACACTTACACTCTACACCTCCATCTCTATCTGCTCTCAGCCATCTCCCCTCCAACATCCAGATCGAGGGAAGGGATTCATCCAGGCCACAGCCCTCACTGCCTGGCTTTGTTACCTTGCTATTGACAGATTTGGAAACTGAGGTCCATAGAGAGGATTCGGCTCACTGCAGGTCAAGGAATCATTGATCAGCACCCATGTCCTAACATGCCTGCCAAGTGCCGGGCCCATGCTGAGGGCTCACATGCCTCACTGTCAAATCCTGAAGCACACTGGCCATGTTAACATGCACTGAGAAAGAAGCTTCCAGGATTTGGCACCTCTCATTGAGTATTCCTTCCAGCCACCATGTCACCCCAGTAGCTGAGCTGAAGGTCCAGGACATCTAAAGATGACCTACTGAGTTCAAGGCAGAAATGGCTAACTTGTGTTCAGCAGAATCGCCTTTGTTCTGGCAATCTGGTACTCAAGACACTGCCTGGCTGCATCCAGGGAGACCTGGTCAGCAGTGGGTTCATGCTTCACCCTCCTGTGCACTGGAGCAGTATAGTGACTGACAGCCATGGGTGTCAGGCCCAGAGGAAGCTGGGTGGGTACAAAGACCCGCACAAGCAGACACACAAGTGAGTTGTGCTTCCGCTGGGGGCTCTAGGAGCGACCTAAGTGTTGGGACCTCAGTGTCTCTATGTGTGACAAGGGATTTAATTAGATGAAGTTTATAGCTATTCTGCTTCTGACTCACCCATCTCGAGGCAGCACGGAGCAGGGGCCTGGGGCCCATTCTCTCCCCACTTCTGCAGGCAAACTTACGTGGCTGGAGCTAGCAACACAACCCCTTTGGAGCCTCACTTTTCCTCATTTGTAAAGTGGAAGACCTGGACTCGAGCATTTCTAGATTTTTCTGGAACTCTTCAGAGGCCCATAGTTACATCCCCAATGTCCTGGCATGGCCTGCTGGAGGAAGGAGTGAGCCATAAAGGGGGGGAGCAGGCAGGGTCCTTCTGGACCCTGACCCTAGTTCTCCTCCAATCATGCTGGCCTCCTGACTGCTTCTCAAACATGCTGAGATCATTAGAGCCACATGCTCTCTGCATAGCTATTCTCTCTGCCCAAATGCCCCTACCCCAGTCTGACCTCTATGCATTCAAACCCCACCTTCTATGTTACCTCCTCCAGGAGGCCTTCTCTGACCTGTAGCCCACTCTCTGGTGTCTGTATCAGTTTCTACCATGCAGCCATAAGCTCCATGATGGCTAGACTTTTTAAGATTTTGTTTCTTGCTGTGTTTTCAGTGTTAACACCAATTCCCAGCTCATAGTATGTGACCCACAGGTCACAACGAACGTCACCAAATTAAGGGAGAGAATGGTCCAGAGGCGTTGAGGGGAGGTCTTGGGAAGGGCCCAGATAGGGTATTAGAAGGCCTATAACTTATGTGTGTGTGAGGGACTCAGTGGTGCCACGTGAGCCTGAGCTGGGCCATCCAGGAAGCCCAGCACCAGGAACATGGTAGATGCTGAGCACTTCCCAACCTGGTTCCTTCCTTGCTCCATCTGCTGCACTAGTCCAGAGTTCCTGGATCATCAGACCCCAACAAGACCCCATCCCCTGTACCAGCTTGGAAACCCATCCTGGTTCCCTTGATGGTGCTACAGCTTGGAGAGAAGTTTGCAGTAAGGTTCTTACCCAGTAGTTGCCCTGTGATCAGTCACTGCTGCATCTGGTCACTGAGCTACAGAGCTTAGCTTCATGGCCAAGGCCATAGATGGGGTCCAGTTCGGCATTAGTTTGCAACAAAAAGATTCATGCAGCCTTGGGATGTAGCAGGGGCACAGTGACGCTACCTAGAGCCGCCAGTGTGAAGAGTGAGAAGGAGCCAGCTGTGTACTAGTCCAGAATTTTCTTCAGAGAGTGCTGTCTTCTGAGAGCAGATTCCTGCTGCCTGCGTTTCTGTGTCGAATTGTTTGACCTTGGCAGCAGTCCACTTTACGGATGAGGAAACTGAAGCTGGAGTGCAGTCCCTGGCCTTACGCGGCTCTGGTTGCCTGTGTCAGGAGTTTCTCTGCAGAGTGTGAGATGGAAGTCCCTTTCTCTTGTGTTTACCCTGGAGACCTAGGAGGCAGGCATTCCTGAATGAAGGTCACCTAGAACTGCTGGTGGCCTCTGAGCTAATCTCAGCACTTGACCTGTACCCAAGAGGTTTGGCTGAAATGAGAATTGGCACCATAAGCAAGCCCCAGGCTTCCTCCTTGTTGTCCCCTACCTTCAGGAGGGTGGCCATCTCACAGGAAATGGAGGGGACCAGAAGTGGGGATATGGGAACTGGGGGGTGGGGGGGTACTTTGGCCTGAGAAAGGACGAGAATGTAGGCTGTGTACAGGGGCAGACAGACTGTAGGGAACCCCATCTCTATGGACAGGAGTTGGCATGGCCTAGGATCTAGCTAAGCCCTAGGCTAGAGGTTCTCAACCTGTGGGTTGCGGCCCCTTTGGGAGGT
This sequence comes from Uromys caudimaculatus, assembly GCA_028551405.1. Taxonomy (NCBI): domain Eukaryota; kingdom Metazoa; phylum Chordata; class Mammalia; order Rodentia; family Muridae; genus Uromys; species Uromys caudimaculatus. The sequence continues at coordinate 100,465,333 of CM052702.1, forward strand.
CACATATCAGTTATCCTACATATTAGATATTTACAATTCATAGCAGTAGCAAAATTTCAGTTATAAAGTAGCAATGAAATGATTTTATGGTTGAGGAGTCACCACAATGAGGAACTGTACTAAAGGGTCACAGCATTAGGAAGGTTGAGGACCACTGCCCTAGAGACACAGTGGTGTTGGCTGGGCTACCATCTTTTTCCTAGCTCAGTTTACCTGTCTGTGCTGTAGAAATGATAAACCCAACCTGTCTGGCCGGGACTGTTTACATACCCTCCAGAAGCTTCATCCTGAGATCATTGTTCATCTTTCCATCCGGACACTTGGGTAGAGAAACAGGAAGTGGGTGAAGTTGCAGGCATCACACAGCTACCAGTGGTGAGGCCCAGGGCAGGACAGGTTTCTGCCACATGTTTTCTGGGGTCTTTTGATGCTTGTGTGAGGTGAAGAGGTATTTCCCCAGCCAGCTCTTCCCTCACCACTGCCCCTCAGTGAAGTGGGCCCTGCTGAGTACTGTAGAAGACAGGTGTGGTCCCCAGAGCAGGGGCTCCCAGCTCCAATCGGTAGGAACAGTAGAGCTGCTAGCTGCCCGCAGTCAACACCTCCGTAGGAAGCCTGCTTCTTACACCCCCACCCCACCCCCCTGAAAGCACCAGCCCTTTAATTATCTCCACATTGAGAACCAGGAGTATCTGTCCTGCTGAGTAGCTGGTGAAATCAACCAGGGACCCCCTCCCACAGCCCACAGGGGCAGTGGTTCAGCCTTTTGAGAGCTGTCGAGGTGGTTACTAGGAACTAAATTAGATGCACCTGGCGGGGCCTTCACTTCCTCTGGTAAGTTCAGGATCTGTGGAGAGAAGTTAGGTGCAGCCTTGGGCCTCGGGTAAGCTGGGCAGATGGGACTTGAAAATGTTCATTTCCTATTGGTGAAATGGGGAAAGTGAGCCGGGCCTCGGATCTTCAAAAAAAAAAAAAGTTGTGCTTTATGACAGTGTTGGCATAGAGTCAAGCAGATCAGTATCATTACTGACTTAGGTTCAATCCGTGTCTCTCTGCAAACCAGGCCAGCAAAGACTGGGCGTGTGGGAGCCCCATTCTCACTAGCCCCCATATTCCCTGCCCCTCTGGACAGGGGAGGCAGGGGAACATCACAGAGTCCACTGTGGTGGTCTAGCCTGTTCTGCTCTGGATCATTCTCTTTCTTACCAGTGAGTTTTTTCTTGTCTTTGTCTTTTGCAAGAGAGGATCTGCTTGCAGTTGTCACCGATTAGAGAATGTGTGTGAACAATCTAAGCTTGTTTCGTTAACTGGATTGAACCCTAGGTTTTTTGTTTGTGTGTGGGTTTTGTTTATTTGTTTTTGAAGGTTTCTTGTAGCACCTTGTTGACTTGCAGAATTCCTTTCGTCTTGGAAAGGTGACCATCGTCTTATGTGTTAGGGCTGGCTTTTTCCGGATACTGACAGCTGTGAGGGCTTGTGGGAGCCGTGGGAGCCAATGGCTACCGGAAGGCTCCACAATTGCTGAGGCGGCTCCTAAGAAGTCACTCAGCCTTGCGTTCATAACTCTGCTTGGTCTTTGAGAGAAACCAAGGGGGTGTGAATGGTAGAGGTGGCCGTGCTCAATGCTAGGAGGCTTCTATGGCAAACAGCCTCTCTGCAGACTCCAAGGCTCAGTCTATTACTTGGGGCTGATAGAGCCCTGTTTCAAGGAGTGTGGAGCCTGGCGCACTCGGTGGGTCTTAAGTAAAAGGAGGCACTATGATTGGCCCCGCTGAGGTAGGCCATCAGAGAGCACCAAAGAACAGGTTAGAGGCATCCAGGAAGAGGCAAGTGCCTGGCCCAAGTCTAACGGATAGTTACTTAAGCCTGGCCAGGCACAGGAGGAGAGCCACTGCCTGCCGGGAAGAACCTCCTCTGGCTATATGAGGCCCATGTACCCACGGGCGTTCTTGGCAGTCCTTACATTGAGAGGTGCAGAGTTGCAGGCCCTGGGTGTATGAGCAAGAAACTTAACACTTCTCCAGAGCCAAGCACCCCAGGCCCGTAGGGTGGGAGTCTGTGATGCTGTGGTCTTGGTGCCCTAGGTGTCACCCTGGTGACATCTGCCAGGCTCCTCGGATCCAGGCTCCTGGAGGAGGTCTAAGTAGTCTCCCTCCCACACACTCACCACTTTGAGCAACAGTCTGAGTCTTTGGTGTGGGGCACACTTGTCATCCAAGGGTGCACCAGGATCTGAGAGGGAGCAGGGAGAGGTAGGGACCAGGAGGAGCTGAGGGAATGCCTGAGTTCCTTGAACAGGTGGGTGGATGTGTGTAGTTCTGTGTGTGTGCACATGTGTACAGTGACCACTTGCCCTCAGCCGCAAGCATGCACACGGACGGGCAGAGGTATGTGGGGATTTGCTCAGAGAGGAGGGGCTGCAAAGGATCGGCAGCTGAGAGCTAGAAGACAGACCATAATACTCATCTAGCTGGGTAAGGAAGGAGGCCAGACCAGAGAGGCCCAGTGAATGGAGAGGTGGCCTGACTACAGACTTCCTCAAGCCCCTATGCTCAGGACTCTCAGTATATGCATGCGGCAGAAACTGCCAGAGCATTTGACATGGGTCTAATCAGCTAGGAACAATTCTCTTTTGTGGATGAGAAAAATGGAGGCACAGAGAAGTTAAGTCACCCAGGAACACACAGCTGGTACTAAAGCTTGGATGCAACCTCTTAGGAAAGTGTGTGACTCTGGGAGGGGCTGGGTGAGTTAAGTGGAATGGAGATGGTTTAGGGCAAGAGGCTTTACTAGGAGGTCACTCAGGAGGCAGGCCCTAGACCAGACTGGAGAACAAACCCTTGCTGAGAGTAGTAAATGAGGTGAGGGCTCAAGGTGGAGCTCCAGAAGTTAGTGAGGGGCATTGAGGGGCTTTCTCGGGTGTGGGGGTGTCTGAGGTGGGATGCTGGGCACATCAGGTTCTCCTGTGAGAATGCCATGGAGTCCCGGGTACAGAGCAATGTGATGCGTGTGCTATTTGGGGCTGAGTATGTATGCTGTGTGAGGTGGCACCTCTGTCTTCATTTAGGTGATTAATTACTGATGAGTTCAGCACCTCCCCTTGGTATAGACTGTCCCCACTTCATCTTCCATGGAGGCCTGCTTCCCAGTGGCTGTTTCATCATTGTCTTACTGGTTCTAGGGATTCTGGACATCTTCTGCCAGTTTGTGATTTACAAGTTGACTTTCCTGATAGGTTTGTTCTTTGGAGAAACTCTTCACTTAAAGAATTATCAATTCTTGCCTTTGTGCTTTTCTTTGTGACTGTTGCAAGAACTCTTTACCCTGAATCCATAAACAAATCATCTCATGTCGTTAGGGATTTATTTTTTAATTTTGCTCCTACTTTTGAGTTTCAGATAGGTAGAGATCCAGTTTCCACCTGGACATCCAGTCATTTGGGGGTTTGCTCACTGATTTATCCCCCCCACCCCACCCCCATCCTGGTGGCTTTCAGTTTCATCCCAACACATATGTATTAGGCTTCTCTGTACTTATGGGTCTGTTTCTAAGGCTTCTGTTGTATTAGTCGGGTTTTCTACCCTACACTGCTACCACATCACCTTTTTTGTCTCTTGACATTGACTTTGCAGATAAGTTTTTAATTTTAATGAATTCCACTTTGTGAAAATATTTCCCTGTCCATCACCAATCCTAAAGCCTAAAGATGTTCTCCTCTGTTGTCATCTAGGGGATGGTCTAGTTTCATGCTTTACATTTAGACCCATGGTCCATTTCTAGTTTTTCAAGTTAATTTTTGTGACTGACATAAGGTCTGTTGAGATATTTATTTATCTATATATTTATTTTGTATATGGATATCCAACTGTAGCACTATTTGTTGAAATCACTGTCTTCACTGTATTTCTTTTGCTTCTTTGACTATGTTTGTGTGAATTCATTTCTGGGCTCTTTATTCTGTTCCACTGATCTACTCGTCTGTTGTTTTGCCAGTACCAAACTGATTTGCTTAATGTAGAGTCATAGTAACATTATAGTAAGTGTTGAAGTGCAGTAATGTCAGTCTGCTGGGGTTGTTGTCTTCCTTCAGTATTGTGCTAGCTACCCTGTGTTTCACCTCTCCAGATAAACTGTAGAGTCAGTTCATCAGCATCCACAGAATAGGGCCGGGCAGTAGCTCAGTGATAGAGTGTGTGTGCGTGTGCACGTGTGCGTGTGTGTGCGTGTGTGTGTGTGTGGTGCATGATGTGCATAAGTGGGGGTGCTCGTGCTATTTGACTAGAATGACGTTGAATCTAAGGTCGGATTGGGAAGAACCACCATTTGACAGCAGTCTTATCCGTGAACATGGGCTGTTTCTTCCTTTCCTGGTTCTTTTTTTCCTTGCTTTTATTTGTTGTTTTCCTCCCGTAGAGAATATGCATGGAGAAATGCTCCGTAGTTTAAGACAGTGTCACAGGCTGATAAACTTGTATTAAAGTTGAGAACTTATAAATTGAATCTCACTAATTTGGGGACTTTCTCTAGATTTCTGCCCAAAGGAGTGTCGTTGTGTTTTAAAGTGATGGTCAGGATTCATTTGTTCATTCCTAGTATCTAGGAACATAGAACTTTTGTACATTAACCTTTTATCTTACAAACTGCTGTGATTTGCTTAAACCAGCAGGTTGGCGTGTTTGTTTCTAATTTTTACACACACTTTCGTGTCTCCTGTGAATGGCCTTCCTTCTTCCCCAGTCTGTGTACAATCTCTTTCCTTTTCTTCTCATGTTATCCAAGTCTTCAGAACAGTGTTAAGAAGAGATGTCTAGGGGCTGGAGAGATGGCTCAGCGGTTAAGAGCACTGACTGCTCTTCCAGAGGTCCTGAGTTCAATTCCTAGCAACCATATGGTGGCTCACAACCATCTGTACCGGGATCTGATGTCCTCTTCTGGTGTGTCTGAAGATAGCTACAGTGTACTCATAAAAATAAAATAAATCTTTGAAAAAAAAAAAAAAAAGAAGAGATGTCTAGAACCTCGATTGGGGCAATTCTTTTTATTCCTTGTTTTTCTTATGAGCATTGAATGTCATCAACTCTTAGACTGACTAGGTTAGTACACATGCAGCATATTTACATATTTAGTATGTTTATTGCTTAATTTTCAAATGTGGAAGTTAAAGTTACAGACTTTGCAGTTAACCCTAAGAGCAAAGCCACTGGGTTATAATGTGCTATCCCTCTACAGTCACCGCGAGAGATGTCACCGCGAGTGATGTCTGCCATGCTCACATTTCTCTGCTCTGGTGTCAGGGTTTTAACTGGTTTTGCGGAATGAGTTGAGGGTATGTCTTTTATATTATTGGAAGCGTTTATGTAAGACTGGAATGGCACTGTCTTTGGACATTTGGTAAAGCTTGCCTATAAAACTGTCTGCGTTTGATGCTGCCTTTGTGATATTTTAAACCACTGCTCCAATTGCGTTAACTGGTGGAACCATTGAGGCCTCTATTTTTTTTTGAAGTCATTTCCCACCTTCAGGAATGTGTTCATTTTTGTGTATGTTTTCAAATTCATGGCCATGAATCAGTCATGTTTTGCTTTTTTGTTTTGTGGTACTGGGTACTGAAGCAAGGTTTTACGCGTGCTGGATGAGTAGCCTCCCAGACCTTTCTTGCTTTCTATTTTGTAACAAGTTCTCCCTAGGTTGCCCAAGCTGACTCAACTTAGCAACCACCTGACTCAGCCTTCTGAGTAGCTGGGATTACAGGCCTCAGTCAGTGTCCCCCCTCTCCCTCCTCCACCCCTCCCCCCTCCTCCCCCCTCCGTGTGTGTGTGTGTGTGTGTGTGTGTGTGTGTGTGTGTGTGTGTGTGTGTGTGTGTGTGTACCCTGTGCTTATTTGGCTGGTGGCCAGGAAAAGGCATTGGATCCCTTGGAGCTGGAGTCACAGATGGTAGTGAGCCACTGTTTGGGTGCTGGAATCGAACTCTGGTCCTCTGGAGGAACAAGCAGCCATTGCTCTTAGCCACTGAGCCATCTCTCCAGCTCTTACTGTTGAAATCTCTGCTGGATCTGTAATGACGGTGCCCTCCTCACTAGCATTGTTTGCGTGTATGCCTTCTCCCTGTTTTCTTGCTCCTTTCCCAGAGGTCTGTCTAGTTTCCTGGTCTTCTCAAGAATGAATTCCTGACTTGTTTGTCTCTGTTGTATCTGTTTAGGCTACATCAGCTTCTGCGTTTATCTTTATTATCTCCTTCCTTTCCCACGTCTAGAGTAAGTTTCCTGGCACATCAGTTCCCAGCTCCCTTCTTCTCCTAGTGGACTAGTCCTGCACAGAGTGGCCCTCCCCTCTAACACCTCTGTCCCTGCACCTCGGAACCCCTAGTGCAGCTCTGGCCTTGTTGCTCAGCTCCAAATGAATATTACTGTACTCATTCCGATGCTCTGGCTGATACAGGAAGTCTTTCATTTTCCAAATGTATGGACATTTTGCCATTTTTATTACCTTCTAATTAAATCCCACTGTAATTGAAGAGCATTATTTACACGGTCTGACCCTTAGACCTAATATATGGCAGGTTTTTATAAATGTTCCTGTGTGCTTAAGGGAGAATATGCACACTTGGTTTTCATTCCGTAGAGAGTCTTCTGGTGTTGTCCAAATCGGCAACTTTATTCATGTCTTCTTGCTTATCATATTAGAAATGGAAAGAAATGCATTCTTTTCCTCTGTGGTGGTCACTTGCGTCCTGAGTTTCCATCCGTGTGGCTGGGTCTCATTGCAGCACCGTTTGGTGTCTAGAAATGGAAAGCTTTTATCATTAGAACACGGATCTAGCCCTGGTAGTTTTTCCCCATAAGCTCTACTGTGTCAGATACTAATGCGGCTGCACCAGCCTGTGGATGGTTTGTGTTTGGACATCTTTGCCTAACCTTTAGCTTTGCCCTTTTTACATTCTTGGCTTTTAGGTAGATCAGTGGAATTGGCAGGTGGAAATTACTTCATTTTGTTGTCCTTTAGTCAGTTCTCTTTCAGCTTGCATGTAGCCTTTTCAGTGGTTACCAATGCATTTGGACATGTTTCTCTTTTTATTGTTGGTGGTTGTTGTTGAAGGCTGGGCAGGAAGTCAGCAATCCTCTACCTCAGACTCCCAAATGCTGAGATTATAGGACTGTACCACCACAGCTGGGTCCATATTTCTGATACATTTTTTTAAAAAGATTTATTCTTTTATATGAGTACATTCTCTTCTGGCACACCAGAAGAAGGCATCGGATTCCCATTACAGATGGTTGTGAGCCACCATGTGGTTGCTGGGAATTGAACTCAGGACCTCTGGAAGAGCAGTTAGTCTTAACCACTGAGCCATCTCTCCAGCCCTGTTTCTGTTATCTTACATTTTGCATTCTACTTCTGCTGTTTCTGTGCCCCCCCCCCCCCGTTTTTTCTGAGTTTCCTGTTTAATTGCTTTATTTTTCTGGATTAAAAGCAATTTTTCCCCCAGCCTCCTGCCTGGCGTTTTGGAAGTTATATGCTCAAGTTCTTTTGTTAGTGATTAGCTTCGAATTTTATCAGACATTCTTGACCTAAAAGAGCAGACAGTGAGGGCCCTGCCCCTGTCTGTAGCTGCACACGAGCCTCAGGGCACTGCCAGCCACACAATCCCCGCAAGTGCTGGGGCTGCAGGGCTCTGATGGCGACCTTTGTACCTGCCACGTGTTCAGAGTGCTGTTGTGTCGTAGCAGAGGCACTGAGCTCTGCCCAGCAAGTGTAGATTCAGCTGCACACCTGATGTCTTACATAGCTCACACCCTCCTTCCCGGATCATTTTCCAGCTTCCTGAGGCCTTTTCTCGACTGACAGTTCTTTTTCTCAGTACTCCAACTGTATTATTCCCTTACAACTACCTAGCTTCTGTCTTGGCAGTGAGCATGGTCTTGGGGTTGTGCTGTGCAGCCTTTGTGTTTTCTGGCCTTTGCTCTTCCGTGTTTCAACATTTCGGTCCTCTCAATTCTCTTCATGCTCACAGCTCTGGGCGACACTTCCTGTGGCCCTCAGCTTTTATCCCGTGCTCTCTTCTCTTATGAGGCTCTGATTAGAGGTGCGTGCTCTCAGCCTGGTGTTTAGCCCTCTGGTTGGAATTCTGCAACCCGGCTTCAGCTCCTCTTCCTGGGTTATTGCTGTCTAAGCTACTGTTTGCCTAATTTAAGTCATGAAGACGCTTTTAATTAACAATTTTATTTTTAATTCTGAAATTTTCTAATATTGTTGGTTGTTTTGCTAGCTCCTTGGAATATGGTCATGTTTAAACTTTTATTTGTGGTGGTGGGGAGTGCATCAATTCTTGCCCGTGGATGTTAGAAGCTGAATGACGTGTCAGTCACTTCCCACCCCACCCCCTTTTTGAGACAGGGTCTCTCAGTGAACCCGGAGCTCACTGGTTCAGCAGACTGGCTGGTCAGCAGGCCTCAGAAGCCCTCTTGTCTCTGCTTCCCCAATACTGGGATTGCAGGGTGACTACTGTACCCACTTTTTTTTTGTGGATGCCAAGGATGGATGTCAGGCCCTCATGCTTCTGTGGCAAGCACTGTGCAGACTGAGCTTTCTCCTCAGATTCTTCCCAAGTCTTGTGGTTCAGTCCTTTAAACAGTTCCACACACTGAAATCCACGCTAGGGGATGTCTGACCTTAAGGCTCATTTCCCACCCAGGTTCTCCCATCTGCCTGCCTTCTTGTGTTTATCATCTTTAATCGTGAGATGGTATAGCATGCCTTTGTCTTGTAAAGGGGCACAGTGGTTCTTCCTTATCCACACGGTGTTGGTTCCAGGACCTCCCACAGATAACAAAATCTGCAGCTGCTCAAGTCCCTTATGTGGAATGCTTCAGTGTTTGCTTGTAATGTGTGCGCAGCCTTCAGCCACTTTAAATCATCTCTAGGTTCTTCCTGACATCTCATTTACACCACACTGTAACTGCTATGCAAATGGCTGTTTTGCTGTCTACATGGAGAATAATGACCAGAAAAAGACTGAACATGTTCAGTACAGATGGAGGTTTGGGGTTTGGGGGACACTTTTCATCCTTGGATGGTTGACCGTACAGATGCAGTATTTGAGGGTAACAGGAGACAACCACAGTATTAAATGTTTCTGCAGAACACTGAGAACCTGGTAGTCGGCCACTTCAGAGCCCGGCTGTGTCTCCTGTGCAGAAGGAGGAGCAGAACCCCAGGGCCACCTGCGACCTGCACCAACTCCTGTCATCAGGCAGTTCACAGCCAGGCTTTGGGCTGCAGCTTTCTGGTTGATTTCTTCCCAGTCTCTCAGAACTTCCTGTAACCAGAATAGTAAAACAGAATCCACAGTTCTGCATGGTCTGGTTGTGTCGCGGCAGAATGGCCCAAAACCCACACTCCAGGCCCTGGGTAAAGTGGTCTGCAGTAACTGCAGCTACCCCAGACACCGTAGAATGGATCTCAGAAGTTAGTACAAGGCAGAGTATGAAGAAGTGCTATTCAAAAAGTGGCCCCATGTGCTGTTGTTCCGACGTGCTGAGTGTTTCCCATGCACTGCACCCCAAGGCCTCCCGCAGATCCAGGCCTGTCAACGCCTGCATTTCAGGGTTGCAGCCGTGAAGGCCACCGTCATCAGTGTCATGGTCTGTTGCTGTTGAAAGAGGGGGAGGAATTGCCCCCATGTCATCGTGCCAGGGAGCAAGGCTGTGCCCTTGTTGAGGGACAGTGTGGTGCAGGATGGAGTGCAGGCTGTGACTCAGACAGACAAGGGATGAGGCTCTCACAGATCTTTGCAGGGTGACCCTGAGTCAATACGGCTTGTGGCCTGGCCTGCAGGTACCTCATCCCCTGGCCTCTTAGGAACAAGTGAGAGGCTTGGGGTGCAGGGGTTTTTTCACATGTAGGAGTCCCTGTGAAGGTGTGACCCCTGTTGTTTCATTTATGTGACTGCCCTTCTCTGGTATGTCCCCCTGACCTTTCTCTCTGGTTCTCTGTCACCCACCGGGGCTATGACCCAGCAAGTGTTCATCGTATCACCACTTTGGTCAGCAGCGCAGCCTGAGGCATCTTTGTGACATGGTGCCATCCAGCCTCTGCCTGCTTACCTGGGCTCTGCTCACACAGGCTACCTTCTTACACCACTGACTGCTCACATGCTCTCATGCTGCCTGGATCATCTTTCTCTCATGGGCAGATTTTTGGTTATTAACAATGGTCTCTGTAACTCTGCTTCCAGCTCTCATTTTTTGTGTGACAGGGAAAGGGACTTGAAACTAGGCTACTCTGGGTTCAACCCCTGGCCTCACCACTTGTGTGGACAGTTGACATGACTTCTGTGAGCTTTACCACTGCAGTAGGAAGAGGTGGGCCAGCCTCCAGGGGTGTAGAGAGAAGAGCATGGAGAGGGGATGCCCTCCAGCCCCCCTGCCCCCCCCCCACTTGCTGGCATCTTCCCCCCAACCCAAACAAGCTGGCTCTCTAGGCTTAAGCCGCACTGGCGTCACATTGAATGATGCCACTCTGTGGGGACTGCTGAGCGCTCTGACTCCTTCAGCCTCAGCCAAGCCTGGCGTGTTCTGAGACTTCCCCAATTGTGCCCCTCGCCAGGCCCATTGCTGTGGTGTTTGCCTGGTGAGGAGGCAGCTGCCAGCCCACTGTTTACCTTGGGCGCAGGGGCTCCTCTCTGGCAATGTTTCCAGCCACAGAGCGAGGGCAGATTTATGGACTGGGTTACACAGAAATTATTTAAGGCCCTGGTCGGCCAACAATAATGTAAAGACACACAGTGCCTGTTTGGAGACAGATTGCAGTGTCGGTGCCCACACTGCGGTCTGATTTACAGCATAGGCTGACGATCCAATTAGCAGGCACAGCAGGCTTTGAGCTGAGACCAACGCCTTCCAGGATTATGTAGACTTTCCAGGTCCCAGCTATGATGAAATTATAGCTGGAGGCTTGTAAAGCCATGCATGGCTTATAAATGCAGTGTAGTCTTAACTGCCCCGCCGCTCAGCTTACCTGCAAGGCCCAGGAACCCCCTTGGGTCTGGCTGGTTGGTCAGAAATCCCGGGAGATTATTGCAGATAGACCTAGCTCCCTCTGACACTGTGTGACCTTGTGTAAGTGCCTAACATCTCTGAGCCTAATTTTCTCATCTATGATTTGACTGATAGGGCCAAGTGGGACTTAGGAAGAGAGACAGAAACTCTGCCTTGTGAAACCAAAGAGACCAGATGAAGATTGTAGAGAACTCGGCAGAGCCCCTAGCATGCATAGCTATGCCAGAATGGAGTGCACGTTCAAGCTCCTACAAAGAACAAATATCTCATGGCCTCCTCTCTGGTTGTCTGTCTAGTCAGGATGGGGTTACTGAAGACTAAAATACTGCCCACAGTTCTTCAGATAGCAGGGCCTGGGGTCTTGTGCAGTCTGTGTGGGTCCTCAAAACCCCCTTATTAGTCCAGGACTCATCAGCTACCTTCATCTACTTCTGAGGAGCCCACTAAGCAGTTATGGTCAGGGTCTTCCTAAAGCAGCTACTGCATGCATGACCACCCTTGTGCCTGGAACACACTGGGCACATGGTGTCTGCAGATGCTTGCGTTAGGCCTGGTAGAGCTATTGTGTTGCCATGCCCTAAGGGGAGCCAAGTGTAGCTCTCACCAGCAGCCTGTGTGTCACATATGCACCATCCCCCACCCCACCCAGCATCCCTCTCACTGATACACAAGGACTGAGACCCAATGACCTTGGGAGGGAGACATATGTCCATTGAATGTATGTATGAGTTTTCCCGGTCAAAGCTGCCTGCCGAAGACTCTTTATCTGTGTAAGCTGGGAGTGGGTTCATACCTTTGGCCCTCAACCTAGGAAAGCCTGAAAACTTAGCTGGGACCCACAGGGACAAGTCAGCACCCACATAGGCACTAGGCACAGCTGGCTTTTCTTTGCTCGGCTTTGCTGTGTGCTGCAAACCCTTGGCTCCTCCGTAGATTCTGAATTATGGAGGTGGTCCCTGCGGAATCCAGTCCTGCGATTCCGAGGTCTGTGGTGCTATGTGCAAGCTGAACTGTTTGGAAGGACTCTGCTTGAGCAGTCAGGAAGGTCTTCCTAGAGGAGAAAGCACTTGTTCTGCACCTTGAAGGATGAGGGGACTTTGGCCGAAGGAGGAGCAGGAAATCTTTTCCAGGGGAGAGACCATTGTGACCCAAGGGTTGGGCGTGTGCATGTGCATGTATGTGTGCAGTTGTACATATATGATATGTACAGTGTGAATCATGTGACTGTGAATGAGTAGCATAAATGAACATGTCAGTATATGTGTGTACAGTTATGCCAGAAACATGTCTTATGGGATGAATGAACTATAGAGGGTGAGACAGGCAGATCTGAGAGCGAGTATGAGCCAAAAGCATGGCTCTCCGATCCAAACTACCCTACAGGTGTCATACTTTGACCCTGAGGACAGAGGAAGCCAGGCTCTGGTGAGAGTGGACCACAAGAGCCTCCCTATCTTCATCCCTGGCTGAAATGGCCTGGCTGGAGCAAGGTAAGGCCAGCAGGGGGCAGATGCTCAAAAAAGACAGTCACAGGGACCAGGGGATTAACTAGCAGTTGAGAGATGAATTAGAACCCTTCTGACTCAGAGTGAAAAAACCCAGGCCAGCTCTAGGGCTGAACAAATGCCAAGGAAGGATATGGCCTGAAGACTTTTGAACTGACAATCTCTCTCCATGTGGGACAAGCCAGCAGTTTCCAGTGCTTACCCATTTTGTGTCAAGTCAGCCTCTGAGGAAGACTGGACACAGCCACTAAAGCCCTCAAGAGAGTGCAAACCCAAAAGGAAGGGATCTCTACAAAATGTCGGAGGCCAGCAAAACCTCCTACATTTTAAGTTATTGTTTCTGAGAAACCCAGGGGTTCATTGGAACATGCTAGACCATTCTAGCTCTGGTCTGATTTTTAACTTCTGCTAGTTCTTATCCCCTATTACTTGGGGATTCATAGCTTTCCTCATTTTAGTTTCTAGGACAGTACAGACAGGCCTCAGACTGCTGTGTGCTGTCTAGATGTCTCGACCTTCGGGCTGTAGGGCACTGTGAACTCCCAGAACTGATGGAGCCTGGACACACGTGGAGGGTTAATAAGCACTGGCCACATCTTAGAAGGCTATATATATTCTGAGACGGAAGAGTAAAGAAACACAGTCTGATGATGCCTCCCCCATGCACACACCCAGAAGAACACATGAATCGAGTGGGGCAAATGACTTAACTCACGGGGGAAGATGGGCATCCATTCATTCATTCACACCCCCTTTGATGACCACCCTTTGAGTCAAGCCCCTGTGGGCTCTATGGCACAAGTGAAATGTTCTCCTTGATCTTGACAGTGTAGTGGGAAAGCCAGACAGGAGAACAAGGCACGTGGGAAAGTGAGTTGACCTTTGGGAAACAAGTTGTAATTTGTTAGATGTAGACACAATATTATCCAGGAGTATTATTGTCTTCAGGAATGGCCGGAAATCTACTAATGCCAGAGTACTAGTCAAGGATGAGATTAGAAAGGTCAGAAGGGTCCAGGCTAAGTTCCTACACACGGAAGACCTGGCGTTTAGTGTGGAAATCATGATGGGTTACAAATAGAGGCCTCTCCAGGCTAAGGTCACTCTGACTGTCCTCTGCCCCTCCCTGACCAGGACCTTTGACTGTCCCCTGCCCTCCCCAGGCTAAGATCACCAGTGCATAAGCTGTAACTTTGTTCAGCCATTCTCTTGCTCATCACACCCATTTGACAGTGAGCTCTCTAAGCCCAGCAAACGGTGCCTGCTGCAGCCTCTGGCAGCTGCCAGCCCCACCAGCTCATCCCTCATCTCGTCCTCCAGGGCCTGGTTCCTGAGCTCCTGAGTAGCTCTGTCCTGCTTTGATTTGGGGCTCTCCTAATGACATTTGATTGGCAGTAACTGGAGTCAGCTCAGGCAGAGGCTATTTATGTGTTCTCTTTGTTCTGTTAACAATGACTTCAGAGGGACATATGGAATGGATAAGGGGCTACGTAGAAGACAGAACTTTTCAAGACACTAGCAACAATTAGACAGAAACTATTTAGCTAGTTTAACGTGCTTCATTTATAAAAAGATGTATTTACCTAATCTGTCAGATTTTGCACGAAGTGAATTAGAAAAGATACTCTGAAAAGTAATTGGAGTGAAAAGGTATTTCATGGTAGCTGCTTCATTTACTGAGTACCATGTGACTGTTTCAAGGCCCACCTGATGGGCCCAGAGAGCCAGATCCACACTTCCCAAGCGACCCTGAACTTCATGCTGGTGCCTAGAACCTCAGAGGCATCTAAGCTTTATCTTGTCTTCTCTCTTGCCTGTCCCAGTGCTGAAAGCCAGCCTCCTGCCCCTCTCTCTAGATTCAGCTTCCTATCTAAGTGGCACAGAGGAGTTAACAATGCTCTTTGCCTCAGTTTCTCAATCTGTAAAGTGAAGATCATGATAAGTACACTGGAGTGATCTGATCCTAGGGACTGGGTGATACAGCATCCATGCTGTCTGGGACCTTCAAGCCAATAGAGGCTGAGTAGATACACTTTGTTCCCAACCCCAGCCCATAAGAACCCTGTGGGGCTGGACGGGAAGAGGAAAGATTTAGGACTGTCCTGGTTCTGTTCATGTCTCACACGCAGCCCTAGCCACGCATGAGGTTGTTTGCAGGTTTCGGTGGCACTGTCGATGAGAGGAGGCTGCACATGGTCTGTGTCTACCTTCTTCCAAGCCTGCATGGAAACATCTTTCTGCCAAATGCCATTTCTATGTGCTGGCTTGCCACTGCTCACTCTTGGCACATGCAGAGAGGCCTCTCCAGGCCTCTCCAGAGGCTGAAGGACACGATCCCAGGGGATCGTCATGGCTGTGTCACATGCTCACACACATAGCAGCGAGCCTTTGGTTCCTAGGTGTTCCATACTTTGCTCCATGTCCTGCACCCACTGGAGCCTTTCCAAAGCTCTGCCCAAGGGAACAGCAGCCTCGTGGCAGAAACATAGCCTGGTTAGAGGCTGCAGGAACAGAGCAAGCCCAGAGACCCCCTCAGCTAGCACCTTGCTCTAAGGAGGGAGAGAGGAGAGAGACTTGGTCACCAGAGTGGAAGGGGCCAGTCCTTAGATATGAATGTCGATGTAAATCTTTCTGGAACATTCTGGCCTCAGGATCCCTGAGCTTAGGAAAGCATGTAGGGTCACCTGAGTCTGCTCAGAGATAGTTTTAGACATCCAGAGAGTGGCTAGGCCACTCCCTGCTTCTGTGGCCTTTAATGCTGTACCAAGAAAGCATCATCTCCATGTCTCTGAGGCTGTGATGAGACCTGGGAAGGCAGTGTGTTCTCCTTCAGGGTGGCGTCCCCAGGTCCAGAGGACATACGGGCAGGTTGGTGGGCCTGCGTTGCTGCCTCTCTAATATGACCCAACCCATCTCTACTCACACCTTCCCCTAGTGTCCCTGACACCCACAGGCTCAAACCCAGATAGTCACTGATACTAACAAATTACTTAGCTCTGTGGTGACAGATGTGCACTGAATCCAGGCTCTTCCTCATAGTTTCGATGTTACTTTGGCCAAGTCACTTCTCATCTCTGAAGTTCAATCTCTTTTTGTAAGCTAACATGTGTAAGTAGCCAGGTACCTGCCTAACCCAGTGCCCACCCCTCCAGTATCCACACATTGCCCTGCAGGGCTGTGGTGGGATCATCTGGACACCTTGAAGAAAGCACTTGGTTCCAAGTCTTGCTCATCATTTGATGCAGATGGCTGACAGCTTTCCATGACTCAGTTTCCACACCAGTCAACGAGAGGTTATTACCACCCCCTCGCATAGTTTTGGGAAACTCACAAAGCCTGGGGTCTGAATGGACAGGTGCCCTTGGAGAGCAGACACTGGACTCAGGGCTACAGTCTGGCTTTCTCTGTACCTGGAGGCAACCCTGACAGGGGTGCTGGAGCTAACTGGGATCCTCCCTTGTCCACTCTGACCCAGCACTCAGTCACCTCTGCCACGTTCCGCGGCCTCAGGACCTTTGCACTGACCATTCCCCTAACTAGAGTTCTAGAACTCTGGAGCCTGTCATGGGGGGGGGGTGTCTCTTTTCACTCTCAGATTGGCCTCTTCTTCATAGAGGCCTTCCCCAGCCGCCTTCCAGACAAAGTTCACCTTAGTTTGTCACATTATGAGGCCAACTGTTTTCCTGATCATATTACCCTGCCTGACCTTGTCTGCTCACTGGATTGGTGTCTGTGTGGCCTCACTAGTGTGTGACCTGCAGAGGGTAGAGGTCACATGTATGTTCTTTCCCATGCTGTCCATCAGCTAGGGGAACTCCCTGTACCTCAAGACTCTTTACAAGTATATAGTTTATGTGTGGGGGCTCATGGCTGTCTGGCTGAATGGGAAAGGCTGTCTCAGACAGGGCACAGCATCCAAAAGCTGTGTGAACTGAAGATGGGTGGGTCCCTGGATGGGTTCCTGTCTCCTGGGAAACCTGAGGGAAGTAACCCAGGCTAACCTGTCTAAGCACACCTGTTTGGGCCCAGGTGCATGGTGGAGCTATCCTGCTCTTCCACAGGGGCCATCCAGAGCTGTGGGATGGGCTTTGGGGTTTGAGGAGAGGCTAAGAAGGCTGGCAGTCCCACACCTAGCTAGTGATCTCTTGCCCCTTGGACCTCCATAGGCCAAGATGTTCTGTGTTTTAAAAAGCCAGGTAAAAGAACTCTGTGTGGGTAGCCTCTTCCTGCCCAACTTCCATCCACAGCTGGATGATAAAATTAGAAATGGAAAGCCTCTCGAGGCCTCCTCCTGTGTGGCTGTGGCTGGGTACAGGGGCCTGACCCAGCAGGGTGGGGGTCGGAGGCTCTTAGGCCATGGGAATGTTTGCTTTGCTTCCCCCAAGAACTGGCTGTGGCCATGTAAATCACCCGGAGGAGATCTAGAGGGTCCCAAATGCATATGTTGTTTTTTATAGAGAAAGAAAGACAAAGACAACAATCTCTGTGGTCTGCATAAAGTATTTTAATCATTAATGAACAAGAAAGAGCAAACCCCTGGAGCAGGCAGGAATTTGAGGGAAGACTGGTGAGGGCCGCCCATCCCCCTGCCACCTGGGCCCCCGCTGCGCAGAGCTGGTCCAGGCATAGAAGCAGCAGGAATGGGGGAGGGGCCGTCAAAGGATTTGAAGGGACCTGCCGGGTTCTACCCACTATGACCACACTGTCTATCCTTAGTAGCATATTGCTGAGCATGTGTGAGGCAGGAGAATGCCACAGTGGAGAGGCCAGGGGAGTGGGGCTTTGGGCTCAGTGACAGTGTACATGCATGTATCTGTATGCATGTTAAGCTTTCAGCTGCTTAGGAAACATGTCATTTGTACATGTTTACTAATTGTGAGTCTACATGACTGTGGGGCTACATAATCTGAGTAAGTGTGGGGCATTCAAAGTGTGTTGGGTGGATGTAGTTACAGAATATATGTTTTTAGGATTATACGTGGTTGGGAAGGCTCTTAGTTATAAAAACGTGGGAATGTAAGTGTGGGTTTTAGTGTAGGGTTGGAGAGTTTGTATAGTTAGGTGTGTGCATATTGGAGATGTGGTAGAAACAGGTATTCACAAGAACCATTACCCGTCTACATCCAAGGTACGCAATCCCAAACACCACACCCAGACACACTCCTTACCCAGTAATGCCCCTCCACCCTGTATATATATAACACACACACTACATATATGTGGTATATACTACATAGACCGGAGGGCTGCCTCCAGTCTATAGTACACAGGAGGGCTGCCTCCTGTCTGTAGTACACAGGAGGGCTGCCTCCGGTCTATAGTACACAGGAGGGCTGCCTCCGGTCTGTAGTACACAGGAGGGCTGCCTCCGGTCTGTAGTACACAGGAGGGCTGCCTCCGGTCTATAGTACACAGGAGGGCTACCTCCGGTCTATAGTACACAGGAGGGCTGCCTCCTGTCTGTAGTACACAGGAGGGCTGCCTCCTGTCTGTAGTACACAGGAGGGCTGCCTCCAGTCTGTAGTACACAGGAGGGCTGCCTCCAGTCTTTAGTACACAGGAGGGCTGCCTCCGGTCTATAGTACACAGGAGGGCTGCCTCCGGTCTATAGTACACAGGAGGGCTGCCTCCGGTCTATAGTACACAGGAGGGCTGCCTCCTGTCTGTAGTACACAGGAGGGCTGCCTCCGGTCTATAGTACACATACTATAGGTTGTATGTGTGTGTTTTGGATGTGATTAGGTGTAAGCTTCAGGAGGTTGGTATGGTTGTGGCATACGCTGGTGTTTAGGGAGTGCCACAGGGCTGTGCGGTATGAGTTTGTGCCTGCTAGCTATGCATGTGTAGTGGGCATGTGTGCTGGAGGACATTGAAGAGGATGTTTTCAGTGTGTGCATGTGTAGTGAGTGGAGAAAATGAGCAGGGATGACTCGGCCTGTGACAGGGTAGTAGGATGGTTAGCTTTGCCTTGAACAACGTGTCAGGGGTACATCGTGTGCACATGTGTTAGGTCTAAGGGGTTGGTGCATGTGTGCTGGGTGTGCGCTGTGTGTATTTGAAGTATGCATCGTGCACGTGTATTGGTATAAGGGATTGTTGAGTGTGTATTGTGAGTGTATATTGGATGTAAGGAGTTGGCGTGTATTGGGTGTGCTTTGTGCATCTTTGGAGTATAAAAAGTTGGTGTGTGTTCCTTGTTTGTTTGTTGGTTGTAGAGTTGGTGTGTGCATGCTGAGTGCTTATTGTATATGTGTTGGGTGTGGGAAGATATTGTGTGTGCTAAGCATTCATTGTACATCTTTTGGGTGTAGGAGGTTGGTCCCTTATGTGCTCAGTGTGCATTGTTTGGTTGATGATGTTGAGATATCAGTGTGTGTGTGTGTGTGTGTGTGTGTGTGTGTGTGTGTGTGTGTGTATGCAGAGTGGGTAGGTAGGATTGGTTGTAGGCTCCAGTTCCTGCCAGAGAAGCTACATTTTGTGGCTGGCCTAGCTGGATTCTCATTCAGGAGCCTGTAGTCCCACTCTATCCTCAGACTGAGAGCCACATGGGAATTTTAGCTGGCTTGTAGGCATAGTTCTTGGAGGCTAAACAAACCCAGGGAATGGAGCAAGCTCGGATGTCAAGGTCTAGGTGTGGTCACTACAGAAGCCTGAGGAGATGGTGAGCATCCAGGAAGCCAGGCTTAACATGGGAAGAGCAGAGAGAGAGCTGGTCCATAGATCTCAAGAAAGCCCCCCTGGGGGTGGGGGCACGTAACCAAAAGCACTCTGTGAAGCAAACTCTCATCCGGTTTTGTTCAAGCAGCTGTGCTCTGAGATGCTGTCAGTACTGACTGACCTGGCATCTTCCCAGCAGCCTCGGGAGGGTCAGGACAGAGATAGTCATCCCACTGACAAGAGGGCAGGAGTCTGGAAGGAACGTCCCTTCTATGGACTCAAGGTCCACTGGATTCAGTGCAGCTGGGGCACCCTCAGCCTGCTTCTTCAGCAAGAGGCTTCCATCTGGGCATAGGTGGTTGGGTGTGGATGGGCCACCACGGGTCCCAAGATGATGGCTCCTCACTTCCCCGGGGGGCTCTGTAACCACAAGAAGCAGATTATTCCGTTTCTTTATATACATAGTCATGTGAAATTTTGCAGAGCAATAGACGAGGACTCCCAGGCTCGTGAAGGAGACCATCATCTGACCCATTTCTGCCATACAAGAGAGTGCTTACTTAACGCAGTGTCTAGACTGCGTGCAAACTTGACAGGCTATCAGCAGGACACTCCAGTGAGAAGAGCTTAAGTCCCAGCTTGCTCTCATCTTGGATGAGGTCATTCACCTCCCTGTTTCTCAGGTTCCCTCTGGGGTTGTTAAAAAGATTATGTTAATTAGGACTGTTAAGTGTAGTGTTATAAAAATGGAACCTCCCAGGATTACATGGGACACCATGCCCGTCTTTTTCACAGCAGTATTATAGTCCCTGACGTGGGTTGGGGTAAAATTTACCCAGTTAACTATTGGACTAGTCTTCTGCTATTTGTATTTTGTAACCAGAACATCCATTAACTATCTTCTTGCATAAAACTTTGATCTCCAGGCCCACAGTGGAGAGGTCAGAGGTGAACCTGTCCCTATGAGTCTATGTTCCTCCATGTCCAGTTAGAACGCTGGAGTCAGAGTTCCCCTGGCTGCTACAAAACCAGTCCCAGGATGCTCATGCCTGAGCCCCCTCTGATGTCACCAACCTGGAGCATCACTGTCCATGATTTGCAGTGATGGGTCCTGAGCCACAGCCTTTACTCCCTGTGAGAGAATATTCCTTTTTTTCCCCCATTAGAGCATGCTTGCCTGGAAGGAATCTAACTCCTTTTGGGATAAAATCAAATCCAGATCCCTCAGGATTGTCAGGGGAGAGGAAACCCCCTGAGCTGAGCTCAATCTAATGGCTCTAACACCTGCTGGGAGAGCCTTACCTCTTTACAGGGTCATGTGCTCCTTGAGGCCCACGTCAACCCTCGAGGCTCTCCTTCCTAGAAGAAGGTTCTCCTTGGGCTCTCCTTCCTAGAAGAAGGTTCTCCTTTCTAGGAGGAGTTTTGGCAAGCTGGGCTGTTTGTCCCTTGTGCCCCGAGATCCACTCTGCCACTTCCTAGATAGCTGAAATGAGCAGGTTACAGCTTTGTGGCTGCTTGTTTGCAGCGTGGGGACAATAACAGCAATGACCTGCGGAGCTGTGGGAGGAAGATGCTTCTGCCTGGAAAGGCTTCAGTATGGCCCCACGTGGGGTAAGAATTGCACATGCGGCTTTTGTTCAGCTCAGAAGCAGTCACCTCTGCAGTCACAGATCCGGGAAGGAACTCATACCTGGGCCATATTAACAATCCCACAGCTCAATGACAGAGAGAAACAGTGGGCTTTTTAATGGACAAAGACTTGAGTGACATTTCTGTGAGCAGTTATAAAGAAAAAGATATTTGATGTCATTAACCAGGAAAACGGAAATGGCAGTGAGAAGAGACTGGACGCTGCTTAATGGCAGGACCCAAAATCATGGCTCTCATACGAGGGTTAGGGAGCTGTGGAGACCCTGGACCACCCCACAGTGATGGTGCCCTGACTTTAGAAAACTATCTGCAGTTCTTCAGGCTAACATACGGTTGACGTCTGTGTGGACTTTTCATTCCATTCTGAAAGGTACTAAAAGGGAGGGTGAACATCCACACCAAAACCCATACGTGAGTATTCGTGGCCTCACTGACCATAGCCAAAATCTAAAGACCAGCCTAAGCGTCCACCGGTAGATGGACAGATGGACTCCATACAAGCACTTCTGTGTGGTTATTATTATTAATGTATTAATTTATTATATTTGTGTGTGATGTCATGGCAGGGCATGAATGCCACAGAGCATGTGGAGATGTCAGATGCAGCTTTTGGTAGTTGGCTCTCTCCTCCACTTAAACATGGGTTCTAGGAATTGAACTCAAGTTGTGTGGCTTGCACAACAAGCATCTGCAGGCCCCCAAAGAACATTATCAAGCCCTAAAAATGGCTGAAGTGCTGTATACACTACAACATGCACAGAAGAATCTTAGAAACACAAAGTTAAGCAAAAGAAGCCAGGCATAAAACCTACATGCTATGTGATTCAATTTATGTGTCAACAAAGAAAAGAAAAGACTGACCTACAGGAATGGGCTGGCTGGAGTTTCTGGGGACTCGGGAGAGGGAGAAACGAGGAGTGACAGCCAGTGTGGCACAGGGTTTCTTTGGGTGAAAATGTTCTACAAACCATTGTGGTGATGGTTGCCCAGGCGTGAATATGCTTGACACCACTGAATTATATGCTTTAAGTGGTGGGTTTTATGGTTGTGTGTGTTCCTGCTCTGCAGAGCTATTGAAAAGTCACTGAAGCCTCCGGATGACCACAGGGAAACACACCCAGCGTATCTGGCCTCAAGCTTGAACTTTGTGGCTCAGCTTCACAGGGCAGGGGCCAAGGCAGCTCAGCAGCTTCTGAGTTGATGCAAGGGCTGCTGCCCTCAAGCCCAGGCCCAGGGCTGTGGCCACAACACAAGACAGAATGTCAGAGTAGCAGAAGCTTGGGTCCTGAAAGATCATTTGTGACAGTTTTATGTGGGGACCATGGGTCATTGGATAGAGAGCACAGTCCTCCCTCTGCCCCTCACAGGAGAGACTGGCCTCAGTGACCTGAGCTCTTCCTGGGAGGGATGAGCCCTGTTTCTGATGAGAAATGGCTGCCACATGCCCTGGTGGTCTCTGATGACTGGCGTGAGCAGAGAGACACATACAATCCTTAGTCCTAGCCTAACCTGCATCATCAGGTTTGTGTTCCCTGACTCAGTCCTCCCAGCAGCAGTGAACACTGCTGTGGCAATTAGCAAATGTGTCCTAAGTCATGGCCTCACCATTCTGCAGGTCCCCGCTGAAAGCTCTGCTGCTGGAGAAGGTCTAGGGGTACTGAGTGTGCTGAGGGAGCTTTGCGGGTCAGGCGGGAGAGTGGGAGGGAAGCAGGCTCACCGAGGTGACTAACTACCGTGTCCGCCTCAGAAGAACCCGTGCTGTAGAGGAGTGGAGTCCAAGGCCAGAGCGCCACCTAGCACTGTTAGCAATGACAGAAGGGACAGCCCTGACAGCATCCACTGCTGCCTCTACTCCCTGTCACTCTTATCCAGCTGGACGGAGAACCTGGGGCCAGCAGTCTGAGCACAGGGCTGGAAGGTTGGAGATAAGATCGAGCTCCAGTAACCTATGTGACACTCAGCCTGGAGCCCGTCTTTGTTGTTTGTATCTGCAGCACTCCCACTCCCACCCCATGCCCCAACCCTCTGTGATTGTAAAGCAGAGAGCCTTCTCCTTCCCCAGCAGTGAGATGGGACAAGAAAGCTGACTCTGATGGAGTGGTTTGTTGCCATCAGCAGACCATCTGGGAAAATCTGCAGACAGTCCATTGCCAGGTCAAGACCAGGACTGCCCCATGTCTGGCCTCTTCCTGAAGCAATAGAAATGAGCACAGAGTCTGGAAGTTACTGTGCTGAGTATGAGGCTGTGATGGAGGAGGGACGTGGCTAGGAAGCCTGGGAAGTCAAGGGGGGCTTCTGAAAGGGGTGGCAATGAGCTGGAGTTGCCAGGCGACAGGCATTGAGTGGATGGTGGTGGGAGGGGCACGTGGGTCCTGGCAGCATGGAGCAGACCATTCTTTACTGCTCCTGATCTTGTTTTAGTCCTTACACTAAATCTACTTCAGAGAGGGTCATGTCATCTCTGCTGCAGGACAGGGGTCAGGTGACATGCTCAGAACCTGAGCCAGCAAGCTTCAGAACTGGGACTTGAACTTATCTCCTGAACCATAGCCCAGGCCCCATCCAGGTGCCTCGGGAATGTGCTCCAGTGTTTGAGGCTGTGGTGATGGGTGTTGAGGGTGCATTTGCCCCTTCCTGGGGCTCTGCAGCTCAGTGTTCTTCTGGGGCTACTGTATAGCCACCACCCTCCTCATCTGTCACCACCATTTAATTAACCATGCCACTCTGTCTCCCTGATACCTCTGTCATCACTGGTTACCATGTGTGAAACAGGATCTCAGTGAGCTCATCCTTGTGAGCAGGCATCCATGACCTTCATTTAGTTCATCCAGGGAGTAACCTACAGGTCCCCAATATAGGCATGCAGCTGCCAGCACCATGGGCTTCATTCCAAGCCATTTGCCCACCACGTCCCTAATCGCCAGCTCCTTCTTGAAGTCACCACACTGTCCTCATGTTTTTATGAAAAAACTTAGTGGAAGAACCTTTGCCTCTGTCACATAGGAGTGAGTGTCCCATCCAGACATGACTCAGACCTTCCTACGGACACAGGAGAGTAGGCACATCCTGCAACCCAAGGTTACCTGCTGAACTAAAAGACAGGTCTAGAATTGCAACCTCAAACCATCCATAAAGGACTGCACTGACCACTAACTTTTTACAACAGAGCGTAGTATGAAATGGGAGACAGTGAGAATAATGTTTGCAGAAAGCAGGGTATAGCAAGGAAAGGGTTACTCTGACGGCACCACTCACACTTGACCACATGATCATTTTGGAGGATTGTCCAGGCTTTTCTCTTTCACGTGACAAATGCTCTAAAGGGAGCCATGCTGCGCTTGCTATTCCACAGTTAGCTGGGGGACGGGGCGGGGGGGGGAAGGTGGGGGGGAATGAATGAGTGAATGAATGGGTTAATGAATTCCAGTTGGTCCTACTATGCCACCAGCTGGCCAGACCTGGGAATCACCTAGATTGCCTTTCCCATGTCACCAGGCACCCAGTTCTCTTCAACTACCTGTCTCCTGCAGCCTTGGACCTCAGTTTCTATGTCTGTGCTGAGGACTGTAGGTAGTAGTACTTCAGCAGTATCTGGCAATGTCTCTTTACAAAGCACTGAGGTGTCTCATCCTTACGACTCTCACAACGAAGCAGGCATGCTGAAGTCCAGAGTTAGATGATTGGTACCAATCGCAGCCTTAGAGGAGCACCAGAATCTGCTGAAGCCCGAGGTAGACAGAGGGCATCAGAATCAGAATCCAGACACAGGTGACTCAAAGATCAATACTTCATCCATCAGGATGAACATGTGGGGGCAGGAGGATCCTGCCTGGGACTACAAAGGTACATACACTGCCAGATCTACGGGACAAAGAAAGCCTTGGTAAGCCTTCGGGCTGCTGGGGTGTCCCCACCTGTCACATGAGGGCCTTTGGAGGCCCAGCTAAACCTGACAGGTTCCCTGGGCTGAAGTAGACTCAGGACTTTATCCCTACAGGTTCCTGCTGTGACATCCCTATTGCTGCTGAGCCCTGACATGGGTATTCCAGGATGAGGGGGCAGTGCTGTGAAAAGTGAAGTTAGGCTGTCCCTGTAGGCTAAGGAGCTGACCTAACAAGCCCACGGGGGTGGTGGCAGGCTCTGCTTCTATTCTAAGCCTAAGATGGGTTTTTAACCTTGACAACAGCAGCTGGCAGTCTCAGAATCCCTGGCCATGTGGTAGATGCTGGACATGAAAGGTGATGAGTAGAGCAGAATTCGGTAGATTCAGAGTAGCAACAAGGACGCCAACGGGGGTGAGGGGGGGCATATGGAGGATACAGGGCCTCCCTAGTTTGGATCCTGGGCTATAGTTTCCTCCTGGATCAGGCTGAAGACTCCACTTTCTATCCCCTGCCCTGTTGGCACTCTCAGGGTCCTGCCTGGGCCCAAGTGCTAAGCAGCAGTTTCTTTTCTTTGAACTCTGGGTACCCAGGTCACAGCTGAGTGGCTCAGTGCAGCAGCGTCTTTCTCTTTTTGTTCTCCTCAGTGTTTGAAGCCAAAGCTAAATGTTTTAATTTCACATTATTCCTGACATAATGCTAATGAGTTCCAGCCGGGGTAGTGAGGCTCCACTGAGCCAGGCATCTGGGCAGCTGGCTTCCCAGAAAGTGCCTCATGTCCCTGGAGCTCAGAGGACATTGGTACAGTGAGCGCATCCCCTCGGGGACTTGCTTATCACATAGATGTAGTTCTTTGGTTTTCTTAGCTGGGTCTTCGGTGTGGTGACAGCTGTGTGTGTCTCTCTGGTCCAAGAGAGGGAGCGTCCATGGGTTAGTGGAAAGCCCAGGCCTTTGTGGAGCCTCAGACTGGGCTGGACTACCCTGCTGGACTACCCTGCTGGAGATTTGCGGTTTTAGGAGTGCGCAATATGGCCATGACCACATTTTCTGGTGACTTAGTAACTGTTCTTACTCTAGTCATTTCTTTACTGTGGTCAGTGTTTCCTCAATCCCTATAACACTTTGTTTTTGATTCAGTACATAGTAAGAGCCCTGGTGATGGACGTCCTTGGAAGTCTCATCTAAGAAAATCAGTACTGTGGCCCCTCCATCTTGGGGAGTCTGAAGATCAGCCAAGCAGGGCATAGATAGGGCTTCTGAGCCTGATTGAGGGGTGCCATTGGTGCCAGCTATGGTCTTCTTTCTTGTCTGTGTTTCTCCATGTTACATCAGAGCTCGTTCTGAGGCCAATGTGAGGAGAATACATTTAACTTTTAAGTTTACCACAGCACAGGCATCTTTGCCGGGGAGCCCATCCCCAGAAGCCCACAGAGCAGTACCTAGCAGTCTCTAGTATTCTCTCAGTTCTGGGACATGCAGGCTTATGTAGAACCAAGGGACCCTCAGTCACTAACACTGACACGTGCTAAGCCACGCTGCCCTATTTCTGGTCAAAGCCCACTTGTCCCCTGTCCATCTGATTGAGTCTGTGCTGGTTCTGAAAATCTGTCTTCCCAACTGGTAGGGGACAGACTTCCTTGAGGCACACAGAAACTACCAAAAGGGCAGTCAGGATAGATAGAATACTACCAATACTCCTAGGGTTTGGTCTCCCCACTAGTGAGATTCCCCTTTGTCCTGGTCAGAGCACTGTTTGGGAGATGGGAATTTGGGGGACTTTGCTCTTTCTCCCCTAAGCTCACTCCTGGACCTAACTTGGAAGACCATCACTGGACAAGCTACCTCCCTACTCTACCCTGGAATGTGGCTCTAGATGAGGAAGGGAGAAGGACTTCCTTGGGTCATGTTTGCTCCTTGATTTTATTTAGTCCTTAACAGGTATTCACACACACCAGGAACCATCCTGGACACTCTTGTGTGGGTTAATGGCAGAAGCATCATTTGCATAGTAACTCCTTGACTCATACATACAGTCTGCAGAGTTCTTTCCACTTGGTCTTGAGCTTGCTCAGAAGCCAAGAACTTGCCCCTATCCACTCTCCTTTCTGCTTCGTCATCTCCACTCTGTCGCCTTTAAGCACTTACAGTTCCCTCTGTTCCACACACACCCACTCTACAGATGAGAACTGAGTGAGACCTAGTGGGGAAAGGCACTTCCCAGGGGATCTGGCCTAGTGATGGTCTTCTGTATGGCTAGTTAACAGGATGTCACCATGGACACTGGAGAATGGGCCATGAGCAGAGCCATTGACAGTACACCCCTCTTGACTACTGTGAGCCATAGAGCAGAGGCCTTGACTGACATGTGGACCTCCCTGCCTCATCTAGCTTACTGGCCACTGGTGGAGCTGTGAGATATGGACCTCCATGCCTGGATACCTTCTCCACCTACCTCTTAGAACCACAGCCTGAACAAACTGGGGCTCAGCCTTAGGTCATTCCCTTGCTATTCAGTGCCTCTACTTACCCATCTCAAGCCTCTCCCAGGGTTGCTCTGATGCTGATGGGACCAGGGAAGAGGAGTGCTCGGCACACTGGCACCCTGGCCACCAGGATGGTTCTCCTCAGCTCATGTCCTCAATAGTTGGATTTTCTGTGGCTGAATGTGCAGGCAATTGCTGCTACTTTCTCTGTGTCCTTCACTAGGTCAAGGCTACATACAGGGCTGTGAGGCCCTGGACCCAGGTTGTCACAGTTCCTTAAGGCCACCTCTACTGGGCACCCTTCATGAGTTTGAGCGCTGGCTTCCATCTGTGTTGCAAGCGTGGTGCGAGGCTCCAGAGCCTCAAGCAAGGCACCAGGAAGGTGTGGTGAATGAGCAGGGAAGAGTCCGTGTCGGCACCAGTAAGAGTTCCATGGCAGGCCAGCAGGAAGGACGCTTAGGAAAGGCCTCAGGATGAGCCAAGCCTAAGAGAACCAGAAGGGCTTAAGAGTAAACCAAGGGCATTGTGGGAAGGAACAGCATGGGTGTAGGCTGGGGGCAGTGAGGTGTGGACCAAGCTAGAGCAGAGTGGGAGCTGGGCATGGGAGGCCACTGTCTTAGGGTTTCACAGGCTCTCTGCTCAGCCCAAAGCCAGCCTAATATAGCTACCCTGTGGAAGTTAGGAGTCAGGGTACCTAGCCTCTTCTCCCTGAAGCTCCTGGGCTACCCCTTAGAGATGCCTGGGGTCTAAAGAAAGGGTATACTTGGGAGTACAAGACTGTATATAGCCTTAGGACCCAACTATACTAGTGGGTGTCTGGATGCTGGTGTGTCATCAGAGAAGCCTTTTGTCTCTAGGTGGCATGCCTTTCTTCCAGAGCACATGTACTGGCTATTCTGAGGCTACCCTCATTCCACACGTGTGTCAGTTTCTGCGTGTGTTGTGTTCACACAGATTATGTGTCAACGAGTGTGTCTAGAGACAGTAGAACTGGTGTGTTTGTGCAGGTGGTAGTATCTGAGGCTTGTGTATCTGGGTGTATGTGCAAGTGTGTGTGTGCTGTCCTGAATGTCATGAGTTATGGGGTGTCTGTGTGGTGGGACTGTGGAGTATGTGGGCAGGGCCGTGTATGGGAGAGATGTCTAGGTCTTGGTGTGTATGGATGAGTGTGCTGGTATCCTAGGTCTGTCTTTGACATATTGCTAAGTTGAAAGGAAGAGAGTCAATTTTAGGGTGTATATGTATGTGTGTCTATGATTCTGGGTCTCTAATTTGGTGGCCTGGTGTGCATGCGTCAGAGAAAAAGCTATTCCTTCTCTTGGGGCCCTGGCCCTTATCCAAGCTGCTCTGTATACTCCTGAAAGGCAGGGCATCTTGGTCCTTGCCGGCTGATAAACAAGTCTCTAGGCCTCTCTCCACTACTAGGAATAGAAACCTGTTTCATTTGTGGACAAGGCTTTGGACCCAAGGTGAGCCTGACCCAGAGTGGTGGATGTGGTCCTGGTAAGGAAATGTTCAGGCACCGTATCCTCAGAACCCTCTTCCCAGGACAGGCATGACTCCTCTGTCCCCTCCTGCCCTGCCTTGCTCTATGCCTGCCACTACCACAGTCTGCCAGCTTCTCCGGGTGGTTTCAAGGGCTCCTGGGACCTGGGTTAGCAAGAGGAGATTGCCACACTGGCCTGCCTGGGATGAGGGTGTGCCTCAAGGCACAAAGATCAGCACAGGGCTGAACCCCAATCCCATCCTTCGTGAGCTCAAGGACTCTCACCTGCTCTGGGCCTCAGCTCTACCTTTAATGGAGTCAGGCACTCTGACTGCCTGATGGGATTGGGGAGACAGTGTTTAGGGTGTTTGGTCTGGTCGCAGGTATGTAGCAAATGTGACAGCTGCTGCAGGCAGAGTCCCCTACTGCATACAGCTGCCTACTTACTCTTTGTGCCCAAAATTGGACTAGACCTCCTCCAAAGGCCTCACAGTCTAGAGACAGAGTCCAGGTCAGTGTCCTTCAGCCCCACACTCCCAAGCCTTCTGTGTTAGTCTCTTCCCTTCATGCCTTGACCATCCCCCAGAGGACTGGCAAAGCCTGGAGCTCTGGAGAACCCTGTGAAAGCCACAGGGATCATAGGCTGGCACACTCACTCAGGGCCAGTCTGAGTCTCTCCCAGGGTGAGGGGCTGAGGAGTGGCCCTCAATTCTCGGATGGCTGGCCTTTAAAGTTGGCCAAACACAGCGTTGTTTGACATCTTGGAAAAGAATCTGGCACCGCACATTTCTCCCATCTAAATCATTGTAAAGTGACTTAAAAGTTTGTACAAAAATGAGAAGTTGATCTCTGAATGGCCTGCCAGGCTATTGTAACCCAATATATTTTACCCTTAAACCAGAAATGTGTTTGTTTAGAAGCAAGTCACTGGCAAATGCCAAATCTGGAGGCATTTCCTCCCCTGTCCTGCCTCACACCCCATCCCCCCAAACCTCTTCTTTCCCCTGCATCCAGCTTCTTCATTAGGGCATGAGAAACTGGGCCTTCCTTCTTGGGCCATGTGAGCCTCAGGGAGGAAACTTGACATTCATTAGGCACCAACTGTGTGCCAGGTCCTACTCTGGTCTCTCAATGTATTTACTCCTCAGAGCTGTTTGTTTTAGAGAGGCGAAAAATAAGGACAGGGATGGGATATGATTTGCCTAAATTCATGGTCCTTGGTCTATGTGAGTTTCTGCATGAGTTTCTATCATGTTTCTACACCTTATGTGTGAAACAGAGCCCTTGGTTCTTCTCCCGGGGCCAGAGGGAAAGACATCATCACCAGAGCCAACTGTGTCCGCCACCCAGAAGGTTCTCCTGCACGGTCTCAGCCCTTACCCATGAGCAAAAGGCTCAGAAGGCAACTTGCTGAGAACCTAACCAGTCCTGCAGATTTTAAGCATAACCCAGGGCCTGAGAGGTCCTAGGCTTTGACTAACCCCCCTCCCCACCCAGAACTGGAAGGGTCTTTGGGTTGGGCCTGGAGGGGAAGATGCTACTCCCTCCCTGGCTCCAGCAATGGCTCCCCTCTGTCTTTCATCTCCTGCCCTCCGTACTGTGAGCTGCACGCAGCAGTAATGGATTGCAGTGGACTTTTTTCAATTAGGCTGATTTTCCTCTGCCTGTTACTATAAAACTCCAGATGGTCCGGGGCTTCACGGTTCCCGGGGTATTTTCCCCCATTATTTTAATCTTCTTTCGTAACGCGCCCCACATGTGGGAACAGGGCCTTTCAAGGCTCTGTACTCTGTGGGTCAGCCCTGTTCTCCTCTCCACTAGGCTGCCCAGGTTTCCCTTTCTGTGTGGCAGCACCACAGAGATCAGTTCCCACCATCAGCCCCGGCCTGGATTTGCTGAGAAGCAGAACCCATGTTGGGCCCAGTTTGAAATCACAGGAATAACAGACTGGTTTAGGTGGTCTGTGAGTACCCCGAGGCACTGGGCTAAGTTTAGGGGTGTGCAGCCATGTCAGTCAGACTCCAGGTCAGCTCTGATTGGCTATGTGAATGTGGTGACATCACCCTTCTGAACCTCACTTCTGTCATCTGCAGGGTGAGGCTGGGAAGTTACTTCCCTGGCAGGGCATATTGCCTTGATTCAGTGAAGTGTACACAGCACTAGCCAGGGGTAGGTGTGTGAGGGGCATCACCAGACACCTGGTATTTTGAGTTCACTCCACTTTCTCTTAGGATGTATTTTAGTGTTGATAACCACCTATCTTGACATGTTTTGAGACTGTTATACACCTAAGTAGTTTTCCCCCAAAAGTCACCCTGTCTGTTCCCATGTGTGTGAGCCTTTGCTTCAGGCTAGATGAACCAGGACTCTATCTGGTTAGTTGGACAGCATGTTTAAATTTACCTTGAACAAAAGGTGCCCATGGAACTGTCTGAAGGCCACTGATGGCATCAAGACCAGGCCCACAGGATGCTACAAGCATGTTTTGGTTCGAAAACAGTACCCTCCCCATGAGCCCAGGAGATGTCTGGGCTCTGGACAGGTAAAATGAACTTACCTAAGAGCATCCCCTCAGTGCATAGAGGATGGACTGGTACCACGCTGTCCAAGATTCTGGAGAACACTGGTGTGCAAGCTGATGACTCTGTCAGTTATCACCAGGGCCAGGTCAGATCATACTGGCCAGAATGCAGGGTAAAAATGTATAATAAAGTGCAAGAGAGCCAAGCCTAGTTGTAGCAAGGAGGGTTAAGGACAGACCTTATCTAGATGCTAAGTCCTAGTTCTGGATGCCACATGGGAGTGAACTGGGAAGAGGCAGGCAGCTCTGTAGTACTCAGGTGGGCAGAGAAAGTATGAAGATGGCACCTCCATGGGCTGCTGGTAGACTGGATGCTGACGTTACAGAGGAGACAGGTCCCTAGCTTAGCATCTGGGTAGAAGGTGGTCCCATCAGCAGAAGCCGTGCTAGAGCACCCCACGTGAGCAGCCTGGTGTCATATTATCTGCTGGCCCATGGCAGTGATAGAAGAAGAGTGTTCTGTAAAGTTTTTCAGGATCAGAAATGCCAGAGCTCACTTGCTCCTCCGTGTGTGTGATCAGAGGCAGCCCCCAGCTCCAGTCTCTGCTTTGCCTCTGCTTTCCCTCATTGGCTCTCTAGAACCCCAGTGCCCCTGCAGCTCAAAATGCCAGTGCTTGTGCCTGCTTTCTCCCTGAGATGAATCTCTTGGCAGCTCATTTGTTGAAACCTAGGCATCAGGGCTCAGCCCCTCAGAAAGGCTAATCCCCAGCCCTGTCACTAGAAGGCCCCCCGCGTTCTGCCCCTTAGAGCTCTCAGCAGCTCCTGCTCTATGTGGGACAGTAAGGCATTTTGTGCCTTTGTTGTTGGAAGGTAGAGTATGGTGAGGGGGTTAAGCCAGGTGTGGGCTACAGGGGATGAGGAGTAAGAGGAGGAAAGGGTAGGGGGAAAGTGGGAGTATCCAAACAGACAGACAGACACATGCACATATGCACACACAGAGACTGCCTCAGGCCAGCCGCCACTTAACCTGCTCTGGGACCTTAGGCAGCGGCGACAGTGACAAGATCAGAACTTGCTGTGTGTTGTTTCACTTAGGACTCCCATCCAGTAAGGTTCGTGGCGTCCCCTAGTTTACTGATAAACTGAGACCCACAGAGGAACTTGCCTTGGATCACTCAGGAAGTGAGCAGCCAGCAGTTGCCAGGATAGTCTGTAGCAGAGGCCATATCTGTAATCAGTGTGCTCTATGCTGCTGAGCCTCAGCCTCTCATCTCGCTAGGCAGTTATACATACCCAGAAGGCTATGGGGACAGCATGCTGTGGTGGCACCAGGCCCATTGGAGCCATGCACAACAAGTGTTGGCCCGATGGTCACTCCCAGCGTCTTCTCCATCTCTGACCTCATCTGTGCAGTTCTTGAATAGAGATAATCGATATGGCCACAGGGTTTGCAAGGGCTGAGCAGGTCTGGATGCTGGTTCGGATGGAAGCATGGATCTGCCAGGATCTGTATGGCATCTTTATCTCAGACCTATACTAACAAGGCAGCATCCCTTTTCCGCCTGCTGCTTCCTCTTAAGTGTCCTTAGAGTGACAGGCCACTCCCAGGACACAAACCATTCCACCACAAATGCAAGTGGGGTTAGGAAGGCTCCCCCTAGGTGATGTCTAAGCAACAGAGACATGTATTTGCTAAGGGGGGAAGAAGGAAAGGGCCCTCGAAGCCTCGTGAACTTATTAAGAAAAGGCCTTCCGGATGGAGACTCCTGGCGAGTTCTGAGTCGTCTCTCCACAGCTGACGTATGGGCTGTATGGGGCGGGAGAGACGTTTGGGGCCATCCTGGAAGACATTAACATAGATCCTGGATTTCTGAAAAATGTATACATTAAATTATCAGAATGGGAAGGGAAGACTTCCCAGGAGAGGTGCAGTCTGAACAAAGGCAGGGATGGGGAAACAGGTGTTCTGAAGCCCAGACAAGGATCCATAGATTCCTGACGGGAAAGAGGTAAACTGATCCCCAGAGTCTGACAGACTCTCACAGTCAGAGAAATCACGCAGCTGAGAGTTATTGGTCTCCTTCAACAGTCTTTCCCCTAAATCAGTCAGTAAGCAACTGTGGGCCAAAGTGGATGCTGAGAAAAGCCCTGTTTCTGCCCAGGGTCCTTCATCACAGGGGGTGGACTTGGCACAAGGCCATTGCTGGTGAGCGGGAGACACTGGCCACTCACTATTTCCACATCCAGGATTTCCTTTTGTTCTGATAAAGCAATAGCCCCATATATGACTTGGTATCTAAGGGGCCATTGTCTCTGATCTTGTCCTCATGGCTGTACAGGAAGTTCTGCCATGGCCTCTGCTCTTGATGGGCCTCAGTGGTCCTCTGTAACTGCAGCAACTGCCTTCTCTCTACCTCTTCTCCAAGTCCCACTTGCCACTAGCAGCCACAGGTGGCTTCTTACGTGAATATCTGGCACTGTCCCCATTCCTCCCTGTCCCTTCTGATTCTCCTAATTCATATATGACTCTGTCCTTCTAGTTCCCAGAGGGTGTGTTTGGCCCTGCTCCCCGCCCCCCATTTCCAGAGTATACATCTGATCAGCTCTTCCATGATCGCCACTGTCCCTAGTGTCAGCCTGCCATCTGAGTTGCAGGGCAGCCTAACTCTGACTCCCTACATGCTCCTCCCCCAGCATCCCCCAGGACACAACATACACAAATGCAGAAGGGTTCCATGGGGGACCTGTGCCCTTTGCATGTGCTAGAGCCGAAGTCTACCCTTTGTGGCCCACTGTCCTGTCAGCCCACTGTAGATTGGGCTATGCTGTCATGGTAATGGATTCCCAGGAGCATCAGTGGGCTGAGTGAAGACACAGGTGCTAGTATGAGCAGGTGCTGTGTCTTCCACACCCCTTCTCCACGCTTGGGACAGTCCTTACTCACTCTGAGACATCTCGTGTGGGTTCCAGGCTGGCCAAAGGAACCAGTCTGTGCTGTCATAGCCTACAGCTCTCTTGCTCTGACAGTTTGGCTATGATGTCTTCTGATGACATGTATCTCTCCTGTGTGGTCTTGTCCTCCTAGAGGGCAGCACCCATGTCTGAGTTCCCTTGACATCCTGGTTAACCCAGCCTAGACTGGAGCTGCTCCATCCAATGAATGTCCCCAAACTAGAAATTACCAGGCAAACAGAGCCTCCCTAGATTACGCTGCCTACTCCTACAGGGGCAAGGACATAAGCCAGATGGACCACAGAATCTTAACTCTGCTCCTAGGCTTTGCCAGACATGCCCTGTACTGCACCTTTAAAGTCCGCAAAGGCATGAAAGAATAGATGACAGCTCATGGGAGGGGGAGACAACAGAACCTTCAGTGAAGTCCTTCCCTTGAGGGGGAGCCTAGAGGAGGGGTGTAGAAGAGCTGTTTTGGAGCCATAACCCTCAGAAAACATGTCCCTCTTTGTCCCCAGCTGCTTGCTATAGCACAGGGGGACCTAGTGCAGAGGGCTGGAGTCATATAGACTCTAACCTGGGTTAGGTGCTCATGGCTGGAATGTCAGCCCTGGACTTGTAGGAGAAAGCCAGTGGCTCCATCCCTTCATCCTCAGTGGTCACTGGAAGTCAGCAAGCATTGTCACCCTACCAAGGCTTTGACATCACATTTGGCCTGTACATTGTCTTTGCTGTGTCATGTGACCTTGGTTGGGCAGGTCATTTCACTTTACCGATGTTTTTGAGACAAGGACATTGGTGTCACATGCTTCAGAGGTTTGTAACTAAACGCCAGTGCCATGCTGGAGCCGTAGGTTCCAGCCACTGTGGACCTCCACCACACCCTGAAATATACATAGCCGGAAGGCCAGCAAGCATGTGTCACCTCCTGCCACCACACCAGAGGCTGGAGTCTGCTGCTTCGCTCACCCAGCCAGCCAGCCTCTGAGTTGGACTTTGAAGGCTGAGCAGGGGGTAGTTGGATGGTCAGGAGAGATGACCTTCCTTGCTGAGGGACATGCGTGAACAAAAGCTGAAAACTGCCTTCTGCGACAGGAGGCCAGGCAGAGAGGCAGGCAGGGGGAGAGAATGTCACAGGAATAGAATGCTAGGTGGCAGGTCTGTAAGGAGGGGCTGCTGGATTCTATTGGTATGTCAGGGCTCCAGGGCAGCTGTGTAGAGATCAGGGCAGGAGGCAGGGAGGGCCTACATAAGTCAAAGGGTATAGGAGAGAGTTCCATGCTCAGTAGAGGCTGCAGGGACACAGAGTTCAGGCCATGGAGGATGGGAAGGGTGGGCAGAGGCCACATACTCTTCTTCCTGTCCCCACTGTAACTCATTTCTTCACACACTCACTGCCAGGAACCTAACAGCCATACTGTGTCTCCTACATGTCCAGTACCTAGCAAGCAATCTACTAGATTGTGGGCATAGGACAGCTAAATGACATGTGACCCAGTGACACTTCAGTGTACATGTATGCTTATTGGTCTCACAACAGTTAACAAGGATGGCGCCCTTTGCCATTCACTGTTGTCTTCGTATTGTCCCTGATGGATAGCCACAGCCTCACCTTTGGAGAGGTGCAGATATATCAAGGGCTCAGGGCACCCCAGAGCCTCTCAGGGTTGGAGCCCTTTCAGTCCAGGCTGGGCTCCCACTTTCTGGGGTTCCATGCTCAGACATGGCTTGCCTTGGAGTTGTTAACTTGGGGTACACAACTGGCACATGTGTGGGTTGTTATCCTAAGGTCAAAAGCAGAAAGGTCATCTTGTCCTGCCCTAGCAGTTTCTAAGTTAATTATCCCTGAACACTTCTCAGGGGCTTGGGGAGGACAGCAGGTGGTTGGGCTGGGCCAGGTATGTGTGGGGTGCTGTGTCACGTGGGTGGGCCCTCAGGGCTGAGGGCACCCCTCATCGGCCTCTCCTGCAGTTCGAAGGCTGCAGTAAAGCCTTTTCCCGTCTGGAGAACCTGAAGATTCACCTGCGGAGTCATACAGGCGAGAAACCATACCTGTGCCAGCACCCAGGTTGCCAGAAGGCCTTCAGCAACTCCAGCGACCGTGCCAAGCACCAACGCACCCACCTCGACACGGTAGGTAGGCCTGAATGTGAGGGCTGGGGTGGAACCAGGCTGCACACAGACCCCGCTCTCCAGGCAGAGTCTCTGTCGGACCTGTAGGCTCTGTCACACAGGGCAGGTAACTCCGGGCAGGAGTGGGTGGGTGTGTTCTTTGTATTCTAGGATAATATAGGCTCCCTTTCCACTAAGTAGATAGATTTTTTCCCCATCATCCTCCAGTTGTAGCAAACATAAATAACTTAGGTATGACCATATGTCCTCAGTGGGGGTAAGATGGGCAGACCAAACTTAATAAAGGCCTCCAGTTGAGATTGCCCTACTTGGCCCACAGGGACCAGCCCAGACCCCAGGGTCTTTATGGGAAAGTGGGTGCTCTCACTCCCACATTCTTTCTTTGGCAGGCCAGCTACATCTGCGTCCTGAGCAGACCACTTCCTGCTCTCCCACTTCTCACTTGGGGACAATGCATAGGCTCTCTAAGGCTCTTTCTCCCTTAAGGAGCTATAGTTGGTGATGCGTGAGATCCAGCATCTTACCAGAGCAGCCTGACAGTGCAGTGTTGTGTCTCTTCCCGCCTCCCTGCCCTCTGCCAGGTAGCAGAGAACCCCAGCTCTGTCCCAGGTCGCCCCACACTTCCCCTATGCAAGTAAGGACATCAGCAGTTAACATGGCACTTTCAGGATGTCATTCCTATACTGCTACCAAGGTCCCTGACCCGTGTGACACAGGAGGGAAGTGGGTTTAAGGGTCCTCAAGGGTGGTGCTCACGATTGCATGGCTGACTCTGGCAGAGGTGACAGACTCACAGGGAAAGTGGCGTGTACCATAGGAGGATCCCAACCCTGTGTGTAGTACAAGGCTGGAATCTGCTGGAAGAGCCCACATTTGACTTCAGAGCAGTTCTCTGCTCTACTGCGTTTGTCTGCGGAAGTGGGGTGGGGCTCCATAGATGACCTATTCCATTCGGTACACAGATGAGGGAATGGGGCCGAGAGGCTGACCTGTTCGCACAAATTGGAAGCCATAAAATGGTAGAAGTCAAACCACAAGACATACAGCCCTCCAATCCCAGCCCTGTGCCTCACAGCTGGGAAGCCAGATTCAGAAAAGTGTGAGGAAAAATCACCGGAAACGTTGGAGCCAGGCCAGACCCTGGACTATGCCCCCTCTCTCTTCCAGCCCTCTAGTGTCACACACCTGCCCCCGTTCAAGAGAAGCTGAGACCCAAGTCAGACCAACACTGTGTCAGTGGCAGGCAGAGGCACATTTAGTTGATGCTGAGCCCAGGAAAACCTTAAAGGATTAAAGGACTGTATCTAAGCAGAAGGGACAGACTAGCAAGGAATCGTCCTTGTCCCCAGCTCAACTCAACTTCCCTCCTCTTAGACTACACTGTCAGTGGCTGAGACCTGAAGTGATCTGTGGCTCTTCCACTTTCTCAGCCTTGGGGTCCTTGGTACTTGCCCTTGAGAGATGCAGCACCCCTAGATTTGTCTTGAAGCCACAAGGCACCCAACAGTGAGCCTCTTCCCAGGCCTAGGGCATGTCCACATGGCCTCCCTAGTTTCCAGTTTCTTCCTTACCCCTGCCCTTATGGTCTTTCCCGGCTCTGCTTGATGAGTGAACATAGCCCCTGAGGGTCAGGCTCACACAAGCCCCCAGGGTTACCCTAGGCCTTCATCTATCTAAGAAGTCTTTGACAGGTCTGGGGGCACCAAGTCCCACTCACGCCCAGCTCTCTGCCTAGACAGCATGGGCAGCTTCTTGTTGCTAGACCATGTCCTAGCTGGCATCCCTCAAGTAAGCAGCAGATCAGACTCACACACAGGACCTTTCACAGAGACCCAGCCTCAGTCCCAGCTATCCCTGGCATCAGAGAGCACAGGGCCCATGACAGGAAGGGAGTTCTCTGGAAAGACTGGAGAAGGCAGGCTGTGGCTCTGATTTTGGCTCTGCCACTTGTCAGAAAGCTCGAATGAGAACCCCCCCTTACCTCCTGTACCCCAGTTTTCTGAGTGGTAACAGGTCTGCCTCTTGAGAATGGAGGGTATAGCTGAGGTAGCCGATAAGAGGCCTGCATGCAAACCAGGCAGCCCTCTCTTTCCTAGTCTGTTACATCAGTCAAATCCTGCCACACCAGTATGGGATTGGCCCTGGCAGCCACTGTTCCAGTGTGGGCCTCAGTTTTCCTGTCAGCAGGATGGGGCCTCTGTTTATTTGATTGGATTGTTTGGAGGCTCTGAGAGAAGGAAGTCCCCTAACAGAAAGGCACACACACCTGTTGACTAGGACATCTGTAGAACTGGGGCAGTTCTCATGAGTGGGTGTGGGACTCAGAGGGAACCATGAGTGGCCAGTGCTTAGCAGTGCTGTGCCCAGGAAACCTTCAGAGACAGAACTGTCTTCCATGTCCAGCTCATATCGGTCTGTACAGACTAGAAGGAGTAACCTTGATGACAGGAACAGTACAGCCCCAGTCTTGCAGTTTGTATGGGGATTCCGGGCCTAGGGTTTGGCTGATAGCTTGGGATAGCCACGGGGTTTCCCGAGGGCTCGAGGGAACTGGGCCTGAGGAATGTTTGATACACGTCAAGCTCTGGAAAAACAAACACAAAGATGGGCCTTGCTGCCCTGTTTCCAAGCAAGTGTGCCTGCCACACAGAGCTGTTTGTTTGCTTTTTGACCAAAGCGAGTGGATTTGTATCAGCATTCCCAAGGGATAAGGCCTGGGGCCAACCAGCTCAGGGGCAGGGCAGGGCTCATGGGAGAGTGTTCTGTTGTTGGGTAGGGCCCCTCAGAGAGAGTGTGTGTGCATGTTATGTGTGCGTGCGTGCGTGTGTGTGTGTGTGTGTGTGTGTGTGCATGTGTGTGTGTGTGTGTGTGTGCGTGTGCGTATGTGCGAGCGTGTGTGTGCTCTTGCACACACACATGAGTCAGGGTGGAGGTCGGGTCTCATGCGAGGGGCTGATGAGTGTGTGGGACTCGCATGCTGAAGCAGGTGGTGGGCAGTCCCAGGCAGGCCCCCTCTCCCACCCCTGCCTTCCTGTTGGCCTAGTCAGCTTCTCACCACTGTCTCTCTCTTTTTGTTGTTCTCCATTCTTTAACCTGGCAATCTCCGTGGCAGCTCCAAGGTATGGTTATGGTCATCTCTTTCTGCTCCTCCCCACCTGAACAGTGGGCACCTCTCCCAGCTTCCCTGCCTTTGGCAGGGGCAGAATTGCCTTGAAGCTTACGGGTAGCTCCACTTGGTGTGTCTGACTGGACATGACAGTCCCTGAGGCTTACTCTGAGAGGTACCATTTCCTAAACACACACACACACACACACACACACACACACACACACACACACACACACACACACACACATACACACCCTCCCGCCCACACAGGCACACGCACAGACTTCCATTTTCTGCAGCTCCAGGAGGCAGTCCTGAGGGCTGTGAAGCACTCAGCATGCTTCAAATAGGAAGCCCTATGAAGTCCATGCCTCAGTAGTATCTGGGACCCCCAAGTACTGAAAGCCCCTGAGATGTGAGATGCACGTAAGGCTGTGAGTTGCCCTTTGCTGGTCTTCTGGAACCTGAGCAGGATTAGATGGGTCCCTCACTGGTACTGCAGAGGGACAGTGGGAAGACTGGCCGCACAGGTGGACAGCATGACCTGTAGGAATCTCAGGTCAATACAGAAGACAGGATAAAGAGGAGACGTGGGTTGGGTGGGGTAGGAGGAGCATTGTGGGATGCAGAGGAGGACAGTGGTAGGAGGGGACCCCAGTCAGTGCTAGGAGCTGACCAGATCCTGACTATCAGAGGTCCGTGGAGGGGTGCACAGAGGCAGGACCATGGCTACATTGTGACAAGAGCTCTGGGACTTTGCATGGGAGGGCATTAGGGTCTGAGATACAGGGAGAACCTGAGGCAGGAGTCTAAACAGAAGCAGAGGGCTGGCTTAGAGTCCCCTGTTGGTCTTCCAGGGCAGTGGGATGGTCATAGGAAACAGATTTGGCCCATGCCCATGCAGACAGCACAGCCTTCAGCCCCCAGCTTGTGCTCTTTGAAGTCAACTCTCCCACCCCCTAGTTATTGGAAGGAGGACCTTGCTCGCTATGGCCCATAGTACCACTTGGACCTGCCTAACAGCAGGCATCCCGGCTAGCCCTGGGACAT
This sequence comes from Uromys caudimaculatus, assembly GCA_028551405.1. Classification (NCBI taxonomy): domain Eukaryota; kingdom Metazoa; phylum Chordata; class Mammalia; order Rodentia; family Muridae; genus Uromys; species Uromys caudimaculatus. The sequence continues at coordinate 100,505,815 of CM052702.1, forward strand.
TCCCTCTTCTTTTCTTTATTCTCCTGCCCAGGACAACCTCTTGTGTACCCCTGCTCCACATACTGCAGCTATGCTGTGACAGCCATTGTAAGCTTGAAAGACCTATAGGTTCAGTCAGTCCCCCCCTTGCAGATAGGAAGCAACTGGCCTGTACTCCCAACATGGTGGCAGAATGGAGACACGGCATCTCTCTTCCCCCAGACCAGGTGACTTCCCCTTATCTATAACCTTTAGACTGTAGCCTGCCCCTTACCTACTCACCCTTCCCATGGCAGGTCACATAAGGGACCTTCACCTTCAACAGTGGCCTCTTACCTATCCCTCATTCCCCTCTGATGTTACAGAAGCCATATGCTTGTCAGATCCCTGGCTGCTCCAAGCGCTACACGGACCCCAGCTCCCTCCGAAAGCACGTGAAGGCCCACTCAGCCAAAGAGCAGCAGGTGCGTAAGAAGGTAGGTGGCCACAAGCCCAGTCCCATCTCTGCAGAAACCTCTAATCCCAGCCACTTGTCCAAGTATCAGACCAAGTACCCCATGTCTGTGTGCACAGCACTCTCTACACACATGTAAATGCCTGCTTCTCTTCCATCTGCCCATGTCTGCCTCCCACCCAGTATACCGGCCCACAACCCTGCCCATATCACCCCAAGTGGATAGACATTCACCCACCAACAGACTAGCACCCTTAGCTATGGCATGGATACTCAGCCCTGGGGTAGGCATTGCAGGTATAAAACAAAAGACGTGGTACCCATCTCCAGTGATCTGAGGCAGACAAGAGGAGGCTCCTTGCCATAAGATAATGACAGCAGGGAAGTCATCTCTGGCACAGATAAAGGGCCTTGGCCCATCTGCATGAGAACAGAAAGATCCCAGGAAAAGGCACCAGGAACGTGAAGAGTAGGGGTGTGATCTCTGGTCCCACCTGCAGGATCTGCCAAGGCTAGCCCAGTTGCCCTTGTGCCTCTGTGTTTCCTGTTTTTCGGTTGCTGGCTAGACCCTAGGTGCCGGTAAGGACTGAGTGACAGGGCACAGATTCATAAACATAGAAGGGGTGGGCACTGCCATGGTCTTGGAGTGTGTGCCTGGAATGACCACGGCACGTGCAGAGCCAGTGTACTCTATGCATAGATGGGCAGTCCCACATGCTGGAAGCCCTGCCCAAGATTTGAGCTGGGTCCCAAGGACATTCAACGTAGTCTTGAGGGGGAAAAAACAAAACAAAACAAAACGAGATGCCTCTAGGGCTGTGTGGAGAAGGGGCGTGTTAGAGTGAAAATGGAAGGCAAGAACTCTGCACTGGGAGCACGGGAAAGAGTGGAAATGCCCCGGGATAAAGCGATGGAGACCTGGGCTGGGGGTCTAGGGGCCATCAGGACCCCGGGGGACACACTGATGGTGATGCATTTCACCAGGACCAAAATGTTCACCAGGACCTAGGAGGATGTTTTACATGAGAAAGTCAGCAGTAAGCTGTTGGGTCCTCCAGGTCATAGCACAAGGAACAGGCCAGCAACCCTGGAGCAGCAGCAAAGCATCCTGGCCTGCGGAACTCAACTCCAAGGGCCATGGGAGTCAGGTTTACTCAAGTATCAGAGGCTGTGAGAGTGAAGGGACAGGCATGAGCTGACCTGGGACCACTAATGAGGTAGAAAGACGTGAGGAGGGCGAGCCCATTCACTCGCTCAAGCAATGTGAGTAGTGAGCACTGTGGTCCACACACATAACCTTGCGCACTGCAGTAAATAAAACAGCAAAGCTGTATAGAGACTGGGGGAGTCAACGGCTTCTGTCCTGTGAATGGGCAGATAGAGACGGTACTGGGAGAGCACCAAGCCCATGATGGATAGGATCGCAGGGCACTGGGGACCCATTTGAAAGGTAGAACAGAGGAGGGTGGAGTCAGTGCATGCAGCTTAAATGTCACTACATCCTTAATTCACTGAGACCTGGGCTGGGGGGGCATCAGGACCCCAGGGGACATGCTTATGGTGGACAAGCTGCTAACCCAGTGGCTCCTCAGTGTATGTGCTGTAGCTGTCATCCTGCAAGTGGGCCCTTGCTTACATTCATTTCTGAGATGTAGGAACTGAGGCTCGGGGTGTTAATGAAGTAGCCCAGTCACACAGCCCAAGACAGACAGCTGGGCTGACAGATCCTGACACTGCCCTCGGCAGAGGGGCCTCAGGGCAGCAAGAGATGGCTTGGGCTTCCGTTGGCTGGAACTAGGTGCCAAGAAAGCTGCTGTCCTCAGCACACAGTGCCTAAGGACCAGAATCCTACCCTAGTTTTCCCAGGCCCATGCTTGGCTCACATCGAGCCCCCAGGGACCTGGGCTGCAGAGCTGCAAACTTCCCAACAATAAGCATCCATTAGAGCCATCGGGGATGATGGATCTCTCTGGGTAAGGCGACCCTTGTGTTATGACAAGCCCTTGGCAGCCCTGCTGCATTTTGGAGAGAATTAGAAATGCTTTTCTTCCTTAATTCTCCTCTCCTGCTGTTCCTAATCCAATCGACATTGCGGTCTGCAAGAACATGCCTTGGCCCTCTTTTGCCAGAAACTTCATTTACATGGAAAACAGCTGCTGGGTCAGGCGCTGAGAGCCCAGTGCGAGACTGGCATGCCTTCCCCACCTGGTCGGCCCTCCACCTGAGAAGGTGGCAGGCCCCTTGGGCATGACTCCCAGCTGCCTGAGAACAAGGCTCTGGCCTCCTCAGCACCTGTTTTGACCTAGTAATGTTAGCATTTGGACAGAGCCTTGGCTCTTGCCTGCTAAGCTGTGGGATTCCCCCAGAGAAGGGCCACCTCCCATGCAGGTGCCTGTCCCCTTGTTACCCCATGTCTTGAGAGCTTCACCCTGTCTGTCTTAGCTCCACCTGGAGCAGTATGGATGCTCCAAGGACTCCCAGGTGTCGTTGACCAGATCACCCCAGCCAAGCTTTGCTGCTAGCCAGATGACTCCGGTCCACAAAGCAATCCACTAGGCCACTACTGTGACCCTGTGGGAGTCATGCAGCTGGAGCCTAGCCAACCCTACACACAGTGATTCACAAATCATCTTCTTATTCATTGCCTCACTACCAGCCATGGCTGCAATGGTAGAGGCAGTCAAAGCTCCAGAATACAGGCAAGGTGTGAGACCCAGAGCAGTTATTTATCCACTGACACACAGGGCATAAGAGGTGGCATGGAGCGGGGCACCAACCCTGGATTCTTTCCATTGTCCCTCATACTGACAGGGAGGATGGATGCATCGAGGGGTGAAGGGACGGTTGCTAAGCAACATCACTCCTACCACCACAGGTTGCCCTGATAGGAGCTGCAAAGGCCCATTAGTTGTACTCGACCATCCCTCCGAGGTTATGCCAAGGCCACACCTCTAAAGCTGATCTCAGGGACCACGAGGAGACCCTTCCTAAGAGACACAGGACCCCGACTGGAGCCTGAGAGGCCCCCCTCCCTCCTAACCTGGCTCAGTGGGCTAAAGGTATGCCCAGCCTTTCTGGCATAACTTCCTCCTAGGACAACCTCTAGTCAAATCCTGGGCTACATCTCTTCTTGGAAGTCCTTACAGCGCCCACTAGCCCACTTCACTTTCCCCATGAAGAAACCAGTACAGCAATGAAGGGCCTGCCTAGGGCTGCTGCCTTTCCTGCCTTGTTCCCTTGAAGCAAGGGGTCTGTGGGCAGGAGGCCTGACACTCACACTTCCTCACCTCTTCTTCCCAGCTGCACACAGGTGCCGATCCAGAGTCTGACGTTCTGTCCGAGTGTCTGGCACTACAGCAACTCCAAGCAGCCACACCTTTGCCGGCCAGCAGAGGGAAGAGCAGCCAAACCCTGAGCCAGGAGCTCCTCCCAGGTATGTTCACATGAGGCAGGGCCAGGGCACAGCCAGTGGGGGCTTTCTCTGCCAGGCACCCCTCAGGAGGACTCTGGCACACTGTCGGCTCAAGGGCACATGGGTAAGACTTGTTGCAGGGTGAGTTGTCTCCTGGACCCCATTGCTTCTGCCCCCGAACTTTCAGCATGTCTTCTAACCACCCTTCTAAGTAGGTAGATGTTCATAAATAACTCCCCATTGCCATAAGATGGTGCCCACTCCCACTTAGTCTGATGGAGACCACCTGGATGCACTCTGGGCACCTGCCTGTCCTCACTGCAGTGAGCCTTCTCCCCTCTTCCTTCACCAAGATGGCTCTTACCCTGCTCTCAGAACCTGCCTCCTTGTCCTCTCCTCTTGGAAGTCTTCCTTGGGGCTGTCAGTTTCCCTTCTGTCTCCTCACCAGCCTGTGGCAGGGAATTCCCCTGGAGAAAGCCCGAGTCTGCTTCATCCCAGAATCAACGGCACCCAGCTTGGGACACATGCAGAATCAGGCTTGGGGGGACATGTGGCCCTGTTTGAAATACTATGAAGAGAGTCTACCCTCTGAGTGTAAGCCAGTTCTTCCCTGTGGCACATCTATCTACCACTCATCCACGACGAGGCACTCCAAGAAGCACCCGACCAGCCCCAGTCTGAACCTGAGGTCTTGCTCAGTGTCCAGCATGTCTCCTTCAGAGGAGAAAGCTGGGGCTTTGAGAGGGGTGAGCAGCGTAGCCAAAAGCACAGCCTACTCACTGCTGAGCTCTGTGGCCCAGCATAGGGCTCTCTGGGCCTGACCCTGAAGGCCCATTTGGGCAACACCCATAGCCAGTGGTCGGTCCAGCAAGAACAGCAGCTGCTGGCTGCAGGGCACCCTCGGGCCATGGCAGGAATCCTGACTTCGTGGCTTGGGAACACTGCCCAGCTGCGGGCAGCATGGCCTTTAGATTCAGCGGGAGGTTCTTGGGCTGTGCCTTCCACCCCTGAGGAAACCACAGCCTCAGAGCAGAGAGCTCAGTTGCCCTCTGGGATTTCTTGAATTACTCCGACCATTTAAAGCATTTTTTATTTTCTAATTTTATTCTTTCCCCCCAACACTGAAGTAGTATCAGACTTTAAAACATATCAGGACCCTTACCAGACAGCCTTGGAAGAACAGGTTTTCACCCATCTGCAGACCTACTGTGTGAGGATGTCCCAAGGTACACACAATCCAGCTAGGTACCCCAAATCCCAAAAGTGCAGGACTGGAAGGGACAGGAAGGGGCTTAGTCTCCATCAATGGGACCCCAAGCTAAGGACTCCAGAGAGGGGCTCCCACTGATGGGGGCACAGCTGCCTGGGGCCCTGGGGCCTCCATGTGTCTACCTTGAGAGTACTCTCCAGGCAAGAAGGACTAACCCATCTAGATCATCAGCAGCAGGTCAGTCAGCCCAAGAGTCTCTTTGTCCTCACAGAGGGGCAGGGACTGCAATAATTGTCTCTCTTAACAGATGACATCTCATCCTGGCCCCAGCTATAAGCTACATTATTGAGAAACAAATCTGCCAGGACATACACACAGGTGGAAGGCTGATATCATGCCTGCCTACTGCCTAGTGTGGATGAGATTAAGTCTTCCTCAATGTCCCTCCCATGCCTGCTGTGAGGACAAAGCTGAAAATACACCCCAGCAGCTATTCAGGGCCTATATGTGCTTCCCACTGCCTGATTCACTTGGGGGATGCCTGCTTAAGGCCAGACTGTGTCCCTGAGGCCTTGCTCGTCATTGAATGTCTCCTACAAGCTCTGTTAAGGCTACCTCACACAGTTCTTCATACCTGCTATGCTCTGGCTGGTACTGGCCTCGGCTTTCCAACCCAGCAAGAAGCAGGAAGGATAGCCTGCCAGGGGCTCCCTGGGCCTGGGCTACATACAGACGCCTGAGGCACAGTTGAGAACAGATGTTAGGGCCAGAGGTTAAGTGCTCATGGCTGATGATTGATGTTGCTGCTTTAGAGCCCGAAGTGGAGTGGTGTGGGGGCTACAGGCCCAGTCCCCACTTCCAGGGCCCTTATGGTCTGGAGAGTCCTCCGTCCTATCCACTGTCCAGTACCCGCGCCGTCACTGCCGTGCATCTACCTGGAGCTATATAGACAAGGGTATCAGCCAGAACAGACAAAGACGGGACAGATTCTAGGACGATCAGAAGAGTCCGAAACTGAAGGGGTGAGGGAGCAATGATGTAAGCCTGTCAGTGCCTGATCTGGGAGGGGACACTTACCTAGCAGGCATGTCTTCAGCCCCCACAGGGTGCCATGACAAGTAGTGAGGATGTGAGAAGTGGGTGTCAGCATGGCAGAGGGACCTATCAGCATTCCAGCCTTCCCCAGCTGTCAGGACCTCAAAATTGATTCAAGATGGCAGGCAAGGAGGTACTGAGGAGAGTGCAAAGCAGTGGAGGCTGAGCAGCACTACACCAGGCTGCTCCTACACACGACCTTCCCCTCCAGGCACCACGTGACCTAGGCAGGAGGATGCGTGGCCAGGACGGGCAGCAGTGGGCGGGCAGCACTGCTGACCCTGGCAGTAGATTTCTCAAGGCACAGAGGCAACACTGGGGAGGACAACCACAAGGTGCTCAGTGGCTGCCCAGAGCCTGGGTGTCATGATCAGCTGGCTACAGTGCCTGTAGCAGAGTCAAGATCCTCCTTGGACAGTTTAGACCCCAGCTCAGCTGAAGCCTTTGCCTCAAATAGGCAACCTCTCCATTTGAAGCATGAAGTTTAGGGAGTCGGTTTCTAAACTCAGATTAGGTATGTGGAGAAACTTGGCACATAAATATATTTATCAACCATGGTGACCTAATAATGGGACTTTTCTTAGTGCTACCTAGCCACAGTCACCTGTTCCACATATGCAGGTCCTCTGGTCTTCAAGGCAGAGTGCTGCTATCCAATAGTGGCAGCTTAAAGGTGTTGGGGCCACATTATCATAGCTCCCTGATGCTGCCTCAGGCCCAGCCCCATTCAGTGCCCTGATAATAGCCTCCTGTAGGTTCTGGTCAGAATGTCCGGTCTAGGATGAGATAGCCTTAGAATGCTAAGCAGCTGAGTTCACCCTGAAAGAAACCTCGGTGTTCCCAAGCTAGACCTTAAGTGGTCTTAAAGAGCTTTGGGTGTCACTCCTGTTCCCCCAACACCCTTACAACGGGAACAACATTTAAGAAGTAACAGCCGGCAGGGGGAGACTGGCCAGCCAGTGGACATTGCATCATTACTGCTGAGAGCATAGGGAAAGTCCTCCCACCATGTCACCTTGATGCAAGAATCCATGTTCTTGATTTTAAGAACATTAATAGTCCCATTCAGATAAGCATTCTAGGTTGACAAGAAGGCAAACTGGTCCCAATTTTTTTTTCAGGCAAAGTAGGGAATATCTGAAACCTTCCTTCTACCCTTGAGCTGGCAATGTGACTTAGTGATAGATGCCTTTTCTAGCATGCGTTGGGGACCTAGATACTATCTTCAGCACCATAAGGCAAAGTGCAGGCCTTGTGCCTGGAGGAGGGGCCATTCTCTCCTGACAGGGGCTCCTTGGCAGTGCTGCCCTCTGTGGTCCCCAGACCCTCAGCTAGAACTCTGGACCATGTGACTCTGACCTAGAACTGTTGTTGGTCTGTTAGCCCACCAGTGTGACTCCCACCCTTGAGTGGGACTCTCACATAGGATACATAGCCTGCATAACTATCCGTAGTAGGCCTTCTAGGAGCCTCCAGAGTCAGCCTGTCCAGGTGGAGTCCCAGGCTCTGCCTGCCTGTGTCTGCAGAGGCAAGGTTTAGTTTATATAAAGGAAGCCCCTCTGTCAGAAGGTTCTACCAAGCCCTGAGCTCCTCTCTCCATTTTAAGGTCCCACCTGCTTCTGGGGGGTACAGAGCCATGCCCTGATTTTCCACGATAGCCCCATGGAAATCTAAAGCAACTCACTCCAAACACGTTTTCCCGAACTGTGCCTCTGACAGTCCCCCTCCCCTACAATCATCTCTGTCATTACAGTGCCCTCAACTCTGTCAGCCACGATCTGAACCAGAGTGATTCCATCACCATTCCTGGTGCAGTATCCTTGTCATTTTCTCCATGAGCAGTCAATCATGGCCCCTGAGATTTTCTTACCCTAGTGAGTGGCCAAAGCCCAGTAACGTGTGTTTGGTTCCTTGCAGGTGTGTATCCTGGCTCTCTCACCCCACAAAATGGGCTTGCTTCAGGCATCCTGTCCCCCTCCCATGACGTCCCTTCCAGGCACCACCCGCTGGAGGTCACCACTGGTTCCCACCACCACTTGTCCCCTCTGCCCACAGCTGAGAGCACCAGGGATGGGTATGTATGGCGAGCCAGTCCTCAGGGGCCACACCTAAGCACTGTGTGGGAGGTGGACAGGCAGTTGAGCTGCACACCTGAGCACTGTGTGGGAGGTGGACAGGCAGGTGAGCTGCACGCCTGACACTGTGTGGGAGGTGGACAGGCAAGTGAACTGCACACAATCTGTGGTTACTGATTACAGCAGCCTACATTTATGCATCACTGACTGGGGCCTGTGCCCTGTACCACTGTCTGTGTAAGATGTTGGTGCCTCCCAAGGACACCCCTACCCTACCACCAGAGGTACCCAGTCTTCTAGCCTCCCACATCTTCCCTTCAGATGCCTCTGAGAAAATTCTGCTGCAACCAGGCTCTCAGGAGTACCCCTCCAGCATCTCCCTGGCTCTTTAGACATTTGATACCAGACTTTCCTTAGAGAGGCCAACCTGGGTCCTGTTGAAACCCTCAGTGCCTTCCACAGGGTCACTGCATTCAGTGTGCTCTTTGCCTATTGGCTGGATCTGGGAACATGCTGCTGTTCTCCTACACGATCAGAGGGAGTCCCAGTCCCCACCCCACCCCACCCCCACCCACTTTGTTTATCACCAATAGTGACTGGCTTGAATTTGTTGCTTAAGGTCTAGCCCCAGCAACTTCCTCCTCCTTGCCCTTCCTCCCCAAGGCTGCATAGCCTTGACCACTGTACACCTAGGATCAGTCTGGCTTCATTACCACATCTGTGCCTTGCTGCTCCTCCCTGGGTCCTCTCACATTCAGTCAGCTGTCCTTTCCTGATCCCTGTGAGCAGCTCCCGGCCCTAGTGCTAGTCCACTACTGGCTTTGTGTGAAGAGATGCTGGACAGACTGCATAGTTCAGCCATATGGGAGAGGAGCAGAAAGGGCCTCAGAGGCCCAGAAAGGAAGCCAGTGGGCCAGATGGTACAGGGGGTAGTGCTAAGCCAGGCTCAGGGTCCATACCTGTGGGCAAGAGCGACAGGGACAAAGGCAGGCGTGGTGAGAGCTGGGATACACTGGGAAAGGAACTATGATGTGGAAGGAATCCTGAGCTGGAGAGAGGCCACCAGAACCAGACATAAAGCCAGTGATAGAGGTAGCCTAAAGGTTAGGCCAGGCCAACGGCATGCTGAGGCAGTGAAGGGCTTGGGGTAAGAGATGGCGCCTGAGCTAAGGCTGGGCAGATGGGGAGAAACCTTTGTTTCTTCCTCCACAAAAGGCATTAAAAGTCCCTTCTCCAGAAAGGTGGTGAGGACCACCCAACCGTGCCTGGTGTTGCTGTGTCACCTGGGACAGGTCCCCTCCCTAGTTTCCCCTGCCCTTCTGCCCCTATCTCAGGCCACCTGCTTAGTCAGTGGCCAGCCTCAACTAAGACATTAAAGCAGAGGCCCTCGCAGGACCTGGTCTGGTTGCTTGGCCTCATTCATCACTCGCCTGCCGCCAGCCTAAGTACCCATCAGGAATGTCTACAGCGAGAGGCAGAGTGATGACAAGACAAGACCCGAGCCTACCCACCCACCCTGGCCTGCAGAGTGGTGAGAGCTGTCCCCAGCCGCCAGGCACCCGGGTTCCGGATGCCTGCTGGAGAGAAGGGCCCCATGGCTGACACAGCCTGGGGCTCGCCTGAATGGGTTTCTTTTTCAGCCCCAGAGGAGAGATGGGCGGGAAGGCCTTCAGCTTCCCCTGCTTGCCAAAATCAACAGGGACTGGCCACTTGGGGCTCCCCAGCGGTTTGCTGGGACATTTAAATAGCTTGACAGAATTATCTGATTCACTCACAAATATGCTAAGAGAGCCTGACTTCATGACCAAATGTATTTACCCTGGCTCAGAGGAGACACCAAATTTGGTGGGTTTCTTTCCCAGCCTTGCACAAGGAAGGCATGGAGCCCTGGGGCTACCAGCCAGGTCCAAGGTAACTTATATAGGCTTCGACCGAAGCTCAAGCGCATGTTTCTGGGGTTACTTGCCTGGCTCCAGAGAGGTACCTGCCATTGGACTGGGGCAGACCAGCTTTGTGTGTCGGCTATGCACAGTTGCGTGCGTTCTGTTTAATTTCACTGGCTGTGAAGGTGGCAAGGGAGAATTTATGGCGAGTCTGGACAGAGAAAATAAACCTTGAGGTTGCACACATTTCCCCCAGACCCATGCTTGCTTCTGCCATTGCACTTTGTCCGTGGGGTTTAGAAAGCCACTCAGAGCACTGAGGCAGGAGGATGGTGAGTTTAAGGGCAGCCTGAGCTAAACAGTAAGACTCTGTCTCAAAAAGAACCTGTTTGTGAATGTTGGTCATTGTTTGCCACATGCCAGGCCCCTTTGTGGGCTCTGGTTATGCAGAAGACCATAGCTGTCCCTCCCTGCAAGGCACAGCTGGGTTTTGGATACTCCAGTGAGAAGGGGTATCCAAGTCAGACACCCCACAGTTCTGAAGGAAAGAACTTTTTATCTACCGTGTCTTGGCCTGGCGTCCACTAGGAGAATGCGGTAGCTAGGCCTTCACAGTTGACAGTGCACAGAGGGAGACCCTGTCCCCCATGGTATGGAAACATTAATAGTTGGAAAGGTTAAATCCAGAGAATCAATGAAGACTTGGCTCTTGACCTTCAGACAGTGACATCTCAAGTAGATGGAAGATGGCAGTGTATTGGCAAGACTGTAGGAGCAGGCAACCAGGACTGAAGGAAGCAGAAGGTACCTCCAGTGTGTCCCTAAGATCTCCTGTCTCTGCCACAGAGTCCTACTTCCTTCAGAGTGGGCACTGACCTGCCCCATGGCTCTAACTTCTAGTGGAAGGATGAGACCTTGCTTGACAAGGTAGTCTAGAGCCATGGTCCTGAATTTACTGTCTGCTTCACCATAGACCAGTGGTTCTCAACCTTCCTAGTGCTGTGACCCCTTAATACAGTTCTTCATGTTGTGGTGACCCCACCCATCATAAAATTATCATATTGCTACCTCGTAACTGTCATTTTGCTTCTGCTATGAGTTATAATGTAAATATCTGATATGTAACCCCTTGGAGTCATGACCCACAGGTTGAGAACCATTGATGTAGATGGTCCAGGAAATGCCACAAGTCAAACTGAAGCCTTGGGGACCTGGCTACTGCTCTCATTCCCTCTGCTGGCAGACATGACTGTCAGGCTACAAGCCTGAGCATGGGTTCAAAGGCCGTGAGCCCAAAATCCTTCAGTTTCTGTAAGAAGAACTCAGGTTAGGATGGAAACCTGAGCTGGGAGCCTGGCATGTAGGATCTGTAGTAAAGTCAGGCAGCACACCTTCAGCATGCCTGCATTCAAGGCACCCTGCATCTCTCTTAAGCCCTGCAGTTTTAGCTCACAAGAGCTTCCAAAGAACACAGGCTTGAGCCTGGATCCCTACAGTTACGTTGAATGTATGTGGTGACCCTTCCATTACAGGAGCTATGTTCTCTGAAATACCACTGCACAGTGGAGTAAGATGCCAGCCCGCATGTCAGGTGCACCAGCTACTTTACCTTCCCATTGCCGCATTTATCAGTGCGCACACGTGCTGGGTCATTTGCTTATCAAAACCTCTGAGGCCAATGCCTTGTGACCATGTGGACAGAAAGCCTGTGCAGCCTCTCAGAACCTTGGTTTCCTGATCTAAAAAAGGGACCCAGTGAATCAGACTTCAGATGGTCTGTTCTGCCCCTCATCCAGAATGCCAGAGTGGCACACAACTGGAGGGCTGGTCGCCACGGGTGGATGGTATTTAACCCACATTAGTGACGGCTGCAGTGTGTCAGGTAAACACAGCACTCTACAGGAAAACTGAGGCTCCCAACATCCCAAGGTCTGTGTCTGGTGGAAGCTACCAGAAGTTTAAACCCTGATCTGTAGATTTCCGAAGCCATAGACCTCTCTGTTCCTTGTTTACTAGCAGACCTGAATACCGAGTTCTCAACTAAACTATAGCTATAACAGGAGGCTCACAGACATAGTCAGGACATTGTAAATTAGAGCAGGTGTTGAGGCCCTGAGTCGTGCCTCTGTCCTGGCTGCCCTGAAGTCATAAGGTGCTCTGTTCTTTTCAGCCTGGGGCCTGGTCTCCTTTCACCCATGGTCAGCCCACTGAAGGGGCTTGGTCCCCCACCGCTGCCACCAGCCTCCCAGAGTCAGTCTCCAGGGGGACAGTCATTCTCCACGATCCCCAGCAAGCCTACCTACCAACCCTTCCAAAGCCCACCACCACCTCTGCCCAGCCCCCAAGGTAAGCTGCATTTAAACACTTGTGACCCAGAGGACTGACCCAGGGGGAGGCAGGTTGGGTTCCAAGGACCACATTGGGCTCCTGACTTAATGACAGGTCGGAGAGACCTACTGGTTGGAGGAAGACTGGTGAATATGATGGATTTGGGAGATGAAAGACTAACCATCCCTCTTGTGGGTCTCCAGTATCTGCCACAGACTTTAGCAGACTACCTTCCTGTGTTCTCTCCTCATTGACACCCTCAATGCCTGAACCAGACAACAAGATCCCCCCATGACCCGGGTGCTTCTGCCTATCACACTATCCCTGCCTCCTCTTGCAGGCTACCAAGGCAGTTTCCATTCCATCCAGAACTGCTTCCCCTACGCTGACTGCTACCGGACCACTGAGCCAGCAGCCTCCAGGGATGGACTGGTGGGTGACGCCCATGGTTTCAACCCCCTGCGACCCAACACCTACTCCAGCCTCAGCACACCTTTATCTGCCCCAGGTAAGCTTCCTAAAACCTCCCTTCCCTGAACACCACCAAGGCTAGCCCTATTTGGACTTTGTCCACTGTCTCATGTCTGTCTAACAGCCCTATGTGGTAAGGCCTCCCATGTAGAGATAGAAGCAGAAGCTTGGAGAAGCCCAGTCTCCTTGAGCTAGGGTACACCCTTGCTAGAATGACTGCATTCCTGCCATAGCTTTGCCCAGCTGTATCTAAATGCTGTAAGTCCCTAGATTCTTTGAACAAGACTGGAACTTATGGTCCTAATGGTGTTTCATACTGGGTGTTAATCAGGCATCTGCTGAGTTCTGGCTGAGCACAGCCTTGGACCCTGCAGACACAGCTGATCCCTGCTTCACAGGAGAGAAGCAGGAAGGGGTGAGGCCTGGGGCATGCCTGTTCCTGCAGGACCAGGGATCTGAGAGTACAGGGGATAGGAAGCCTAATGTTCTAGCCATGCTAGATGGAGAAGGAGGACTGCACGTTGCCCAGAGCTACAATCAGGCTTTGTCCAGCAGGCAGAGCAGAACTCAGGACAGCATATTGGTAGGTAGTTCCTCCTTCTGAATTATCTAAGCCAACCCCCATCCAAGTCAGTCCCAGGGTCCAGATCTAGTGAAGATCCTAAGGCTCAGACCAAGGAGAAGTTGAGGGTTCCTGAGTAGCCTGTGAGCAGCACAGTGGGAGACAGAGGAACCCGGACACTGGACATGGGGCCAGGCAAGGAGGCCACCAGTAAACCCAGACCTGTGGCTCCATCATCGTTGGGGGCTCGCCTGTGTGTGCACGTTCCCACACGTGCTCTGTGTCTGTTCTCCCTTCCCACTTTGTGGCGCACATCTGCATGCATGTAGGGCTGACCCAGGTGGTTCTGGGCACTTTGAGGAGCACCCATGACACATGCATGTATTCTTACATTGTACTGATGTTCACACACTTCTCACATCGTTACCTACACTGAGACTCACATCTAACTCCGCAAACATACATGCACATGTGTGCATGAACATGTGGAGCTGCTTCAGGTTGCTGTGCTTGTTGTATGTACATGGGCCTGTGTTTGCGTACAGTGAACATACATCTGTGGGTAGGTATGGGCCACATAACATACATGACAGGACTGCGTGCGGGCCACCTCTAGGATTAGGTACCCACTTGGTGCCTATACTGCTGGTTGTCACCATCCTGTGCTTCCAGCCCCAACCCAGGGGGGATTTATTATCTTAGCAGCCTGATATTAGTAGAGAGGGGCCTCTTCCTGTCTGTATTCGACTGCCTCACTCAAGCCACCACTCATAAAAATGTTAATATCCCAGGATGAGCAAATATGTGGGCCAAAAGACCTCCACAAAGTTCGCCCCATACCCATTTCATAGATGTGGGAGACTGAGACCCACTTACCAAAGCCACATAAACTCATGACAACAGCTCAGGGTCAGGACATTGGATAGGATGGTCCTTTCAGGTCTCTGCCTCAAGGCAAGAACCCCTGAGCAGTGACCTCACTCTGGAAACAGCATGTCCTCCAGAAAGGCCAGGTGTCCCTAGAGACAAATGGATTTGCATTTAAGTGCCAGCCCCCTACTTACTAGCAGTGTGACCGTAGACATCTGCCCCTCTCTGAGCCCACTCTTTTACTATAACGATAGTGAGTCCCAGGTCACAGAACTGTTGGGAAGTTCACTTAATTGATTCAGTGATGCTGGCTCCCCTCTTGAGGCATCTTGAGTCTGGTGGGGGGGGGGACCTGGAAGAATAGGGAGCCGAGCTCCTTCTACCAAGAGGGGCCAACCCCTAAGAGTAGGAGCTATGACTCCCACCTTCTCCATCCTTTCCCCCACCTCTATCTCTTCCTCATTGTCTCCCTCCCTCCCTCCCTCTCTCCCTCCCTCCCTCCCTCCCTCCCTCCCT
>CM052702.1:100520769-100548856 GCA_028551405.1 Uromys caudimaculatus
CCATCTGTAGGCCTCATTTAAGGAACATAATAGGAGAGACCCCAGATGGGTCACATAGCCCAGCCTCTGGCACCCACCCACTCTGATCCTCTGCTCTCTCCCCCAGGCTACGAGGCCCTGGCAGAAACTCCGTGCCCCCCAGCACTGCAGCCACAACCCTGTGAAGACCTGGTATCCAGTGGCCCCGAGGACTGTGGCTTCTTCCCCAATGGGGCCTTTGACCACTGCCTGAGTCACGTCCCGTCCATCTACACAGACACCTGAAGGAAGGGCGCTGCTGTACCTGCCTGCCCAGCTCCTAGCACTGCTTCCTACCTGCCATCCTCCCTGGTGCTTCCCACAAGGGGCAGCGAGGCCACACCCCAGGGGCACTTCCCTACCTGGAGGGCTGGCTGGCCTCAGAGCTGCCTGCCAGGAACTGTGGCCCTCTGACAGTCCCTTGACTGTATCTTCCTCACCCTAAGGTTCTCAGACCACAGACCTCGTGTATATACAATGTACAGGACCTCTTTCCGCCTCCCTGCAAGTTTTATATTTTTGGTTTTACAAGAAAAACATTAAAAACTGGAAACTAGACATAAAGGCTTGGTTCTACTTTGGGATTCAGCGTAAAGGCTAAGACCCAGAAGATCTGAGGGAGTGCAGTGAAGAGCCCAGTGCCCCAGAGGCCCTGGGTACAGCTGTGGGGATGGAAACCCTCTTCTCCGATCCTATACAGTGGTCCTCACAGACCCCAGGCCAGTCCCAACCAGCAAGCTAGGTGGAGATAGTCCCAGGGCAGAGGAGCAGAGAGTCTGAGAGGTATTCAGAGACAGACAGACACATACATACATACATACATACATACATACATACATACATACATACATACATACATACATACGTGCGTGTGTGCGTGCACACACAGAGAGAGACAGACGGAGGGAGGGAGGGAGGGAGAGAGAGAGAGAGAGAGAGAGAGAGAGAGAGAGAGAGAGAGAGAGAGAGAGAAAGGAATGAGAATGGAGCCAGCCTTCTCCCCTTCTGCCCTCAGCCAGCCTTGGCTCTGTTGTCTGGACTGTATGCAAGTCAAGGACACCATGGGACCCAAAAGCCTTGTAAAGCAAGAGGTAAAAGGCACCCCACAGACCATCTGGGTTCAGAGAGCACTGAGTCCATACCCACACATGGCCCCAGCCTATAGAGGAGGCCAGTCCTGAGAGCACCATGGCCTGCCTAAACCTCCTGTCTCTGGCATGCAGACCCCCATCTAGTCTGCAGAGGTTGCCTAGAAGTGAGCTTCATGTCAGTGTCACCCAAGGAAAAGATGAAGGCAAGCATCCCACTTGGTAGGAGACTGAGGGGGCTAAGTTCCCTACTCACCCCCTCTGTACCATCCCACCACAGCTTCAGAAATGCTCTCAGGAGGGTCTTCTTCCCTGATGAGCAGCAGCCATCAAGATACAGTCCCAGCTCAATCTACATGGCAGAGGTAAGAGGGAAAGATCTTGGTGGCCCCCTTCTTCAGAAGGGAAACTGAGGCTCCTTGGTCACCCAGCCATGCTAGATGGCATACTCTGACCTTCTCTGTCATCTAAGACACCTCAATCACCCCGATATGTGAGTCCTTCCCAAAGCTGGGAAGAGGTCACTGTTCTATGTTCTGCTGTTCTGGGGGTTCAGGGCCCTATGGTGCTGTAGCCAGTGAAGCCCCAGCATGGTCCACTGGGCCCCGCCAGAGTCCTGCAGTTCTAAGCATCTTCATCCATCCCACGCTCCTGGATTGGTGGCAGCTCTTGGTTGCCTTTCAAGCATGGGATGGACTTATGGCTGCCGTCTCCCATGCTACAACACCCTCTTTCATCAGAGTTGTCCTTGTGTAAGAGCCACTTGTCCCATTGTATAGACTGAAGAACAGAGAAGGTAAAGTAACCCACCCATGTGATGCAGCTCCACACTCGGTGCCGTTGGGCCCTGGAACTCAGGGTCCCCTGCCTCCCACATCCGCCTCAGCTCTGGCTTCCTGGTATAGGCCTAGTCCAGGCCTCAGTGAGGAAAAACCAACCTAAGCCGCACAGCACAAAGGGCCCCTGACTCCCACCCAGGGTGCCCTATGCACTCCTCCCCTCCCCTGCTTTTTATGGAACTAATTAGGCTGTGGCAAATTTCCTTTAGCAGGGATGCTCAGGAGTCAATACTGCATGTCATTGTAGGCTCTTAATCCACTCCAGATAAGCAGAATTAAGCTGTACAATGAGGACATATTTCTATTAATAATGAGAAGGGTTGAGCCTGGAGCACACAGGGAACACACAGGGTGCTGGCAGTTGGATTCCATTTACTTTCAGAGAGGAAAGAGGGAGGAGACAAAGGCCGTTAGAAACAGACCAGAGAAGACGGGCAAGCCATGGAGGTACCAGGCAGAGCTCCACAGGGCACCAAGGGCTTGGGAGTGCTACGGTTGTTGGGATTCTGTTTCCCCTTCCCACTCATTCCAGGAATCCTCAGAGGCTCAGCATGAGCACAGCACAGGAGGGTCTCTATATCTCCACACCGTCTTTGATCCCTTCCCAGCCAAGCAAGGCTTCCTGGCCACTCCTTAGCTCTGCCCTTCAGACCAAAGAGCCTGGGAACCACCTTGTTGCCACTCCCAAGGACATCACGTCCCTCAATGGTGGGGAGACAGGGCTGTTGTCATTGTCACCCAGGCTAGGCTGGAGGCTAGGTGTGGTAGGCTAGGTGCGGTAGGCCGGTGTTTCTCATTGGGCCTGGAAAGTCATGGGACCAAGCATCTTCTTGGAATGCTGTGCGTTCTGACCCTCTAGCCCTATGGCCAGGCCCAGGGATCCCCCAGACTGGTACCTGCCTCCAAGGATTCTTGATGGTCTTTGGGGATCCATGAGTTACCTCATGACCCACACCATCAGGCAGAGGGCCCCACCCCCACCCGCTGCACCACAAGAAATCCATGCAGAGGGCAGTTCCGGAGACCCCCCTCACCACTGGCCTCCTTCCACTTTCCCTGTGTGGACAACTCATGGAGAGTAGGAAATGAAGCTCCCTCTGCTGGATAGGGCAGGGTAGGGTTTGACCAAGTAGAAGACAAGCCCCAAGAGAGAGCCTGATCTGCCTTTCTCCCTCCCAGGTCCAGGCTCCACAGGACCTCCACAACAGTGGTTGCATACCTGCCCAAACCCAACGGTGAAACTGGACAGAGAGGGAGAGGGAGAGGGAGAGGAAGAGGGGAGAAGGAGGAGGAAGATGAGGAGGAGAAAGAAGAGAAGGGAGGGAGGGAGAAGAGAGAGAGGAGGAGAGGAAAGGAGGGACAAAGAATCTCACATACAGTAGGACCATAAAGAATATCAACCAGGCTGTGGTGGCGCATGCCTTTAATCCCAGCACTTGGGAGGCAGAGTCAGTTGGATATCTGTGAGTTCAAAGCCAGCCTGTTTTACAGAGCTTGTTCCAAGACAGCCAAGGCTATGCAGAAACCCAGTCTTGGGGGGGGGGGGGTTGGGGGGAGGGGATGTGGGTTATATAAAGGTGGGTCTGAGGTTAGCCTGGTCAGCCATGGAGAGCCCACCCCACCACACTTCGTACATTAGAACTTTAAAATACCCCATGCCTGCTGACTCCCAATGGCACATGCAGCTCTAGGCCATTTGGTATGCTAAGTGTTATGACCTACTTTGCAGAGAAAAAGACTGAGGCAGAAGGCAGTCACTGTCTGAGGCCATCCATTTGGGTGGTGTTAGCATTCAGTGCAAGTCCACAGCAGCTCTCCTGTCTCATCCTATCCTGTCAGTCTACATGACAGCTTGGGATTTGAACCCCTGGACCCGCCTGAGGACTTCTGGCACGCGCCTCTCTCGCCTGTCCAGAGGGGACCATTAGGCTTTTACAAGTCCTGATTTATATACTTGCCTGGGCCCTGGGCCCTGCCAGGCATTTATAGGTTTCTAAGTGGTCCTGTCTCTGGGGGAAATGCAAACAGAACAGGAACTAGGAGGGAGCTGCCAGCCCTCATCAGCCAAAGCTTTCCATTCATTCCCAGGGGCCCTGGGCCTGGGGCAACTGGATCCTGCTGAAGAACATGCATGGAGCTAGACTCCTGGCCGTGGAGACTATTTTAGGGAAACAGCAAAACAGCAGACAGCTCCAGGTTGAAGATGGCTAGACTCGCTGAGGCCTTGTGGGAGAGGGACTGGGGCTAAGTTCACTCTTGCTCAGTGACCATCCTGTCATTGGTCAGGTTGGTTCCATACAGCCTTGTATACAATTGGCCTTTAATAAATGCCTCCTTGAATTAACTTGCCAATGACAGAGTCCACATAGAACAAGAGTCAGAACAGGGAGAAGCCTGTTAACCTCTTCCTAGAAGGCAAGCCTTTAAACGCAGGAGCCTAGGGTCCCTGGCTTCAACCCCAACGCTTTACAAGGAAGCACAGAGAAGGAGAAAGCTTCTGGGAGACTCTCAAGCAGACTGGGGCCTCAGACGGTGGGAATGGGGCAAATCTCAGATTTTCAAAGAGCAAAGTCCTCTGAAGTAAATGGGTAGCAGTGCTGACCCAGGATAGCAGGTCAGGGTCAGGGCTAAGTCAGCCTTCGGGGCCCAGGAGGCAGCTGGGCTAGCCCACATCCCCCTATATCCCTGGCAGCTGCACCTTTGCTGCTCAGCTTGGCAGCAGTGCCCTCGGGGACCAGTCACCTGAGCCAGGTGAGTAGCAGAGGAGGCAGAAGAGGAGTCCGGAGAACCTTGTGTCACTTTGCCCCCTCCAGAGACCCATCTACCCGTATTAACAACAATACGCTGGAACTCCATGGCTCTATGCATGAGAGTTCCCACAGCTATGGCAGCCCTACCCGTGGCCACCACCAGACCACGTGCAAAGCTCCCTAAGGGCTCTGGTCCAAGGAAATGGGAAACACTACCACAGATGGCTCCATCAACAGCTCCCACCCAGTGCAGGTCAAGCGTGTGAGAAATGGCCTTAGATACTCCATATCACGAGTAAGAACTAAGGACAAGGGTGGAGTGAACCACCCTGATTGCATATGGCTGACCAGGGGATTGAACTTCTGTCTCCCTAGCTGCAATGCCCCAGTAGCCCCTTGGCCAGCTTCTGAACCCCTGCCTTGTGTGTCTATAGGCCCCAGATAGGGAGTTCACCCCAGTCCACAACCCGCCTCCTCCACTCACCTGTGGAAAACTGCCTTACACTCAGTACCTCGGCTCCTCATCTGAAGACAGAGCCATGTGCTGCTCCCGCCCCCTCCAGCCCTCACTCCAGGCTAGTGAAGCTGGTGAATTAGGAGAGCCACTGTGTAAACGGGAGAGGCAGTGCCCAGGCAAGCCGGGATCCTCACAGTTTACCTTTGTCATCATTCACAGATGCCTCTGTCAGTCACTCTCCCTGAGCCCCTGAGCAGCCCAAGCCCCAAAAGAGGAGGGGGGTGTCTCCTACCAGAAAGGCTAAGAGTTGGAGGACAGCCCCAGGTCCTAAGTCCAATGCAGGACAGACTGCCAAATGCACAGGCTCGATAGGGCCTAAACCCTCCTTCATCAAGCAAGACACAGCTAGTGTGAGCCACCTCCCCTGAGCCTGATTTCAAGATACAACCATGGCAGAGGAAGGATATAAGGCTGACTCTGCTCTACTTTAAATATATACACACACACACACACACACACACACACACACACACACACACACACACATACTACTTGTTTATTTTATGTATACGAGTGCTCTATCTGCATGTACACCTGCATGCCAGAAGAGGGCATCAGATCATATTATAGATGGTTGTGAGCCACCATGTAGTTACTAGGAATTGAACTCAGGACCTCTGGAAGAACAGCCAGTGCTCTTAACCGCTGAGTCATCTCTCCAGCCCTCTACTCCACTTTTAATAGTAGAGAAACGGAGGCTCTGGAAATTAAAGGATGATGAAGATCTATGTGCTTAACAGCAGGATCCCACAGTCCCCATCCTGGCCTAATCAAGCACTGACAGACAGAGACCCCGGGTGACTGACAGTTACCTCGTTGACTCTGGAGTTCTACTCCGGAAGCTGGGACGATGGCCCCTCCCTCAGTGGGCAGATTCAATGCCATCACATTGAGGGTTTGTACATAGAAGTTAAGTTACTTGATAAAACTATTAGTCTTTCTATTTACACGAACACCTGAAACATTCTCCCTGTGACTGTAAACCAAGCTCCATGCACAAATGGACAGTCAAGACTGGAACGTTCCAGCTTGCCTGGGGGAACATGGAAGTTTGGTGCTAGGTCTGGTCTTGAGGTTCCCAGGGCAGTGCTCACATTAGCCCTGTGGACTTGAGCAGTGGCCTCCCTGATCAGCACACCCAGCCTGCCTACCCCGGAACCTCAGTTCACAGACTCCAGCTGTGCTCTCCAGGCTTCTGCCTTCTAGTGAAAACTCCATTAGGGTATGCTGAGGGGGACTGAGAAACCAGGTGTAACAGTCTTGGGTGGCGCAGAGGAGAGGCAAAGGTTATCTAGTGATTTGGTGACCAGTGACTTCCTTACATTCAGTTGGTCTACAAAGAGAGAGCTGCCCTGGCCATAAACCAGGCCCCTGGCAGGGAGTTTCAGTGCTCAGCACCAGACATGTCCCCAACACGACCTCTCTTCCCCGTAGCTTACAAACCTCTGTCTTCTCTCTAATTTCTTTCTGTGTACTTGGTGTGCTCTTGAAATAGCCTCTCCTCCATGGAGCCCTCTTAACGACCACTGGACATGGGCCCAGACATGGGTACTCCTTTTAGCATTTCCCCACAGAGGTCAGTAAGGGGGATGGGTAGAAATGCTTGCCAGACACAGACAGCCGGGGATGCTGCCAGCTCCCAGGCCCAGGACAACTCAGAGGCAAAGCCACCACTTCCAGTGCAAGGCTCTTCTCTAGTCACACTGCCTTACCGCCATCTATAGTCAAGAGCCCACCTTGACCCCCCCCCAACCTTCAGACCTTGCTCCTAACAAGCACTCTCTAGAGCCTCTCTTGCCATCAAAGCACTTGACAATCACTTCAAAGCCCCAGGTTGGGTAGGAGCCCATGAATCTAGGCTCAGACACCAGGCCAGGTCTCCTGGGTTCTGAGTTCTCAGTGCTTCTTCATGCTAGCATGCTTTGTGCTACTTATTGATGAGAACAGATACGCTTTCCTTTGCCTAAATCAAAAATAAGACAGGCATGCCTTCTCTTTACATTAAATTCTACAACTGTCCAAAAGGCTTTAGCCAGAGAAACTAGGCAAGAAAATAAGTTAAGACGCCCAATTTTTTTGCTTTGTTTTTAAAAAGGTAAAACTATGTTATAAGGGCTGGAGAGATGACAGCGGTTAAAAGCACTGACTGCTCTTCCAGAGGTCCTGAGTTCAATTCCTAGCAACCACATGGTGGCTCACAACCATCTGTAATGGAATCAGATGCCCTCTTCTTGTGTATCTGAAGACAATGACAGTGTACTCATATATTAAATAAATACTATTGTTTAAAAAGGTTAAATTATGATAAATTCTTATATGTAGAAAATCTTATGGGGCATACATATACATGTGTGCACATAGTCCCACAAGCACATACATACACCTATTAAAGCTAATAAACTGAATGATCAAAGTTGCAGGTTATAAGAATACACAGTCGTTAATTGTATTTATACTAGAAACAAGCAGTCCAAAAACAAAATTAAGGAAAAACTTCATGTAAAATAGCATTGAAAAAAATAACACCACTGGGTGTGGTGGTTATGTCTTTTATCCCAGCACTTGGTTAGCAGAGCCAATTAACTAGTAACTCAAACTAGTTTGAGACTAGTTTGGTCTACATAGGGAGTTCTAAGACAGTCAGGGCTACACAGTGAGACCTTGCTTCTGACATAGCCCACAAACAGTAATAAATTTAACAGATTGTATTCTGAAGACTGCAATCATGGCTAAGTAATTGGAAAGACACCCGCATTCACTGGTCAGAAGACCAGTTCTTAGCACAGCAGTATCCTCCTGATGGACCTACAGTCAGAACAGTCCCTCTAAGCTGGATTCTTTGCAGAAATTCTCCGTCTGAGCATGAAATCCCTACGCAAATGTATGCAGGCAGTAGCATAACCCAAGCAGTCTCAAAAGAGCAGTCACAGGGCTCAGGGTTCCCGCATTGGTTTCCAGACATACCACAAAGCTGGAGTAGCCAAAGTGACATTAAGGGAACACAGGAAGGTGCAGTAGAGGGGACAGCTCAAAGGCAAGCCTCCACTTCCACGGCCGATTGGTTTTTGACAAGTGCCAAACAATTAACTGGTAAAATAATTGTCTATGTGTATACAGGGACAACGGCATACCCTTGCACAAAAGAGTGACATTAGACCTTGATCTTCAACTATACACAAAAGAATTAGCTCAAAACAGACCAAAGACCAAATAAAAGCATTAAAACCATGAAGCTCCTCTAAACGATATTAGAGGAGACCCTGGTGACCATTCAATAATTTCTTAAATCTCACATCAAGAGCCCTGCCACCGACAATAATAAACTGGACATCTCTAAAATGAAAACTGTGTGTCAAAGGGCACCATCAAGAAAGCGAAGAGGCAACCCATGGAACAAGAGAAAATGTTTTTAACTTGCTTATCTTTAGGAAATTATGCCCAGAATATATCTCAGTAGTTTTAAAATCTGTTCTAAGCAGGTAAATAATTTGAATTGTTGTTGCTCTGAAGAACATTCACAGAGGGACAGTGGCTCTACCTCATCAGCCACCAGGGAAATGCACGCACACATTCCGAGAGGACATTGCTGTCCACTCACTGGTGTGGCTACCACAGATGTACTGGCAAACAACAGAGCGCCAGAACTTCAGGTGCCATTTGTGGGAGTGTGACATAGTGTGGTTGCCATGGAAACACTACAGCAGCTCCTTAAAAACTTAATAATTATAGGGTTTCTATATGACCTAGCCATTTTACTCTGGAGTGGAATAAAAACACCAAAGAAATTGAAACATATGTTTACAGAAAATCTTGTGCACAGATGTTCATGGTAGCGCTACTCATGACAGCCCTCAAGGAGAGGCAAGCTAAGCATCAGCAGTGAGAGGGTAAACAGATGTGGTACATCCACACGCTGGAATAGTATTCAGCAATAAAAAGAAATGAAGCACAGACACGAGTGAACACATGGGGGAAGCCTGAAGACATTAGGCTAAGTGGGCAGAGCAAGCTGGAGAGGCCACAGGCTACATGATCATGTCGCTGTGGCATGCCCGGCTAAGCAAGGCCACGGGTCAGAAAGCAGCGCCTGAGAACAGTGGAGTGGAGGATGGCGAGTGACTTTCATCTGGGGGGATGACAGTGTTCTAGAATTCTCGGTGATGAGGATGAATAACTTTGAATATTGGAACCACTGCACTGCACATAGTAAATGGGAATTACATAGTGATAAAACCTCTATTTAAAGCAAAATATGTCTGGGCTGAATTTGTTCCTCACAGCTCTCCCAATAGTGACAGAGCCATGCCACCTAGTTAACAGCCCTGCTGGCTGCAGCCCCGAGTGACTAATCTGTTATTTTTTTCCTCTGGTACTGCATTTCTCTTGGTTGGTCACCTGGGAGACAGAAAATGAACAGGTTAGACACTAATTAGAGAAAAAGAGGCCTTCTCTGGTGGAAAAGGATGGCCAGAGGGTGCACATCCCTGCACGAGATGAGGCCCAACTACAAGCTAACTCACTCAAGAGAAGAGTCTCGGCTCTAGAGAGGCCACAGAAAATACCATGGAAGGCTCTCCTGCAGGCACAGGGCTGCTAGGAGGAGAACTGAGGGCTCCTGTCAGCCACCAGTGTCCTAGGGCCTCACACAAGCTAGGCCAGTGTTCTACCACTATAGCCCCCCTTTTAGATTTTACTTTCTGAGCCAGGGTCTCATTAAGTTGTCCACACCAAGACTGGAACTTGTGATCTTCAGGACTTGACCTCTTGAATATCTGGGATTATAGGCCTGTGCCACCAGGCCCAGAGCCCTGAGTACCTTGTTCCTTCTCAGGGGAACGACCTATGCAAAGGGGTGGGGGAGGAGGAGAGCCTGCTTGTTGGATGCAGTCTGCGGCATGCAGGACTCAAGAGGCTAGCCTGTGAGCAGTCAGGCAAATTATGGTGGAACATTGAGGGGCCCTGCCCCTCCCTCCAGGGCTGGTAAAGGAGTTTAGATGGCCTCATTGGGCTCTTTATATGTCAGCCACATCTCCAAGCCTGACTCCACTTCTGTAGCAGTCTTCCTAAGTAAGAATCCCATGAGATAATACATTGTCACAGGCCTAATGGAGCACTGGGAACAAACAAGGGTCGCATAAATCTTATCTGCTCTAATGATGATGACACTTCCTTGGCTTCCCTAGCCGGTCTAACATGAGTGAAGTGTAGCTGAAATGGCAGAGAGAGGCTGGCTGTAACAAAAGAGCTATGAGAACTGAGGAGGCCAGCAGAGGCCACAGCTCCAGGCTGTGGAAGGGGGCTGCTGGGAATGTGCCCCAGAGAAGCCAGCACTCAGGCACCCAGTATTGGAAAAAAAAAGTCAGGGAGAGGTGAAGTAAAAACAGGTTGGTGGAAAGACAGTGAAATAGCTCTCAGTTTCCCCCAGGCCCCCAAACAGCAAAGAGCCAGCCCCTCCCCCAACACTCACCTTCCTCTCTCTCAAGACCAGCAGACCGGGGGTATCTTGATCCAGAAATGCAAAGCAACTGGACATCCCCTTGGGCAGGAGGCTGGAGAACCTTTCTTGGAGCAACTGACTGCCTCTAGAAAGGGGCATTTTAAGTTTACCCCAAAAAGCTGGCTTCCCCACTTTAGGGCAAGTCTCACAGCCAACCAGTCAGGCTGCAGAGTAGCCCGCTGTCTCACTAGTGCCTTGCTTCTGATAGGTGTCACCTGCCAGGGATCACCATACCGCCAACAAGGAAAATCTGGAGGAAATGAAATCCTGCAACAGCAGACAGAAGGCAAAGCAAACAAGCTCCACATCACCAGTGAGACAAGGCCTTGCGTGTAGCTACAACAGCAGGCGTCTTCAGAGGGGGTAGAGGAGACAGAAATGTAAGGTAGGGAGACAAAGATGATACTGTTTGAATATCAACACAGGAAGTTCTGAAAACAATGGGAACTAACAAAAGCTCCCCCAAAAGAGAAAAGTAAAAAAAAAAAAAAAAACCTTCCTGAATCTTCCTGAATCCGGAGACAAGTCTCTAGTTGGACAACGTAGAGTTGTCCTTGTACAGTGAAGGACAAGAAGACCCACGCCCACACAGTGAGCTGATCATTTGGAAGCGTTAGAGAGCCAAAGATAAAGAGGGAACCTGAAAGAGAGAAGAGGGCAGGGAGGAGGGGAGAAGAAAGTCCGTGCAGAACTGTGGAATTTGAATCTGATTTCAGAGCAGCCCTGAAAGGCACTGGCCCACAGCTCACGCCTTCAGAATTCTGAGCAACTTTATGAAGATAACAGCCGGGCAGTGGTGGTGCACGCCTTTAATCCCAGCACTTGGGAGGCAGAGGCAGGGTTCGAGACCAGCCTGGTCTACAGAGTGAGTTTCAGGACAGCCGGGGCTACACAGAGAAACCCTGTCTTGAAAAACCAAAAAAAAAAAAAAAAAAAAAAAAAGCATTCTGAGCAAACCAGCTTTCAAATGCAAACTCCATCCTAATTCAAACTAACCAGCGACCAAAGGTGAGCACACAACAAAGATACAGTCTCAGGCAAGTAGGAGAAAAAGTCATTTCAGAAAGTTATGTGAGGCAGCAAATGGAGGGGCCTCAGCAAGCATTCTCCCAAGCAAGACTCCAGGGCAGGAGACTGGCAGGGAGAGATCTCAGCAGAAAGAGCTGTACTTCAGGGCCTGTGGGACAGATGGCTGAGCTGGGGGAACAGACTCGATCCATGGATGACAGCGGACAGTAACAGGAAGAACTGTGACAGACAGCTATGAAACGGGTTTGGAAAGAATTATTGATGGGCACAGAAGACAATGAGCCCGGGAAAGGAAACTGTTGGTAATTGGGAAACTGGTCAAAGTGTGAGAAAAAAATCATAATATGTTACTGAGCTGGTTAAATATTTACCAACTTGTGGTAATATATATCTGGAATATGGGTTCAATGGAAATGTGTGTGTTAAAGCTCCCCGGAGGTTCGTGTGTGTTCGTGCGTGCGTGCGTGTGTGTGTGTGTGTGTGTGTGTGTGTGTGTGTGTGTGTATCATGAAGAGAAAGGTAGTATTTCCTACCCTCCTGGGCGCCCATAGAACTGTCTCCAGGGAATGGCCTAGGATTAACACACTGCTAAGCAACCTGGGACTGTGACAGCCGCTGCCCTGGAAGAGGAAATGTGGCTGATGAGATCTTTGGGGGGTGCTGGTAACCATAGAAGTATGAGTTTTTGAAATGTTATTTGTATTACTTTGAGAAAAATGGAAATCCATGTTACATGTGTATAATTAATCACTCTGAGCAAGAAAGGCATAGAATAAGACTCAGCAAAGGTAAGTGTCCTACTGTGGACAAGCCGGGACAGGAACTGAGTCAAGCCATGCTGACTCCCAGCTACGCTAAGGATGCTCTCAGGAACCATGTGAGGATGTCCTGTTGGCACACTCAGACTCCAGAGCGAGTTGGCTCCACCCTCCAGTGCTGGAAAGAGTTTAAAACCGTTCAATCCTGGAGTTAGCCGAGTACGGAAGAGACAGATGACCGTGATTTGTGTGTGTTTGATCCTAAGGCTTTTACTTTCAAAGACAGGAAAAAAATATAGGACCAGAGGAAATTCTTCTCATTGACCATGAATTCTCAGGCCACAGAGCAGTGGAGACAATTCCCACAATGTTCTACCTCACTCAACACACATTTCCCAGCAGCCTTTGAGGCTTCAGTGACGAGATCCTCAAGTGCCACCCCACACCCCACATTTGCCCTGTAGCCTCAGCTCCCACACCTCCCTCCAATCTGCATTCCTCAGAACAGGTTGGGAGGGATATTTGGGGGGGGGTGTAGTTTGGAGGTACCAGGGTTACTGCTAGTACACACACACACACACACACACACACACACACACACACACACACACACACAAGCTCATCAACCACTGGTCCTCCTAAGCTGGTAGGAGGTATCCCTGTTAAGTGGTATAAAGTTCAAAAGCCTGAGTAAAGCCCTGGGCCCTATCCCTCCTCTCACATTGGACTATTGCGCAGTGGAGCCACCGGTGTTTTGTTTTATAGAAAAGAAAAAGAAGCCAGGCTTATGTGCGGTGGAGGTGCAGTATGATGTGGGGGAAGGAGGTGCCTCTGCTGCCCATGCTGGGCATCCCTTCCCCCTGAGGGACCAGTCACATGATGGACGGACAGGATAGAGTTTATTTAGGGCATGGGGAGGGGAGTTGAGGGGGTAGTAGAGGCAGAGAAAGGCAGAGGGGGGGGAGAGAATGAGAGAGAGGAGAGAGAGAAGAGAAGTAGAGGCTGGCCATGAGCATGTGGAGAGAGGGGGGAGGGGAATGGGGAGAGAAGGGACAGAGAGGGAAGAGGGGAAGGGAGGGAGGCAGCTGCAAGCCTCCCCTTTTATAGTGAGTCAGGGACACCTGGCTGTTGCCAGGTAACTGTGGGGCGGAGCGTAGAAGAAATGCCAACAAGCAGGTCCCCATTCTGATTAGATTGTCATCCACTATAGGTTAGCATCTTTCCCTCTAGTCAGACCACGGGGCTCTCTCAAAGGCCTGATCCAGTATGAGCTCTAGTTCCTCAGCTAGGACAAGGCGTGGTTGACTCTTGAATAAAAGAAAAGAGCAGTAAGCATTCAGCCAACCCCCTGTGTGAGCTGCCACCTCACAGTGCCTTATCAAACAAAGTAACCACATGCCCCTGGCTTCAGGGCCTCTTGGGGTAGCTGCTCTAAATACAAATTTGTGACCTATCTAAAGCCTTCTGGTGCTTAAAGTCCCTGCCCCAGGCTTGCTGCCTTCCTCCAGAGGGTAGATGGTCGTGTATTATCTTCCCTGGCCTGAGTACTGGCAGCAAGTAGAGAGAAACAGAATCAACCTACCCCCAGGCCCAGCACTCAGCTTCCCCTGCTGTGGGGGTTCATGACTATAAACCTGAAAGCACTGGTTGTGAATCTCTGTATGGTCAGGCTCCTCCCAAAACTCCCAGGAGGTGAAGGATGAGCCAGGGTGAAAACAGCAAAGTCCAGAGCACCCAAGGCCAGGAGGCACCTTACAGTCACGAGCTCCGAGGCTGTGGGAGGTCAGTGGGGAATGGACGTAGACAACTGCAGGAAGTAGAAGGTGGCAGGGCCCTAGGGGCTTCTCCCAGACTATCTGCCTCCTGTGGAGGTCAGTAGAGGTCCTGCACCACCACAGACAGAAGCTGGAATTTGAGGGCTGCTCTCAGGCAAGCCTTGGGTTGGGTCCTAGCGGCCCCTTGTGGCCATTCCTCGCCTCTCTCCACCAGCCTGCACCTGCTGGTGGGAAGAAGCCTAGGTGCTGTAAAGGACCCAGGGCTTCCCAAGGCTGGACTGTGTGGTGAACTTGGCCAGAAGGCTGCAGCCCTTTGAGCTCACTGAGTGGCTTGGGACAAGCCTCTGAACAGGGCCAAACCAATAGTCAGAGAAACTTGGAGCAGAAGGACCTCAAAGTACATAGCTCGCCCTCCACAAATTCATTATACAGAGCAAACTGAAACATGGATTCTGACAGGTATCACACTTACCTAGGTTGTGGGTACAGAGCTGGAAGAGGGTCACTATGTACTTGAGAAGGGGGCTTTCAGAGCCAGAGGAGCCTGCCACCCAGACTCTCACCCCCACCTGACTCCCCTCCTGCCCTCCCCATGATCCACTCCTCCCCCACTGTCTCCACTCTTCTCCCTCCCCAGAGGGATGATGCCCGATGCTCACCAGTCAGGTTGGGAGCTGAGTTCATGTCCTAGCCTCAGTAAATCCCCTGAAAACCCTCTCCCTGCCTGAAATTCCTCCACCCAGTTCACACTGGGGATGCCATTTCGAGGACCCTCCAGAGCCTGCCTTGCTTGAGCGAGCTCTCAGCCACCAAGGTCCTTCCCATTTCTTTTGCACATGAGCTTCATCTCCTTCTCTCCAAGATTCCTCATCTGAGAGACCCTGTGACAGCTCGCTACACACACGCACACACACACAGAGACACATACACACAAACATACATATACACACACATGCAGATACACATAAGCACACATACACATGCAGATACACACATTTACACATACATGCCCAGATACACATGCACATATACACATGGACACACACAGCACAGAGACATATACGCACACATACATATACTGTAGACTTCTTTACCACCTATTACTATTTGGCCATTTCTAGCTCAAAAAAAATTTCTTTGGATGGGGTCTCACTAATAAGCTCTGCCTGGGGGCTGGAGAGATGGCTCAGCAGTCAAGAGCACTGACTGCTCTTCCAGAGGTCCTGAGTTCAATTCCCAGCAACACATGGTGGCTCACAACCATCTGTAATGGGATCTGATGCCTTCTTCTGGTGTGCCTGAAGACAGCGACAGTGTACTCACATAAATAAAATAAATAAAATAAATAAATAAATAAATAAATAAATCTTTTTAAAAAATAAACTCTGGCTATGCTGGAACTCTCTAGCCCAGGCTAGCCTCAAACTCACAGAATCTGCCTTCCTCTCCCTCCTGAGTGCTGAAATTAAAAGCATGCCCCACCACACCTAACCTCTAGCTCGGTTTTTAGAAGTTACTCATAGCTACTCATGGTTCCTTCCTGCCCCACGGAAGGAGCTCTAAACTGTCCTTATTCCTAAATCCTGTGGGCACTACACAGTCCCATCCGGCAGCTTGCCACTTACTTCCTGGAAGCACTGCCCCACTCCTGCTTGGTGACATCTTCCCAGGCTGCACCTGTCCCTGTCTGTAGACAGCCCTCTCCTGGCCTGTGCTGGCAGGGGCACCCTCCTCAGTGTGGTTGCCCTTCTTGGCTTAGCCCCAGGATTCAGCCCCATCCTGCCCTGCCGGCTAGCTCTTCCTACTCCACGTCTAAGACTTTTCCCTGTGTTCTTGTCTCTCAAGTCAGGGACTGGGCCTTGTCATGGTTCTTGGCTGAAACTCCCTCAAGAATGAACCCAGACATGCCCTGAATGACACAGGGGCACCAGAGCCACACAACAGATGACACATTTATGACCTTCCTGGCTGTCCTTCATCCTGGGTTGACAGAGTCTCCTGAAGATGGAACAGGAGAAGATATTCTGGGTCCCCCTGATTAGCAGCAGAGAAGGGAGTCTGCCCAGTTTATCAGGATCTCTCTACACACTAACCCCAAATCATGTCAAGCCACCCTCAACACCAGGTTATACGGTACCTCCTGCCCAGGGCTCCTGACAGTGCTAAAAGGCTTTTTTGCGGGGTGTGGGGAAGGTCTGTATGGAGGGGTGCAGATGCATGTGCCTGTGTGTGTTCCTGTGGAGGCCAGAGGGGCCATCTCATGCAATTTCTCCCTTATCCCTCTGAGAAAGCATCTCTCTCTGATTCTGGAGCAAGGCCAGCTGCCATGGAGCCTGGGGCGTCCTTGACTTTCTACCCTCCCCCTTAGCACTGGGGTTACAGGCATGTCAGTGTGCTCAGCGTTTGACACTGGATCTGGGAACTCTAGCTCAGACACATTTGTGCAGCAAGTGCCCTGGTGTGCAGAGTCATTTCTCCAGCCCCACTTAAGAGCCTTCTCAGTCTTCAACACCAAGCATCATTTCTCTTGAGAAGCCTTCTCAGTTGCCCAGGCTGGTGTGGCTCATCCTGTGGGTCCAGGCCCTGCTTTCTTCCTTTAGATCCTTGGATATGAAAGCCTGCTACCCACCTCAGAGCCTTCACATCTGTCACTTTTTCTTCCAGGACCCACTTCTGTCCCATCCCCGTTTTGATTCCAGCCCACTCCTTGCCTCTTCTAGCTGGCTAGAGGCCTCCAGCTCTCAGACCCTAGTCTTCTTCTATCCCAGGCTGCTCTGCTGGGTGATCCAGCCTGCACTCACACCTGTCTCCTAGAGGAGTTGACAGCTATGCCTTCCTATGCTTGCTCTACCAAGGGGATTTGCATGTACCCAGCCTGCATGGCATATAATCACTTGATGATTAGCCATGTCTTGCACATGGAAGTGAGGCTCCATGTCCCAGGCCAAGTACCCAGTCTGTGCTGGGAAGGGCTTTCCCAGACCAGAGTTCCACAAGAACGAACAGCCGTTCCAAATGTGTTTTAAATGGAAACCAGCCTTGGAGCTGCTCCCCGCCCCCAACCAGTTCTGGATGGAGGTTGTGTATCCTCTTTCATGCTGTTTACTCTTTTGAACAAATTGTGAGTTTTACAAGACATTCAAAGTCTGTGGTGGCAAACACATGTTCCCATGGTGAGTGTCACTTGGCTCACTGAAGTGAGGGCTGTGAGTGCAACAGGCGACCACACAGCCCCTCCCCCTTGGGCTCTGCGCTTCCATGTGAGGCTCACATCTTGCTGCACCAAAAGCCACCTCAGGAAGAAGCTGTCTCCACCTCAGTGTCCCTTTCACATCCCTGGACCCCACACTCACAGAGCTGCAGAAGTCTCACAGCATCTGAGGGAGGGTGTGGTATGTCTACTTAAAAGAGAAGGGAGCAGGTGTACAGGAAGCGGTGACCAGTCCAAGGCCATGAGCTGCTGGGATCTGGAGCTCAGGTTTTCTGGCTCCAAATCTGGGGTCTTTGAAATCATCAGAGCTTTTTAAGTCAAGGCAGCAGTCCCTTCTGCTTGGGCCCCTGTCCTGGGTCTCCAGAGCCCTGGGAATTTACTCATTTTCCAGGCCTCAGTTTCTCCTCTGATGAACAAGATGATGGGCCCTGAACTCCACAGTCCCCATGTTTCCAAGGAAAGAGCACACTCCCTTCATCATGAATCCTAATTGTCAAGCCACCTTGAATCGGAAGGAATGAGTCTCCTCAGAGGCTCTTCTCCTTTGTCACAGGTACCCTTAGACACACTCTAGGCAGCTCAGGTGGTTTTAGTCCTAGCGAATTTCCCAGTCAGAACTGAGTTTCAAACTCAAGAAACAAGAACCCCCCCCCCACACACACACACACTAAAGTCTCAAGTATGTACCGCTCCTGTGATCTGAGGGAATGTTTGTCCTATAGCAATCCTGTGTGTTAGCTGCATCTCCTCAGCATCCTCCAGTGTGCTGGGCCTCTTTGCCCCTACCTTCCCTAAGACCCTTACAGAGCATCCCCACAGATGCCCTGAAACCTCATCCCTCGCTGGGTTTCACCCCATCCTGTCTCCCAGATCTCTAGCCATATTTGCACAGCTCCTTCCTGAGATGAGACCTGAAGGGTTGGGGGCTTGCCAGGCCAAATCCTAGAAGCTGCAGGGTCATGCGGGGTAGAACAAGTATCTGAGAAGAGATGACTCTTCTAGAAGGGGGAGAAGGAGAGAAGGAAAGAAGGGAGGAAGGAAGGAAGGAAGGAAGGAAGGAAGGAAGGAAGGAAGGAAGGAAGGAAGGAAGGAAGGAAAGAAGGAAGGAAAGAAGGAGGGGAAGGAAGGAAGGAAGGAAGGAAGGAAAAAAGAAGAAAGAAAGAAGAAAAAAAAGAAGGAAGGAAGAAAAGCAGGATACCCAAACGAGCAGGCACAAAAGATCCTGCCAAGGAGGGAAGGTGAAGAAAGGGCCTCAGAGGCCTGTACAGTGGAGAGGAGGGGAAGGAGAGGGAGGGTGGGATGAGAGGGATAGGATCCCCCCCACCTAAGTCTGCACTGTGGGAGTGCTGGTGAGAGACTACAAGAGCCCTGGGGTGCTTAACAGGAAGTTTATACAGGAATTGAATTGCCACCCACACAGCGTGTGAGCAGCATCCTCTTCCAAGGAAATATTGGCTCCAAAGACCACAGCCTAAAACATCGTTTAAAAGACCCCTTAGGAATCGGAGCAGATGTGATGAAACCTAAAAAAGCAAGCAGATGCATAAGGCTCCCAGATTCAGGACCCTGGACACCATGGATCTGGAAGTGTGAGCAGACAGAGCCCCAGGGAGGTCACTGTCTCGGTCTAGGCATTATCTGAAGTTTTATAAAGATAGGTGCTCATCACATACTGAAACAAAGAGAAGTCTGTGCCATATTGGGACCAAGGATGAGTGAGTGTCATGCACTATCCTGGAAATTCAGAAAGTTCAGAACTCCAGAGAGCAGTCTGGGGGTGGGGTTTATATGGAAAGCAACCAGAGCCATTGGAGGTTTGAAGATTCCACCCATGTATAAAGGCCACCCAGACTGTATGGAGAATGTTGGGGGAGGTAAGGGCAAGAGATCTCTGTCTTGCCACGTTGGTTTGGGGGGCTGCTGTCACACATACAAAGCCATTCTCAATGTTCTGTTACCAAAGGCTGATCATAGCCTCAGTCTCTGGCTTTCACTAGAAGACAAGAGGACAACTCTGGAATGTCTCCTCTAAAAGAGACCCACAGCTGCATCTGCACCAAGTGCTACTAAGAGGCACAGTGAGTGCCAAGGGACCTCCCTGGATCTTAGATGCTACATACACCATGCCTGGTACAGCCCTGGCTCATCCTAGGGGACTGATAAAGCAGATAGTTTTCAGTGAGCGCACATGTGGCTGTGTTAGGTCTAGGCTACCATGCCAGCTACCCCATCCAAGAGTTTTATACCTGATCAGACCCAGTGGAATGTCTGGGAAGACAAGTTAAAGTGGGACCTGGGACATTTCCCTCAGGATGGGTGCACAGATCTATGAGCCCAGCCGAGTTCTTCTACATTGAAAACTACTCAGCTGGCCATATGGCCTTGGCACAGATTAATACCTGCCAGGAGAACCTACATGGGTGTGTGATCCGGATGAATGGGTGGCCGAGTTCCTGTTACCTACCTACCCTGCTGCAATCTATTCTCCTAAGTCCCATGGACGTGTCCAGGAACTCCTTGGGCCCCTTGTTTCTGGTGAGGCTCAGCAAGGAAGAGTCCTGGCTAGAAAGTGGAATGTGACACGAAATAGCATCTCTTCCTCCAGCTCCCTTCCTTCAGGGTCCTCCTGGCTGCGAAGTCGATGCTGCCTCATGGCGGTCTCTGTACAGCTGGCCTTCCAGGGCCCCTGACACTGTGCTCTTCCTGTGGGCTTCCAACTCCTTGCTTTGTCTTTTTATTAATCCTTTCACTGACCTCCCTGCAAGCAGCTTAATTTGACTGTACACCATGGTTCCTGCTGGGACCCAGCATGAGGTATACAGAGGTCCAAAGGGGTTCCCAGTACAAGGCCCCAGTATGCGTGGCTTTGTGAGCCCCTTCCCTTGAGCCTTGAGTCCCGGTGTGATGGAACACCCACTTCAATATTATGTCAGACTCTGTCATGGCAGACTGGAGAGGGTTCATCCTGCTGGCTTTGAAAAGAGCAGCTATAATGAGCCCACCAGGCAAGGAGCAGACAGTAGCCTGTAAGAAGTAGAATGACTGCCAGCTAGCTGCCAGCAGGCAATTGGACTTTAGACTACAAGGCCCAGCTTGAATGGACCTGGAAGAGGATGGTCATCCTCGCTGAAGCAGCTGCTTAACAGGTACCTTGATTTTGGCTAAGACCAGGGCAATGGACCCAGGCAGACTTTTACCCTGTTCCTGATACAAATAAAAGAGACCGAGGTAATGAATCAGTGTTGGTTCAAGTCTCCATGCTGGTAGTCTTTTGTTACGCAGCAATAGAGGCTAATATTCTGGGTTTATCTGCTCCCTCGAAACACGATAGCCGCACTGCAAACTACTGAGTCCATATGATTCAAGGATGAGACCAAACAGGCGCAGCCAACTGCAGCTGCTTCGCCCGGACTCCCCTGGAGCCTGTTCCTGCTGCTTTCCGGTTTCTTTCTAAGAATTACTTTTGGCAAGTTAACAGAAGAAAAACTATTGGAAGACTGGTTTACAATGGATGCATATGCTACCCCAGACCTTGCCAGAAGGCTGGCACTCCCCTCAGGGTCTGCACTGAGAGACAATGAATTGCTGTGCTCCTTCCATGAGCAGAGCTTCACCTGGTGGTCCGCTCCAGTAGGAGAAGAGGCATTCACAGTTAGGAGCTTCTGGGTGCCTGGGAACTTGGAAAACATGAGACTAGAAAGCTGGCGGCAAACAGGTAGGCATCTGGATCGAACTCTCCATGGAGACACAGTGCAAGGAGATCCTCATGTTTCAAGTCTCCTTGTAGAGGATACAATTGGAACTAACTGGGTAAATGAGAATAGCCACTCTGTTAGACCTCAGTTAACCCCTCTCAGCTCGCCCTCCAAACTTTTGACGGGCTCATGAATAACCATGAGAGCAAATGACCTCCATAGGTTGCTGTAACCAATGATGCAGTGGGTGACTTAAGGCCTTTTGCTCCTAGGTGGCCTCGATCTCCATGGGGTTCTTGTGACCCCTTTTGTTTTGTTTTGTTTTCATTTTTGGAGATAGGGTTTTACTGTGTATCCCTGGAACTCACTTACTGTGGAGCTGGCCTGGAACTCACTATGTAGACCAGGCTGGCCTTGACCTCATAGAGATCTACCTGCCTTCTGCTTTCCCAAGTGCTGACACTAAAGGTGTGTTCCACCATACCTGGTTCTCACGATCCTTTGTGCATAAAGGAAGACAAAGAAACAGGGGGCGAGGAGAATAATGAGAGGAGAAAGATCCACTCTAGTGCCCTTTCTTATAAATTATAATAGATTAGGGCCCACTCTTATGACCTCATATGCCCTTAACTTCTTTAGAGTCACCTGGACCCCATCTCCAAGTTTATCCACTGGAGATCAGAGCTTCAGCATGCGATCTTGGGGGACACAAGCATTTGGTCTGAATTTACAAGACTGAGACTTACTACAGGCTCAAAGACATGGATTTGTTCTCACCAAAGCTGATTCAGTTACTGCTGCTGATGTCCCTGTACCCACCACACGGGCCCAATGCTGCTGATGGCTCTCAGGAAGCTACAGGGATGGCCGGTTGATTATACCGTGAGCTTTCCCTCACAAGGGGGCAGCAGTAGTCCTCCTGGACTCTGGATAAAGGTTCTCCTGCTAATGTGGCCATCTGGAGCCCTACGGGATATCTTGTCTATCACCACACTCTATGGCCTCCAGCCCAGGAGCTCAATTAATAGCAACATACAATGGTGGGGTTGCACCTGGAAGTGAGCCAGAAAGGATAGAGGCATAGCCTGCTAAGAATGTCTGCTGGGACACAGCGCCCTGTGAGGTAGGGAACCTGCCTATAAGAAAGGCATGTGCTCAAAACACAGGTAGGTAGCCATCACCTCAGACTAGCCTTTCTCTAAGAATTAATGTATGGACTCAGTTTCCCGACTCTCCAGCACAGCAGTTTTGCTGGAACTCTGCCCAGACTCCTGGTGCTGAGCTTGGATCTCTCCTGCGTTTTGTCTCCTTACTTCTAACAGCCCCATCTGAACACTCTTCAGACAGTATCCCTTGGATTTTCAGAGACTGATGGCCAGGGGCTCAGCAATTGCAGAATTTTCCCTGCCCACAAGTGACACAGACAGGTTCAAACGGGTTTCCATCAGGCAGGGCTGCCCTGGCTCAGGCAGATGCCATGACCTCCTTGACTTCTTGCCTTTCCCTGGCCTTCATCCCCAGCTCTCTTACCTGCCTCCACCCCAAGCATATCTTTAAGACATCACTTGTACATGAAACCTCACCTTGGGCTGTGCCTTTAAGGACCAACCTAAGACAATAACCTTGGGCCCAATAGGTTTGTTCTTGCAAGAGAGCAAGAGAGAACAAGAGAGTAAGAGAGGGATGAGGGGGCAAGCAGCCCCTTTATAGTGGGTCAGGCCTACCTGGCTGTTGCCAGGTAACTGTGGGGAGGAGCATACCTGGCTGTTGCCAGGTAACTGTGGGGTGGAGTTTAGAC
Source organism: Uromys caudimaculatus (assembly GCA_028551405.1). NCBI lineage: Eukaryota > Metazoa > Chordata > Mammalia > Rodentia > Muridae > Uromys > Uromys caudimaculatus. The sequence goes on from CM052702.1 coordinate 100,543,745, forward strand.
AGAATGCTAACAGTTACTATTCCTGTTAGTCAGCTACTGACATGGTGACTACAGACAGCCAATATGTCTGTTCCACAATGGCTTTCCCACAGCCCTGCATCTGACTCAATTCTAGACTAAGGCTCTGAGCAGCAGTGTGATTGAAATGACATCACCCTAAGATGGCACCATATGCATGGGCTTTGTGGCTGGTTCCTCAACATTTTGGAGATGCCCGGATGCCTTAAGACTTGCAGTTAGAGAGGCTGAGCTGACAAAAACAACCAGGCTGGTCCTCTGTGCTAGCTGTTGAGCCATCTGGTTTCCTTTCTGTTGCTTCAATGAAATGCTGACCAGAAGCAACCTGGGGAGGAGAAGCTTTGTTTGGCTTTTATTTCCAGGTCAGGGGCCATCACTGAGGGAAGTCAGGGCATGAACTCAAGCAAGAACTGAAGCTGAAACTACAGAAGACACTCCTTACTAGCTCGTTACACAGCCCAGACCCACAGCGCCCCCCACAGTGGACTGGGTCCTCCTACATCAACTAGCAATCAAGAACACGCCCCACAGATATGCCCAAAGGCCCACATGATTGAGACAATTTTTAATTGAGGTTCCCTTTTCTGTGACTCTAGATTGTATTGAGTTGACAGCTGAAGCTCTCTTAGTTTGGGTAACTATTTCTATGATGAAACACCATGATCAAAGGCAAGTTGGGGAGAAAAAGGTTTATATTTGGCTTACACTTTCGAATCATAGTCTATCACTGAGAGAAGTCAGGGCAGGAACTCAAGCGTGGCTGGAACCTGAAAGCAGGAGCTGACGTAGAGGCCATGGAGGGCGCTGCCTACTGTTTTGCTCATTTATCATGGCTTCGTCATGGCCTTGTCAGCCTGCTTTCTTATAGAGTCTAGGACAACCAGCCAGGGATAGCACCACCCACAGTGGGCTGGGCCCTCCTCATCAAACACTAATTAAGAAAATGCCCTACATACAACCAGATCTTAAGAAGGCATTTTCTCAATTGAGGTACCCTCCTTTCAAATTGCTCTAGCTGGTATCAAATTGACACAATAGTAGCCAGGACACTAACTAAGACAAGGAATACGGATATGGATCTGAATGAGCTGCTCAAAGAACTTCAGTTAGAAGGGAGGGTCTAGAACCCATGTGATGCCCACACAGAGGAAGACAGACCAGGCACAAGGCAGAAGTGAATGAGGACTGTGCAGGCTGCAGGCCTCGAGCTGTAGTTCTCAGCCTCCCTAATGCTGTGACCCTTTATCATCATTCCTCATGCTGTGGTGATCCTCAACCATAAAACTATTTTCATTGCTACTTCATAAGTATAATTTTGCTACTGTTATGAATCATGAAAATATCTGAGATTTCCAATGGTCTTAGGTGACCCCTTGTGGAAGAGTCATTTGACACCCCCATCAGGTTGAGAATCACTGGCCTGGGCGAATGTGTGCAAATGGAGTTAGAAGGCCGAAGGACAAGAGGAAATAGAAGGACGTTGTTGGGAACCCATGATACCCTCAGCTGCCAGGAGCTCGAGAGGAGGCAAAAACAATGGCATCTTGGGGAGTGACGGTTGAGGTACACCTGGCAGCAAGGAGAGCAAGGCTGACTCCCAAGAAGAGGATCCATGCAGTGTAGAGGCAGCAGGGAGAGTCATCTGCACAGAAGGTGCTACAAGAGCAAGACCTGGAGACATCTAGGGAGGCCCTAGTACAACAGAGGCCAAGCTTCCAGAACTACTTGCTGTGGTCGGCTGGACGGGTTGTGGAAGGCTTTGCAGGCCAGCATGGGCGTAGAGAGGAGGGAAGAGGTTTATGTGGGGGATAGCTCAGCCCTAAGTAATAGGAAGCTGGTGCAGGTGAGAAACATCCATCTTGTCTTAAGAGCCTAGCACAAGGCCTGACACATTGTAGACGCCCAATAAATGTACTGACGTTGTAGATGGAGCCTAGCCCCTGTCTGATGTCCCAAGGCCCTGTCTGGTGTCCCAGATGGTGGCTGACATCACTCCATGACTTATGTGAATATGCAATGGTAGAAGAAAAAACAACACTCCAATTTGGAAAAAAAAGTCTAAGAGCCAGATGTAGAAAAACACTGACTTAATTAGTGGCTGACAACTGGAGTGGCAAGTTTCAAAGCCAGGTACACTTCGCTCATCAGAATGAGGTGCAAGGATCTCTCCTTTCCTTGAGGGCAGCTGTTGCAGGCAGTGCTGGACAACACTGGGAGACTGCTCAGTGCTTGCTGGGTAACCAGACTGTACCTGGAAATGAGGGTCTGTGAATGTGGGAGATCAGCCAGGTCGGGTCAACACCAAGTGTCCTGTGGATGAATCTGCTGCCAAAACAAAGGAAAGAGAAAGAAAAAACAGAAAGGGAGGAATGAATGAATGGAGGGATGGAGAAGGGAGAAGAGAAGGAGAGAGGAGGAGGGAGAGAGGGATGGAGAGAGAAGGGAAGAAGAGAGGGAGAAGAGGGAGAGAGGAAGAGGGAGGGAGGAGAGCGAGAGCGAGAGAGAGAGAGAGAGAGAGAGAGAGCAAGAGAGAGAGAGAGAGAGAGAGAGAGAGAACGAGAGAGAGAGAGAGCAAGAGAGAGAGAGAGAGAGAGAGAAAACAGATTTTCTGATTTTCATTTTTAGAAGAAAAAGATGAAGAAAAAACACCACCCAGCAGCTAATTGCTCGCAGGCCAGGGCCTGTGCTAGCTCAAACGCAAAAGCTGACATGATAAAATGTTAGCATCTTGCAATCTGCTGTTAATAAAATGTAGCACAAAGACACAGAGGGGTTTTACATCTGCTAGCAGGATGCTGCACAGCTTGAGAAGCCTCTGCAGGCCACCTACCCCATGGCTGGCTCCAGAGCACAGCAGGGGAACCCAGTGCTGGGCTCAGTGAGGCTGTGTGGAGGGAGGGTGCAAAGCTCTGAGGAGAGCTGGGACCGGGGACTCGGGCTTGCCAAGGTTTCCTCTGGAGCTCAGACGGCTGGCTACCATCACTGGCCAAAGGTTGCTGGAGGCAAAGGAGTCAGCACACTGGCCCTCCCAGGAGAAACTTTTAAGAAATTATCAGTAAAAACAAAAGATTAGACACTAGTAGGAGGCTGGCTGCCCACACTGAGTAATTTCTATTCAATAAAATGTCACACAGACATTAAGAATGAAGTTCCCTAAGCTCAGATTCAGACAGAGACAGGAGAGAATAAGAGATTCTGCAGAGAAGATGTCTTGATCATCACTAACTTCTACCTATAATCCACTGCTTTCTTCAGTGATGCAAGTAGGTCATAAGTCCAAGATGAATTAAACTGTGACTGGGTCATGAATAAAAATCAGATATTCTTAGATCGCCTTACACAGTTGCGACCATACTTTTAAGCTATAAATAGTGGGTGTGTTAGTCAGGGTTTCTGTTCCTGCACAAACACCATGACCAAGATGCAAGTTGGGGAGGAAAGGGCTTATTGAGCCTACACTTCCATGCTGCTGTTCATCACGAAAGGAAGTCAGGACTGGAACTCAAACAGGTCAAGGAGCAGGAGCTGATGCAGAGGCCATGGAGGAATGCTGCTTACTGACTTGCTTGCTTCTCCTGGCTTGCTCAGCCTGCTTTCTTATTGAACCCAAGACTACCAGCCCACAGATGGTACCACTCACAAGGGGCCCTCCCCCATTGATCACTAATTGAGAAAATGCCTTACAGCTGGATCTCATGGAGGCATTTTCTCAACTGAAACTCCTTTCTCTGTGATAACTCCAGCTTGTGTCAAGTTGACACAAAACCAGCCAGTACAATTGACCCCTTGTCTTGACACACAAATATATCACTATTAAGCCTCAACCCTTACTTTCTTATTCATCCCCAAACTCTAAATAACTTTAAAAGTCCCACAGTCTTTGCAAATTCTTACATATTAAAATTTCAATCCCTTTAAAAATGTCCAATTTCTTAGAATTCAAAGTCTTTTTTACCATCAAAAGTCTCTTAACTGTGGGTTCCACTAAAATATCTTCTTACTTCAGAAGGGAAAATATATCAGGGCACAGTCACAATCAAAAGTAAAACCAAACTCCAACCATCCAATGTCTGGGATCCATTCACAATCTTATGGATTCCTCCAAGGGCTTGAGTCACTTCTCCAGCTCTGCCCTTTGTAGCACACACCTTGTCTTCTAGGCTCCAGATGCCTGTACTCCACTGCTGCTGCTGTTCTTGGTGGTCATCTCATGGTACTGGCACTCCAAAACACTGCTGTCTTCCGCTGCAACTAGGCTTTACCAACAGCCTCTCATAGGCTCTCTTCATGGTGCCATGCCTCACCTCCTTTGCCTGACCCCTTCAGTCCTGGGCCATCAATTGCAACTGAGGCTGCATCTTTATCAATGGCCTTCCACGGCCTCTCACAGTGCCCAGGCCTCAGCTGCTCTTCAATGACTCCTTCATGCCTTCAAAACTAGTATCGCCTGGGTGACTCTTACACATTACCAAGTCTAGACACAGCACAAGGTACAACCCTGGCTATCTCTGGAACACAGCCTCTGTGCTCTCAGAAAACACTTTTCAGAAGATTTCACCTCAATGATGCTGGTCTCTTCCCAGTCACCGCCAACTTCCCAGCTCTAGCTAACCAGCATCAATAGTTCCAGTAATGTAATGGTTTTGCTTTAGTAGTTCTGGTATCTTGTTAATCACGGCTGATTTCTTCAACCCCAGCTAACCAAAACCACAGAATCTTAAATCAAACTAGCAATGGCCCTGATAAGAGGTTTTAATCTTCCTCTGAAATTTCACAAGCCAGGCCTCCATCTTCTGCACTGTTCTCAACATTATCTTCCAAGCTCCTGCAGAACATTCCACAGAGCTCTTAACATCCCAATGACTCTTCTAGCTCAAAGTTCCAAAGTCCTTCCACAGTCCTCCCCAAAACATGGTCAGGTTGTCACAGGAATACCCCACTATGCTGGTACCAATTTGTCTTAGTCAGGGTTTCTATTCATGCACAAACATCATGACCAAGATGCAAGTTGGGGAGGAAAGGGTTTTTGTTGTTGTTGTTTGTTTTGTTTTTTGTTTTTCGAGACAGGGTTTCTCTGTGTAGCCCTGGCTGTCC
>CM052702.1:100548956-100571530 GCA_028551405.1 Uromys caudimaculatus
AAAGGGTTTATTGAGCTTACACTTCCATGCTGCTGTTCATCACGAAAGGAAGTCAGGACTGGAACTCAAGCAGGTCAAGGAGCAGGAGCTGATGCAGAGGCCATGGAGGAATGCTGCTTACTGGCTTGCTTGTTTCTCCTGACTTGCTCAGACTGCTTTCTTATTGAACCCAAGACTACCAGCCCAGGGATGACACCACTCACAAGAGCCCCCCACCCCCGATCACTAATTGGGAAAATGCCTTACAGCTGGATCTCATGGAGGCATTTTCTCAACTGAAACTCCTTTCTCTGTGATAACTCCAGCTTGTGTCAAGTTGACACAAAACCAGCCAGTACAGTGGGCTACTGCTAAGTCTTGTTACTTGGTATTAGTCCAGAAGTACGAGTAGGTTGGTCTTTATTTTGACAGGTGTATGAAACGTCACAGGTTTCCTCCATAACCTCTTGGGTGATTTTTATTACGAGTGCTGTTGTGAGAGGGGCTTTGTCAATGGCCTCACCAACTGACAGAGGCCTGTGACACAGAAACACAGCGGCATACAAAATCAGTGCCAACCATCTACTGCCATGCATGGTTAAGAAACGGATCCCAGTGTGGTGGCACACACCTGCAACCCCACAACATTAGAGCAGGATGTAGGAGGAGCAGGAGCCCAGGGTCAGCTGTGGTTAGGGAGTTTGAGGTCAACCTGGGCTACATGAGACCCTGTCTCAAAAGTGGGAGAAAAAAGATTCTGGGAGGTGTGAGTGAATTTTAATGTATCTGCCTGGAACAGAACATAGAGCCCCAAACAGGCCCTCAGAATATTCTTAGTTGGTTTTCCACAAAGGTGCAAAATATTGTGGAAGAAACTAGAGCAATTAGGTGTCCATGTGTCCCAAACTGAACCTTGTCCTTCCACCTAAATGAGCTCAAACATGAAATGAGCGAACTGGGCCAGCACAGCAGATTTGGCCTGGTATTGCCCCATTGCTCTCCACAGTACTGTGGGTGGGAAGGCGGCCAGTGGTGCGTAAGACCCCTGTACTGTCTCTCACAACTGTGATGACCCTGCAATTATCTTGGAAGTTTCCAGAAAAAGCTTGTGTGCATCCAAATCATGCCCAGGATGAGCCAGGAGGGGGCAACGACGAGAGTAACACAGGTGGGGACGAGCCCCACTCTACACATTTATTACCAACTGTGTAGTTTTAGCTGTTATCTAAATTTATAATTAATCATTTTTAAAGCATCCTGGAGAGGGCCAGCAAGATGGCTTACTGGGCAAAATCATTTGCTATACAAACCTGAAGGCTTGAGACTCTCGGAGCCACGATGGTACAAGGGGAGAAGCGCCTCCCACGAGCGCTTCACGGCACACGCGTGTGCGCACACACACCAGCACCAGACACACACCATAATAACATCAACAGCCTGGAGAGCGGGAACAAATGGCCCTGGGAAATTATTCTAGTAAAAAGCAAGTGTGTTTTCTATAGCAGAATGTTGTTGCTTGTCTGTAATCCCAGCTCTGAGGAGCTGAAGCAGGAGCATTTGAGTTTGAACTAAAAGTGATCTACATAAGTGCAATGCTGTCTCAAAAACAGACAGACAGACAGACAAGGACAAAACTGATTCTTAGGCTACATTTGAACTAAAACCACTAATACTGAATTTTTCATCCCCTTAAACCTATTAATATTCACTGTTTTAAAAAGTTTGGTTTGTTTATTCATCCATTTTCAAAATGAAGTGAGTTTGGAAGTTGTTTTTCTTAAGGTTTATTTGTTTATTTTCATTCCTGATTCTGTGTGTGTGCCTGCTGAGTTGATGTGTACCACATGGATTCAGGTGCTTCCTGAGGCCATAGGGTGCTGGATCGCTTGGGATGGGAGTTCTAGGTCGCTGTGAGCCACCTGCCATGACAGCAGGGGAACAAAACTGGGTTTCCTGCAAGAGCAGTAAGCACTCTTAACTCTGAGCCATCCTTCCAACTGAGTTTGGACATTTTTAAAAAACTATTTTATTTCTGTGTAAAACCTAATTGTTGATTGTATTCGGCCATTGACCCCTGGCTCTGGGCTGCAGCTGAATGCTCGGCAAGGCCCACTGGAGCTGAAGAGCCTACGGCTTCTCCCTAAGATTTTCAATGGTCCTTCTGAGAAGTAGAGGGCACAGTTCTGTTGGGAACTTGGTTTTGAACTCAGGTGAAGCTGTAAGTTAATGTCACCCACAGACATCATGACTAGGACCAAAATGCACCTGTCAGGTTTCATTTTGTCATCTGTAACATGAGGCTGTAGAGTGCCTTCCTGGAAGACTCATGGAGAATTCAGACTTTCTGGAAAGCTCTCAACATAGTGCAGGTACCATGGGATGGGAGCACCTGGACAGAAATAGCCGTGAGGGTGGTGCTTTGCAGATACTAGACTCTTGCCATGGTCTCAAAGAGGAGGCAGCCTTCATGTGACCACTGGCCCAAATACCATGTACTGGGCATCTATGGGGGGCATATTTGACATATTTCTCATAAGAGCTCCTGAATCTTCAGCAGTGTTACCAGGGACAAAGAGAAGCATGGGGACACTACATGATGTTCCCAAGAGCACACAGCCATGAAGAGCCAGAGGGTAAGAGTGGGTGCTTCCAAAAGTCTGGCCTTGGCCAAGGAGAGGAAGTCAACCATGGTGCATTCTGGGTGTCTATATAGTTCCCTGTGATGGAGGTCTAATCTCTAGCCCATCAAAATTGTATTTAGTAGTAGAGGAAGCTGTGTGTCCTGCCTGGGACTGCAGGGGACAGTCCCACCAAACCCTAGGCACAGGCAGGCATACTTTGTCTCCAAAGAGGTTGCAGAGCCTCTCTCATCCTATTTTCAAGAAACTCTGAGACCACCACAGTGGACGGCTTCTCTTCAGTGAAGTGGCTTTGGAAGCCACTTGCTGCCTTCACTCCATCTTGGCCACACGAACATGGGCAGGCAACCAGCGGTGCTGAGACCCTCTGACCAGTGGGTGGGCGTGCACCTAGAACCCCATGGGCTTTTTTGGCTTTGCTTCCCCACGATGTTTACTTAAAAGTGGTTACCCACCTTGGGATTCTCCCAGGCCCTCTGTGTTGTGGTGAGTGGTGGGACATAGATCTCTGGGGCAAATGACCCCAGGCTGCTCTGCTGGACGGTGGCAGAGTGCAAGCATGTGTTCTGTGTCCCAAAGTTCTCAGATAGCAAGTAGTACAAAACCAACCTTTAAACTGCAGCTGGCACTGGGGCCGGGATCATACCTCCTCACCCTGAACCATGCTTCTGCTTAGGTAGGGCTCTGCCACTTACAAACTGTGACTCGTGTAAATGGCTCTCTTCACTTCCTTTCCACGGTAGGACTGCCACCATGTAGTGGGGCTGCAGGGTGGGCAGGAGTGCAATACTTGGCTCAGTGTGCGGTTTCAAAAGGAGGTCGGACTCTCTTCCTCTGACCCCTGAGAGGCCCTAGAAGAGCAAAAGTGTACCAGAGTAGATGCAGAGTGGATGACTACAGCAGGGTGATTCAGCCTCCAGTCCCACAGCAGTCCACAGGACCCTCTAAAATTCACTCATTTGTTCACACCTGCAGGACTAACCAATGTGGAGTCCAGGGGTGGTGGCACAGGGTCTGGCCTCTGGTAAGCACAGTCTGGCTAGGACAAGTTACTGGTCCTCCAGAGCCTTCTAACCTGGGCTTGGGGGTTCAGGGCCGGGGCGCAGGCTTTCTTTAAGAATAACGAGAGAGCTGGGCAGTGGTGGCTCATGCCTTTAATCCCAGCACTTGGGAGGCAGAGGCAGGTGGATTTCTGAGTTCGAGGCCAGCCTGGTCTACAGAGTGAGTTCCAGGACAGCCAGGGCTATACAGAGAAACCCTGTCTCGAAAAAAACAAAACAAAACAAAACAAAACCAAAGCAAACAAAAAAAAAGAATAACGAGAGAATGACTGGGTGACTCGCACGCGCAGAAGAAGCACAGAAAGCACGTAATGCCAGGAACACACGTAGGGTGGTATTTGAAGACAAAGAAAAATGGATTGCCGAGAGGCTAGTGATCACATACATCACATAGCACAGTATAGGGGACTGTCGGGCGTTTGTTTGTTTTTCCCAGAAAATTCTCACATCTCTGAGGGCCGACTCAGCAGTTGCGCCCAGGATCCCCCAGCTACTTGAGCTACACCAGTGGAGCAGCTAGCTAGCTGTGTGCTGCACAGCCTCCGCGGAGACCGTCGCCAGGCAATAAGCCCCGCCTTCAGTTACGACCCGCTCGCCCTCTAGTGACAGCATTCTGCCACTGCATTAGACGCCCTAGGAGGCTGCTGGACCGGTACATTGTACATTGGAGTTAAACCTGGGTGGCAGGCTTGCCACTGGACCCAGATCTCCTTCCATTCTCTACTGCTTAAGTCTGGCACGTTCTGCCCATTCCAGCACTTGTACTGGATAGCAAGGAGGGGAAAGCTAGACAGGCGGGCAGCAGGTCCCAGTGAAGACATCGATTCTTATTCAAAGAGTGGTTAGGAGCCAGGCTAGCTTGTGAGGAAGGCAGCGACATGGACTATCCAGCCTTTAGGGTCTTTGCTGCTGTTGGGCCAGTAGGGTATTCTAGGAATGTGGGTTGTACTGTCCTGAGGGCTTCAGGGTGCTTGCATGACCTACTTCAAGAAAGCCATGGCTATGGTAGGCCTTACAGAATAATAAAGGGCAGCTTCAGACTGACAACCTGGGATTACACAGGAGAAAGGCAAGACTCCTACTTCAAATCAGTGAGAGGTAGCGTGTAACAGGCTGTCTACCTCACTTGGTATCCCCAAACTAAAAGGATGTTGAGCTACTTCTGGATTGTGGAGTGACAGACCACATAACTGAGAAACCCTCCCAACTTCCCAAACCCCTATGGGCAGGAACCCTACAGAAGGGACATTTCTCAGAAAGCTATTGTGCTAGCCGACAACCCCCAGCCTAAGCAAGCACTCTTTCTTTGCACTAGTCTGGATGGGCTGTCTTTTCTTTCTTTTCTTTCTTCAGAACTGGAGAGTAAACGTGGTCCCTCACACTGAGTCTTATTTTCAGGCTGTGACAGGGTTGCTTTATAAATGAAGGAACAAGTATTGAGAGAAAGCAGCTTGGTACCCTTAAATAGCAGGATGGGATCAAGTTCCGTTTTTAAAAACCATGTTCCTCTGCGGAGACCATAAAAGGAGCTAGAGTTGGGAAAAATACCGTTGGCATTTCAAAAGCTTCTCCATCCATTTCCATAAACTCTCCCTTCTTAAAATCACTACAGTAGAGGGAAGCTGAGGCTGGAGGATGCCAAGTTTGAGGCTAGCCTGGGCCACTAAGTGAGATTCTACTTCAGAACCCACCCCGAAAATCTTGACAGTAACAATGTACGTAACCCACCTCAGACCATCTCACTGGGGTCAAAGGCAAGAAAGGGAGACCAGGGAGACTTGCCTCCTCAGCAATGGCAACCCCTGAGCCCAGGTAGCCCAGGCTTGCCAGCCAGGCTCTTGTCCGGTAGCCTTCTGTGAGGGTTAAGCAGGAAAGCCTTCACAAGGATTTCTAATGCTCACTTTATTTAATACTCGATCGTCCTCAGAGAACAAATTGCCATTTTATGCTCTGAGAACTGCTTCAGTGCCCACGAGTTCCCCACCATAAAAGCATTGAATACTAAAATCTACATTTTTAAATGAGGAAGGATGCCTATCATTGCTTGAGCTTCACAGACAAGTGAAGTGGCTCAGTCATCAAGAGGCTTGGTCCCCGGAAGAGGACAAGGGGCAGTGGCTGAGCGAAGGTAGGATGCTGCAGAACCTGCTGTCAACATCTCAGTGCCTGGTACCTGCCCTGCATAGTCTGGAAGCTTTGATGTTTGCGATGCCCAGGCCTGGGGATCAGGCAAAGGGGACAGAAGGCTGAACTGGATGGTGCCTTCTGTCCTGAGCGAGGCTTGGGGAAATCAGGGGTCACCTCTAGAACTGAATTTCATACATGACTCAGGATGGTTAAATTCATTCCTAAACTTGTTTCCCCAGCCCCCACTCTTCAAAGGCCCTGCCCATCCCAGACACTTTGTCCCTTGCACACTTCAACACCCACACAGGATCCAGAGCACCTGGGGAACCGCCCTTCCCCTTCTAACCTGAAGTGGGAATTAGCTGCCTTCTTACGCCTGTCAGTATCCTTCCTCCCTATACAACATGAACATGGTGAAAAAAATAATCCCTGCCCTATATGCCCGTCCCCACCCGGTGGCCTTCAAGGCGGCCTGCAGCTTAGTTGGACTGCTCCTGGGGAGAGTGCTGGCTGGGCTTACTGGGCGCTTCTGCATCCTGGTTATCTGTAAAGGACAAAGAAAGCAGCTGGATTTAGAAAGAGGATGAATCACCTGTTCTCAGGTACAGATTTCCTACAAGGCCTTCTCTTGTGCCCAGGTCCTCTGTGGAAAGTGACTCTGCTTTCTTTAGCTGGGCAAGAGACTGACTTCTAACCCTGGCCACATAGAACAGACTTGAGTCCCCCTGTCCAGCCTGGCTCTTTATAGCAATGAACTTCCACTTGCTCTTCTGTAGCAAGATGATCAGTGAACAGTAAATGGCAGCAAATTACATGAATGCCTTGCTGGCTTGTCTGTGGTTTACCCTCGGAAGAGTCTCACGAGGCACAGATCACTATTTGTCCGCTTTGGTAGATGCTGGACCTGAAGCACCACAGAGAATGTGCTTGTCCAAGGTCACATAGCTAGTATGGGCAGGAACAAAGCTCAAAGACCAGCAGCCAGTGAGCTTCAAGACACACTACACCAGTCACAAAGCAAATGAGCCACAGGCCTCAGTTTCCTCTCAGTAAAATCGGACAGCACCAGACTCACCCAGCTCAATAGACACTTTTGATATTTATATTAAAGAGCTCTTTGGATTTTACAACTTTTTCCAAATCACAGGAGGCTCAGAAGACTGAAAAGAGTAAAGCCTTAGAAACTTCGAAGACAGCCTGCGTCAGTGGTTAAGAACATTTGTTCTTTTTGCAGAGGACCGGTGTTCAGTCCCCAGCATCAATGTTGAACCACTTCTAACTGCTGGTAACTTCAGTTCAGTTCCAGGCCACCTGATGCCCTTTTCTGGCCTTTACAGGCACTTGCACACATATATATATACATGTACATGTACAAAAAAAACTAAACTAAAAGAAACCTTTAAGCCACAAGGGCCCTCAAAAGAAAGCCCAAGATAAGAATTGGTGGTGTGGCGGCGATGGGGCTCAGCTTGGGGCTGTCCCCTGACCTTCCCGTGCTCCTGCAATCGCACATACATAAAAAATAAATAAATCTTAAAAATTGAATTTCAAAAAAAAAAGGAGAAAGACTCAGGCAGTGGTGGCGCACGCCTTTAATCCCAGCACTTGGGAGGCAGAGGCAGGTGGATTTCTGAGTTCGAGGCCAGCCTGGTCTACAGAGTGAGTTCCAGGACAGCCAGGGCTACACAGAGAAACCCTGTCTCGAAAAACCAAAAAAAAAAAAAAAAAAAAAAAAGAAAGAAAAAGAAAAAAAAGGAGAAAGAACTCCCCAGGATTGTGAGCTAGCTCAGCTGCTGAAGTGCTTGCCTTCTGGCATGAGAACCTGAGTCTGCTCCCTGGAAGCCCTGAGAGGCATGATGCTGTGTGCCTGTAATCTCAGGGCTAGGAGGATGGGGACTGGGGATTTCCAGCTCCCTGCAGCCACTTTAGCCTCATTGGTGAGCTCCAGGTTGACAATGAGATGTCCTGTCTCAAAGGAGATGCACCATATTCTTGAAGGTAACACCCAAGATTATCCTCTGACTTTACACATGTGTTTATGTCTATGGATGCTCACCCCCAACACACAAACATGCATATACATATGCATAAAAATAAAATATCAATGTTTTTAAAAATTAAAAAGAAATCACAATGTGTTCATAAATCCCAAAGGACTGGTGACCCTGTGAGGGGGACGTTGCTGGGGGGGGAGAGGGTGCAGCCTGAGGTTCTGTGCTCAGGTGTCCCAGGCAGCAATGGCAGAGCTCCCAGGCAGACTCTTTGGCTCCCATCCAAGGGACTTGGAGGACAGTGGGGTCTCCAGTGTGGCTCCTGCTGTGGCTGTAGGTTCCTCCCTGATCAGAAGTCCTGGTGCCTCTCATCTACTGCGCACGCTGTGAGCGTGAGCACACTTCCCACCTTGCCCACAGTAATCCTTTTCTAACCTCCATGGGTTCATGCTTATAGACTATGGGGAGGGCTGTGGGAATGAACTCAGCCCACGGCCCCTCTCCCCACCCCCCACTTCAGGTGACCTCTCCTCCACAAAGTCTTCCCCATCATCCGGGAAGCAGGAATATTCATGTCTTACTGGCATTTTCCTTGTCTGTATCATACAGGATGGTCAGTGAGAAAGACGGTGGAGATGGTGGCGGCGGTGGCGGGGGCAGGAAGTGGAGAGCAGAGAGGTAGCCTGGTGGCAGGTAGTGGGGCTGCTGTGCCTGGGGTGGGGGAGGTGGTAGTGGTGGTGGTGGTGAGCAGTAGGTTGGCTGCAAGTCTCTGGCTGGCTCTGACACCTGTGTGGACACACAGAAAGAAGGGCGGAGAGAGAGAGAGAGACAGTGACTCAGCAGGCTGATCAATCACATCTTTTGTTTCTCAAGTGTGTGGGGTCCATGTGTGGTTATACCCTTCTGTGTGCAGGGCACTTGGGACAGGGTGTTCAGCAGACTCCTGCCAAATGTACGTAGGCAAGCAGCAATGTGGGCCTATCTTAGCTGAGCCTGGGGGCTTTCCCTAAGGGATTTGGGAGACCAGAATTCCAAACTCTCAGCCAAGTCTCCCCTTAGAAGAAACCTCCTGCCTGGATCAGTATGGCAGCTCAGCCCCAAATACGGGCTGGAGTCATACACTTAACAAAGGTAGACCTACATGCCAAGTCCAGGCTTGTGGGTGAGCAGACGGTGTGCTGTAGGCTGCCCTTGGTCACAGCCTCTCTTTGTCTGTAGGCCAGTGGCATCTGCTCTCCTGGGCTGTGACAGAGGGCCAAGAGGAGCAGCCACATCTTTCAGGCTGGGCAATAAATGGTGCCACGGGAGTCAAGAGCTGAGGGCCAGCAAAAGTGATAAGAACGGCTGGGGTTAGGATGAGCTTAGACAGGAGTCAGGCTCCAACTTACCAAGCCACTTCCATGGTAGGGGCTGCAGGAGACATGCCGGAAGCTTCTTTGTTGAGGGACCCCCAGAGCAGAAGATGAATCCTGGCCCTCCGAAAGTGGGAAGGGCTGGTAGGGTGGCACAGGGACACAGGCAGGGCACTGCCTGAATGGTTCTCTCTCGGGGTATCCACCTCCTACCACGTGATCAGACTTGAATCTCAGAGGATGCCCTAAGAAGATAAACAAAGAGGGAAGTGTTAAGAACACAAACCTGAGGGGTAAAGCATTGCATTGCTGTCTCCCGGGCAACAGCAAGATTGACATAACCGACTAAAGGAGTCTCGCGTCATACATCACACTGGGCTTAATTATACTCTTATACTTGCATGGATAATGTACCCTGGTCGTACCTACCCAGTGCCCTCTCATCCTCTCTCCTTGTCACTGATCCCTTCTGCCATTTGTCCTGTTTCTACCTTACGTCTCTCTGTGTATGTGTGTGAACCGGTAAGCTTGGCTAAGGCTACTTTCAGGAACATGGGTGGCCACACCACTGAATAAAAGGCGTCTCTCCCTTGTTCTACTAATTAACTGTTAATTGCCTTCAGATCCTTGGAGGGGAGGGTCCTCATGACCCTAACCCCGTGCAGGTTGTAAGCTGCCGTGAGCTAGTGAGTATAACAGACAAGCTATGCTCACCACGCTCCACCCCTTCTCCTGACTCTTATGTTCTTCCCTCTCCCCTCATGATGTCCCCTGGGACCTGGTGGAGGTGACAATGGAGGTCCCTTCTAGGGCTGAGCATTTAACAGTCACTCTGCAGCCCTGTGACCACTTCAGAGTCTAACAGTAACGGCCATGCAACACTGACAGAAACGCTCAAGCACACCCGTGAGTTTCTCAGTCCCTCCTTGGCTTGGCACTGTGTTGGGGAGGGACAATGGGAGCCGTTGGCTTCGGTTGCAGTCTCACTGTTCCATGGGGTTGGTGCATCCGGAGGGATGTCTAAGCCACCGTGTGGTGGCTCTCACCCACCACCGGACTCTGCTTCAATTTCTGTTCCTGGCAGTGCTAGTGTGACAGCCCAGGCAGTCTCCACTGCGGTCACAGACACCATCTCTCCTCTTCATTTTTAACCCCAGTGTCCTTGAACACTCAGCCATGCTGTTTTGCTCTTTCAACCATCTAAAGGCCTCTTCAGACACCAGATGGCAGCTGGTTTAACAATTACGAAACCTCTCTGCTCTGATTAGTAGGGTTCTTTGAAGAACATTACTCCTTCCCACAAGGACAGGATACCAGAGGGCAAGAAAGGTGTGTTAGTCAGTGACTTGATACTGTGACAAAATCCCTAGGCAGTTTAAAGAAGGGATGGCTTGTTTGGGCTCACAGTTCAGGGCTGCTGGCCCCATTGGCTGTGAGTCTTGGTGAGGCAGAACGTCCTGGTGCAAGACTGAGGTGAAGCAAAGCTGCTCAGTTCATTTCCGCCAGGAAGCACCAAGAGAATGATCTGCTAACAAGCTTTCTCTTCCTCAGCTTTCAACCTGTCCAAGACCCCAGGCTGAGATGGCGGCACCCATGTTCAGGACCCACCTCTCTTACTTAGTAAACTCTCTGGAAGCACCTCCCAGGATGCATCCAGAGGTGTGCTTTCCTCATCTGGGGTTTCTCACCAATCCAGCTGACAATCGAGAGTAGCATCCTCAGGGCCAGCAGGATGGCTCTGCGGGTAAAGGCACCTGGCACCAAGTCTGACAGCCAGAGCTCCATCCCAGGGACCCATGTGGTAGAAGGAAGGAACCAATTTCTCAAAGTGGCCCTCTGACCTCTCCTCCACATGTGGTGGGATTAGCCACAGTGCCCCCTTCTCCCCATCTCTTCATAACACCCGTATTCAGCACATTTTAAAGTTCATGTTTGTTGGGAGATGAACACAGGATTGCCAGTTTGGGTCTGTCTTCCTCATCAGACAGACAATTCCTTGGGGAGAAAGATTCTTACAAAATCCCAGAAACATTAGGAATGATTAGCATTAATTTCTGAAAGTCTGCCCCTCAAGGAAGAAACTTGTTCAAGGTCGGGCATTAGCACCCTGCTGACTCAGACTCTTTCTACACAGTCCTAAGGAAAGGAAAAAAACTGTCTTCATCCCAGAGAGTCGCTTTCCAAGAGCCTCAAAATTTATATTACTTGAACGTACTTCAGGGGCTAGAGAGATGGCTCAGCAGCTAAGAGCACTGGTTAAGAACTGCTCTTTCAGAGGCCCCAAGCTCAATTCCTAGCATCCACGTGGCAGCTCACACCTGTCTGTAATTCTAGTTCCAGGGGATAAG
This sequence comes from Uromys caudimaculatus, assembly GCA_028551405.1. Classification (NCBI taxonomy): domain Eukaryota; kingdom Metazoa; phylum Chordata; class Mammalia; order Rodentia; family Muridae; genus Uromys; species Uromys caudimaculatus. The sequence goes on from CM052702.1 coordinate 100,560,454, forward strand.
ACACTCTTACACAGACATATATGCAGGCAAAACACAAATAGACTATAGTAAATAAATTATAAGATATAAATTTTTTTAAAACCCACAAGAAATCGTCTTTTAATCAGGAAAGCAACATGGCATAAAGAAACAATGTAATTTATGCACAAAGTGAGGGGTGAAAAAAGCTGTAACATCTTAGTGAGCCAACTGTTCGCCCTGGCCAAGTAGCAGAGAGCTTTATGCCCATCCATCCGGTGACACTGAAAAAGTGAGTACGGGTGCGTTAGGCCAGACACTGCAGTTAGGATAAACTAGACCCGGCCAAGAGAAAGGAATGTGCGCAGGCGCAGTCTAAGATGAACAGCCACTCCGAAAGCAGATTCTAAAAGGCTCTCCAGTGGAAGAAAATGGCAGACTGGGTGGGGGAGGGGGGTTGCCACGCAGGCGCAGGAGGGCTAGACTTGGGAGGGGGAGGGAATGCCGTGCAAGCGCACTAGAGGGTCCACAAAAAGGCGCCACTGCTAAAGCTGTCCAGCTGCCATCTTTTTTTCCTTGCAAAAGTACAAAGGCAGAAAACTGCATCTCATCGTAAACCCCCCTGCACCACTCGCTCTTTCCCACCAGCCTTTTCCCATTGCCATCAGAAGCCAGCCGCCCAAATCCTTGTCCAGAAACATGTTCTCAAAGCGGGTTTACCTGGGGAAGGTGTCTTTCCCACCCCGGCACCAGTCTGGGACTCCAGCTTAGAGCCGGAGGTTGCAGGCCTAGTGCAGGCCTAAGGAACCGTCGGCTGCACGAGGCTGGACTTACCGTAGTCGGCGAACGGCAATTGGGGCACGGGCCGCACTGGCAGGTGCTGATCTGGGCAGCAAAGCTCGGGCCTGGGCGCCTGTGGCCTGAGCTGGGGCAGCCACGCGGGGGGACGGTCGTGCAGTCCCCCGGGGCCCCCCGGTCCAGGCTGAAAGGTGCTAGGGCCCGGGCGGCCACTTGGGACCAGCTGGAAGGCGCTCAGGCCTGGGCTCCGGGCCTGCGGGGCCCTCTCGAGGAAGCAGGTGGCCGCCGGGCCTGGTCCAGCACCTCCCGGAGCCCCCCTAGGCAGTGGGCAAATGCTGGAGCTCGAGGCGGTGGCTGCCGCCGCTGCTGCCGCTGGAGCCCTAGGAGGCAGCTGGGGACCCTGCGTGCCCACGGTCGCCACCTGCTCCTCGGCAGCTTGGGTCTTGAGCACCTTCTGGGCAGCCATGATCTTCTGGCGCTCGGTGATCAGGTAGCACTTGTCACAGATGCACTGCTTCCAGCGGCATTTGCCCGCATGGCCCTTGACTGGTACCAGATAGCCATGGTTCCGGCACCTTGAGCACTTGGGGGTGCGAAGCATCTTGTTCCTCTTGGCAAGCTCTACTTCCAAACACAGCCACCTCTTCCCGACGCTGCAGAGCGAGTGAAGTAGGAATGAGTGGTGCCCCCATAAGTCCCTGGTGCTGGGGACATTGGATACACTTGTAACAAAACAGCTCACTGAGTCCCGAGAACTGCAACAGGGCTGTTGCATTTTTCCCACTTTCCGTGTGTGTGTGTGTGTGTGTGTGTGTGTGTGTGTGTGTGTGTGTGTGTGTGTGTGTTAAATTTACAGTGTTTCTGTGTGTTGGGCAATGGGGTACGGAGTAAATTCAAAATGAAATACTTATTGCATGTATGTCATATGAGTTATTTGAAGTCTTAAACTCTTGAATTTTCAATTTCTGTTCCCGCCAAATTGTAATTGGAAAATAGATTTTTTTTTTTTTTTTTGAAAGGCGGACTTATACTTAGCAGTCGAGGGTTTTTAAACTCTCAAGGAACAGAGCTGTTAGTAAACTCATACCATTGGAAAGTTCCAGAGATCACAATGTTTCTCCTCCTCGAAGCAGCTGCTTCTGCTTTCATCTCTCTCTGTAGAGAAAAGAGCAGTCATGCTTCCAGAATATTCTTAGGAGCTTAGTGCAGTGTTGGTTACTTACAGGCATTGCAGAAACCCTGAGTTTTTCTTTTTCTTTTTTTTAAAGATTTATTTATTTATTTCATGTTCTGTGAGTACACTGTCGCTGTCTTCAGACACACCAGAAGAGGGCATCGGATCCCCATTACAGATGGTTGTGAGCCACCATGTGGTTGCTGGGAATTGAACTCAGGACCTCTGGAAGAGCAGTCGGTGCTCTTATCCACAGAGCCATCTCTCCAGCCCCAACCCTGAGTTTTTGAATCCTGTTTGTGTTAGCGCTCAGGTGAGAAATGCATGCGTAATAATGTTCTAAAGTAAAAGAAAGACGATATTCTGGAACTCGTTTGAATTTTATTGGCTTTTGGGTTTGGTGTGTGTGTGTGTGTGTGTGTGTGTGTATGTGTGTGTTTCTTGTTTCACATGGTTTTTAAATCATCTTTATGAAGCCAAACAAAATTACTTACAAGAATTCCTTAGCCACTGGAACTACAAAATTGATGGAGTATGCATACTTCTCTCAGGAAAGGGAGCCATATAAATAAAACCTTTTCAAGAACCTTCCTGAGACATCTGCTCATCCAGTGTGGGGTACACAGCACAGTGTATACAGACCTAGTTTGGGGGAAGGGGGTCTTGCACCTCCAGGATGGCGTTTATACCCAGAATCTACCGATATTATAACCAGTCACAATTTGCTTGTTTTGTGACAAAGCCTGGATTCAAGTCTGTTCATTCTTAGAGGAGGGGAGTACCCAACTTTGCAGAATAATCCCACCCAAAAGAAAAAAATCATCTCACACACACACACACACACACACACACACACACACACATACACACACAAGCAAACACAATCTCTATTTTAAAAATATAACCCATATACAACCTGTCATATATATACATATATATATGTATATGTGTGTGTGTGTGTATATATATATATATATATATATATATATATATATATATATATACTTTTTTTTTTTTGTGGGTTTCACTATGTAGCCCTGTTTGTTCAGGAACTCACGACATAGACCAAGTTGTCCTCGAATTCACATAGATCTGCAGAATCTGCCTACTTTGGTTTTTGGTTGTTTTTTTTTTTTTTTTTTTTTTCTTTAAAAGAAATATCTATGATGTCTTTCAAAAAGTTTTGAAAGGTAAAGACAGGCAGTGCTTTAAATAGTAAGCAGGCCATCTCAGTGGGTCAAAAGCAGCCTAAGTTAAGATCAGAACTAAAAGACTACAAAAGTGGAAATATATCCCTACACAGTGCAGATTCCCTGGGGCTCCCTAAAGCCTTACTCCACTCCATTAACTGTAGGATCTGTCCCGGCTGAATCTCCACAGTGACCATCCTGACTCTGGCTGCTGCAGTTTTGAACCTCAGCAGAATTCTCTGTAGGACTCGGACACCATCTGCCCACCTCCCTCTGGAGAACGCACTGCAGTGATTCTATGGAGGGGGGAAAGCCCAGGTTTTCAGCAGAAGTCCCTCAGCCGTGGGGTCAGACAACTTGGCAGGCCCTGGCTGGCGACTTCGACTTACTGCACACTTTCAGTTCGCCGCCATTACGGCGCCCTTCGCATCGCCCGTTTTCTGGAAGGTAGAAAGCCCGCAGCGGCAAGATCACTGTCCTTTACGACCACCACTTCAAAGATCGGTCTGTACTTTGAGAAGAGCTAGCCTAGAGACCGCTCACTGATGTAGAAACTCAGCGCGCCTCAGAAAAGGGTGATTTTAGCTCATCTGGAGGTTGTGGCTGAGGCAGTGAATCTTTCATCTCTGACCCAGGTCGGGAAAGACCTGGCACTAAGTAGCAAGAGCCTCCTGACTGGAGAGTTTGGGCTGTTTTAATTCTCGTGAATTTAGTTATTTCTGTAAAGCAACCAAAATCTTAGAAAGGCTGGCACAGACTTCCTAGTGGCTTTGTTTGTGCTGGGCATGGAACCTGGGCCTTGGGCATGTTAGGCAAGTTAGCCAACTATCATCTCACCTTTTATTTCCCCTTCCCTCCTTCCCTGCCTCCCTCCTTCCTTTCTCTGTGTAGAATCTAGTGAAGTTACTCAGGCTGCCCTGGAGCCCCCTCAGTAGCCCAGCTCAGGGCCCTGAACCCCAGATCCACCTGACTTTAGCTCCCCCCGTTAGGTTCAATTACAGCCAGGTTCAGGTACAAACATTAATGACAGATATTAAATTATTCATAAATGTATTTTTATAAACGGCGGTGGCACTCTTGAGGGGTGTCATCTGAAGTGGGTTGGGACACAATAATACCTAAGCTGAAAAGCTTATGGCAGGATCAGTCCTATTTTTGGTTTGGTTTGGTTCCAGGATCTTGATCTGTACACCAGGCTAGCCTCAAACTCACAGAGATCCACCTGCCTCAGCCTCCTGCGTACTGGGACTAAAGGTGTGCACGCCACTGCCATGCAGCTCCGGATCAGTCCGGAGGCATTTGTGCTTGCTAGCTAGCTAACTTCTGTGTAGTTTTCACTGCTCTGTTTTGAAATCTTTCTGGTGAGGGGAGGGTACAGAGTCTGCCTTGATTTTTCCCCGAGTCTCTGATTGCAACTCTCTGTGGTAGCAGGGTGTCGGTCTTCCTGTCTCTCTCTTGTCAGCGTCTGTGTCCATGTTCCCTCCCCTCTCGGTTCCCCGTGCACGTGCGCTCCCCCCCCACCAGGGGAAAAGTAGTTGTTACCATTCTGGGCTCTTTAGACTCTTGAGAGTTGAGGGAAGCGGGGAATTCATAAAACTTTTTTTGTTTAATAAAGTTTTCCTTATGTCTGAAAGTGGCCAAGAGCATGTTCATTGGATTGTCATTTGAGGAATTTTACAGGTAACTGGCACCATTTAAAGAGTATAGGTTTTAGACAGGAAGTGGTGGCACGTGACTTTAATCCCAGCGCTTAGATCTCTGAATTCCAGGCAGGCCTAGTTTACAGAGTTCCAGGATAGCCAGGGCTACACAGAGAAACCCTGTCTCAAACAACAACAACACAACCCAAAAACAAAAACAAAAAACCAAAAAAAAAAAAAAAAACCAAACCAACAGGAAAAATAGTCTAGGTTTGTCTCTGTCTGCCTCTAACACCTATGTTCCTCTCACATTTTAAAAACAGGCCCCTTAGATGACGGATAGGCACTTTCTCCAGTACTGCCCAAACTGTCTAATTTTTTTCACTGACCTTGTTATTTTAAAACTATCCCTAAAAATCATAGTTTGAAGGGCTCTGGTGGCAAGAGCTAGGCAGGGTACTCAGAGGCAGGATGCCTGTGATCCTGCATCCTTCACAGGTGTGGGCACGAGTAGGGGCTCATTCTTGGACACTAGACAAAAGCAGCTTTCGGGTACATGAACGCTGGTGGCAGGGGTGAGCTTTTTGTCCCCAGGTTCAGCTGCTGGGGGAATCCAGATGGCAAAGCTGCCTCCCATACCAGCAAACCACAGCAAGTTACAGCCTTCAGAGCTCCATGTGACACTGGGCCCAGAAAGCCAGATGGAGTGTCCTTTGAGGAAGGTGATGTTATCTACATTACGGACTCAAGTGGTATCAACTGATGGAAGGGTGGCAGGACTCAGCTAATTCCAAGCAGGGATGTGGCTGAGCTGGCAGGATCCATTGACCAGCAGCTGCATGGGGCAGCTTGAGCAAGAGGAGTGTTTGGACAACCCAGCAGGTGTTAATGGCTTAGACAGAGCAGGAAGCACTGCTTTGTCTGGACTTGTTGTGGTCATCAAAAGACAGAATGAAAGTCCTATTTACAGAGCCAAACAGTGAGCAAAAGACATAGCTTTCTGCTGGTGCCCGGAAAGGTTGTACAGACATTGTCCAGTTGCTCCTGGAGAAAGATGAGAACGGACTTAAATAACAGGAAGAAGCTGGCCCTGAATATGGCTGCTAGTGCTGCATGTGCGTTGTTCTGGAAAGAGACAGGAAACAGTTGGTTTGAACACTATACAATGCCCAGGGCTACTTTCTAATCTTTTAAAAATTTATGTATGTATGTCTTTGTGTGTGAATGTGTGTGTGTGTGTGTGTGTGTGTGTGTTTGTGTGTGTGTGTGTGTGTAAGCCATAGATACTGGATATCTTCCTCAAACACCATCTTATTTTTTGGCAGAGTCTCTCAATGAACCCTGAGCTAAGTGATTCAGCCAGTCTATCTGGCTACTAAGCTCCAGGGATATTCCTGTTGCAGGATATTTGATCACATTGTGAACCCTGAGACTGTGTTATTTACTGAAAAAACCCTATTTCTAGTTATGAAGTGGCTAGCCCTTAGAACACATCATTAATCTCTCTGGTTGGTATACAGATATGCCCTTAGCACACACCTTTAATCTCTCTGGCTGGTATACAGATATGCCCTTAGCACACACCTTTAATCCCAAACAATGGAGGAAAAGTTAGTTTGTAGAAGGTAGCATCCATGTTTGAAAGTGATGTCTAATTGAGTGGTAGACAAAGTGACGAATCAGAGAAAGATTTGACAGAACAGGATCTGCCCAACTCTCACAAGAAGAGAGAAGAAAGAGAAGCTACTTAAGAGAGTGGCACAGAGAGAGAAAAAGGAAGGAGGCAGCTCACTGGGAGAGTTTCACAAAGACAGGTTGAAGAGGGAACAAGCTAGACACAGGTGAGGACAGAACGAACCAGAGAATGAGAAGGAGCCAAAAGATTAGAACAGATTGCCAAAGTTAGTGCAAGACCAAGCAGAGCAATTCAGGAGAGACCGAGAGAGAGAGAGAGAGAGAGAGAGAGAGAGAGAGAGAGAGAGAGAGAGAGAGAAGCCAGATTGAATCAGTCATCTTGGAGAGGAGTTTAAGACAGAACAGCTGAGTTGAACCAGCCAGTCAGAGCTCAGAAAGAAGAAAAGAAGAAGAAGAAAAGAAGAAGAAGAAGAAGAAGAAGAAGAAGAAGAAGAAGAAGAAGAAGAAGAAGAAGAAGAAGAAGAAGAAGAAGAAGAAGAAAGGGTGAGTTTATTCAGCAGCAAGTCTCAGAGGTTGAAAACATTCTAGGCCTAAATAAGATTGTACAGAGGCTAAAAGCTTCCAGGACTAGGTGTAGGTTAGCAGGCTGAGGCAGCAAGCCTTGCAGACAATAATTACCTCAGGTAAGTAAAAGTTACTTTTACATCTTCCTGTTTTTGTCTCCTGAGCTCTGCAGTGGATGCTTGCCTAGTACATGTGAGGCCCTAGGCTCAGCTCCCAGATCCAGAAATAAATAGACATATTATATATACTTTATTAATAATATTTTATATATATATGCCATTGAGTTGGTTGTCATAGCAGATGCATATGGGTTGCTGCAAGTCTGATGCCAGTCTTGGCTACTTAGGCCAGCCTAGTCTACATAGTCCAGCCTAATCTACATAGGCCATCCTAATCTACATAGCACATTCCATGCTACCTAGACCCTGACTCAAACCCCACCACGCACACGCACACGCACACGCACACACACACACAAAGTCTAGAGCATAAATTGCATTATTCCACAGCTTAACAATACCACAGACTTAAAGGTTAGACTTGCATTATCAAATTTAAGTCTGAGCATCAGGTAATGGAGGCCAATCAGGCCTCAAGCAGTGAGTATTCAGATTCTACACCTGACCACCCAAGCACTCTTCATGTCCTCATTAATAATTTAAGGAAAATCCTATTCAAAGCAAGCTTTTTGAGTTAACATATTTTAGTCTTGTTAAACACAAAATGTTTCTGTGTTCGCTTCACAGCTGGGAGGGCAAAATATACCCATGGTGATAGGGATTTGCATAGTGCTTGAAAATATTAATAAACAACTGTATATCTTTTAAATCACTAGTCACATGACGAGATGCAGAAACCCTGGGGTTGTAGAATAAACAAATCGCAGACATTTATCTCCTTCCAGCCTCCATTTGTGTAGGTAAATTTCAACAGCGCTTTATTTATTTTCTTCTTTGAAATTCAGGCAGTTTGAAAGCTTTGTGTTTTTAGGTTGAGAGCTGATTTCGTCTCAGGCTGCTGCCTTTTAAAACAAATAAATAAAGCATATTCTTTAAAAGGCACTGGTGTGATATAAGAGAGAGAAACTGGATGTCAGAAAAGGATAGGTCCTTGGGAACAAGGTGGGCCGCTCTCCTGCCTATGCTTGACAATGGTTTTTTTTTTTTCTCCTCTGTTGGTTTTGTCTATTTTTGAAATTTTTAACTAGCATATATTCATTGTAGAAAGTGATGGGTTTTATTACAATATCTCCATATATGTATGTAATGTATTTAGCTCATAATCTTTCTAAATACTCCCTCGTCCCACCCACCCCATCCCTTTCCTCCTTCCAGATAATCCTTCTTACATATATTTTTTATTATAATTTTTGGTTTCTGAGATTATTATATTTTCCTCCTCCTCTTTTTTCCAGCCACGCCCATTTATATACCACACACTTACACATATATACATATACACACTCTCACACATGCTTACACACATACATACACACACACACACACACACACACACACACACACACACACACATCACATTTTCTTTACCCAGGCATCTGTTACTAGGCAGAGAATCTGCTCCCGTCACCTGACTGTTGAGGACAGGGTTGCAATAATCATTGATTGCAGAGACCTCTGCTGAATGCTGACTTAGACCCTGGGGGTACTTACCTAAGAGGATCGGGACTTGATCATTGGCAATTCTATGTTCAGCTTTTAAAGAAGCTTCCCACTCACTGGAAGTGACTGCACTGTGCAGAGCTCCCCATCCTCACCAGACTCTTTATCTGTCAAAATACTTTTTACATTTAGTGTGTGTGTGTGTGTGTGTGTGTGTGTATGTGTGTGTATGTGTGTGTGAGAGAGAACACATATACATACACACACACTCACACCGTGCATACATGCATACCACAATGCATGTGTGGGGTCAGATGACAATTTGTGGTAGTTAGTTCTTCTTACCACATGGACCAGATGGTCAGACTTTGTGGCAAATGCCTTTTTCCTCTGAGCCATCCCAGCAACCCTGGTTTGTTTTCTCCATGCCTGCCATTCTAACTGGGATAGAGTGGGATTTTAATGTCTTTTTGATCTGCGTTTTTCTGATAGGCAAGGATGGTGACCATTTTTCACATATCTTTTGCCTGTCTGTATTCTTTTGAAAACTGGCCATTTACCTGTTTGCTGAGTGAATTATTTGGTGGTGGTGGGGTTGATCCTTCATATTCCTTATCTCCTACTTAGAATATTTTTGTTTAAGAAAGTCTATCTCATCAACAGAGACAGTTACAAAATGACAAGTTCCAGTTGCTGAGACATTACCCCTTTGGCTAATTAACCACAAATTAATGGGGTAGCTTGGTCCTCATACCTGATTCCCAACCTCAGATCTAGCCCCTTTCCTCCCAGGGTCCCTAGTTTCCTAATGCTGTCTCACTGGTTAGTCTGATTTCTCTTGGTACTGTTTAATTCAAATTTATTGTAAAGAGCCTTGCATTATGTACTACATAGGGGCATCATTTATAATCATTAAATGTTACGTGCGCTGGAATGGCTCCTTCCTGGAAGCCTTCTGCCTGCAGCCTCCTTCCCCTGGCAGCTGTAACCCAGATACTGCTCTCTTCCCATCTCCAGTCTCTCTCCGCTGAGCAGTGAAGCTTTATTGAAGTTTTCACTGAGAAGGCGGAGGGAAGGGCTTACATCTCTAGAAGATGCTTTAAAATCCCGCCTCAGCACTCTGTCCCCTCAGTCTCCCCAGCCAGGTAATTGGATCTTCCTTGCCTACCCTAGTTTCCAGCCTCTCCTGTTCCTCTTTCCTTTCTTGATTTTTTTTTTTAAATCAGCCTCTTTAGGAAGGACACTGGCTGTCTTCTCTTTATATCTAGCAACTGTTACACACTGAGAAAATGGTTGTGAAAAGCATGAATAAACCCGTCTCTCTCCTCCCTGCATCCGAGTTCTCTTCTTCCTAATTAGCATACAACTACTTCAGCAGCTTTCCCTGAGTCGGCAAGCTTTGTCAAGCGGAAAGCCCAGACTGTTCAGGAACGCTCTCTGACAAGCAGAATTCGGGATGAAATTTGTTTTTATTTTTAGTTCATCTCCCACCCCTAATAACTTAATAATAGTAATGGCTCTGCGTGTTTACAGGTACCAGGAACTCTGAAGTGCTTCACATGTATTTGTATACATGATCCTCACAAACTCTTTCTAAGTAACCTTTATTATCCTACGCACCCATGCAAAAACTGAAGTCCAGAGATGCTGAGAACTTCCCGAGGGTTCAGAGTCACCATTCAAACCTGGAAACCCATTCTCAGAGTCTTTATTATTTTTATTTTATGTGTATGAGTGTTTTGCCTACATGTATGCACCATGTATGTCTTATTATATAATAAGGCTTATTATATACTTCAGGACTGGTGCTAGTTTGGTGGTAAAGGATTTGCTGTGTTAAGCTCCAGGTCCAGTGAGAGACCCTATCTCAAAAAAGTAAGGTTAACCAACAGCCTCCACAAGCACACACACACACACACACACACACACACACACACACACACACACACGTGCACACACATATCCTTCCCCCACACATTCATACACATACCACATGCCACACACCACACGTGCCACACACACACCCCACACACGCAGACACACACAGCACACCATGCACACACGTGCCACACACACCCCACACACCCCACACACGCAGACACACACAGCACACCATGCACACACGTGCCACACACACACACCCACACACCCCACACACGCAGACACACACAGCACACCATGCACACACATACCACACACACACCACACACACATACCACACACACCACACACACCACACACCACATACACCACACACAGAGACACGCACACACATGCCACACACACCACACACACACACAGCACACACACACTGCATTATAATTGGATCAAAGGGGTGAAAATGATAGACTGGTACTGAGCCAGGTAAACACCTAGGATGCAATGCATTGTGGCTGCATCCAGTCAGTGTTTATTGAGTGCCCACTCTGAGCTCAGAATACAGCACGTAAGTGAGAGGGCAGCATCCTTGTCTTTTTTTTTTTTTTTTCTTTTGTGATT
>CM052702.1:100572030-100614063 GCA_028551405.1 Uromys caudimaculatus
CCGGGCGGGTCTGGGCGAGAGATGCTATTCCCCTCAACCCCACTCACGGGCCTTCCAAGTTCCTGTGAGGCTTCCTCTCTACGGCGCTCCTTGGCTGTGGACTTCTGGTGTCACAGGCAGAGGTTTCCCCCTGCCATCCTTGTCTTTTTAAGGCACACATTCTAACTGGCAATCCACAAGTTAAAGTAATCCCAACGGGATGAGGGTGAGGGAGCATCCCAGGATGCTGCAGAGCTTATGTGGAACTTGGACCCTCACTTGAGCAACCAGAAAGACCTCCCAAGGGGCTGGTTTCTCAGCAGATGCCTATAGGGTGGTAGAAATAGCTGGGGGAAGCAAGAGAGGTGTGTCCTGTGTGTTTGAAGTCCACAAGCAGCTGGGAGACCAGTGAAGTGAGGCAGAGATAAGCAGCAGGCTGTGGAGGGGCTAAGGGACCCACTATTTAAGGTCAAGAGGAAGAAGAACATGGTAGAGCCAGGCCAAACTATAATCTTGGCTATTCTTCCAGCAAACGACATAGTTAGAACCTGTATGGGTATCACAGGGCTAAATGTCGGAGTGGGGTTTTGCTGTGATTATTACACATGGGGGAGCCACATCCCCAATTCGATCCAACACAACTTCCCTGCAAACTCAGGAATCAACTGACCGCTGCCTGAGCTTTGAAGTAATGAGCAGAGCAGCACAGTGGTGATGGAAGGTGAAGGGTGAGGGGGCGCGAGATGCAGTCAGACGCGAGGAAGGCAGAGGGCGTGGGGCTGGGGGAGGGGCTGGGGCTGGGGAGAAGGGATAGGGGATGGGGGATGGGGGCGGGTCATGAACGTAAAGGTGAGAACAAAGCATCCCGTGGAGCAGGTGGAAAGCACTCCTTCCTAGTCGAGGGGCTGAGCGAGGCTCAACAGCGCTGATTTCTGTTTTGCTTTTATTCGCTAATTTGATGAACAAGTGGTTGTACACATGTACTGCTGATGGCATGAATTTTAACTTTTTTTTAAGTACTGGGGATAGAACCTAGTACTTCATATCTCTTAAACTGTGGCCTTCTCCTTCTTTGTTTGTTTGTTTGTTTGTTTGTTTGTTTCTTTCTTTCTTTCTTTCTTTCTTTCTTTCTTTCTTTCATTCTTTCTTGTGTTTGATCTCTAGCACAAATATTCATAAATAATAGTAACCAACATATTTATGAACACATGAAATTTAGATTTGATAAGGCTACATGGGCCTCAGGGATCTATATCTATATCTTCTCTATATCTATATCTTATGTAAATTCAGTTTTGAAATCTAGTGAGTATAAGACTTTATTTTGTATTTCATTTAGTGGCCAAAATCCGAAGAGGTGGATTTTATCTTCCATTTTACAGATTGTGAAACTGAGGCCTATGAGGTTAAGAAACAGTAAGTAAGTGGCAGAGCCAGAACTGATTTGATCTCCTAAATATCTTAAATTTTCCAATGGAGTGCTCAGATAGGAGCTGTAACATTTTATTTTTGTCACTAATACCTGTCACTCCATGTAAACCAGAAGAGGATGGTGCTTGCTTTGCCTTTTTTCCCCCCAGTTTCCCTTCCCTCTCTTTTTCCTTCCTTCCTTCCTCCCTCCCTCTCTCCTCCCCTCTCTCCTCCCCTTCCTTCCTTCCTTCCTTCCTTCCTTCCTTCCTTCCTTCCTTCCTTCCTTTCTTTCTTTTTTCTTTCTTGTATGTGTATCTTCAATAACTTCTCAACTTTTTGTTGTTGTTCTTTTTGAGAAAGGGTTTCTTTCTGTAGACAGGGTTCCAGACTGCCCTGGTACTTACTCACTCTAGATCAGGCTAGCCCCAAACTCACAGAGACCCACCTGCCTTCTGAGTGCTGAGATTAAAGGTATGCGGCCCAACCTTATTTATTTATTTATTTTTTAAATAAAGTCTCTCAGTGAACAAGGCTCTCCTAGCTCACTAGTTGGCTACACTGACTGGCAGGAAAGCCCTAGGAATTGATTTTATGTCTCCTGCCTCAGTACCAGGGTCATAGGCATGCACTGCACCCAGCTTTATTACATGGGTGCTGAGGACCCGGTCCCAGGTTCCCCTGCTTGGCCCCAGTTAGTTTATCAGCTAAGCCAACTCCTCTCTCCGACATTTCATTATGAAAACGGGTCTTACTAAACACCCAGCAACTTGTAATTCTCCTGCTTCAGCTTCCCAAGTAGCTGGAGTTACAGGCCCAGATCAGCCAGCATTTTGACAGTACTATCAAATTTCTATAAACTTCAAGCATTTTTTTTCTGAAAAAAGAAGAAGAAGAAGAAGAAGAAGAAGAAGAAGAAGAAGAAGAAGAAGAAGAAGAAGAAGAAGAAGAAGAAGAAGAAGCCCATGCCCATGTAAATATATTGCGTTTAACATGTCAGGCACAACTTGGCAGGCGACTATTCTCTAGTAAAATTAGAATCAAAAGAGCAAAAAAGCCAAAGCAATCAAATTCAGCCTTCCTGGCTGGAGAGATGGCTCGGGCTGTAAAGTCTGTCACAGAAGCCTAAGGAACCTGAGTTTGGATCCCCACAACCCATGCAAAAAGACAGATGGACTAGCAGATGCCTGTGAGCCCAGTGCTCTGGGGGCAGAGAGACCCGTGCAGCTCATTGGCCAGCTACAGTTAGCCAAGTCAATGAGCTTCAAGTTCACTGAGAAACCTTGAATCTAAAAGTACAGGTTGAGTGTGAGGAAGGAGAGACATCCAAGGTCACCCTCTGGCTTCTGCACACACTCCTGCGAGCACACACCAAGAACAACACACATACAACATGCACACAAACAGAAAGGGAAAATAGTCTTCCTATTTCTGTGTATTCCTCGTTTGGCCTCTTAGAATTAAAACACCACCACCACCACCACCAAAACCCTCCCCCAAATTCTGCTTCTGTGAGAACTGCAGATGTCAAGAATTTACTTTCCAGGAGTCTGCAGAGATGGCTCAGCAGTTAAGAGCACATACTGCTCTCACAGGGGACCCATGTCAGTTCACTCACAGCTGCCTGTAGCTCAGACACCAAGGCACGCAGCAACATCTTCTGGCCTCTGAGAACACCCAGAAGCAGATACACACATATCCATAATTTAAGAATAAAATAAATCTTGGGATAAAAAGAATTTATCTCTCACAACTTGCGTTTGAGCCCCAGAACCCACGTAAAAGTGGAAGGAGAGCTCCTCCAAAGGGTCATCTTCTGTCCTCCACGAGTGAGCTGTGGCACATCCCCCCACCCCATGACGTCCATTCACACAGTTGCACGAGCATGCACTCACACAAACAAAAATAATAATAGTGCAACCTTAGAAGTTTTAAACAGAGTTTATCTCTCGAGGGTCCATTTCATTTTAGGCACAGAGTTAACTCTATATAGTTAGAGAAAACAAATAGGGAGAGATACTAAAGATGACGCCACGAGATGAGAACCTGATCATTAGCTGTGTGACCCAGGCTAGGTTACTTAACTTCTCTGAGCCTCACTCAGATAGTGTGCATAGTGTGTGCAAATGCTGCAATGTTCCACATTTATCCCACTGGTGACATTAATATTAACGAGCTTATAACTTCGCATGCATGACTTCGTGCATATCACATACTTTATCTTTGCAGGAAGCTCTTCTGTTTTGTCCATTTGACAAATGAACACTGGAGCATATCAAGACAGTCCTCCCCAAGGTTCCCAGTGATCGGAGCAGTGCGGATAATTCTAAGTCTGTTCTAGCCTCAGCTCTCTATCGCTCCCACTCAGCTATGACACTTGAACATAGCTGAGGGCCTTGAATCTTACAGGGCAGAGATAATCTCTCTCACCTCCAGTCACAAGGCTGCAACAGGCTATGCTGGTTTTCTAGGTGCCATTGGGATTCTGCTAAGCTGCCATTTTGTGATTCTGTCCCCTTTGTGGCCCGTAAGCCCTGCCTGCATGGCTAGCTTAAACTGAGATGTGCTGAAAGTATAAAATACATACCAGATTTTAAAGATACCATGCAGGGGAAAAGGAATGCAAATAGCTCCAAAATTTTGCATAGAATACATATTGAAATGGTTAAGTCAACTTTTATTGTGGCTCTTCACTGTTTTAATGTGGCTGCCAGAGAATCTGAAATTACATGTGTATCTTGCACTGAACAGTTCTGTTCCAATGTGTCTGCTCAGTCCTCCGCCCACCAAAGACGAGATTTCGACAGCAGCCCAGATCCAAGTTGTTCCAACGCCTTTGTGTGGAGCAGAGCATAACCACACACCCCGCCTCACTGCTGGCTGGATCACCCTGGTGTGAAGCTCTGTCTTGCCCCATTATGGCTTAATTTTTTTTGTCTGTGTGCGTATAGTGCACATACCTCTAGAGGCCAGAGACTGACACCGCATGCCTACCCTAGCTTTCTCCACAGCGTTGTTTTGAGTCAGGTTCTCTCAGTGAACCATTCACTAGACTGGCTGGACAGCAAGCTCCAAGAATCCTTCGATCTCTGCTTTCCTGGCCCTGAGAATGCAGACACCAGGGTGCTGGAATTTGAACTCAGGTCCTTATGCTTTACTGACTGTGCCATCTCCCCAGCCCCCAAGACCTTCAATTTGGGATCAATACACTGTCACATGCCCTAAACTAGAGATATTTACATATCAGAAGATGCCAACTAGGAGAGTCTAATGAAACCCATTTGCATCTTAAAACCTCACATAATGATGCTATTTTACAAGAATATTTTCATATTTATCTTGTTAAGTATAAAAAAGGCCAGTAAGATACTGGGTGAACTGAAAAAGATGGAAGGGTATCGTTCATTATATATAAGATTATGGCATGCCTGTTGTTAGCATTCTGTCTAAGCTCCACCCCACAGTTACCGGCAACAACCAGGTATGCATGACACTATAAAAGGGGCTTCTTGCCCTCCCTTTCTTGCTCTTCCCTTGGTCTCTTGCTCTTTCTCTGCTCCCCTTCCCCCCTCTCTCCCCATTCCCTTCTCCCCTCTCCCTCCATATGCTCATGGCCAGCCTCTACTTCCCCTCTACTTCCCCAGCCACTCCTCTACTACTACTTCTCCTTCTTCTCCTCCTCCTCCTTCTCCTCCTCCTCCTCCTCTTCCTCCTCCTTCTTCTTCTTCTTCTTCTTCTTCTTCTTCTTCTTCTTCTTCTTCTTCTTCTTCTTCTTCTTCTTCTCTCTCTCTCTCTCTCTCTCTCTCTCTCTCTCTCTCTCTCTCTCTCTCTGCATTTCTCTGCCTCTACTACCCTCTTAACTCCCCTCCCCATGCCCTGAATAAACTCTATACTATACGGTCATGTGGCTGGTCCCTCAGGAGGAAGGGATGCCTTGGCATGGGCCCGCCGAGACATCCCCTTCCCCCACACCTCACCACACCTCCATAGAACATATCCCTCTCTATCTTTTTATAAACACAATATTGGTGTCATGACTCGGATTTAGAAACTCTTCAGGTTTGCATCCCACCCCTGCTATCACATGGAGATCCACGCTCACTAACTTCGGAAAACTGGTAAGCCCCCTCCCCCCACTAGTCACAGTAAATGTCTGCATGGTCCCAGGGGAGAGTTCTTGAGCTCAGAGCTACCCCTGTGCTGCCCTTGAGAATGGAGACATTCAGCCTTTCCACTGACCCTCGTTCTAGGACTTTTTCCCTCGGGTGAGATCTTCCTCTCTCCTTTTAAGACAGTTGCTTTCTCATGGCTGAGAATCCCAGGTCAGGCCTGGATAAACTGCTCTCTGTATGCTCAGGGGCACCGGCCCATAGCTTAGCCCCCAGCCCCCATGTGTCTCACCCATGGTTCAGTCTTTGCCACCTTGTCCCTACTTACTGGGATGTCTTGGTCTAATTCACAATTAACAGAAAACAACATCTCTACATGACACTTTCTTGCTAGTGACCTGTAGAGTAGGCTTCCCCCTCCCCCTCCCTTATTTGCTGGCTCTCGCTCCACCGTAGCAGCTGCAGCCGCTGGTTCCACCGGGTTTGCTGCCCTGAAAAGTAGGTCTGGCCCCGCCCCTTGCGTCCTGCCAGGGATTCTGTTAGTGAGACTTGTTTTCACACGCGCGCGCGCGCGCGAGCTCTCCCGCTCTCTTGCACGAGGGGCTCCTGTGCTCTGCCCACCAAAGCTGCCACTGGGCCCTGCCTGCTTGCTTGGCTTGCAGCCGCCGGAAAAGCAGCTTTGGCCCTGCCCGCCCCTATCTGCCCCTGTCGCCACTTCCCACTCTGACCACTATTGTAGTTGCTTTTGGATATCCTGCTTGGCTGCCCGCTGCAGCCGCAAGAAAAACAGCTTTTGCCTTGTCCTAGAAGCCATTTTCCAGCCTCCCTCCCTCCCTCTCTCCCTCCCTCTCTCCCTCTCTGCCTGGGGCATACAAAGTGAGGGCTAGCGGTGCTGTGTGCCACAAGAATAGCTTACACGTTGCTGGGATGTGGGATGCTACCTCAGACACTTCCTTTCCCCGCCCACCCACCGCGGACTCCAACAGCCAAAAGCACTGGGTGGTGGCTTCCGGCTGCTGGGAGGAAGTCCCGCCCCACCAATGTGGCTGTCACCGCAGTTCAGCAGCACCTTGGCTCCATGTGTTCCATGCCACCAGCCAGGGTACACAAACTTGGTGTCTTTACAATCCGTTTCATCAGCAATACGTGCCTGCACCCCCGGCCTGTTCTCCCAGCCTGCCCACACAGTCTGTATCACGGGCCTGAACCCGCCTGGACAGACTCACTTTCTATCACCATGATCTCAAGCCACTGCTGTCAGTTCTCTTCTGGTCCTAGCCAAATGTTTCCCTGCTAATACAAAATGTGCTTTTCTCTACTTACACAACCTGTTAAGTTACTTAAGATTCTCATTCCTGTCCTGTCTTGATAGATGATGATTTTTTCCTACTGCCTTTGAATTATGGTGTGCTCTATTCAGTTATAACCAATCAATATAGCCCTCAATCTTGTCAGAAGTCTGCTAATTATTAATATATTTAAGTTTATAACAGACAGAATCTCCCGAAGTCTTTAACAGTTTACCCAACAAGGTCTCAGAAGAAATAGACACAACTTCAAGAGGATGCTTAGACTGTGTGATAACCACAGAAAAACACAATGGACAAAACTGGATACCCTCAGAGTCAAATGACTTATCTAAATCAAGGTAAGTCATTTCTCATGTCACATGTATCCATTCCCCAGAGGAAAAAGGATCTTTGTCTTCTGAGCTTGAAAGCCAGACTGACTCTGCCCAAGTTGCCATAGAGACCACAGATACCATAGAGAACTGTTGGCTATTGGACTCTGTCTTTGTTTAAATAATATATGACTGCTAGATTATAGTCTATTCTCCAGATTTCTGACTTCATTGACAGCTAAAGTAACTGTAACTTGACAACTTAAAAACAGACCTCTAAACTCAGTTTCTAGCAACTAGTTCAGATATAAGCTTTCATAGATACAATTGGTTACTTCCTTACCTAAACTCAGGTTCCATTGATTAAACACTTCATATATATTTCCTCTTCTTGCTATGCCACTGTCCTAACAATATCTGAGTTCCTAAAGACTGTACATAAGCTACAGGAAACCCACCTACCTCTACCTCTCATGGACCAAATAGACTCCATCCAGATAAGTAGATCTACTGATCGATAGCCTAAAAAAAAGTTTTCACTGGCTACCCATTCCAGAGGTTTCAAATGTACATCTTAAAGAAAAAATTCTCTTTCTTCGAAATGCACTTAATCTTATTCTCTACATTTAATGTGTGTGTGTGTGTGTGTGTGTGTGTGTGTGTGTGTGTGTGTTTCAACATCTTGTCAAGTCCAGGTGCTTACTACATCCAAGACAGCTCCAGAGAAGCGACCTACAAATGCTCCAACCTCCTCTCACAGACACAGACGCTTCTACTGGACCCGTTCCTTCTGACCAATCCTCAGATGGCTCCATAGACCCTGGACAGCAAGGAAACAGCCAACTCTAAGACTAGACAAACATCCACACACCCATTCTTCTAAGTTTCCTAGAGATACGTGGCCCCAGTGCCAGCATGAAGTAGTCAGATATCACGACGACCCTATTCCTGCTTCACCATCACCTCTTTCTAATTGTTTTCTTTTTATTTAAACCAAAATGGGGGGGGGGGATGTTGGCATTCGGTCTAAGCTCTGCCCCAGTTACCTGGCAACAGCCAGGTATGCCTGACCAGTCACTATAAAAGGGGCTGCTTGCTCCCCTTTCTTGCTCCTCTCTTGCTCTCTTGCTCTTTCTCTGCTCCCTTTACCCCCTCTCTCCACATGCTCATGGCCGACCTCTACTCTACTTCCTTTCTCTCTCCCTCTGTCTGTCTTTGCCTCTACTACCTTCTTGACTCCCCCCCCCCATGCCCTGAATAAACTCTGTTCTATACCAGAGTTCTATACAGAGGCACTCCCTACCCCCACACCTCACCACACCTCCATAGAACATACCCCCACTCTATCTTTTTATAAACACAACACCTGTGGTACACAATCTCTCAGATTGTCCCAGGAGCCCCACCAGACGGCATGAGGTCAGTAAGTCCATGCTGTTTGATACATGGAGTCTCTGGGACATTTAACACTGTTAAGAATTCTGGAAATTTAATTTTGAAAGTATTTGATTAATGCCCTCTTCCCCCCTAAACCTACTGTAGGTAAACAATGACTCCCGCTGGGCGTGCTTGAGCTGCTGTCACAGACAATTCCTTCCACAGAAAGGCGGGGAGACATGTTCCAAACAGTTTTCTTCAGAGTGGATAGCAATTATGACCTCCCTCACCATTTTCTTTAAACATGCCCTAACTTAGTCTATCAGTGCTGGTTGTTACTTTTTCCTCTTTAACTCACTGGTTAAATCGGAAATATTTATTTTAAGAGACAGTTTAAGGATCTTTGTAATTCTCAATCTCTCAGAGTTTTTACAAATAAATCCTAGGTGAATGCCTATCATTGTTTCCACTCTGGTCAAGCAAATGGGGGATAGAAATATACAGTTCACCAGAGTAATTAGTTGATTGGGGCTGAATAATCATAAGAATAAACATTTGAGCCCCCTGGTACCTCAGGGACCCCCTGGAATGAGAAGGATTATAAATTAAATGAACAGGGCAGAGAATGGCCCAGATACACTGAACATCAGGGAAAGCATGTTGGACACATTCGATAAGTGAAAAGCCAGCGTGTGCTTAGGTTTGCCCGCCTTTCCCCAGAGCCTGACTAAAGCTGTAGTACTTTGACTTGATGACGAGTGTGGGATGTGGAGAAGGGGGCGAGAATAATATAGTAGTGGTGACAGCGCCCCCTACTGTCCAGGAGCCACTTTCCTTCCCTGATGAGAAGCTCCAGGCATACTCCGAGATACAGTTCCCCCAAGGAAAGTCCATGAAGTTCATTACAAATTCAGGGAAGAATATGGTGTGTTTTAACAGATATCAAAATCCAGGTTCAAAAAAGTTAGACAATCTATTCCAATGCCAAAAGTCGAACAACCCGAGGTCCATCCCTAGGGATGGGTTTCTTCAGCCTCACGCTCTCCCAACTGCTATTCTGGCCACTGCAATGGGGTGACACCAGCCGAACAGAGCACTAGACTGGAAGGTTCTGTTGGGGAAAGAGAGGATGCACCATTGCCTGCCCTGTCCTCTGTTTCCGCAGCAGTCATGAGGAAGTCATCACTGGCCCACTTTTCATACGCCTTGACACATCCTGGGGTATTATCAAAGAAGTTCACATCTCCACCTGTTACGGATTCCTCAGTTCCTGTCCCAGATCGTCAGTCAGTAGGAATGTAGCTAACAGGATCATCCACTCCAGTGAGATGGAAGAGCTGGGTCTTCTCTCACAGGCTTCCTCTGGGAGGAAGGCCAGAAAGGTGCTGCAGAGGCAGCCGAGCTGCTGCTCGCTGGCAGAGTGCTTGCTAATGCCAGGACACTGAGCTCTCTACTTAAAGTTCATGATCTCACACATCTGTACACATTGTACACACGTGTACACGTCTGTACACACTCCCTCCTGTGACCGCCCTAAAAGGTGGTTATTGTGACCACAAATTACAGGTCCAAAGAAGAAAAAACCAAATAACCAAACCCAGAAAGAACCTAAATAACACATCTAAGGCCACACAGAATTTATTTCTGTCCAAAGCTGCGTGACTTTTTCTGCTGTATCAGATAGTGTCTGGCTGTGGTGTTCTGAAACGATACATATCTGACCTTCTTCCTGGCTCCTGCACAGGGTCCCTAAAGCCCCTTTTAAAAAGATTTGCTTTATTTCTATCACATGTATGTGTGGATGTATGCATGCGAGTGCAGGTGCCCCCGGGAGCGGCATCAGATTTCTCCTGAGCTGAAATTACATGTTTGTTAGTCACCTGACATAAACCAAACACAGGTCCTATGAAAGAACAGAACTATTAACTATGGAATGGTCCAGCCCAAACCATTATTTTTTGAGTGATATGATGATAGGAACATCTTTTGTTACATCTGGCCTTAATCCCCAGTGGGAAGAGATTGTGAGAATCAGTAAGTCAGAAATATCAAGAGAACTTGGACTCATTGTTGGTGTCTGAAATGGGCACAGTCTTAGGAAACTGAGCTTTTAACCAATAGTGTCGAATACTAACTCCAAGTAATTAGTGTCAAATAGGATTAAAGCATTAGATGTCCCAGGGCTGGAGAGATGGCTCAGCTGTTAGGAACTTTTCCAGAGGGCCCAGGTTTGTGCACTCACAAACATAACCGTGGAGTGTATATATGCTGCAGGCAAAACATATATACAGATAAAAATAAAATAAATCTTAATTTAGAAACTCAGATGTGCGAATCAGTTGCTAGAATCTTCATTGCCCACTAAACTGGACTTGGAGTCACCAGGAAACACATGTACGGGTGTGTGAGTTTCCAAGGAGGTTTAACTGAGGGAAGAACCCCTCCATGTGGGTGGCAGATCCCACAGGCTGTGGTCTCAGACTGCATAGAGAAGGGGGAAGCATGAAGCCACTGCAGATAGAACATTGATGGAGCGTGCATACTTCTCTCAGGAAAGGGGGCCACATAAATAAGCATCTTCAAGAACCTTCCTGAGACATCCGCTCATCTAGCGTGGAGGGCGCACAGCACAGTGTGTATAGACCTAGCTTGGGGCAGCTTGCACCTCCAGGATAGTGTTTACAGCCAGAATCTACTGATATTACAAGAAGCCACAATTTGCTTGTCATGTGACAACAGATTTAAGCCCATTCAATCTCAGAGAAGGGAGCACCCAACCTTACAGAATCCCCCCCAAGGCAGAAACAGCAATATGTGAGCACACAAAAATCTCCATTAAAGAAATCTAGCAACACATCCCAGCAGTGGTGGTGCACCCATTTAATCCCAGCACTCGGGAGGCAGAGGCAGGTGGATCTGTGAGTTCACTGCCAGTGTGGTCTACAGAGTTTTACAGGACAGCCAGGGCTACACAGGGAAATCCTGTCTCAAAAAAAAAAAAAAAAAAAAAAAAAAAAAAAAAAAAAAAAAAAAAAAAACTGAGAAGAGGGTGTGAGACACAGACAGAGACAGAGACAGAGAGACATAGAGATGAGAGAGAGAGAGAGAGAGAGAGAGAGAGAGAGAGAGAGAGAGAGAGAAGTCAGCTGTATTAGTTTCATTTCTGTTACTGGTAAAACTACCCCTGGGCTCACTCTCTCCACTCATGTACAGTTCAGGACTCAGCCCCACGAATGGTGCTTCCCACATTAACTAATGTAACCAAGTGTTGCTGTCTTCCCCGTCCCCCAGCACAGCTGTAGCCATTTTGTTCCACATCTTCCAGCTATTTCATATTGCTGCTGTAACATGCCTGCCAGTATTGACTCAGAAGAGTAACTTGACTCAGAGCAGGGTTGTGCTGACCACATACCCTGTTATGTCCAGTATGTTCTATATGAGGTTTGTTAATCTGAAGAAATTCCACAAAGCTTTACGTAGGGCCCATCAAATCGAAGGTCAATATGAACTGTTATGTCTAAACTGGCTTGAGTCAGAGCCAATCACTGGGCAGCACTTACTGCACCTGCATATGAGCTTTTTGTGATTTTTGTGGGTTTTTTCCCTTTATAAGCCTGCCCTGAGAAATGTTTGTTGTTGTAGCTCAGATAATTCTGAACTTCATCCTTGAGCCGATTAGCATTAGAGTGTACATTCAATAAACCATCCTTGTCTGACTGAGATCATCGTTCGTGTGGTTTGTGGAGTAACTCTAAGATCCCAACATCAAGACAACCCCCACAGATATACCCACAGGCCAACCTGATCTAGATAGTCCCTCACTGATGCTCTCTTCCCAAGTGAGTCTAGACTGTTAAGTTGACAACTGAAACTAAGCATCACATGGCTGGAGAGATAGTTCAGTGATCGAGAGCACTGACTGCTCTTCCAGAGGACCTGTAACTCCAGTTTCAGAGGATTTCTGCCCTCTTCTGGCCTCAGTGGGTACTGCATGCATGTGGTGAACAGACACATTGGCAAAACACCCACACATATAAAACAAACCAAAACTCAAATAACCATAACCACCAGCCTTCATCTCTCTCTACTTCCTGACTATAGATGCAGTGTGACCAGTCACTTCATGCTCCGCTGCCAGGCCTCCTGCCATAAGTCCAACAACAACAACAACAACAACAACAACAACAACAAATCCTTTGTCCCTTAAGTTGTTTCTGTTAGGTATTCTTTCCACAAAATGAGAAAAATAACTAATACACAGGTGCTGGAATAAAGTACGCAACATACTTATAGTCTCAAACCATACATCAGAAGATGGCTCAGCAAATAGATGCATTTGCTGCCAAGAATTGATGACCTGAGTTTGATCCCTGAAACCTACACAGTAGAAGGAGAGAATCCACTCCTGTGCACCATGGCACATGTACCCAGGCACCTCTCCATCTCTGTCTGTCTCTGTACATGCATGCATGCATGCATGCATACATACATATGCATATAAAACAAGTAAATTTAATAAAAACAACTATAAAAAGAAATGTAAATAGAAACAGATTCCCAGTGTCAATGCACAGAGTCGCTTCTCCCTTAAGAACTTAAATTCATTAATTTCAATATCTTTCATGTGTTTCTATATTTAAAAATTTTTTTTCTCTAAATTTTGGGTAACATAGCCCTTCACAGTGGAGGATTCAATCACTGCTTGAGTTTACTGTATTAATGAAAATCTATTGAGTGAGTGAACAAATATATTTTCTCTCTCCCCTTTACATGAAAGTTTGGATTAGCCAGGCATGGTAGCACACACCTTTAATCCCAGCACTCGGGAGACCGAAGCACGTAGATCTCTGAGTTCAAAGCCAGCTTGATCTACGGAGTGAGTTTAAGAACAGCAGAGCTACATAGAGAAATCCTGTCTCTGGGAAAAAATAATCTGGCTTGTGGAAGAAAAGGTCTGCTTAACTTATCAATTCATATCAGTAAGAAGAACACAGGACAGTGTAACAGGTTGTGACAGGTTAACATTGGGACTGCAGGAGTGGGTTCATGTTGTAAGCTAAATGCTATAACGGTAAATCTGCTTTCTCCACCTCACTTGTCTTTGTTCTCTCTTCTACTATGGGGACTCAGCAAGCAGGCCTTATTAGATGGAAGAATCAGGCTCATGAACTTCCTAGCTTCCAGAATCATGAGCCAAATGAATTTCCACTTATTATAGATCACTCCACCTCAGGAAGCAGCCAAAAATAGACGAGAACACAGGGTGTCAGTGGGTCAGAAAGGATGTCATGTGGCTGAGATGACGTAGTACGCAAGCATGCCACGTTGCTGAGATGATGAAACACGCAAGCGTGCCACGTTGCTGAGATGATGAAACATGCAAGCGCGCCATGTGGCTGAGATGACGAATTGCTTGTCAGCATTGAAACAGAAGCTCGCACATAAGCCGCTCCACCTTTCGTAGTTAGTACAGCTCTCAGTAAATACTTAGCTCCTTCCAGAACGTTTAAAGAGTCCTCCATCCTCCTCACCACCACATCAGTTTCCAAACTTTGAAATTTAACGAGGGAACCGCCAAGAAGAGTATTAAAATCTCAGATCTGCCCTCAAGAAATTATCAGCCAGAGCTTTGGAGTATGACCTGGGATTTTTTATTTAATTTTCAGCTTTTGAGACAGGGGTCTCACTATGTAGTCCTGGATGACCTGGAAGTTGCTATGTAGACCAGGCTGGCCTCAAACTCAGAATCCAATTGTCTCTGCCTCCTGAGTGCTGGGACTAAAGGTGTGCGCCACTACATGTGGCTGTGACCTGGGATTTTTAATAAACATTCCAGGTGATCCTGAAACAGATTAGTGTGTTCACCAACAGGAGAAAAAAAATCAAAGTCTTAAAGAAGACATTAAATCCTCCCAAATTTGAAGTTCTAGTTTGCATCTTCTTGAATCTCATTGAATGATTCACCAATAATCAGCAGGCCGTGCACGGACATTTCCCTCCACCTGTGTTACTTTTCCTTCTTCCTTACAGGACTGAAGCCCTTCCCTTCAGGGCCACCAGCATCACTGTCAGTCTTCGGAAGTGTGTTGACGTCATCACACAGAAGTGGTTACCCACTCTGGTTTATGTAGAACACTATTCAAATGATTATGTTACCCTAATATTAACTTTTGGGGGGCTTCTTGTTTAAGGCTGAGAATACAGCTCAGCCATAGAGTGCCTGCCCAGCTCTGCTGAGGCCGTGGGTTCCAACATCCAGGATCATTGCCAGGAAGTAAACAGAAATGTGCCTGGTTCCTTGCACAGGTCCAGGTGCAGGGTGAGTGAAGGAATGAATTGCTTATGCTCTTGGTTTCCCTTGGAGTCCCCAGCCCTTGTGAGACAGAGAGCTTGAGAGGAAAGGAGGCCTTTCTACTTCAGTGTGCTCCAAAACCACGCCAGGGACGCCAGACAGTGAAAAATACCCAGTGGATGACAATAATTATCGCTCCTACCCATCCCAACTGAGGGAGTGCTTCCATGTGTCCTACATCCTCCCTACACACGAGTGTTCTTAGAAAGCTGAAAACACAGGGCTGGACCGCCAGGGCCTTGTTTCCAGCTCGCTCTGACCCTTCTGTTGATAGAATTCTGTTGCTATAGAGACGACCATTCCTCTAGGGAGAAGAGTTGAATGAAGCCTGCAGAAAGGCCTCTAGGGAACAGTGCATGGAGTCTCTTCACCCAGTCATTCACTTCCTCCTCTACGTACTGGCCTATTCCTGTGTCTACTTGTGTCTGTATTTGTTGGCTTATTTTATTAGCATCTTTGCGGAGGATTAGGCAGTCAGCTGGACAAAAGCCTCTTTGGGTACAGAAAACCATATCCACTGCCCATGGTGAGATCTAAGACCCAACTAACATTGGCCAAGGAAGGACAAGGGGGTGGGAGGGTTCCAGCCATCACCAGGAGTTGTGAAGGGACAAAGGCTGGCCTGGCAGATAGGGGGCAGTGTGGACAGTGTGCCTCTAGGCTTCATTCGGCTTTTACAGGGTCTTCAAGACATGCCTTGCATCAACAAGGACGGGACTGGCCTAGGTGGGGCTGTTTCTGCCTGTGCCCAGCCTTTTTGCCCTATACCTGGTCACTTCTCCCTGGCGGACTTGTGGAAGGACCCTCGTCATCTGGAACGGCACCCCAACAGCCCTGCAGTGACCCAGTGACTCAGTCAGCCTGTATGTGTTTCAACCTGCCTCACCCCGCTGTTGCTCGTGCCCAGATTTCCGATGAAGCAGAAGTAGGCATGGATGTGTGGGCTCCTCCTGCCACACAGCTCTGGAATTTCACTAAGTGGGGGATTGTCTGCCCATGCCTCAAATATTAATGTGCTTGGTATCTTAGTTGCATGTACTCTTTGAGAGGAAGTATGGGGGACACAGGGAAAAGGAGTGGAGAGAGAGTGGGGTGCAAATTGTGTATGCAGAGTATTCACATATGAAGTTCTCCAAAAACGTAAAAATAACAATAAATACTGGCTCCTTTTCAGCCTAAGAGAATTGCAAATATTTCATTTTGGGGGCTGAGTCGTATTTGGGAAGCTAGCATAGAGGCTTTAACCTACTAGCTTAAAAGGGAGGGGGATGAACCTTTAACGTGTTCATTAAAGGGAGAGGTAGGGAACCTTGGGAGGAAAGCATTCTTGAGAAATTTGGCCTCTCCTTTGCATCTCTTACCCAAGGGGCATTGCAGAGCCTACAAATGAGATGTGGATGTCAGCGCAGCCGCATGGGACAGGAACAACGTGAAGTTCTGGTGCAGGATCCGCTCGGAAGCTGCGCCTGTCCAGTGGATGAAGGACTCATCTAGTGTTTCTTGTTCCTGTCTGTCTAGGTAAAATTATGAACAGCTCAGTGTCCTTTGTACAGATAGACAGGCCAGTGGGCTTCCCTTGTACTTCAGAGGCATGAGGGGCTCTGCAGTTTCTCATCTTGCTTTGTTCCAGCGCTTCCTGATGTTGCTGATTAGAACCCCGCGCTGTCCGGGAAGCATAAAAATTGGATCAATCTGTAAAGCAAAAAGGAGATGAAGGGTGGTCTCTGGGACTGAAAATGTAAAGCCTCTGCGCTCCAAAGACTCCATTTGTGTGACTCAGCTTTCAACAGTCCGACATCCAAAGAAGGCAGACATGCCACCCTGACAACTTAAATAAAAATTTCAACATTTTTTTTGTTAAATATTAAAGAATGGTTTGGGTGCCTTGGGAAAGAAACTATGACTTTTCGTGTAGTAAGTACTATTAATCCGGTAGGTGTTTCAGAGATCTCATGGTTGAGATAAGATGTGTTGAGGTTGGGAGGTACGTGCAATTCTTCATGGCTCTGGTTGAGAAAAATCATAAAATCAGCAAGTCTATGAATATTTGGAAGTGTGAATAAGAAATAAACTCCAATCTGATCTCTTATAGTATTTGCTGCATTTTCACGTGGCTGCCATGAACGTTTGTAGTAGAATACAAATTTAGAATGTGTTAATGTTTTAACTTTGCAATAGTAAACTCATGGTTAAAAGAAGTTCACCAATGTGGGCTAGGGCTGTAGCTCATCTGGCAACCTGCATGCCAGCATGCGTAAGATCACTGTGCTGGCTCTCCACCCAGAAAAGTGTCTCAAGTCAACTGTGCTGTTTGGACAACAAAGAACCTGCGAGGAAAGGCCAGTGCTGTAGGTGACAGGTAATGTTTACTGGGGGTTACTGCTTCTGCTGTGTGTGGTAAGGAGGCTCATGGTCTGCTGGGAAGGCACAGCAGCTCGCTCTCGGGCTCTCGCTCTCTCGCTCTCTCTCTCCCTCTGTAGTGGCTATTTCTGATTGTCAACTTGACAATATCTGGAGTGAATTATAATCCAGAATTAGAAGGTTCACCTGTGATCTGGATCTTGAGTCTGGAGGACACAAGTTTTAGGTGTGGTGGTACTCACACCTCTAATCTGGGCCACACCTGCTGCTGGAGATCTACATAAGGACATTGGAAGGAGGAAGATTCAATCTTCTTCGCCTGCGAGCCCTGTGGGACTAAGCGACTGCTAGATCCTCGGGTTTTCATTCATAGCTGCTGCAAACCATTGTTGGGGAGTTTGACTACAGACTGTAAGTCATCAACAAATTCCCTTACTATATAGAGACTACCTATAAGTTCTGTGACTCTAGAGAACCCTGACTAATACACCCCCCCTCCCTCTCTCTCTCTCCCTTTTGGGGGTTGTCGTTGTTGTTTTGCCTCCTAAATGCTGGGATTAAAGGTGTGTGCCACCATTGCCTGGCCTTCTGGAGTGCTCTTTAGGGAGCTAGTGGGAAAGTTTGTTCAGAATTTCTCAGTAAGAGAAACAATAAATTTAATGAAGATTAGTCACACACATTCAGCTTTGCAAGGTGTCCAGCGTTGTCTGATAAAGTGTTTGTATGAAGTTTCTTTGTTCAATAATAATTATTAAAGGATTTCACTGGTACTATAATTTGAGAGAGAGCTCCAAAATCTTTGAATTGTAAGACACTAGGGATCACTTGTAGTGGGGTTTCATGGTTGATCTTTGGGTAACGAGGGTCATTGCGTTGTGAGCATCGTGTCTATGTGAAGACTTATTGAAGGCAAGTTTCGTGGTGTGGTTCTGGCTGTTGTGAACGTGACCCATAAGGTGACTTACTGGATTGGGGCAAGGGTTTTTGGACTCAGTCTATGAAGTTCTAGTTAGTTGTTTTTTGGTTTTTTTGGGGGGGGGGTTGGTTTTTCGAGACAGGGTTTCTCTGTGTAGCCCTGGCTATCCTGAAACTCACTCTGTAGACCAGGCTGGCCTCGAACTCAGAAATCCACCTGCCTCTGCCTCCCAAGTGCTGGGATTAAAGGCGTGCACCACCACTGCTAGTTAGTTGGTTTTAATTGATTTGCAAATGTCTGTTGAAATAATGTCCTGGAGACCTGACAATGAAGAGAACAAGTCATTTAAAAATACCATGAACTTAGATTATTAAGAATCATTCCTTGGGAATGATTTAAGCTCCCATTCAATGTTTTACCTTGCCTGTGTGGCAGATTAGAATATGCCATATTGAGGTTTGGTCTGCCTCCCGAGTGCTGGGATTAAAGGCATGTGCCACCACTGCTCACCTGTGATGGTTGGTTTTAATTGGCAATGTGACACAGTCTAGAATCACCTGAGATGAGATTCCAAGGAGGGACTGCCTACACCGAGCATGACTATCAGAATGTCTTAATAATGTTAATCACTCGGGGTCCTGGGAGATTATATGTGTGTGTGTGTGTGTGTGTGTGTGTGTGTGTGTGTGTGTGTGTGCTAAACATAGAGACAAGACCTTCTTCTCCTAAATTTTTGTCAGTATTTATCACATGAAATGAAAATAAGACACCAGCCTCAAAATTATTTCTATTTGAATACAATGTAGAACTTCTGTTGTCTTGTACCAGTTGAAAGATGTTCTAACTTTAGAAAACGTGCAGAGTAACTGCTTACAAGAGGTCAAACTGATGAACCTATACTACTCAGGAGGCAGAGGCAGGAACTCTGAAGTTTGAATGCTTCCAGGGCTACAGAGTGAATTGCAGGCCAGCCTGGGATCTCAGTGAGATCGGCCCCAAAACAAAAAGGCAAAAAGAGGGCTACAGAGGTGACTTAGAAGTAGCATGTCTGTCTCACATAATGAAGCCCTAGTTTCTATCCCCAGCACACAAGCACACACCCCACAAAATAATCAAACTGCAAACTATTTAGTGCAATATTTATTTCCATTCCTGGGTGGTACCTGAGGCCTAACTTGAAGGGACTATATAAACGCAGTGCTTTTAGTGCATGTACATGTGTGTGTGTCTGTACATGTGTGTCCACACATATGCATGTGTTTGTGTATGCGCATGTGTGTGTACGTATTTGTGTGTACACATGTGTGTGCATGCGTGTGCTTGTGTGTTTGCACATATCTGTATGCCTCTGTGTGTGTTTGCGTGTACATTTACATGTGTATACAGTTTGAACAAGAGACTTTATTCTGCCACATTCTTCTTTTCCTCCTCTGAGCGCTGGTTCCTACAGCTAGGGAAGCTGGCTTAGGCTATTTATCTTTCCCCCAGGTGGTGATTAAAGTCTCTTTCTCAAGTATACAAAATTAATTTCACGATAGAAAGCTGTAATCTCGTCCCTTGATCTGTCCTTTGAGAAATGTATCAAGGGAGGAGGTAAAACCTCAAAAACAAAGGCCATATTTATATTCTAATACCACATGGCACAGACCGAAAAGGATCAAAGTATCCATGTTGTGAGTAACTTTTCTCACTGCACCAGAGGCTCTTTGGAGCTTTCTTCAAAGCCAAGAATAATCACCACAGCCAGAAGATCACATTTTGCATGCCACTATTAGACTACAGCATGCTTCTTTTGTGTGGGCTAAAAGATCAGTTCTATTTTACACTATGGGCAAAGAATTGTAGAAAGGATATTCAAACTGTAATACCATTTAGTAGATTCTCACTTTTCCTGAATCCTATGATATGGGTAACGGGAGTCGGTACGAGGGAGGTCGGTAACAATGTGAACAGAGGTTTGTGTGTATGTATGTGTCTGCTTCGGTTAGAATATTTTAAGAACTCTTATGACCTTAAATTTCTAGGAATATTTTGTTAATTCTGCCCATGCTCTACCACTGACTAATGTCTAGAAGCCAAGCACTGGCTAGGTTGAAGGGTTTTTGTGAGGCACATAATACATGGCCTTGCTCTTATAGAGCTTTTAGTATATGGAAAATATATTACAGTTCTGCAATGTGCTGCAAAGAAATATAGTGTTATAAGGTTGTAGACCCCAGGGCTGGAGAGATGGCTCAGCAGTTAAGAGCACTGACTGCTCTTCCAGAGGTCCTGAGTTCAATTCCCAGCAACCACATGGTGGCTCTCAACCACTGTAATGGGATCAGATGCCCTCTTCTGGTGTGTCTGAAGACAGCTACAGTGTATTCATCATATAAATAAAATAAATTTTAAAAAAAAGTCACAAGACATTTTGCTCACATTAGCCCTAAAGAAGAAGCTACTTATATACCCACCAACTGATGGGCTTAAAAATGTCATAAACCTAAACAGTAGAATGTTAAAGAAACAAAAGCATTATTTTTAAAATATAATGAAATAAAGCACATGATACCTCATGGGTGAACATTGAAATCATTATGTAGGACTCAGCACATATTGCATGATTCCATTTATGGGAAATTTCCTGATCAGGGAAAGCCATACAAATACAATGCATTGTTGAAGCAGCAGGAATGGCGAGCAGCAATGGGTGGGTAGGCGGGCGAGCGGGAGGGACAGCGGATGGCAGCAAGTAGGTACAGGGTTTCTTGGGGTGGGAGGATGGATGTGTTCTGGAATCGATGATGCAAAGTGTTGTGGGTATACTAAAATCTTCTGCAACTCCTACCTCTGGCTTTTTCAATCAAATTAAGACCACAGCTGCACAGAGGAAACTGCTGACTCTGACAGAGAATGCTAAACAAACGCCTTACAAATCAGCGTTAAAATCCACTGTGTGGCAAGGGCTGGAAAGTGCCTCTGAGGAAGGAATGATATCATGTTCTCTCCAATGCAGAGATCATCAATTTTGGAGACTCATTTCACAACATGGAGTTAGGCAACCGCTAATTTTGCCCTTTATTGTAAAGACAGAGAGAGGGACAGGAGGATTTAAAGCAGGTACGAAGCTAGCATACAATAAAATCTGAGTTAACCGAAGTGTTAGGAATCAGTGATTTTGTTTAATTGGCTGTGAGGTAGCCAGTTCTCTTCATTTATTATTACAATTCCTGATTAATTTGTATTATTTCCTTTTTAATAAGAGATGTACTAAATACACTTACTAACTCAGAGACTGGGAAAGCTCCAAGGCTACTGTTAGTTAACAAAAGCCAATGCTCACTCACCTTACAGACCTGTAGCCATGGAGACAGAAGGCTTTCTTTCAGCAGCCGTGGACCGCCCCTAGGTGAGCTGACATTGAGCGTGTTCATGTGTTTGACACCTAGGCTGGTTTGCCACGGATCTCTTCATGAAAATGAAGACAAAAAGTCTCGTTCGCCCTAAGATGATTTATTGAGAATCTGCTATGGTAGTTTAAATGAGAAATGTCTCCCATAGGCTCAAGTGTTTGAACACTTGATCCCCAGTTGGGCGCTGGTTGGGGATGCTATGAACCTTCAGGAGGTGCAGCCCTCCTGGAGGAAGTATGTCACGGGGGTGGGCCTTGAAAGAGTAGATGTAGCCTTGCCCCACTGTACTTCCCTTTGTTTCGTGTTTGTAATTAAAGATGTGATCTCTCAGCTTCCTGCTCTGCCTACCTGCTGCTGTGCCTCCCCTGCCATGATGGACTCTCCCCCTGGAACCAGAAGATAAAACAAATCCTTCTTTCGAAGGTTGCTTTGGGCCGTGGTTCTTTATCACAGCTACAGAAATCAACGGACACAGCAATTCTATGGCACTGCACTTGCTGTGCTGTACACCACACCTCACACTGGTCCACTTTGTCTTAGTGGGCTGATTCCAAATCGGCATTCTATATGTGTCCATAGTCCTGTCGGTTACCAGAGAGATCTGGAATGGTAGTCTGTGTCCAAGTACATCACATTATTTGTTGTTCTCTCCTTCCTTGCAGTCTGTTACTGAGGATTGAACCCAGAGCCTCTTGCAAGATAGGCATCTGTTTTAACACCGAGCTATGCCCTCAGTCTCGGGCTTTTCTTTCTTTGTGTACATACCCATGTGTGTGTGCAATACAGGTACATATGTGTGCATGTACAGGTGAGTTCCAGAGGTCAACCTTGGGTGCTTTATTTTGAGATAGGGTCTCTCACTTGGACCTGGGGCTTACTAGTCTGACTGGCCAGTGAGCCCCAGGGATCCTCCCGTCTCTAACGACTTGTACTGGGGCTCCAAATGCATACCACCATACCCTGCTTTTTACACAGTGCTATTGACAGAATCCAGGTCCTCACACTTCCATGGCAAGCACCCCGACCTACCTCCACAATTCCTTGGGTGTTTTGAGACATGTTCTCACTCTGTACTGCAGGCTGGTCTGAAACTCACTGTGTAGCCCAGGTTGACCTCAAACTCATAGCAATCCTTCTGCCTCAGTTTCCTGGGCCCTGCAATTGTAGGCATGATCTTCTTAATGTTTGGGTGGCAGCACTCTGAACCTTGGCACCTGATATACACAGGCGATTGTCAAACTGTGAGTCGGGCTACTGAGGGGGGGTTGTATAATGTGAGGGTGGACAGAAGCATGGCAGAGGACCACAGGGTTTCATCTCTGGCATCTTGTGATCTGCCTGCAATTCTTCCCACGAAGAAAGCAACGGCTGCAAGAATGGTGTCTCCCATCATTGTCTCCTCTCCACTAAGAATATAAAGCCGCTGGGTCATTAAAGCTAGGTCCCATTCATCTTGCTTACATGTTGTCTTTTGCAATCTCCTTTTAAATTGCGGCCTATGTTTGATAAGTGCGCTCACTGGTATTTACAGCAGCTCCTTACTATGCCAGACATCACTGTAATCAGTTCCTTAATACAGTCTAGCCATCGTGTGAGGTTCACGTCCATCTAAATTAGGATGGGATTTTTTCTGACTATGAGCAGTATAAGACCCATTGCACAGCAGATTAACCACAAAACTCTTTATTGTTAAGGATCCTTTGCTAAGAGATCTGGGGATAGGTGGACATGGAAGAGTTAGGTAGACAGATTGCTTCCTGAGGCCAAGGCACGTTGGTCCTTCTGCCCTGTCATCTTTAGTGTGACAATGTTCTCTCGTGTCCTTAAGATGGATGCCATGCACATCATGTTCCAATAATTGCATCAGAAGCTAGGTGTCTTAGGGTTTCTATTCCTGAGCAAACATCATGACCAAGAAGCAAGTTGGGGAGTAAAGGGTTTATTCGGCTTACACTTCCATGCTGCTGTTCATTACCCAAGGAAGTCAGGACTGGAACTCAAGCAGGTCAGGAAGCAGGAGCTGATGCAGAGGCCATGGAGGGATGTTCCTTACTGGCTTGCTTCTCCTGGCTTGCTCAGCCTGCTTTCTTATAGAACCCAAGACTACCAGCCCACAGATGATACCACCCACAAGGGACCCTCCCCCCTTGATCACTAATTGAGAAAATGCCTTACCACTGGATCTCATGGAGGTATTTTCTCAACTGAAACTCCTTTGTGATAACTCCAGCTTGTGTCAAGTTGACACACAAAACTAGCCAGTACACTAGGGGACAAAGGCCCAGGAGCTTTCTATCAGTGTGAAAAATGTCTCTCTTACCAGAGAGAAAAATGTCTCTCAGAAGCTTTTCCTTCAGGCTCACTGGCCATGGTTCAGTCACATGACTTCCTATAATATCACCATCACCAATAGGGATCACTCCTTAGCTTTGTGTGACACTCATCTGCTGACCTAATCAAAACTGGAATTTGGTTTATCATCGTCCCTAATGAGGACCAAGACTGGCGTGGTCTTCAGGCAGGCAGAGTCAGCTAGGAATTTGTGTTATTTGACAAGTGAGGGAACTGAGGCTCAGGAGATTAACTATGGTCCAGCTGTAATGACAAGGCCAAGCTTCTCCTGATGAATCTTCTTGGAGAGCCCTTCACAGTCCCCTAACTTGTTCAGGCTGGAACTTGCCAAAAGACTGAGCTGTTGCAGATCACATCAAATGGAATTTGTTACTGAAAGCATCAGGAAGACCAGTCTCTAACAGCAGATAGTTTATTGGAGGGTCTCAGAGCCACTAGCCTACAGTTACTAGCTGGTCTGATTAAATGCGAATATGACTAAAGGTTAGTTTAGTTTTGTGCTTGAAAATGGAGATTAAGAGAGAAAAACACAAAACCAAAGGGATAGCTTTAGAGAAAGCAAAGGTTTATAACCCCATTTTTCGCAAGCATTCACAGCCTTTTCCATCTGTCCTTTATCTTCTTTGTAGAAACGGCTAATTTCTTTCAAATGCTGTATACTGGAAAAATCTAAAGTATTCATCAGATAAACCAACTTAAAAGAACCACTACCGACTTTTCTTTACGAAGTGCACAGAGTATCTGACTTGCTACTGATAAGGTCTCTTTAAGTAGCATTATAATCAAGCCCACACAGACAGTGCTATGTCTCCCAGAGCACAGCTGGACTGGCGCTGAGGCGCATGCGCACTGGGCTGAGCCTTCCACTGCATCTCAATAACCATGTGTGGCCTTTGTGCAGCCACCCATCCTGCTCTCTTGACACCATTATTGCTACCACAAGCCACTTGCCCATTCACCTCAGTGTGCCCCTGGATTAACTTATGAGACACCTTCACTGAGTCATGCTTCCCGGCTCTGGTCAGGACAAAAAAAAAAAAAAAAAAAAGATGAGAAAACAAAGTGATACCCTTCTCCCAGCATGGAACCCCATCTCAGACTGGCTGGGTCAGCCAAAGTGGGGGTGGGGAGCAATAGTGTATAGCATAAAGAAAGAGGGTGCCAGTGGGCAGGGACAAAGGAGGCTGGAGAGGGCTGAGCCCTAGGACCAGGCTTCCAAATCTGGCCATGCTACTCCTGGCTTGCCTCAGTTTACCCCTATAAAAAACAGGGTGTCACATCACCTGCCCTGAAGACAGATTATATTTAAAATGATATACAATAAAATCCGAATGTATTGTGGATTGTGAAGTTATCATTACAAGCCTTTTAGTGAACAATGGACCGG
Source organism: Uromys caudimaculatus (assembly GCA_028551405.1). Taxonomy (NCBI): domain Eukaryota; kingdom Metazoa; phylum Chordata; class Mammalia; order Rodentia; family Muridae; genus Uromys; species Uromys caudimaculatus. Next base: position 100,597,287 of record CM052702.1, read on the forward strand.
CTGTTGGCAGGAATGATCCTGCCTGCATTGTCACTGTTAGAGTGGTCTGTGGAAACACACACGACGCATTTGCTTTAATTTTTAATGCCTCATAAAGTACGTAACGCTTTGTGTGTGTATGTGGGGGGGGGGGGGGAGGTGTTCAGCACAGAAAAGATTGAAAGGCAAGCAACCGGGGGCGTTGTACACAGAAGCCAATGGTAGCAACCCCAGCCCTCTGGCTTCCCTGCAAACAGTTTCTTTTACAAATGTGGTTTTTGGTATGCAAATCACTGTATGCAGATTTCTGTGTGCAAAATACAGCATAGAAAAATGGCCTCCCTGCCAAAGAAGATAGGAGATGTTGGCTACCATCGAGTGCAATGGTAGCAAATTCCGGATGCCTTCTCCCACTGCTCTTTCTAACAATGTATAGGGTGAGCAGATTTTTGGCATGCTAAACTGAACTATTTTGGCTTTAGGTTGTGTGTTCTTGTGATAAACGTGTGCTTATTGAAGCCTGTAACTGCTCTTTGAAGCCATAATAATGTGTCGTGGTATTTAGTTTAGCATTTCACAACAGCGTACCACCTCCAGCTAGCAAAAGCGCTTGTTCTGAAATCACAGATGGCTTCACATCTGAGGGTAGGGCTGCTTGACTTGGGTGCATCCTACTTTCTGCAAAGAATTGTGCTTACTCAGAGACTTCATTTTACATTTCAGAAAATGTTTCCTAATTAATGTAGTCCTTAGTAAGTGGAAGAAAGGCACGGCATATTAGAATATTCTTTCTTCAGGAGAACAGGCGAAGCTGCACTGAATTCTCAAGGCAACCTTTTATCATTGAGGCAGAATAATAACATGTCTCTTTCCTGGTGTCCCTTACCAATTCCAAAGCCTTTCCCCATTGGCTCCTTTCAGGAGAGGAGGTGAAATACAAATGTATTCCAAGGTCACTTGTGACAGGGCCTCTGGTCTCCCAGACTTGGGATTATTTTTATCTACTATTATGCTCAAGAGACCAACCACTGTAAGCCGGTAGCCCCAGATCACACACCTTACCTAGACTTACCTTTCCCTTACACTCAAATAGTTTTTGCTCATGTGGGGTGTTTCAAACTTGTCATCTTGCCAAATGAGATGCTCATTAATTTTCCAAAAATGAAGTTTCACTTAAAAGCATTCTTGGGACAATGCACAGAGTCTGAAAGCAAAGCTAACAAGTGTAAGGCTGTCATCCCCCTGGTGGCTGGAAAAGAGGGAAAGGAATCTTCCGGGGGACACTTGTTCACATGCTCATTCAAGCATTCGATGCTTTGTGCGTGTGCTCATTTATGCATTCATTCATGCATAATTCGTTAGCTTGACTTCCTGCTTACTGTGCATTGGGTATTGCCTTGGGCACAGGAACACAACGATAGAACTATCCCCGGCTATTGTTCAGTGTCTCCCAGAAGAGGCAAATGCACAGCTACAGTGGAAGTGTGCACCAGACACCTAGGTGTGCACAGGTGGGATCGTGTACTCCATCATACCGGCAGCCATGGAGAACTACTTGGATGTTGGCAAAGCTTTGGAAGCTGAACAGATGTGGTCCAGATGAGTGGGTTGGTGGGGTGAAGAAACTCTGAGGACAGAGGAGACAGTGAAAAAGATGGCCTGGTGGCTTGAACTGCCACGGCTGGGGAAGTCTTTCAGTTAAGACATTTCTTTGACTTAAAAATAAAGGGGGGGGGGGAGTCTCAGCTGTTTGTGTGTCTGTCTTGCCCATTAAGACTTCTATTCCATGACTCATATTCGGTCACCTATGGCTTGACCAGATAGTTATCACAACCCGCGGCAACCAGTCAACCTGCCTCCAGCTTCTTCCTGCACTGATCTCAAAGGCTCTGGAGTGCCCACCACCGCCCATTTGAAAACACTCAGACAAAACCAAGTACCTTAACCCTAGAGCAGAGGTTCTCAACCTATGGGTCTTGACCCCTTTGAGGTCACGTTATCAGATATCCTGCATATCAGATATTTACGTTACAATTTACAACCGTAGCAGAATTATGAAGTATCAATGAAGTAATTTATTGTTGGGGGTCCCACAACATGAGGAGCTGTATTAAAGGGCTGCAGTCTTAGGAAAGTTGAGAACCACTGGAATAGAATGGTATCCTGCTCTGACATGGTTCCTCCTGACCACTGGCTCTGATCTGGAGAAACTGCACCCGGCCATGGTATCAGAGAGCAGCTTGGTACCGAGGGAAGATGCTTCATACAGTGTTTAGGGACTCCTAGAAGCCCCTACACTCAGCTGGCCACAGAGCCTTCAAGATGCATTCACAAGTTCACACTATGCCTAGTCACCACCAACAATATAGAGGGAGAGGTGTGAAGGAGAGTGGGACTTTGTAAATATTTGCAACTAGATCCAGTTCAGTGACACCCGGGGCTATGTTTTCCTGCCAGGCCAAGGTAGGAGTGGCTTGTATTTGCTGGAGAGTTGCACTACTCAAACAGGCATAATGAGTCAACAGGATGTGATTTGTATTGCAGAATGTCATTCGGTAGCCTTAATGAAATTATTCTAGATACACGCTAAAGGACAGTCTGGCCACATGTTGTAGAATCATGCAGGAAGCCAATCATTGCAAAAGTAGCCATCAAAGCCAAGGTTGATAAAGCCATGTGGGTGTGACCATAAATATTAGATTAAGAAGCCAGGGATATGGGCTCATGACTAGAATTTGTCTGTGGCCAAGGATCAAGGAACCTTTTTCCTTCTTGCACACTCTGAACAGAAGAGAGATCCAACACCAGGAATCCTCTTGATGCTCACCTCCCCCCTCTAAGAAGATAAACACTTGAAAGTCTGCCCAGATCTTGTAATCTTATTAATCTAACAAAGAGACTCAGTAACTGCCTCAACCAGGGGATCAGTGTTTACCATGTAATTTCCAACAAGCTGATAAACACACCCTGGTTGCAAGGAGGCAGGCACTTGGCAAAAAATAGTGAAAAACGATTAAGACGGAAAGTTTCTGGGTAAGTGTTTGCTCACTTCCCCTGCCTCTGGCCTCTCTGCCCCTGCCGTCTCCCAGTTCAAAGGTACCTTGTATGTGGCTTCTTCTGGTCTTGCCCTCCAAGGATCTGCCTCATGCTTCTGGTTGAGAGAGATGGCCCCTTGAAGGCAATCTTGCTGGGCATCTCTAGCATTCTTTCTGTCTTATGGTAGACCTTAGGTTGTCTTAGCCCTTTGGTCTGTAGGGACAATGAAGTTTGACAAGAGGATCAAAGGCTAGTTCCATGTAGACCAGGTCTCACACAATAGTGAGCCTTTGGTGAATGCAGAAGAGAAAGAACTTATAAGGTGAGTGGAATTCTAGTAGGTGAAGTAGTGAGGCTATGGTAAGTCAGTCAGCACAGGGGTCTGGACACCCCAGGCTTGGCCCAGGCATCCCTTCCTGATGAGGCCAGCAGATCTGCAGTCAGCTCTGGGCTCAGCCCACGTCTCATTCCCTGCCTTTAAATCACAAGCCCCAGCCCCCTTGACTTTGTCTCCCACCAGGACCAGCACGTGTGGGTGAGATTTAAGACAGAAAGTACCCAGTGTGCTCTGAGACACGGCACAAACACAGATATGCCAAGCACCTCAATATGTCAACTGAAATCCTCACAGCAAACCTGTAAGTTAGAAACAGAACCATGGAGAATCTGAACAACATTCCTGAGGTCACACAGCTAAAGAGTCAAGTCTTGCTGAAGGGGCTTAGACAGAAGTCGGTCTGGTCCCTGCAGAGTGCTAGACACTGTGTAGGCATACATTTTTTTTTTTGCAACCTACTTTTAATAAGGGTTCAACTTCTCCTCTAGCCCACCACCCGGCAGAGGTAGTGGAAGAGAAAAGTTATTAGGATATGAGGGAGTGGAGCTGTTCAGCAATAGTTCTTTGGGGGTGAGCTCGATCTTCTGTCTTAGCAGTTCAGTCCTGTAGCAAACACCAAATACAACTCAGCAGCTGCAGACCAGTCCTCTAGGCAGGCAGATACCACATATGGACCAGCAGCTACAGTCCAGTCTCCTATCGGCAGGCAGACACCAGGCACGAACCAGCAGCTGTGGTTCAATCTTGAAGAAACGGCAAAGCTCACCAACCGGCCTTAGGTGAGGCCACAGAAATGGCAAGCTGCTGCAGGAACCTCACAGGAGTTCTTTGGTGATTTTCTCTCAATGGCTGCATTACCGCAAGTTGAGCTCAAGGTAAGGTGAACCATACATGTTTATTGTTAGTGAAGAAAAATGAGACAGCAAACCAAACCAATGCTCAGTGCTTGCCACCCACTCTGTGGGGTCATATTTATCCTCCTTCATCACTGGTCCTTTCATGTGTTTGCTATATCAAAACATCCTTTCACCTATGTGACTCAGCAAAGCATCATTTGACGTAATTAACTTTCCAAAGAAGCTAGAAGTTTCCACTTCATGATTCGTGGAAGTCTTACCTCCTTCAAGTGTTGCCATTTCTAGTCTCCGCTTCTGTATTCCTACCTGTAATCTCTTCCCTTGTCACGTGCCTACTTGGGTTTGATTTGGGAGCCATTGACCTTGCACAAAATGTGCTCTCAAGGCCTCTTGTTCTGTTTCTGCAGACCCTCTCTTATTTCTCCCTGTTTTCAGGGTATGTGGCTCACACGGAAATACACAATGTCCTAGTTGTTGCTAGTATTAAACACTGATCAAAAACAGCTTGGGGAGAAAAATGGTTTATTTCATCTTATAGTGTACAGTTCATCCAGGGAGGCTAAGGCAAACCTAGAGGCGAGAACAGAAGCAGAGAGCACGGAGGAATGCTGCTCACTGGCTTGCTCAGCTTGCTTACTCATACAGCCCAGGACACCCCCTCAAGAGTCACATTGCCCACAGAGGGCTGGGCCCTCCCACATCAATCATAATCAAGAAAATGTCCCCCAGACTTGCCCACAGGCCAATCTGATGGAGGTAACTCCTCAAGTGAGGGGTCCTCTTCCAAGGAGACTCTAGTGTCAAGTTGAAAACAACTGTCTGATACACACAGGCTAACGAATACATGGCTAATTAAACATGAAAAGTTCTCTATATGCTAAGAGCTGTCATGGTCCTGGGCTTAAGGTTTAGAGCACTTATTGTTCTTGCAGAGGACCTGGGTTTAATCTGCAGCATCCACATGGAAGTTCACAACCATCCACATGGTGGTTGACAACCATCAGTAACTCCAGTTCAAGGGTTCCATTGCTCTCTCCTGACTTTTGTGAGCAGCAGGTATGTACACAGTGCACATATATGTATGCAAGCATATTGGCAGTCAGGCACATCCATGGACAGCTAGAAGTGACTTCATGACAATCAGGCATCTTCACAGCCAGCTCTTGAAGGACCCAGTGACAAGACATGTCATCTCTAGTGGCCCAAGAAGTGACAGCAGGCTCCCATGTCTGACCCTTTGCACATGTGCCGTGGACCCTGCTGCATGTCCCTTTACACGTGCTCCACAGGCCTAAGAAAAGCCTCATTCTCCCTGCCCCCATCTCTCTTCTCTCCTCCTTCTCCCAGAGATCTCTCTGTTTCCCTTCCCGATAAAACTCCCATGTGAGACCTGCTGTGTGGTGTGATTTGTTTGGGAGTCGCTGCTTAGTTCTAACAAAACAAAACACTCATACCCATAAAAGAAATAAATATGTAAAATTATTTAAGAAGATGGAGTTGGTGCTGAGTTGACTGGGGGGTGTGATGCTTTGAATATGCTTGGCCCAGAGGTGGCACTATTAGGAGCTGTGGCCTTGTTGGAGTAGATGTGGCCTTGTTGGAGTGGGTATGTCACTATGGGCATGGGCTTTACTACCCTAGTCCTAACTGCCTGGAAGCTAGTCTTCTCTTGTTTGCCTTTGGAACAAGAAGTAGAACTCTCAGCTCCTCCTGCACCATGCCTGCCTGGATGCTGCCATGCTCCCACCTTGATGATAATGGACTGACCCTCTGAACCTGTAAGCCAGCTCCAATTAAATGTTGTCTTTATAGGAGTTGCCTCGGTCATGGTATCTGCTCACAGCAGGAAAACCCTGACTAAGACAAGGGGTAAGGGTGCTGCCACTAAGTCTGATGACCCCAAGACCCACAGTGCAGAAGGAAAAACCCAACTTTCACAAGTTCCCCTGTGTTTTACACACACAATAAATAAGTGTAGTAACGATTGTAAAATAAAACCAGGTATGTATGGAACTTAACACATAGGAACACAATATTTGCCAAACAAAAAGTAAGATCCAGACAGAGGCCCTTCTCCCTGGCAAGGGTAGCATTTATTCCAAGAGTCTTTGTGTGTGTGTGTGTGTGTGTGAGCATAGTGTATCCACGCCTAGATTTCTGTTTCTTTTAAAAATCCTTCTGTTCTTCCACTTTTCTTACCTCCTTTAAAATTCCTGATTACATGCTTCTATGCATACTGTTGGAAAGATACTTTTTGCTTAGAATAAATTTTAGTGATGTGTGCACGCGCACACACACACACACACACGCATGTGCATGCATGCACAGAGAGAGAGAGAGAGAGAGAGAGAGAGAGAGAGAGAGAGAACGCACGAGTCACCTCTGAAATCTAAGTAGACAATTTAGGCTGTGACTCTCCAAGGCTAGAGGGAGCCAGGTATGCCCATTGTCTTCTGCCTGGCCTGGACCCCATGGAGATTTCTCAGCAAGGCATGATAATTATTCATAATTGCAGCTGCCATGGCTGTGAGCTGAACTCATCCTTCTAAAGACACAGCACCTCTGTGTGGGGCATGCTACCTCTCCTGCGGCCTACAGCTTCACAGGCAGGTACCTGTCAAACTCATTAAACTCAACTCTGAATGAAAATCACAACAGCCAAGGGCAATATTTTGAAAATAAACCTGTTAAGAATGAGAAGTAAAGGACTTAAGGCCTCAGAAGTGATGTAAAAAGGAACGGAAAACCTCAGAACACCTTTTCCTAAATCGAAGTGACTGAATCCGTCCCAGCAGCTTGGTCCTTCCCTGAAGCCAGTCTGCCATGGCACATCCATCGCCCGCAAACATCACATCGGTCTCCTGCCACAGAAAGCGACTGACATTTCCTCCTGACCTGTGTCCTGTTGCCCCTCAGCCAAAGCGCCTGCCAGGCTGCATTAAGGGAGAGGTGACACAGCTGACACAGATGGCCATGATGCACGCTGCACAGGCTGTGAGAGGAGGCGAGGAGGCAGCCCCGCTGTGAAGTCCACTCAGCTAGACATTGGCGCATCCTCCACCAGGGCTCTCAGGAGGCAGATGCTGCCGGAAGCTGGCCACCTATCCAGAATGCTTCTTCACTAGGGGAAGTGGGGCGGAGCCTATCGGCAGCTAAAAAGCTGAACCTGTACTGTTTGGGGGCACACGTTTCCTAGGGTCTCCACCCCATGAGTGCAGTTCTCTAAAAGCCTGGGATGCCTCTCATACGACAAGTCTCAGGATAGCCTAGTGTCTCAGCCACAAGAATACGTAACAGGATATGGTGGGGCCTAATTCTGCACCTAGTATCACTAATATGCCTCTGTGCCCCTCAGTAGTGGTTTCCTGCCTGGCTGGGACTTCTGAGGGGTCCAGGTTTCTCTGCTCAGCACCATGGATGTAGGGACAGTTTTGGTTCAGATTCCAGGCCAGCCTGCAGGGAAGGCTCCCCAGTTTCTCCAGGCTTCTGTCCCTCAGTAGGCTGGGATGACAGCTTCACCGTTTTTTTTTTAAAAAGTCATAAGATTTACTTCATGGGGCTGGAGTGATGGCTCAGCAGCTAAGAGACTGGCTGCTGTTCCAGATGGTTCAATTCCCAGCACCTATCTATAACTCCAGTGAGCATCCTGCAAGCACCCTCACACAGACATATATGAGGCAAAACACCAATGCACTTAAAATTAAAAAGATATTTAAAAAAAGATTTATTTCATTTTAAAATCATGTGTATGTATATGGACCTGTATGAGTGCAGGTAATACTAATCCCAAAGATTCAAGACGACGGACCGCTGACCCAAGCCGCCATGGTCAAATTAACTAAAGCAAGCCATTAATAAAGAAAGCTTTTTCATTTGTCTACATGGGCTGCCTCCCCCTATGGCAAGGTGGGAGAGATCAGCGTTGGACATGAGAAAGACAAGGTTTTTATAGCTCAGGTTGAGGGGTTTCCAAAATACAGAGGGTTAGAGGAGCAGAACATAAGATACCAAATTAGTCATAAGGACCTTCAGAAACAGACATAACTGCAAGGTAGTCATAAGGTAGTCATGACAACGGGCTGTTACAACAACCTTCTGAAACACAGGTAGGGTTACCAAGTGATAATAAACAACTTTTAAAAAACAAAGACATGGTTGTCATTCCTGGAACGGGAGTTAAGGTTACAGTAGGGCACAGCCCTATCCTTGAGAAACGTAGGTTAAATCTTAAACAGGAATGAACCTAGTTTGTCTTTACTATAAGATAGCTTTTAAGCCTAAGAAGGAGGCAGGGTGATTCTTCAGTACCTGCAGAAGCCAGAGGCATTGACCTCCTGGATCTGGAGTCACAGAAGGCGCTATGCCGCCCAAAATGAGCACTGTGGACCGAACTCAGGTCTTCTGCAAGAGTAGTATGCGGCTGAGCCATCTCTCCAGCACCTAAAATATTTTAAAATTACATTTTACTCATTTATCATCTGTGTGTGTGAGCATGCCACAGCACATCTGGGGAGGTCGGCAGACAGCTCGTGGGAGTCAGCCCCTTTCTTCCACTGTGAGGATCCGAGCAATTCTCAGGTCCTCAGGCTGAATGCTTTTTACTCACTGGCCAGCCCCACAGTACTGCCCTTTAAAGGAAAGTGCTGAGTACAGAAATAGCTCATAACAGCTATTTCTTGATGAATGTCTTTTAAAGGATACCATGGGCATTTAGGAGACTACTGAGGATCAAATCCAGAGACCAACCTCCAGTAATGAAGACTTTTCCTGTAGTTAGAATTTCAATCCTAATAAGCCTGTATGAAAGACACGCAGTCCAGATATTTTATTTATAAGTCATACACCCAGATTGGGCAGATCTAGGGCTAGACTAATTTATTCCCCAGCTATAATGTCCCTTGTCACTTGCTGTTTCTCCTGGCAACACGGTTCTGGTCCATGGTGGCTTCCTCTTCCTCTGTCTGCTCAGAAAGTATGCCTGGTGCCCATGCTCCTGGCTAACCACAGAAGAACACTTCCTATGTTTCTTAGGGTTTCTATTGCTGTGAAGAAACACTATGACCAAGACAATAAAGGAAAACATTTAATTGGGGGTGGCTCACAGTTCAGAGGTTTAGTCTATTGTCATCATGGCGGGAAACATGGCAGCATGCAGGCAGACATGGTGCTGGAGAAGAAGACAAGAGTTCTACATCTGGATCGGTAGACAGCAGGGAGTGCCACACTGGGCCTGGCTTGAGCACCAAGACCTCAAAGTTCACCCCTAGTGACACACTTCCTCCACCAAGGCCACACCTCCTGATTGTTGGCATTTCATCTATGCTCTGCCCCACAGTTACCTGGCAGGTGTGCCTGACTCACTATAAAAGGGGCCGCTTGCCTCCTCCTCCTCCTCCTCACTCTCTTGCTCTTGCTCTCCTCTTCCCCTCTTCCCTCTCTGTCCCTTCTCTCCCTATTCCCCTCCCCTTCTCTCTCCACTTGTTCCTGGCCCCAGCTCTTCTCTCTCTCTCTCTCTCTCTCTCTCTCTCTCTCTCTCTCTCTCATTCCCCCCCCCCCCGCCTTTCTCTGTCTCTACTGCCCACTCAACTCCCCTCCCCATGCCCTAAATAAACTCTATTCTATGTGGCTGGTCCCTCAGGGGAAAGGGATGCTCAGCATGGGCCGCAGAGGAACCCCTCCCCCACACCACACCACGCCCCCACCAAACACATTCTTGGCTTCTTTTCCTTTTTTATGAAACACAACACTGATAGTACACAATCATCCATTTCCCACACAGAGAACCAAGGCACAGTGAGGTCAGTTGTCTTCTTCAAAGACCCATAACTTCTAAGTGAGCAAGTCAGGTCTTGAGGCTGTCTGACCCTGTAGCCCAGGCTCCTGCCCTCAGCTTTGGAAAGGAAAAGATGGAATTAGAGACTAGTTCTTCCACACAAACAGTGTGGTGGTTTGGAGGCCTACATTCAAATGGCCTACATAGGCTCATAGGAAGTAGCACTATCAGGAGGTGTGGCCTTGGTGGAGAAAGCAATAAAAGCCTTCTGAGAGTCTGATAAGACCTGCGCAGGGTAGACCTTTGAAGGGGAGAGCTATTATCCCAGTGGGCCTCTTGGTAACATGGACTAATTAAAACAAGATAGGACTGAATCCAACAAGACTGGGTATAATGCTTGCTACAGAAATAACGGGGAGGGGGGGAACAGACAGACACTGGGAGAGCCACAGAAAAGTCCCAGTTCCTCCTCTCATCTCGCTGACTAAAAACAGTGTACAGAGTGCCCCAGTTAGGGTTTCTATTGCTGTGATGAAACACCATGACCAAAAAAGCAGGTTGGACAGGAAAGGGTTTCTTTGGCTTACACTTCTTCATCATTGTTCATCATGAATGGAATTCGGGACAGGAACTCAATCAAGCAGGGCAGGAACCTAGAGGCAGGAGCTGATGCAGAGCCCATGGAGGGTGCTGCTCCCTGACTTTCTTCTCATGGCTCACTTACTCTGCTTTCTTATAGAACTCAGAACCACCAGCCCAAGGATGGCATTGCCTACAATAGGCTGGACCTCATCAATCACCAATTAAGAAAATGCCTTACAGTGGGATCTTACGAACGCATTTTCTCAACTGAGGTTCCCTCCTTTCAGATAACTCTAGCTCTGCCAAGTTGACATAAGACTAGCCAGCTCATGGAGGGTGATCAGTTGGTTAAAATAGTAACTGAGTTTACTCCCAACTCAGGGACCTTCCCAGGTCTCTTGCTCTACCATGAATGCTGTGAGCTACCACAAGCAGCCTGTGGCTGCCCCAAGATTATTAAGGAAAAATGCATCAAAATTTCTATTTCTATTTAAAGGAAAAAGACCAGGGTTGGAAGGCCAGGTTACACATGACTCCTCACGTGTGGGAATCCCCACTGACATGAGCAAAGGTGGCTTTTCCTCTATAGGGCTCAGGGGCAGGAGTGCTTAGCACAGCCATTTTGGGAAGCCAATAGTGCTTAGCATCCCAGTGGCTATGAGAATGGCTGGCAAGAGTTTGGGTTTACAATATGCAGCCTTCTGGATGAAATCTACAGGAAAGACAGAACCTTTAGACAGTACAGACTTTTCAGATATTATTAACACTCTATAAATATCTCACGCCCACAGTGTATCAGGTGCCACATGGGAAATACTAGAGAGTTGGCTGGAGATATTCTTAAAAGACACATAGCAGTACCATATGCCACTCATCTTGGATAATATTTATGTACACGCCAGAGAAGCGAAGATTAGCTGTGTCAATATGTATAGAAAAATCCCACAAAAGATTCTGTGGGATGTGTATTATCCGCACTTACCACCAAAGCATTTGACTTTTTTTTCCACTTCTTTAAGAGCCTTTCCACCTGTGAGTTTCAGTGAGACATTAACAATAATGAGGGAATTCCCAGACCTCAGGGATCTCCTGCTGGGGCCATTCGGGTTCCCGGCAGCTAAAAGGAGCATTGACAAGAAGTTGCTCTAGCTATCATTCACGGATGGGACTTGAACACGGCTCATTCTCTTTCCATAGTAGACCAAAAAACTAAACAAGGCCTGCAGATATGATCCCAAATATAAGTTTATACATAAGCACCGTGCAAATAGCCAGTCAGAACATGCAGGCAGCTGGGTGCTGAGAGGCTGAAGTGAGCCTTCCATCGTACTGTTGAAGTGCTAGTTCCAACCTGAAAGTATTTGGAGAGCAGGCCTCTGGAGGTAATTAGATGAAGTCTGGAGGGTTGGAACTGTCTAGTTGTACCTTTCTAAGAATTGACATTAACCAGGCAAGTGACAGAGCACAGCTGTCGACTAGCACTTCAGAGGCTGAGGCAGGAGGACTGGGAGTTCCAGTCTGTGTTACAGAGTGAGAATCTGTCTCAAAATCCACAACCAAACAAACAACTAAAGAGGATCAGATAGTCTGTCCATTCTGTCCCCCCAGTCCCATCCATCCACACCCTTTCTCCCTCTCTTCCAGGGAGGATATATGAAGGAGTCAGCCATCTACAACCTAGGAGACATCCCTCCATAGGTCCCTTACCAGAGCCAAACCATGCTGGACCTGGACGTCTAGCCTCCTGAGCAGCAAGAAGATACATGTCTTCTTGTTCAGCGTCTCGGTGCTTGTGGTGTTTTGTCACAGCAGCCTGGTGTGACTCATACAATAAAGTTCATATGCCATGTGCTTTCATCTTCAACAGTGACAAGATCAAACTCGGCGATAGCATGAAGCAGATACATCCAAGTGGCCGAACCCTGGCAGAAGGCAATTGTTAGGGATGAAAGACACATCGCTATCTAAGAGAATCAGTCCGCAGCTAAAAATATGGAATTGTCCAATTATCTGTAGCCCAGATCAGGATTAAATAGGCTAAGTGCCGGCGACATTGAAATCCTGTGACAATACTGTTGAGCAAGGGCAGGAGGAGCCGAGAGAAAACCCGAGTGCGGCGGGAATGACCTTCTTTACAACGCAGTTTCATTCTTAATTGCCAAATGTCTGGCTGAGCCCGTTATTAGTGAAATTTATTTTTGTGATAAAAGCTCTTTGTTAAATCACAGTTTTAATAACAGTGATTTGAACTAGATTTTGCTGTCATAAAGACACTGAAGTACTTGTCACTTTTGAAAAAAAAAAAAAACAAAAAACAAAGCAAAACAAAAAACAAAGAGCCGCAGCCTGCTCCAAATGTTCATTCAACCAGAAAGCAGAAAAGCAAGTGACTTCACTGGAGGGTAGAACTCAGAATGTCCTTGTTAGGATATGCTCAGGGCTTGCCTGGGCTCCAGGAACCTCAGGGTCTGGATTCAATTTGACCTCTACAGAGCTGTGTGTCCCGGGGCAGATCTCTTGCCCTCTCTGAGATTTAATTTCCCCGTTGTTGTTGTTGTTGTTGTTGTTGTTGTTGTTTAAAAAAAGCAAAACAAGAAGTAGAAGAAAGTTAAATGTTTCTGCTCGCCCAGGCCCTTGAAAGTACAGCTCCTCTCAACAGCAGGCAGCCCTGAAAGAGCGACTCTCCTCACAGCAGACAGCAAAGGCGTAGGAACATAACTGAAGCCATACACTCAGGAAAGGGAGCTTCTATTGCTATACTCTCTTTGCAGTGCCAGTCTGTGCCAGCCTATGCCAGCACATCGTGTGAGTGGCCAGCATGTTCAACTGAGCCTGGGGAGCCACAGATGGATCTGGATGGAAGTGCCTAGACCTGAGGCATTGAAGGGAAGGATGTCTGGCAGAAGGGTAGCCTGTGGAAGAGGCACAGGCAGAGGTCACCCCAGACAGCGTCACTTGAATGCCAGGCTAAGGATTCTGCTCAGAATTCTGGCCTTCCAAGGCTGGAAAAACCCTAAGCCTAGCATGCAGAGAAATGCCTGAGCTAGACCATCTCACTGCAACATTGAGGTCACCCAAAGAGACAGTGCAGAGGCTCAAGATGACCTCCCCCAGCAGTCCTGGAGATCCTGGAGCAGGGGTGGCCATAGCAAATGCAACTTCCCAGGAGACTTGAGCAGTGAAGATGTATTTCCTTACAGCCCCAGAGCAGAGGCCTCTCTCCTGGGCTTGTGGGTGGCCATCTTGCCTGTGTTTTCGTACTTCCTTCTGTGTCCCAGGCTCCTTCTCTTATAAGAAACCAGTCTCCCTGGACTTTGGCAACAATGGTGCTTATCTGCAGTGACAGAAAGCTCTGGTGGTGAAGAACCAGGCTGCCTTCATCTTAGACTTAAAGCCATCTTATAGTAAAGACAAACTAGGTTTGTTCCTGTTTATAATTAAATCTGGTCCCACACACTGTGCTATGCCCCATCTATAACCTTAACTACAAATGGCTCTGTAGAGCCTGTTCCAGGAATGACAATCATACCCTTGTTTTAAAAAGCTGTTTATAACCATCTTGCAACCCTACCTTTGTTTCAGAACGTTATATGGCCACCTAAGACTATCTTGTTATGACTACCTTGTTATGCCACCTTGCAGTGTGTCTTTGTTTCAGGAATCTGTGTAAGACTAATTTGTTATGCTTATGTTCTGCTCCTAAAACCCCACCTATTTTGTCCACCAGGAACCCCTGACCTCTGAGCTATAAAAGTCTCATCTTCCTCACATCCAATGCTACCTTTCGAACCCAGCCTGAGGGGGAGGCAGTCTGTGTAGTCAAGTAAGAAAGCTGGCTTTCATTAATTTGGCCATGATGATTTGGGTCTGTGGTCTTTCTCCTCCCATCTCTGGGGGATGGCAATGCCCTCTGATAACTTTTGTAAAACTCAGTATGATGCAGTGGGAGGGCGTGCCTTAGGGGGCCTATGCTGAGGCATCCCCCCCCCCAAAGTACCAGCCATGTGATGGGTCTAGTATAAAATGAAGTTTGTTTGGGGCATGGGAAGCAGGGGTTGAGAAGGGAAGAGAGGCAGAGAAAGAGAAGGGACAGAGAAGGACAGAGAGGGGAGAGAGAAATAGGAGAAGAGGCAGGCCTGGGAACACAGTGTGTGTGGGGGGGGGACAGAGAGGGAGGGAGAGAGGGGAGGGAAGGGGGGAACAGTCCTTTTATAGCAAGCCAGACTCATACCTGGCTGTTGCTAGGTAGCCTTTGGGTAGAGCCTAGAAGAAATGCTAACACCCCTGTGGCCACAAAAGAAATTACCAGGGGTCGTGGGAGGAAATTCTGGGGATGGACATGATCTCTCTCTCTCTCTCTCTCTCTCTCTCTCTCTCTCTCTCTCTCTCTCTCTCGATGGTGGTCATCATCAAAGCACCAAAATGCATGTACACACACACACACTCACACGCACATGCACACCTAGATTAGAAACCTGCTAACACGGTTAAGAAAGTTAAGAGCTTGGCTTGGTTTAAAGGCGTTCGTGGACACCATGAGGCCAGTGGTGAGACACCACTACTTACTCCCACACAGGCTCCTGCAGGGATCAAGGATTCGGGAGTCCAGAGTTCTCCCAAGCCCTTACCTGCCTCAGTCCTGCTTTGTTTCTCAGGGTGGCCCGTGTGGAGTGACAATATGACACTCGGATTCAGGCTGTTGTAGGATGCGAGGAAATAAACAGCCATGAGACATTCCCGGCCAGGGTCAACAAAGTCACCATTCCCTCTCCTACCTGCTGGGCCCTCAGCCTGTACATGGTCCCCAGACACAGGGATCCTGACTCTGGCAAGCAAGCACAGCCTCTGGCATTCACAGAGACCTTCCCGCCCACCCCACCCCCCATCTTGGGCACACCCATTTAACAGGGCTCACCCAGGAGCCCACCTCACCTGCTTTGGAGAGATTGCTTTGAGATCCCCAGGGGAAGGAAGGAGATCTTGACTCTGAGCAAATAGGGTTTAACCATTTGAAAGCTCATTGAGTGCTTTGGCGGCACACACACAAAGTCGGAACAGTTGTATGGCTTCTGCAGAGGGTGGCTGGCAAATCTATGAAGCATTCTATATAGGTAAGTAAAAAAGAAAGAAAAACATACCAGATTTATATTTTGAAAATAAACACAGTAGTATCTGAAGGACATTTAAAAGGAAATTCAGAAATACATTTTTAAAGGAAGGAAGTCAGAGGACAAAAGCGGGGTACACCCCTGGGCAGCAAAGCATTCAGCATGGCCTTTGTCCCCTGGGTTTTAACTTCTAGAACACAGGACAGAGCTCCTTTGATCTCAGAGGGGTGGCGTCCTTCTTGGAGACAACCGGTTCCACCAGCAGACAGTGGGGTGAGGAGCCCCCAGAGGCAGAGCAGGCATGACTTGACAATGAGGCAGAAAGCTCCAGTGTACTCTGTACCCCACAGAGTCCGTCACAGTCAGCACCACCACCACCATCTCTGTGTTTATTGGTGTCCTCTCACGACTGCCTTCGTCCTGTCTGGACAAGCAGGAGCCCTTGGTGCTCAGGCCCAGACGACAGCTCGCTTTCCTGTCCACTTGCCTGTGAGGCAGCTGCAGGGGGACGGGTGTGTGTGTGTGTGTGTGTGTGTGTGTGTGTGTGTGTGTGAAGCCTGTGAACTGGGGCGGCCAGGATGCTGGTGTGGACTTTGAAAAGCATAACAAGTACATGTGAATAGGGACTGAAGGAGTCTGGAGGCCAGCATGGGCTTTGATATGCAACAGGGGAAGTGGCAGGCAGGTTCCTGAGACACGCAGTGTGTGAGCTTTTATCTCCCTGCCTGCAGTCTCTCTATGTAGTCTAGCTTGAGCTGAGCCAAGACTGTCGTTTTGGGTTCCCATTTGGACCTGACACCAGCCTCTCTCTGGAAGGGGCTCTTGACATCTCCTTTCTCCCAAACCTATTTTATCCACGTTGGGGTTTGGGTTTTGTTCTTTTGATTGGTCTTTGGTTTAATTTGGTTTTGAGACAGGATCTCACTACGTATGCCAGATTACTACTGAGCCTGCTACGTTCCCTTAGCTGACTTTGAACTGATCCTCCAGCCTCCGCCCCTTCAGCACTAGGATCACAGATTTCAGCCACTGATGTGTTTATAAAAAGATAAAGTGAGAAGGAATATGTTCTATGGAGGTGTGGTGAGGTGTGGGGGAAGGGCGT